>JBBGZY010000065.1:0-1200000 GCA_037952925.1 Lithobates clamitans
GCTAAAACTACAAGTTAATGTAGTGAGACCTCTGCACTGTGTTCATCTAAAGCAACAAGTTAGAGTAGTGCGTCCTGCTCACAGTGTTCAGCTAAAACTACAAGTTAGTTTAGTGAGACCTCTGCACAGTGTTCATCTAAAGCTACAAGTTAGTGTAGTGTGTCCTGCTCACAGTGTTCAGCTAAAACTACAAGTTAGTGTAGTGAGACCTCTGCACAGTGTTCATCTAAAGCTGCAAGTTAGTATAGTGCGTCCTGTTCACAGTGTTCAGCTAAAACTGCAAGTTAGTGTAGTGGAGACCTCTGCACAGTGTTCATCTAAAGCTACAAGTTAATGTAGTGCATCCTGCTCACAGTGTTCAGCTAAAACTACAAGTTAGTGTAGTGAGACCTCTGCACAGTGTTCATCTAAAGCTACAAGTTAGTGTAGTGCGTCCTGCTCACAGTGTTCAGCTAAAACTACAAGTTAGTTTAGTGAGACCTCTGCACAGTGTGCAGCTAAAGCAACAAGTTAGAGTAGTGCGTCCTGCTCACAGTGTTCAGCTAAAACTACAAGTTAGTGTAGTGAGACCTCTGCACAGTGTTTCATCTAAAGCTACAAGTTAGTGTAGTGAGTCCTGCTCACAGTGTTCAGCTAAAACTACATGTAGTGTAGTGAGACCTCTGCACAGTGTTCATCTAAAGCTACAAGTTAGTGTAGTGCGTCCTGCTCATAGTGTTCAGCTAAAACTACAAGTTAGTGTAGTGAGAACCTCTGCACAGTGTTCATCTAAAGCTACAAGTTAGTGTAGTGCGTCCTGCTCACAGTGTTCAGCTAAAACTACAAGTTAGTGTAGTGAGACCTCTGCACTGTGTTCATCTAAAGCTACAAGTTAGTGTAGTGCGTCCTGCTCACAGTGTTCAGCTAAAACTACAAGTTAGTGTAGTGAGACCTCTGCACAGTTTTCATCTAAATCTACAAGTTAGTGTAGTGCGTCCTGCTCACAGTGTTCAGCTAAAACTACAAGTTAGTGTAGTGAGACCTCTGCACAGTGTTCATCTAAAGCTACAAGTTAGTATAGTGCGTCCTGCTCACAGTGTTCAGCTAAAACAAAAAGTTAGTGTAGTGAGACCTCTGCACAGTGTTCAGCTAAAGCTACAAGTTAGTGTAGTGCATCCTGCTCACAGTGTTCAGCTAAAACTACAAGTTAGTATAGTGAGACCTCTGCACAGTGTTCATCTAAAGCTACAAGTTAGTGTAGTGTGTCCTGCTCACAGTGTTCAGCTAAAACTACAAGTTAGTGTAGTGAGACCTCTGCACAGTGTTCATCTAAAGCTACAAGTTAGTGTAGTGCGTCCTGCTCACAGTGTTCAGCTAAAACTACAAGTTAGTGTAGTGAGACCTCTGCACAGTGTTCATCTAAAGCTACAAGTTAGTGTAGTGCGTCCTGCTCACAGTGTTCAGCTAAAACTACAAGTTAGTGTAGTGAGACCTCTGCACTGTGTTCATCTAAAGCTACAAGTTAGTGTAGTGCGTCCTGCTCACAGTGTTCAGCTAAAACTACAAGTTAGTGTAGTGAGACCTCTGCACAGTGTTCATCTAAATCTACAAGTTAGTGTAGTGCGTCCTGCTCACAGTGTTCAGCTAAAACTACAAGTTAGTGTAGTGAGACCTCTGCACAGTGTTCATCTAAAGCTACAAGTTAGTATAGTGCGTCCTGCTCACAGTGTTCAGCTAAAACAAAAAGTTAGTGTAGTGAGACCTCTGCACAGTGTTCAGCTAAAGCTACAAGTTAGTGTAGTGAGACCTCTGCACAGTGTTCATCTAAAGCTGCAAGTTAGAGTAGTGCGTCCTGCTCACAGTGTTCAGCTAAAACTACAAGTTAGTGTAGTGAGACCTCTGCGCAGTGTTCATCTAAAGCTACAAGTTAGTTTAGTGCGTCCTGCTCACAGTGTTCAGCTAAAACTACAAGTTAGTGTAGTGAGACCTCTGCAAAGTGTTCATCTAAAGCTACAAGTTAGTGTAGTGCATCCTGCTCACAGTGTTCAGTTAAAACTACAAGTTAGTATAGTGAGACCTCTGCACATTGTTCATCTAAAGCTACAAGTTAGTGTAGTGCGTCCTGCTCACAGTGTTCAGCTAAAACTACAAGTTAGTGTAGTGAGACCTCTGCACAGTGTTCATCTAAAGCTGCAAGTTAGTATAATGCGTCCTGTTCACAGTGTTCAGCTAAAACTACAAGTTAGTGTAGTGACAACTCTGCACAGTATTCAGCTAAAGCTACAAGTTAGTGTAGTGCGTCCTGCTCACAGTGTTCAGCTAAAACTACAAGTTAGTGTAGTGAGACCTCTGCACAGTGTTCAGCTAAAGCTACAAGTTAGTGTAGTGCATCCTGCTCACAGTGTTCAGCTAAAACTACAAGTTAGTGTAGTGAGACCTCTGTACCGCGTTTATCTAAAGCTACAAGTTAGTGTAGTGCGTCCTGCTCACAGTGTTCAGCTAAAACTACAAGTTAGTGTAGTGAGACCTCTGCACAGTGTTCATCTAAATCTACAATGTAGTGTAGTGCGTCCTGCTCACAGTGTTCAGCTAAAACTACAAGTTAGTGTAGTGAGACCTCTGCACAGTGTTCATCTAAAGCTACAAGTTAATGTAGTGCGTCCTGCTCACAGTGTTCAGCTAAAACAACAAGTTAGTATAGTGAGACCTCTGCACAGTGTTCAGCTAAAGCTACAAGTTAGTGTAGTAAATCCTGCTCACAGTGTTCAGCTAAAACTACAAGTTAGTGTAGTGAAACCTCTGCGCAGTGTTCATCAAAAGCTACAAGTTAGTTTAGTGCGTCCTGCTCACAGTGTTCAGCTAAAACTACAAGTTAGTGCAGTGAGACCTCTGCACAGTGTTCATCTAAAGCTACAAGTTAGTGTAGCGCTTCATGCTCACAGTGTTCAGCTAAAGCTACAAGTTAGTATAGTGAAACTTCTGCACAGTGTTCATCTAAAGCTACAAGTTAGTGTAGTGCGTCCTGCTCACAGTGTTCAGCTAAAACTACAAATTAGTGTATTGAGACCTCTGCACAGTGTTCATCTAAAGCTACAAGTTAGTATAGTGTGTCCTGTTCACAGTGTTCAGCTAAAACTACAAGTTAGTGTAGTGAGAACTCTGCACAGTATTCAGCTAAAGCTACAAGTTAATGTAGTGCGTCCTGCTCACAGTGTTCAGCTAAAACTACAAGTTAGTGTAGTGAGACCTCTGCACAGTGTTCAGCTAAAGCTACAAGTTAGTGTAGTGCATCCTGCTCACAGTGTTCAGCTAAAACTACAAGTTAGTGTAGTGAGACCTCTGCACCGCGTTTATCTAAAGCTACAAGTTAGTGTAGTGCGTCCTGCTCACAGTGTTCAGCTAAAACTACAAGTTAGTGTAGTGAGACCTCTGCACAGTTTTCATCTAAATCTACAAAGTAGTGTAGTGCGTCCTGCTCACAGTGTTCAGCTAAAACTACAAGTTAGTGTAGTGAGACCTCTGCACAGTGTTCATCTAAAGCTACAAGTTAGTGTAGTGCGTCCTGCTCACAGTGTTCAGCTAAAACTACAAGTTAGTGTAGTGAGACCTCTGCAAAGTGTTCAGCTAAAGCTACAAGTTAGTGTAGTGCGTCCTGCTCACAGTGTTCAGCTAAAACTACAAGTTAATGTAGTGAGACCTCTGCACTGTGTTCATCTAAAGCAACAAGTTAGAGTAGTGCGTCCTGCTCACAGTGTTCAGCTAAAACTACAAGTTAGTGTAGTGAGACCTCTGCACAGTGTTCATCTAAATCTACAAGTTAGTGTAGTGCGTCCTGCTCACAGTGTTCAGCTAAAACTACAAGTTAGTGTAGTGAGACCTCAGCACAGTGTTCATCTAAAGCTACAAGTTAGTGTAGTGCGTCCTGCTCACAGTGTTCAGCTAAAACTACAAGTTAGTATAGTGAGACCTCTGCACAGTGTTCATCTAAAGCTACAAGTTAATATAGTGCGTCCTGCTCACAGTGTTCAGCTAAAACTACAAGTTAGTGTAGTGAGACCTCTGCACAGTGTTCCTCTAAAGCTACAAGTTAGTGTAGTGCGTCCTGCTCACAGTGTTCAGCTAAAACTACATGTTAGTGTATTGAGACCTCTGCACAGTGTTCATCTAAAGCTACAAGTTAGTGTAGTGCGTCCTGCTTACAGTGTTGAGCTAAAACTACAAGTTAGTGTAGTGAGACCTCTGCACAGTGTTCATCTAAATCTACAAGTTAGTGTAGTGCGTCCTGCTCACAGTGTTCAGCTAAAACTACAAGTTAGTATAGTGATACCTCTGCACAGTGTTCATCTAAAGCTACAAGTTAATATAGTGCGTCCTGCTCACAGTGTTCAGCTAAAACTACAAGTTAGTGTAGTGAGACCTCTGCACAGTGTTCCTCTAAAGCTACAAGTTAGTGTAGTGAGTCCTGCTCACAGTGTTCAGCTAAAACTACAAGTCAGTGTAGTGAGACCTCTGCACAGTGTTCATCTAAAGCTACAAGTTAGTGTAGTGCGTCCTGCTCACAGTGTTCAGCTAAAACTACATGTTAGTGTAGTGAGACCTCTGCACAGTGTTCATCTAAAGCTACAAGTTAGTGTAGTGCGTCCTGCTCACAGTGTTGAGCTAAAACTACAAGTTAGTGTAGTGAGACCTCTGCACAGTGTTCATCTAAATCTACAAGTTAGTGTAGTGCGTCCTGCTCACAGTGTTCAGCTAAAACTACAAGTTAGTGTAGTGAGACCTCTGCACAGTGTTCATCTAAAGCTACAAGTTAGTATAGTGCGTCCTGCTCACAGTTTTCGCTAAAACTACAAGTTAGTGTAGTGAGACCTCTGCACAGTGTTCAGCTAAAGCTACAAGTTAGTGTAGTGAGACCTCTGCAGCTAAAGCTACAAGTTAGTGTAGTAAATCCTGCTCACAGTGTTCAGCTAAAACCACAAGTTAGTATAGTGAGACCTCTGCACAGTGTTCATCTAAAGCTACAAGTTAGTGTAGTGCGTCCTGCTCACAGTGTTCAGCTAAAACTACAAGTTAGTGTAGTGAGACCTCTGCACTGTGTTCATCTAAAGCTGCAAGTTAGTATAGTGCGTCCTGTTCACAGTGTTCAGCTAAAACTACAAGTTAGTGTAGTGACAACTCTGCACAGTATTCAGCTAAAGCTACAAGTTAGTGTAGTGCGTCCTGCTCACAGTGTTCAGCTAAAACTACAAGTTAGTGTAGTGAGACCTCTGCACTGTGTTCAGCTAAAGCTACAAGTTAGTGTAGTGCATCCTGCTCACAGTGTTTAGCTAAAACTACAAGTTAGTGTAGTGAGACCTCTGCAGCTAAAGCTACAAGTTAGTGTAGTAAATCCTGCTAAAAGTGTTCAGCTAAAACCACAAGTTAGTATAGTGAGACCTCTGCACAGTGTTCATCTAAAGCTACAAGTTAGTGTAGTGCCTCCTGCTCACAGTGTTCAGCTAAAACTACAAGTTAGTGTAGTGAGACCTCTGCACTGTGTTCATCTAAAGCTGCAAGTTAGTATAGTGCGTCCTGTTCACAGTGTTCAGCTAAAACTACAAGTTAGTGTAGTGACAACTCTGCACAGTATTCAGCTAAAGCTACAAGTTAGTGTAGTGCGTCCTGCTCACAGTGTTCAGCTAAAACTACAAGTTAGTGTAGTGAGACCTCTGCACAGTGTTCAGCTAAAGCTACAAGTTAGTGTAGTGCATCCTGCTCACAGTGTTCAGCTAAAACTACAAGTTAGTGTAGTGAGACCTCTGCACCGCGTTTATCTAAAGCTACAAGTTAGTGTAGTGCGTCCTGCTCACAGTGTTCAGCTAAAACTACAAGTTAGTGTAGTGAGACCTCTGCACAGTGTTCATCTAAAGCTACAAGTTAATGTAGTGCGTCCTGCTCACAGTGTTCAGCTAAAACAACAAGTTAGTATAGTGAGACCTCTGCACAGTGTTCAGCTAAAGCTACAAGTTAGTGTAGTAAATCCTGCTCACAGTGTTCAGCTAAAACTACAAGTTAGTGTAGTGAGACCTCTGCGCTGTGTTCATCAAAAGCTACAAGTTAGTTTAGTGCGTCCTGCTCACAGTGTTCAGCTAAAACTACAAGTTAGTGCAGTGAGACCTCTGCACAGTGTTCATCTAAAGCTACAAGTTAGTGTAGTGCGTCCTGCTCACAGTGTTCAGCTAAAGCTACAAGTTAGTATAGTGAGACCTCTGCACAGTGTTCATCTAAAGCTACAAGTTAGTGTAGTGCGTCCTGCTCACAGTGTTCAGCTAAAACTACAAATTAGTGTATTGAGACCTCTGCACAGTGTTTATCTAAAGCTACAAGTTAGTATAGTGTGTCCTGTTCACAGTGTTCAGCTAAAACTACAAGTTAGTGTAGTGAGAACTCTGCACACTATTCAGCTAAAGCTACAAGTTAATGTAGTGCGTCCTGCTCACAGTGTTCAGCTAAAACTACAAGTTAGTGTAGTGAGACCTCTGCACAGTGTTCAGAAAAAGCTACAAGTTAGTGTAGTGCATCCTGCTCACAGTGTTCAGCTAAAACTACAAGTTAGTGTAGTGAGACCTCTGCACCGCGTTTATCTAAAGCTACAAGTTAGTGTAGTGCGTCCTGCTCACAGTGTTCAGCTAAAACTACAAGTTAGTGTAGTGAGACCTCTGCACAGTGTTCATCTAAATCTACAAGTTAGTGTAGTGCGTCCTGCTCACAGTGTTCAGCTAAAACTACAAGTTAGTGTAGTGAGACCTCTGCACAGTGTTCATCTAAAGCTACAAGTTAGTGTAGTGCGTCCTGCTCACAGTGTTCAGCTAAAACTACAAGTTAGTGTAGTGAGACCTCTGCACTGTGTTCATCTAAAGCTACAAGTTAGTGTAGTGCGTCCTGCTCACAGTGTTCAGCTAAAAATACAAGTTAGTGTAGTGAGACCTCTGCACAGTGTTCATCTAAATCTACAAGTTAGTGTAGTGCGTCCTGCTCACAGTGTTCAGCTAAAACTACAAGTTAGTGTAGTGAGACCTCTGCACAGTGTTCATCTAAATCTACAAGTTAGTTTAGTGTGTCCTGCTCACAGTGTTCAGCTAAAACTACAAGTTAGTGTAGTGAAACCTCTGCACAGTGTTCATCTAAAGCTACAAGTTAGTATAGTGCGTCCTGCTCACAGTGTTCAGCTAAAACAACAAGTTAGTGTAGTGAGACCTCTGCACAGTGTTCAGCTAAAGCTACAAGTTAGTGTAGTAAATCCTGCTCACAGTGTTCAGCTAAAACCACAAGTTATTGTAGTGAGACCTCTGCGCAGTGTTCATCTAAAACTACAAGTTAGTTTAGTGCGTCCTGCTCACAGTGTTCAGCTAAAACTACAAGTTAGTGCAGTGAGACCTCTGCACAGTGTTCATCTAAAGCTACAAGTTAGTGTAATGCGTCCTGCTCACAGTGTTCAGCTAAAGCTACAAGTTAGTATACTGAGACCTCTGCACAGTGTTCATCTAAAGCTACAAGTTAGTGTAGTGCGTCCTGCTCACAGTGTTCAGCTAAAACTACAAGTTAGTGTAGTGAGACCTCTGCACAGTGTTCATCTAAATCTACAATGTAGTGTAGTGCGTCCTGCTCACAGTGTTCAGCTAAAACTACAAGTTAGTGTAGTGAGACCTCTGCACAGTGTTCATCTAAAGCTACAAGTTAATGTAGTGCGTCCTGCTCACAGTGTTCAGCTAAAACAACAAGTTAGTATAGTGAGACCTCTGCACAGTGTTCAGCTAAAGCTACAAGTTAGTGTAGTAAATCCTGCTCACAGTGTTCAGCTAAAACTACAAGTTAGTGTAGTGAGACCTCTGCGCAGTGTTCATCAAAAGCTACAAGTTAGTTTAGTGCGTCCTGCTCACAGTGTTCAGCTAAAACTACAAGTTAGTGCAGTGAGACCTCTGCACAGTGTTCATCTAAAGCTACAAGTTAGTGTAGCGCTTCATGCTCACAGTGTTCAGCTAAAGCTACAAGTTAGTATAGTGAGACTTCTGCACAGTGTTCATCTAAAGCTACAAGTTAGTGTAGTGCGTCCTGCTCACAGTGTTCAGCTAAAACTACAAATTAGTGTATTGAGACCTCTGCACAGTGTTCATCTAAAGCTACAAGTTAGTATAGTGTGTCCTGTTCACAGTGTTCAGCTAAAACTACAAGTTAGTGTAGTGAGAACTCTGCACAGTATTCAGCTAAAGCTACAAGTTAATGTAGTGCGTCCTGCTCACAGTGTTCAGCTAAAACTACAAGTTAGTGTAGTGAGACCTCTGCACAGTGTTCAGCTAAAGCTACAAGTTAGTGTAGTGCATCCTGCTCACAGTGTTCAGCTAAAACTACAAGTTAGTGTAGTGAGACCTCTGCACCGCGTTTATCTAAAGCTACAAGTTAGTGTAGTGCGTCCTGCTCACAGTGTTCAGCTAAAACTACAAGTTAGTGTAGTGAGACCTCTGCACAGTGTTCATCTAAATCTACAAAGTAGTGTAGTGCGTCCTGCTCACAGTGTTCAGCTAAAACTACAAGTTAGTGTAGTGAGACCTCTGCACAGTGTTCATCTAAAGCTACAAGTTAGTGTAGTGCGTCCTGCTCACAGTGTTCAGCTAAAACTACAAGTTAGTGTAGTGAGACCTCTGCAAAGTGTTCAGCTAAAGCTACAAGTTAGTGTAGTGCGTCCTGCTCACAGTGTTCAGCTAAAACTACAAGTTAATGTAGTGAGACCTCTGCACTGTGTTCATCTAAAGCAACAAGTTAGAGTAGTGCGTCCTGCTCACAGTGTTCAGCTAAAACTACAAGTTAGTGTAGTGAGACCTCTGCACAGTGTTCATCTAAATCTACAAGTTAGTGTAGTGCGTCCTGCTCACAGTGTTCAGCTAAAACTACAAGTTAGTGTAGTGAGACCTCAGCACAGTGTTCATCTAAAGCTACAAGTTAGTGTAGTGCGTCCTGCTCACAGTGTTCAGCTAAAACTACAAGTTAGTATAGTGAGACCTCTGCAGAGTGTTCATCTAAAGCTACAAGTTAATATAGTGCGTCCTGCTCACAGTGTTCAGCTAAAACTACAAGTTAGTGTAGTGAGACCTCTGCACAGTGTTCCTCTAAAGCTACAAGTTAGTGTAGTGCGTCCTGCTCACAGTGTTCAGCTAAAACTACATGTTAGTGTATTGAGACCTCTGCACAGTGTTCATCTAAAGCTACAAGTTAGTGTAGTGCGTCCTGCTTACAGTGTTGAGCTAAAACTACAAGTTAGTGTAGTGAGACCTCTGCACAGTGTTCATCTAAATCTACAAGTTAGTGTAGTGCGTCCTGCTCACAGTGTTCAGCTAAAACTACAAGTTAGTATAGTGATACCTCTGCACAGTGTTCATCTAAAGCTACAAGTTAATATAGTGCGTCCTGCTCACAGTGTTCAGCTAAAACTACAAGTTAGTGTAGTGAGACCTCTGCACAGTGTTCCTCTAAAGCTACAAGTTAGTGTAGTGAGTCCTGCTCACAGTGTTCAGCTAAAACTACAAGTCAGTGTAGTGAGACCTCTGCACAGTGTTCATCTAAAGCTACAAGTTAGTGTAGTGCGTCCTGCTCACAGTGTTCGTCTAAAATTACAAGTTAGTGTAGTGAGACCTCTGCACAGTGTTCATCTAAAGCTACAAGTTAGTGTAGTGCGTCCTGCTCACAGTGTTCAGCTAAAACTACATGTTAGTGTAGTGAGACCTCTGCACAGTGTTCATCTAAAGCTACAAGTTAGTGTAGTGCGTCCTGCTCACAGTGTTGAGCTAAAACTACAAGTTAGTGTAGTGAGACCTCTGCACAGTGTTCATCTAAATCTACAAGTTAGTGTAGTGCGTCCTGCTCACAGTGTTCAGCTAAAACTACAAGTTAGTGTAGTGAGACCTCTGCACAGTGTTCATCTAAAGCTACAAGTTAGTATAGTGCGTCCTGCTCACAGTTTTCGCTAAAACTACAAGTTAGTGTAGTGAGACCTCTGCACAGTGTTCAGCTAAAGCTACAAGTTAGTGTAGTGAGACCTCTGCAGCTAAAGCTACAAGTTAGTGTAGTAAATCCTGCTCACAGTGTTCAGCTAAAACCACAAGTTAGTATAGTGAGACCTCTGCACAGTGTTCATCTAAAGCTACAAGTTAGTGTAGTGCGTCCTGCTCACAGTGTTCAGCTAAAACTACAAGTTAGTGTAGTGAGACCTCTGCACTGTGTTCATCTAAAGCTGCAAGTTAGTATAGTGCGTCCTGTTCACAGTGTTCAGCTAAAACTACAAGTTAGTGTAGTGACAACTCTGCACAGTATTCAGCTAAAGCTACAAGTTAGTGTAGTGCGTCCTGCTCACAGTGTTCAGCTAAAACTACAAGTTAGTGTAGTGAGACCTCTGCACAGTGTTCAGCTAAAGCTACAAGTTAGTGTAGTGCATCCTGCTCACAGTGTTCAGCTAAAACTACAAGTTAGTGTAGTGAGACCTCTGCAGCTAAAGCTACAAGTTAGTGTAGTAAATCCTGCTAAAAGTGTTCAGCTAAAACCACAAGTTAGTATAGTGAGACCTCTGCACAGTGTTCATCTAAATCTACAAGTTAGTGTAGTGCGTCCTGCTCACAGTGTTCAGCTAAAACTACAAGTTAGTGTAGTGAGACCTCAGCACAGTGTTCATCTAAAGCTACAAGTTAGTGTAGTGCGTCCTGCTCACAGTGTTCAGCTAAAACTACAAGTTAGTATAGTGAGACCTCTGCACAGTGTTCATCTAAAGCTACAAGTTAATATAGTGCGTCCTGCTCACAGTGTTCAGCTAAAACTACAAGTTAGTGTAGTGAGACCTCTGCACTGTGTTCATCTAAAGCTGCAAGTTAGTATAGTGCGTCCTGTTCACAGTGTTCAGCTAAAACTACAAGTTAGTGTAGTGACAACTCTGCACAGTATTCAGCTAAAGCTACAAGTTAGTGTAGTGCGTCCTGCTCACAGTGTTCAGCTAAAACTACAAGTTAGTGTAGTGAGACCTCTGCACAGTGTTCAGCTAAAGCTACAAGTTAGTGTAGTGCATCCTGCTCACAGTGTTCAGCTAAAACTACAAGTTAGTGTAGTGAGACCTCTGCACCGCGTTTATCTAAAGCTACAAGTTAGTGTAGTGCGTCCTGCTCACAGTGTTCAGCTAAAACTACAAGTTAGTGTAGTGAGACCTCTGCACAGTGTTCATCTAAAGCTACAAGTTAATGTAGTGCGTCCTGCTCACAGTGTTCAGCTAAAACAACAAGTTAGTATAGTGAGACCTCTGCACAGTGTTCAGCTAAAGCTACAAGTTAGTGTAGTAAATCCTGCTCACAGTGTTCAGCTAAAACTACAAGTTAGTGTAGTGAGACCTCTGCGCTGTGTTCATCAAAAGCTACAAGTTAGTTTAGTGCGTCCTGCTCACAGTGTTCAGCTAAAACTACAAGTTAGTGCAGTGAGACCTCTGCACAGTGTTCATCTAAAGCTACAAGTTAGTGTAGTGCGTCCTGCTCACAGTGTTCAGCTAAAGCTACAAGTTAGTATAGTGAGACCTCTGCACAGTGTTCATCTAAAGCTACAAGTTAGTGTAGTGCGTCCTGCTCACAGTGTTCAGCTAAAACTACAAATTAGTGTATTGAGACCTCTGCACAGTGTTCATCTAAAGCTACAAGTTAGTATAGTGTGTCCTGTTCACAGTGTTCAGCTAAAACTACAAGTTAGTGTAGTGAGAACTCTGCACACTATTCAGCTAAAGCTACAAGTTAATGTAGTGCGTCCTGCTCACAGTGTTCAGCTAAAACTACAAGTTAGTGTAGTGAGACCTCTGCACAGTGTTCAGCTAAAGCTACAAGTTAGTGTAGTGCATCCTGCTCACAGTGTTCAGCTAAAACTACAAGTTAGTGTATTGAGACCTCTGCACCGCGTTTATCTAAAGCTACAAGTTAGTGTAGTGCGTCCTGCTCACAGTGTTCAGCTAAAACTACAAGTTAGTGTAGTGAGACCTCTGCACAGTGTTCATCTAAATCTACAAAGTAGTGTAGTGCGTCCTGCTCACAGTGTTCAGCTAAAACTACAAGTTAGTGTAGTGAGACCTCTGCACAGTGTTCATCTAAAGCTACAAGTTAGTGTAGTGCGTCCTGCTCACAGTGTTCAGCTAAAACTACAAGTTAGTGTAGTGAGACCTCTGCACTGTGTTCATCTAAAGCTACAAGTTAGTGTAGTGCGTCCTGCTCACAGTGTTCAGCTAAAAATACAAGTTAGTGTAGTGAGACCTCTGCACAGTGTTCATCTAAATCTACAAGTTAGTGTAGTGCGTCCTGCTCACAGTGTTCAGCTAAAACTACAAGTTAGTGTAGTGAGACCTCTGCACAGTGTTCATCTAAATCTACAAGTTAGTTTAGTGTGTCCTGCTCACAGTGTTCAGCTAAAACTACAAGTTAGTGTAGTGAAACCTCTGCACAGTGTTCATCTAAAATCTACAAGTTAGTGTAGTGCATCCTGCTCACAGTGTTTAGCTAAAACTACAAGTTAGTGTAGTGAGACCTCTGCACAGTGTTCATCTAAAGCTACAAGTTAGTATAGTGCGTCCTGCTCACAGTGTTCAGCTAAAACAACAAGTTAGTGTAGTGAGACCTCTGCACAGTGTTCAGCTAAAGCTACAAGTTAGTGTAGTAAATCCTGCTCACAGTGTTCAGCTAAAACCACAAGTTAGTGTAGTGAGACCTCTGCGCAGTGTTCATCTAAAACTACAAGTTAGTTTAGTGCGTCCTGCTCACAGTGTTCAGCTAAAACTACAAGTTAGTGCAGTGAGACCTCTGCACAGTGTTCATCTAAAGCTACAAGTTAGTGTAATGCGTCCTGCTCACAGTGTTCAGCTAAAGCTACAAGTTAGTATACTGAGACCTCTGCACAGTGTTCATCTAAAGCTACAAGTTAGTGTAGTGCGTCCTGCTCACAGTGTTCAGCTAAAACTACAAATTAGTGTATTGAGACCTCTGCACAGTGTTCATCTAAAGCTACAAGTTAGTATAGTGTGTCCTGTTCACAGTGTTCAGCTAAAACTACAAGTTAGTGTAGTGAGAACTCTGCACAGTATTCAGCTAAAGCTACAAGTTAATGTAGTGCGTCCTGCTCACAGTGTTCAGCTAAAACTACAAGTTAGTGTAGTAAGACCTCTGCACAGTGTTCAGCTAAAGCTACAAGTTAGTGTAGTGCATCCTGCTCACAGTGTTCAGCTAAAACTACAAGTTAGTGTAGTGAGACCTCTGCACCGCGTTTATCTAAAGCTACAAGTTAGTGTAGTGCGTCCTGCTCACAGTGTTCAGCTAAAACTACAAGTTAGTGTAGTGAGACCTCTGCACAGTGTTCATCTAAAGCTACAAGTTAGTGTAGTGCGTCCTGCTCACAGTGTTCAGCTAAAACTACAAGTTAGTGTAGTGAGACCTCTGCAAAGTGTTCAGCTAAAGCTACAAGTTAGTGTAGTGTGTCCTGCTCACAGTGTTCAGCTAAAACTACAAGTTAATGTAGTGAGACCTCTGCACTGTGTTCATCTAAAGCAACAAGTTAGAGTAGTGCGTCCTGCTCACAGTGTTCAGCTAAAACTACAAGTTAGTTTAGTGAGACCTCTGCACAGTGTTCATCTAAAGCTACAAGTTAGTGTAGTGTGTCCTGCTCACAGTGTTCAGCTAAAACTACAAGTTAGTGTAGTGAGACCTCTGCACAGTGTTCATCTAAAGCTGCAAGTTAGTATAGTGCGTCCTGTTCACAGTGTTCAGCTAAAACTGCAAGTTAGTGTAGTGAGACCTCTGCACAGTGTTCATCTAAAGCTACAAGTTAATGTAGTGCATCCTGCTCACAGTGTTCAGCTAAAACTACAAGTTAGTGTAGTGAGACCTCTGCACAGTGTTCATCTAAAGCTACAAGTTAGTGTAGTGCGTCCTGCTCACAGTGTTCAGCTAAAACTACAAGTTAGTTTAGTGAGACCTCTGCACAGTGTGCAGCTAAAGCAACAAGTTAGAGTAGTGCGTCCTGCTCACAGTGTTCATCTAAAACTACAAGTTAGTGTAGTGAGACCTCTGCACAGTGTTCATCTAAAGCTACAAGTTAGTGTAGTGAGTCCTGCTCACAGTGTTCAGCTAAAACTACATGTTAGTGTAGTGAGACCTCTGCACAGTGTTCATCTAAAGCTACAAGTTAGTGTAGTGCGTCCTGCTCATAGTGTTCAGCTAAAACTACAAGTTAGTGTAGTGAGACCTCTGCACAGTGTTCATCTAAAGCTACAAGTTAGTGTAGTGCGTCCTGCTCACAGTGTTCAGCTAAAACTACAAGTTAGTGTAGTGAGACCTCTGCACTGTGTTCATCTAAAGCTACAAGTTAGTGTAGTGCGTCCTGCTCACAGTGTTCAGCTAAAACTACAAGTTAGTGTAGTGAGACCTCTGCACAGTTTTCATCTAAATCTACAAGTTAGTGTAGTGCGTCCTGCTCACAGTGTTCAGCTAAAACTACAAGTTAGTGTAGTGAGACCTCTGCACAGTGTTCATCTAAAGCTACAAGTTAGTATAGTGCGTCCTGCTCACAGTGTTCAGCTAAAACAAAAAGTTAGTGTAGTGAGACCTCTGCACAGTGTTCAGCTAAAGCTACAAGTTAGTGTAGTGCATCCTGCTCACAGTGTTCAGCTAAAACTACAAGTTAGTATAGTGAGACCTCTGCACAGTGTTCATCTAAAGCTACAAGTTAGTGTAGTGTGTCCTGCTCACAGTGTTCAGCTAAAACTACAAGTTAGTGTAGTGAGACCTCTGCACAGTGTTCATCTAAAGCTACAAGTTAGTGTAGTGCGTCCTGCTCACAGTGTTCAGCTAAAACTACAAGTTAGTGTAGTGAGACCTCTGCACAGTGTTCATCTAAAGCTACAAGTTAGTGTAGTGCGTCCTGCTCACAGTGTTCAGCTAAAACTACAAGTTAGTGTAGTGAGACCTCTGCACTGTGTTCATCTAAAGCTACAAGTTAGTGTAGTGCGTCCTGCTCACAGTGTTCAGCTAAAACTACAAGTTAGTGTAGTGAGACCTCTGCACAGTGTTCATCTAAATCTACAAGTTAGTGTAGTGCGTCCTGCTCACAGTGTTCAGCTAAAACTACAAGTTAGTGTAGTGAGACCTCTGCACAGTGTTCATCTAAAGCTACAAGTTAGTATAGTGCGTCCTGCTCACAGTGTTCAGCTAAAACAAAAAGTTAGTGTAGTGAGACCTCTGCACAGTGTTCAGCTAAAGCTACAAGTTAGTGTAGTGCATCCTGCTCACAGTGTTCAGCTAAAACTACAAGTTAGTATAGTGAGACCTCTGCACAGTGTTCATCTAAAGCTACAAGTTAGTGTAGTGTGTCCTGCTCACAGTGTTCAGCTAAAACTACAAGTTAGTGTAGTGAGACCTCTGCACAGTGTTCATCTAAAGCTGCAAGTTAGTATAGTGCGTCCTGTTCACAGTGTTCAGCTAAAACTACAAGTTAGTGTAGTGAGACCTCTGCACAGTGTTCATCTAAAGCTACAAGTTAATGTAGTGCGTCCTGCTCACAGTGTTCAGCTAAAACTACAAGTTAGTGTAGTGAGACCTCTGCACAGTGTTCATCTAAAGCTACAAGTTAGTGTAGTGCGTCCTGCTCACAGTGTTCAGCTAAAACTACAAGTTAGTTTAGTGAGACCTCTGCACAGTTTGCAGCTAAAGCAACAAGTTAGAGTAGTGCGTCCTGCTCACAGTGTTCAGCTAAAACTACAAGTTAGTTTAGTGAGACCTCTGCACAGTGTGCAGCTAAAGCAACAAGTTAGAGTAGTGCGTCCTGCTCACAGTGTTCAGCTAAAACTACAAGTTAGTGTAGTGAGACCTCTGCACAGTGTTCAGCTAAAGCTACAAGTTAGTGTAGTGCGTCCTGCTCACAGTGTTCAGCTAAAACTACAAGTTAGTGTAGTGAGACCTCTGCACCGTGTTCATCTAAAGCTACAAGTTAGTGTAGTGCGTCCTGCTCACAGTGTTCAGCTAAAACTACAAGTTAGTGTAGTGAGACCTCTGCACAGTGTTCCTCTAAAGCTACAAGTTAGTGTAGTGCGTCCTGCTTACAATGTTCAGCTAAAACTACAAGTTAGTGTAGTGAGACCTCTGCACAGTGTTCATCTAAAGCTACTAGTTAGTGTAGTGCGTCCTGCTCACAGTGTTTAGCTAAAACTACAAGTTAGTGTAGTGAGACCTCTGCACAGTGTTCATCTAAAGCTACAAGTTAGTGTAGTGCATCCTGCTCACAGTGTTCAGCTAAAACTACAAGTTAGTGTAGTGAGACCTCTGCACAGTGTTCATCTAAAGCTACAGGTTAGTGTAGTGCGTCCTGCTCACAGTGTTCAGCTAAAACTACAAGTTAGTGTAGTGAGACCTCTGCACAGTGTTCATCTAAAGCTACAAGTTAGTGTTATGCATCCTGCTCACAGTGTTTAGCTAAAACTACAAGTTAGTGTGGTGCGTCCTCCTCACAGTGTTCAGCTAAACCTACAAGTTATTTTTTTGCAAGCTCTGCACAGTGTTCAGCTAAAGCTACCTGTAGAAGGTTGGTGGTGTTTTCCTGATCCTATCACTACTGCAGGCAGCTAAATAAGCTGCAAGTTATTTCTTTGCGAGCTCTGCACAGTATTCAGCTAAAGCTACCTGTAGAAGGTTGGTGGTGTTTTCCTGATCCTATCACTACCGCAGGCAGCTAAATAAGCTGCAAGTTATTTTTTTGCGAGCTCTGCACAGTGTTCACCTAAAGCTACCTGTAGAAGGTTGGTGGTGTTTTCCTGATCCTATCACTACCGCAGGCAGCTAAAAAAGCTACAAGTTAGTTTTTGCGAGCTCTGCACAGTGTTCAGCTAAAGCTACCTGTAGAAGGTTGGTGGTGTTCTCATACTACAGGCAGGCAGTTGATTTTGCTAGCTGCAGTATCAGTACATATATATATATATATATATATATATCCCAGCTTAGTGCAGCTACAGGCCATTAGTATGTATGGAAGGCCAACAAGGAGAGGCAGACAGTCACAAGACAATAAAAGAGGGCAAGCAGGCTCTGTGTCTAGTGCTGGTCTTGGAGACGGTGCATCCTCATCAGCACGTGGCCGTGGGACACGCTTGGCCTTTTTTTCGGCAGCTGGCCGTGTTGAGCCGCAACATGCGGAAGACCTGGTCGAGTGGATGACCAAGCCATCCTCATCCTCCTCATCCTCTCTCACCCATGCTCAGGGTACTTTGTCTGGCAAAGCAGCGGCCTCTTCCCTTGGCTCAATGTCATCAGTGACTCCTTCCCTAGCCCCGCCATGTCCTCCTGAGGAGTCCCTCGAACTGTTTGACCACAGTGTTGGGTACATGCTCCAGGAGGATGCCCAGCGTTTGGAAGGCTCTGATGATGATACTGAGCTAGATGAAGGCAGTAACGTGAGCACGGACAGAGGGGGTGCCCAAGAAGGACAGCAATCTATCAGTCATGCTCCCCCTGCTGCAGCATACTGCCAGGTTTGCTCCAGTGATGAGGAGGGAGGGGATGATGAGGTCACTGACTCAACGTGGGTGCCTGATAGGAGAGAGGAGGAGGAGGAGGCAGCACATCACCAACGAGACAGGATGCCCTCCAAGGGCTAGCCTAAGGGCAGCACACTGACTGCATCACACCCCAAAGCTCCACATGTGCAGGGCGCTGCAGTCTCTGCGCGTTATTCAAAAAGTTCTTTGGTGTGGGCCTTTTTTGAGACAAGTGCATCAGATCGCACCGCTGCTATTTGCAACATATGTCTCAAGCGTATCTCGCATGGCCAAAACATCTCCCGCTTGGGTACCACATGCTTGACCAGACATATGTTGACCTGCCATGCAGTTCATTGGCAAGCGTATCTAAAAGACCCACACCAAAGAACAAAGAGGACCTCTCCTTGCTCCTCATCAGCTGAGATCTCCAACCCCACTATACCTTCAGTCCTCTCTGAGACCTGCACTGAGAGGAATGAAGGTGTAGAATTAGGTGTGTCACAGCCAAGTATTTGTGGGCAATCTTCTTTCGGTACACTGACGTCAGATTGTACCAGGCATATTTCCCTGCCCCAGCTGCTGCACCACCGAAAGAAGTTCGCTCCCAGCCATCCACATGCCCAGCGGTTGAATGCTAGCTTGGCAAAATTGCTAGCACTTCAACTGCTGCCTTTTCAGTTGGTAGACTCTGCCCCCTTCCGTGAGTTTGTGGAATGTGCGGTTCCTCAGTGGCAGGTACCCAAACGCCACTTTTTCTCACGGAAGGCGATTCCGGCTCTCTACCGGCATGTGGAAGGCAATGTCCATGTCTCGCTGGACAGGGCTGTCAGCGGTAAGGTGCATATTACCGCTGACTCATGGTCCAGCAGGCATGGACAGGGACGTTACCTAAGTTTCATGGCGCATTGGGTGACTCTGCTGGCAGCTGGGAAGGATGCAGGACAAGGTGCAGTAGTGTTGGAGGTTGTTCCGCCACCACGCCTCCAAAATGCCACTACTAATGATTGTGACACAGCTCTTTCCTCCACCCCCTCCTCTTCTTCTTCCTCCATGGCCTCTTCTTGTGCTTTGTCCTCGGAACCAGCGGTGCTCCATAGGCATTCAAGGGGCTACGCATGTATGCAGGCCAAAAGATGCCATGCGGTGCTTGAGCTGGTGTGCTTGGGGGACAGGAGCCACACTGGGGCAGAGGTTCTGTCAGCTCTGCAGGGGCAGGTTCAGAGGTGGTTGACGCCACGCCAACTTAAGGCAGGAATGGTGGTTTGCGACAATGGCACCAACCTCCTCTCTGCCCTCTGACAAATGACCCATGTGCCCTGTTTGGCTCACGTCCCTAACTTGGTGGTGCAGCGGTTCTTGGCAGGTACCCGGGCTTACAGGATGTCCTGAGGCAGGCCAGGAAAGTCTGTGTGCATTTCCGCCGGTCATATAATGCCAGTATAATGCCAGTGCTCGGCTGGTGGACCTCCAAAAGGAGTTTAACCTGCCCAAGAACCGCCTAATCTGTGACATGCCCACCAGGTGGAACTCAACATTGGCCATGCTGCAGCGGCTGCACACGCAGCAGAGGGCCATCAATGAGTACCTGTGCGACTATGGCACCAGGACAGGGTCAGGGGAGCTTGTTTTTTTTTCCCCATGCCAGTGGGACATGATCAGGGATGCATGCACTGTCCTGTCACCATTTGAGGAGGCCACGAGGATGGTGAGCAGTGACAGTGCATGCATCAGTGACACTGTCCTGCTTGTCCACCTGTTGGAGCACACGCTGCGTGGAATAATGGGCAGGGCACTTGAGGCAGAACAGAGGCAGGAAGAGGAGGACTTCCTTAGCTCTCAAGGCCCCCTTTATCCAGACAGTGTTCCTGCGTGCCCACCGATCACACAGGAAGAGGACGAGGAGGAGGAGGAGGATTGTGTCAGTATGGAGGTGGAGCCTGGCACTCAGCATCAGCAGCATTCTTTAAGGGATCAGTCCCAAGAAACACATGGACTTGTACGTGGCTGGGAGGAGGTGGCTGCGGATCATGTCGTCCTTAGTGACCCAGAGGACTCCGGACCGAATGCCTCAGCAAACCTACGCTGCAAGGCCTCCCTGATCCTGCAAAGCCTGCGGAAGGATCCTCGTATTCGTGGTATCAAGGAGAAGGACCAATACTGGCTGGCAACCCTCCTTGATCCACGTTACAAGGGTAAGGTTGCGGACCTTATCTTGCCATCGCAGAGGGAGCAGAGGATGAAACATCTTCGGGAGGCCTTGCAGAAAGTTCTGTGCAACGCGTTCCCAGAGACTGGGAGGTTACAAACTCCTGTTTCTGGACAACGTGTTGCTGAGGCTTCGGTCAGTCAAAGAAGGAGTGGTGGAGAAGGTGGCCATCTGACCGATGCGTTCAGACAATTTTTTGGTCCACAGCCCCAAGGTATGATCGGTTCCAGCAACCATCGCCAGCGTCTGTTTTACATGGTGCAGGAATACCTAGGGGCAAGATCTGACTTGGACACCTTTCCCACAGAAAATCCTCTGGGTTACTGGGTCTTGAGGATGGATCACTGGCCAGAGCTTGCACAGTATGCAATTGAGCTACTGGCCTGTCCTGCATCCAGCGTTCTTTCGGAACGCACATTCAGTGCTGCTGGAGGCTTTGTAACTGATCACAGGGTGCGTCTGTCCACCGACTCGGTCGATTGACTGACCTTCATAAAAATGAATCAGTCTTGGATCACCACCAGCTACCAAGCACCTGATGCTGATGTAACCAAATATTTTTTTTGAAATCTCAGATCCCTTCAAAGACTGCCTATGCTGATGCTGAGTGACTATCCTGAGTAATTATCCTCTTCCTCCTCAATGATCACGCTGATAGCTTGTAAGAACATTTTTGGTTCTGGGCGCCACCACCAGTGCCTACGGCCCAATTTTTCAGACCCTGTTTAACAGGGGCCTGTAATTACAATTTTTGATGCAATACTTTGCAGCAGGGCTCGTACCTGCGTTCCAACTAGAGTATCTGTGACGGGTTGCAGTGTTGTGGCACCAGCACCAGTGCCTAAGGCCTAATTTTTCAGCCCCTGTTTAACAGGGGCATGTAATTACAATTTTTGATGCAATACTTTGCAGCAGGGCTCGTTCCTGCATTCCAACTAGAGTATCTCTGAGGGGTTGCAGTGTTGTGGCACCAGCACCAGTGCCTAAGGCCTAATTTTTCAGCTTCTGTTCAACAGGGGCATGTAATTACAATTCTTGATCTAATATTTCACAGCAGGGCCTATTTCTGCACCCACCAAGAGCGAGTGAAGACTTACAGTGTTGTGGCACCAGCACCACCACCACCACCAAAGGCCCAATTTTTCTGCCCCTGTTCAACAGGGGCATGTAATTACAATTCTTGATCTAATATTTCACAGCAGGGCCCTGTGAGGGCTTACAGTGTTGTGGCCACAACAACACCTAAGGCCCAAATTTCTGCTGAGTATATAGGGCAGGCCCCTACTTTCAAACATCTAACTTACAAACGACTCCTACTTGCAAACGGAAGGAGACAACTGGAAGTGAGATGAAATCTACCCCTAGGAAGGGAAATTCTCTCCTGTAAGAGTTAATATGGGAAAAACATTTCTCCTTTCCACTGATGCTTTCCAATCCTTGTTCCACAAAAAAACCCAAATTTTCAAAAAACATTTGTCATCGGGACAAAAAGTGAGGTGAAATCTTCTGAAGAGGAGGACAGACAGCAAAACAAATGTCACAGGGGTTATAACCCTTCCCTATGTTTTCCAAAAGCTTAAAAAAGATTTTTTGGCTGGAGCTAAACACGTTAAAAATGTACCCATTCAAAATTACAAACAGATTCTACTTAACAACAAACCTACAGTCCCTATCTTGTTTGCACCGCCTGTATACTGCTGTTCAGAGTATATAGGGCCTGGTGGCCCCACACCTTTCCTTATTTTAATTTGGGTGCGGGGTTCCCCTTAATATCCATACAAGACCCAAAGGACCTGGTAATGGACTAGGGGGTACCCATGCTGTTTGTCTTACTGATTTTCATCCATATTGCCAGGACCCGACATTACATTAAAGCCGCAAGCAGTTTTAAATGACTTTTTTTCCTTTAAAAATGACATTTTGTGCAGGGACTGTTCTAAGCACGGGAAACACGCGCCACTTTACAGGCATACTATAGACACCCCCAGGTACGATATTTAAAGGAATATTTCACTTTTTTTTTTTTTTTACTTTAAGCATCATTAAAATCACTGCTCCCGAAAAAACGGCCGTTTTTAAACGTTTTTTTGCATTGATACATGTCCCCTGGGGCAGGACCCGGGTCCCCAAACCCTTTTTAGGACCATACCATGCAAATTAGCCTTTAAAATGAGCACTTTTTATTTCGAACGTTCGAGTCCCATAGACGTCAATGGGGTTCTAACGTTCGTGCGAACTTTCGGTCCGTTCGCATGTTCTGGTGCGAACCGAACCGGGGGGTGTTCGGCTCATCCCTAGCTGAAACCATTCCCCCTTAACAACCTTACACCTGATCAAAAAATCCCTAATTACAGGTTATCTTGTGCAAGACGAGTTGTAGAAAATGTGTTTCGTATTATGGCCAACCAAAGTTACATAGTAGGTAAGGCTGAAAAAGACAATAGTCCATCCAGTTCAACCTGTGTGGGTGCATTTGTATCAGTGTCTATAATGCTTTCCCATATCCCTGTATGTTGTGTCCTTTAAGATGTACATCTAAAAGTCTTTTAAAGATATCCATACTCCCCACAGCCAACACCAATTGTGGGAGAGAGTTCCATATCCTTATTGCCCTAATAGTGAAGAACTCCCTACGCAGTTTAAAGCTAAACTGCTTCTTCTCCAGTCTCATTATGTGGTCATGTGTCCTTTTACACTCCCTATGACTGAATAGTTTATTTCCTATGCTAGGATCCCCATTGAGATATTTGTAGATCGCTATGGTATCTCCTCTCAAGCATATTCTCTCCAGCGAGAATACATTTCGTGTTTGCAGCCGTTCCTCGTAATTGAGGTCCTCCAGTCCCCTTATTAGTTTTTTTGCCCTTCTTTGGACTCTCTCCAGCTCCGGCACATTCCTTTAGAGGACTGGTGACCAGAACTGGACTGAAAACTCCAGATGAGGCCTAACCAGAGTTTTAAAAAGTAGCAGAACTATGGTTTTGTCCCTGGAGTATATCCCCTTTTTTATGCTAATATTCTGCCGGCTTTGGCAGCTGCAGCTTGGTACTGCATGCCAGAGGTGGGGGACTCGAGTCACATGACTTGACTCGAGTCGGACTCGAGTCACCTGTTTGAGGACTTGCGACTTGCTTGACAAAATTAAATAAATGACTCGACTTGACTTTGACTTGCCACTAATGACTTGCGACTTGACTTTGACTTGGGCTATTTGACTTGCAATGACTTGCAATGACTTGGCACCACCAGTGCTGTGTCTTGGCCTAGGCAAAATATGCCAAGAAAAAAGCACTAAGCAGTTTTGTTAATGTTGAAAATGAAACAAAACCTTTCCTGAAAACTGACTTTTAACTAATTTTAAGGATGGAAATGGGGTAGATCAGTATTTTGACTTAATTTGTGACTTGACCAAAATAAATGACTTGACTTGACTTGCTTGACTTCTAGCAGGGACTCGACTTGACTTGCTTGCTTTTCGCCACAGTGACTTGGGACTTGCTTATGACTTGAAGGTTAAGACTTGAGACTTGCTTGTGACTTGCACATGTGTGACTTACCCCCATGTCTGCTGCATGCTGTTTCAGAACCTGTCATCTACTAGTACCCCTAGATCCTTCTCCATCCTTGACTCCCCCAGCTGTAATCCACCTAGTGAAAAATTTACATTTATGTTTTTTAACCCCAAGTGATTTACTTTACATTTACATTAAACCTCATTTACCATTTGTCTGCCCACTTCTTTATTTTATACAAGTAATTTATCTTCCGTACAGCAATAAATGTAGCCCCCGAAAAGATGTACACTATAGTTCATTGTTGCTGTGTGTTACATAATTTCTTAAGTGGTACCACCTCCACAATCCCTGGTTTACCGGTAAGATACTCTGTCCAGGGATGTCATGCGTGGTGAGTGGCATAATGATACTGAAGGACTTTTGAACCTAGGCCATACCGCGCTGCGTCTCTCTAGTCAACTAGCCCACCAGAATCGCCTGGGTCATATGCAATATTTTGTGGGGCATGGAGCAGTAGAATGGCAAAACATCATATAACTGGTATAGGTAAATTTGATTGTCTGCCTTAATACATAATTTCTGTGATATGTACCTACAGGTGTCATGTTATATTTGCATTAATAATAAAATGTACAATTGTATTCTTAAGTTTTGAATTTCAACTGTGATGGGAATTTTATTTTTTGAGGACATATTATTTTTAATCTACAGTATATTTCCTGATCTGTATGCACATATAAAAAGTGTTTTTAAAATTGCTCTATGATTACTTACCCGACTGTCTGCAATTCCCTCTCTTGTGCCATCTTCTTTATTAGCTGACATATTTCCACTACTACTGTCTAAACTTGACACAGAGGGTTGTGATTCAGACAGAAACGGACACTCTCAAAATACCACAGGCGTGGCATGTAAAATCTGCACCTGCAAACAATCTTTTTGATTTGTTAAAGTTCATTCAATTCCCTTTTGACTATAGTACTTACATTTGCAATTTTTTTTGGTCACATATATTATATCTGCACAACAGTGCAAAGTTCTGCTAATTTAGTATACACTACATTAAGCTTATTACGGTCTGAATAGTCCTTGGAGTGTACTTTCCATAGGCACAGAAGATCTCTGTACATTTGAATAAATTGAGGCAGACATTCTGGTGAGGTACATTTGTCCAGCATTTCCTGAAATAATAAGCATTATATCATTGAAGAGAAAACAAACTACACAAAATTATTAATACCCTAAAACTATTGTACTGGTCTACTAACCTTCAGTTGTTATGAATCATCTGTGGATTTGTTGTTTGTGACAACGTTCTGTATGCCGGGTCTGCGTGTACTGTAGTGCTCTCTGGGACTTTCCAAGCTCTGCCCCTCTTCATCCAGCGCCATCTTTAGCAGTAGAACGATGGCTGAAGAGAAGGAGCATGCTGTTCCATAGCGAAAAAGCAGGCACAGGGGGAAACACAAAGCAATGCCTACAGTGTCTTGAAAATGAATTCATACCCCTTGAAATTTTTCACATTTTGTCATGTTACAACCAAAAACATAAATGTATTTTATTGGGATTGTATGTAATAGACCAACACAAAGTGGCACATAATTGTGAAGTGGAAGGAAAATAATAAATGGTTTTCAACATTTTTTACAAATAAACATGTGAAAAGTATGGCGTGCATTTGTATTCAGCCCCCTTTACTCTGATACCCCTAACTAAAATCTAGTGGAACCAATTGCCTTCAGAAGTCATCTATTTAGTAAATAGAGTCCACCTGTGTGTATTTTAATCTCAGTATAAACACAGCTGTTCTGTGAAGCCTGCATAGGTTTGCTAGAAAATCTTAGTAAACAAACAGCATCATGAAGGCCAAGGAACACACCAGACAGGTAAGGGGTACAATAGTGGAGAAGTTTAACGCAGGGTTAGGTTGTAAAAAAATATCTCAAGTTTTGAACATCTCAAGAAGCCCTGTTCAATCCATCATCTGAAAATGGAAAGCGTATGGCACAACTGCAAACATACCAAGACATGGCCATCCACCTAAACTGACAAGCCGGGCAAGGAGAGCATTCATCAGACAAGCAGCCAAAAGGCCCATGGTAACTCTGGAGGAGCTGCAGAGATCCACAGCTAAGGTGGGAGAATCTGTCCACAGGACAACTATTAGTCATGCTCTCTACAAATCTGGCCTTTATGGAAGAGTGGCAAGAAAAAAGCCATTATTGAAAGAAAACCATAAGAAGTCTCATTTGCAATTTGCAAAAACACAATGTGTGGGACACAGAAAGCATGTGGAAGAAGGTGCTCTGGTCAAATGAGACCAAAATTTAACTTTTTGGCCTAAAAGCAAAACGCTATGTATGGCAGAAAACTAACACTGCACATCACCCTAAACACACCATCCCCACCATGAAGCATGGTGGTGGCAGCATCATGTTGTAGGGATGCTTTTCTTCAGCAGGGACAGGGAAGCTGGTCAGAGTTGATGGAAAGACGGATGGAGCCAAATACAGGGCAATCTTAGAGGAAAACCTGTTAAGCCGTGTACACACGATCGGAATTTCTGACGGGAAATGTTCGACGTGAGCTTGTTTTCGGAAAGACCGACCGCGTGCATGCTCCATCGAACATTTCCTGTCGGAATTTCCGCACACAAATGTTTGAGAGCAGGTTTTGAAATTTTCCGACAACAAAGGAAAGTCCGATCGTGTGTACACAAGTCCAACGCATAAACATGCTCCGAATCAAGTACAAGACAGAAGCGATCGGTCTTGTAAAACTAGCTTTCATAATGGAGATATCTCATTCGTCACGCAGCAAATTTTTAAATCTTTCAATGCAGCGCATTCTCTTCTTCTTTATAATGCTAGACTAATGAAGTTGCTTTGCTGCTGATATTCACACAGAGTTCTGACAAACTGATTTTTTAGTATTTTTCGTGATCTCATGAATAATCTTTGTTTCTGTAGGTTTAATATCTCCAGAGCTCCAGAATACATTTTTTTTCTAGTGATCTCCATAATATTTTTTTGTCCTTTTGTGTGTCAAGTTACCACAACACTATTAGTATCTTGTATTTTTTTACCTCAAAAAGGTTGGTTGGTGTTGGTGACTCTTGTTAATTTGACATTGTATTTTTGAAATGTACCTGCCTACTCACAAACAATCTCTCTCTTTTGAAGTAAAACACATAGTCAAGTATTTGTCCACACCAAAGAAATTTTTTTTAGGGGTCCTAACAAAATAAAGAGGAAGGCGACACTGGAGAAACAGTTGGAATTGGTGAAGCCTTTGTACCCCAGGGCAGACATCAATTATTTGACAGGCCTGAGCACTCTGGAGAAGGTTTTTGTCCAGGATATCCCTGTACTTAGCCGCATTCGTCTTTCCCTTGATTGCAACCAGTCGTCCTGTCCCTGCAGCTGAAAAACACCCCCCACAGCATGATGCTGCCACCACCATGCTTCACTGTGGACTGGGACTGGTGATGAGCAGAGCCTGGTTGTCAGGGACATGCCGGTGCCTTTCGGGGGAATATGCGTGCGCGCATGCGCACGCAAGGTCTGTCCAGAGTCATACCCACTGGTGTGCACCAGTGCGCTCCCGTGCGTGTGCGCGCCCATGCGCGTTAACGCTGTTTGGCGCCAAGGTGCCTTTAAAAGTGTGACAGCTGCACTCATGTGGTGCTGTTCGTCAGCAGCTCCATACCTGTATTCCTGTATCTGCCTGCTGATTATTATTACTGTTATCGACCCGGCTACGTCTGACTCTTCTGCTATCTCCAATCTGACCCGCTCTGTCTGACTCTGCTATCTTCTTGTGACCCCTTGCCGAACTCCTGCTTGCCTGACTACTCTGTTATTACCCATTTGCATCATCTGCCTGATCTCCTGCCAAACCGAACTGTCTGACTCTGCCTTTGCTTGTGCCTTGTATTGCTGCATCCCGACCTTCTCATCCAGCTCCAGGTGTTGCTGCTCCATTACCTCCTACCTGCCAGTCTGCTGATCCTCTTCTGCCTGCCAGCATCTGCAGCTCAGCCATCCCTGAGGGATCTCTACTCAGCTTCTGTGCCGGCCTCTGCAAAACCTTCACCAGGCACTCCTACCCACTGTGCTCATGAGACCACTGTTCCCACTCCAATGGCTCCTGAACCAGCGTTGTAAGAGGGGTCTTCTCCTACCAGTCAGGCTCAACTACCAGGTACCTAACACTGTTTTTTTCCACACATACCACTTAGAATTAAGGCCAAAAAGTTCTATTTTGGTCTCATCTGACCAGAGAATTTTATTTCTCACCATCTTGGAGTCCTTCAGGTGTTTTTTAGCAAATTCCATGCGGGCTTTCATGTGTCTTGCACTAAGGAGAGGCTTCCATCGGGCCACTCTGTCATAAAGCCCCGACTGGTGGAGGGCTGCAGTGATGGTTGACTTTCTACAACTTTCTCCCATCTCCTGACTGCATCTCTGGAGCTCAGCCACAGTGATCTTTGGGTTCTTCTTTACCTCTCTCACCAAGGTTCTTCTCCCCCGATAGCTCAGTTTGGCTGGACGGCCAGCTCTAGGAAGGGTTCTGGTCTTCCCAAATGTCTTCCATTTAAGGATTATGAAGGCCACTGTGCTCTTAGGAACCTTAAGTGCAGCAGAAATTTTTTTGTAACCTTGGCCAGATCTGTGCCTTGCCACAATTCTGTCTCTGAGCTCTTCAGGCAGTTCCTTTGACCTCATGATTCTCATTTGCTTTGACATGCACTGTGAGCTGTAAGGTCTTATATAGACAGGTGTGTGGCTTTCCTAATCAAGTCCAATCAGTATAATCAAACACAGCTGGACCCAAATAAAGGTGTAGAACCATCTCAAGGATGATCAGAAGAAATGGACAGCACCTGAGTTAAATATATGAGTGTCACAGCAAAGGGTCTGAATACTTAGGACCATGTGATATTTCAGGGGGTTTTTTTATAAATATGCAAAAATGTCAACAATTCTGTGTTTTTCTGTCAATATGGGGTGCTGTATGTACATTAATGAGAAAAAAAATTAACTTAAATGATTTTAGCAAATGGCTGCAATATAACAAAGAGTGAAACATTGAAGGGGGTCTGAATACTTTCCGTCCCCACTGTACATGTCTATGAAGTTTAGCAGGAAGTCTGGGACAGTAAATGTATCCATTTTCTCTGCAAGACACAACACAAGACAAACCCTAATGTCAGGCTCAACTCTCCTAATCTTGTCCCAATATAGGCCTTAATCTATAAGCAGTATATGCCACTAACCACTGATGCCTCAAGTTAAAATTGTACCTTTGTTTGCACGATCGGCGCTTATGTTATATATCCGCTCACAGAGCGTACGCACGACGCACGCGTGTTATGCTTTATATACACTGCACATGCATGAAACTCTGCCCCTGACCTTCTTTCTAGTGTATTCCCTGCCCTTTTTCTTTCGGCGCAGTAGGAGAGCACATGGCAGAGAGACAGCAGGTGCGAGGAGGACGACGAAAGCCCGGAGCAAGGCAGTTCCCGATCCAGGAGGAGACATAAGGCCTCAAATATATCCTTTGTAGAGATGGTGGAGATGGTACACATCTTGAAGAGGGCCGACTATGATGGGAAGTATGGACCATACAGCAACCCAAATGTGAAAAAGGCCAAGATCATGACTAAAGTTGTGAGAAGTCTGCACAGGAATTTTGGGGTACGACGATCCAAGGAGCAATTGAGGAAACGCTGGTCAGACCTGAAATTGAGGGAGCAAGATCAGTACAGAAGGATCAAGAAAGTGCTGCAAAAAAGTAAGTATTTTTCATGTGTTCCTATTCTTATTATTACTTTAGTGCTGGTCCATGTGTTTTTTCTTTACTGTGGTACAGTTTAAAATAACAAGTTTCAGGTTCGTGGGCACAGTATTCGTTCGTAATAAACACTGTTCATTCGCCCACTAATACAATGTTTTTGGCAGATGCAGGTGAACTACATTTGTTCATGCCTATTTGTATTAAAATAAGTTTAGTACATTGTTGTCTAGATGGGTTTGTAACTAGAATGAAATGCAAACTAGATTCAGTGTATGGAGAGGATACTCAGCAGCTGTTTACACATCTGGATGCAGGAGCACTAGTGTGGAACACCAGAACACTCTTTTTAGGGTGTCCCACACAGGTGGATACTAGGGGTGGATACTAGGGGTCTCTCCATGTGTGAAACTTTAATAACAAAAAAAGGTAAGTATTCCAGCTTTAGAAAGGGAAAAAAAACATGTTTTCATCTTGGAACTCTGCCAAAACAGACAATTGTATGACACTTCCAAGCAATGTTTCATATTCCTATTTCTTGCCTCAAATATCTGTGTGCTAAGTATACCTTTTTTTTTTTATTCACATAGGGGAGAAAATAATCGGGACATCTGAGGACACCACGAACCCCACTACTCATCAAGAAGGGGAAATCCTCACATGCCATGAAGAAGATGTGGAGTAAGAGGTTCATGAAGTTGGCGAAATAGTGACCACAACAGGTCAGTGTCTGAGACCACAGCATCAGGTAATAGATGTATGCCTGCATATTTATAATATATGGTGTGCTTTTTTATTTTTAGGTGATGTGGATGTTGTGGAAGAAGAAACTCATTTTAACAGTGCAAGTGCACAGATCCTCACCGGTGAGATCATGGTGTGCAATCAGGGTTTAGAGATGGTTAAGCAAAACATCAATGATGTCGAAAAAAATGACCATCATTGATGTTTTAGGCAGAATCTAAAAACAACAAAAATTGTAAAGTTGCTCATTGTATTTTATATATATTTTTTTATTTTTTTAAAGTAATTTGAAAGCCAAATTTTGAAGATGCACACAGTGTGTCAACATGTGCTATCTGCCATCACGGGATATCAATGTACGCGTTTTGTGGGTGCAACCCCTTCCTTGCATCTAAAGTAGATGAGAGGAAGGGGTTGCATCCCCAAAACACATCCATTGATCCCCCATGATGGGAGTTAGCACATGTTTACATTAGGCATGGGATCAGGAGGGAAATCCACATTTTGACTCCAAATTTGTGTGCATCTTCAAAATTTGGCTTTTACAGGGGTGAGATCACCCCATCTGATGAAGGCAAAATCAACACAGTTTTGACATATTAATGTCTCATATTGCCTTCACTTTATCAAAGTTGAACTTTGTAAGTTCCTGAGTTGTGTATGTTATAGTTTTAAACATGCCTGTTTAGCCAAAAAAAGGCTATATCTACTGTCAAACATAAATGTTACAAAACCAATGTTGGTTTGTTAAAAAACCCTTTTATAGCGCACATGTGAATGTGTTTTGAATAAAATGTTTTATACTCAACAATGTGTGGCTTCTTCTTTCAGTGCTCAATACCAGTTTTTGGAGAAAGTTGGTGTAGTTACAGTGACAATGAGGGTTATTTACTAAACGCAAATGCACTTTGCACTACAAGTGCACTTTCAGTGCAGTTTCAGTGCACTTTCAAGTGTACTTCCAGTGCACTTGTAAGTGCAAAGTGGATTTGCCTTTAGTAAATAACCCCCTCAGTGGTCTAAAATTTGCCCCAATCAGGCCATTTTAGGGACTACAAGCAATTAATTAATGGAGTTGAAAGGGATAAATATTTTTATCATTAATGCATTACATACATTAACAACAAAAACAAGGTGTGTGTGTAGAAGACCCACAACATAATAGCTGAAGAAGAGATTGTCACCTCATGTATCAAATAAGTTATGTTTGCACTATTGAAAAAAATGGACAAAAATAAAAGGCCATTGGAGAACCTAGGAGACAGATACAGTAAGAAACACAAGCAGTAAATCAAATTAAATATGAGTTTCTAAAAAAATATATATATATTTTAAACATGTTTATAGATTCTCTGGCATATAAATGCCCCCCTACCCACAAAGTACTCTAGATACTTTTGGCAAACTTTGCGGGTGCTTTGAGGGGGCAAGCCAGGACAGGCAGGTTCAAGAGCCGTCAGAGTTCTTTGATCCGATAATAAGCCGGCCTCAGTCCCAACTGAGACCACATAGTTTGATGCATTTTTTCGCAAAAAAGTTATGTATTATGCAGCATGCAAGAACGATGTGATTGACTTTATACTCTGCCATATTGATAGCTGTGAGAAATAGGCGTAATTAAAAACCCTCTGGTTCGGGGAGAGGGTCCTCATCGGGAATGACAGCAGACGATGGTCCCCCAGTGCAAAAGCTTCATCCGCGATGAAGATGAACCCGAGTCCCGTATTATCTTCAGGAGGTGGCAACTTCAAGCTACCATTCTGGAGCCGTCTGAAGAACTCCGTCTGGGAGATGACTTCACCATCTGACATCCAGCCATTTTTCCCCAAGTCTACATACAGAAACTCGTAAGTTGCTGATACCACCACCAACAACACTATACAATTATACCCCTTATAATTATAATAGTATGACCCCAAGTTGGTGGGTGGGATGATGTGGACATGCTTCCCATCTATTGCCCCACCGCAGTTGGGGAAGTCCCACTGCTGGGCAAACTGGGAGGCCACAGTCTGCCATTCCTGTGGGTTTGAAGGACACTGTGGAGTCAAACAAGAAAAAAAATAGTACTTTTGCACATAAATATTGCAAGCAGATTAGACACAAACATTCTTGGCCAACATACAGTACCTGACCGCGAGATTGTGTTTCAGTGGGATCGCGATGGGATCGCGCTGGTTTTAGAGGACAGGGTACTGTGCATGTCGCGCTGGCTCACTCATCAGGAAAGGAAGACTTTTTTTCTTTTTTCCTTTCGCGATGAGCGACAGGCAGTACTGACAGCTGTCTGGTATGAATCCTGAGGGGGAACGCCGCCCCAAGTTTTAAATGAAAAAACCGGTGTGGGTTCCCCCCAGGGGCATACCAGGCCCTTAGGTCTGGTATGGATTGTAAGGGGAACCCCCTAGGCCGAAAAATCGGCTTGGGGATCCCCCCAAAATCCATACTAGACCCTTATCCAAACATGCAACCCGGCTGGTCAGGAAAGGGGGTGGGGATGAGCGAGCACCCCCCCATCCTGAGCCATACCAGGCTGCATGCCCTCAACATGGGGGGGTTGGTGCCTTGGGGAGGGGGGGCCCTGCAGGCCCCCCCACCCCAAAGCACCTTGCCCCCATGTTGATGAGGACAAGGGCCTCTTCCCGACAACCCTGGCCATTGGTTGTCAGGGTCTGTGGGCGGGGGGCTTATCGAAATCTGGGAGCCCCCTTTAATAAGGGGGCCCCCAGATCCCGGCCCTCCACCCTATGTGAATGAGTATGGGGTACATGGCACCCCTACCCATTCACCTAGGAAAATAAAGTGTTAATAAAAAAAAAAACACCACACAGGTTTTAAAAGAAATTTATTAGGCAGCTCCGGGGGGGGTCTCTTCAACATCAGAAGAAGAGAAGAGGGGACAGGACAGCGCAGCAGACCGGGTCCCCTGCTAGCAATAGAGCTGGAAGAAGATAGCGGGGGAGTCCGGCAGAAGATACGGGAGAAGAACCGGACAGTGGCAGGAGACCGGGCCCCTGCTCGCAAGAGAACTGGAAGAAGATAGTGGAGGGGCCCGGGAGAAGAGGCAGAACACCGGGAGAAGAAGTTGGAAGAAGACCCCCGAAGTCAGAAGAGACCCCCCCAGGAGCTGCCTGATAAATTTCTTTTAAAACCTGTCTGGTGTGTTTTTTTTATTAACACTTTATTTTCCTAGGTGAATGGGTAGGGGTACCATGTACCCCATACTCATTCACATAGGGTGGGGGGCTGGGATCTGGGGGCCCCTTTATTAAAGGGGGCTCCCGGATTCCGATAAGACCCCCGCCCGCAGACCCCGACAACCAACGGCCAGGGTTGTCGGGAAGAGGCCCTTGTCCTCATCAACATGGGGGCAAGGTGCTTTGGGGTGGGGGGCCCGCAGGGCACCCCCCTCCCCAAGGCACCAACCCCCCCATGTTGAGGGAATGCGGCCTGGTACGGCTCAGGAGGGGGGATGCTCGCTCATCCCCACCCCCTTTCCTGACCAGCTGGGCTGCATGTTTGGATAAGGGTCTGGTATGGATTTTGGGGGGACCCCCACACCAATTTTTCAGCATAGGGGGTTCCCCTTACAATCAATACCAGACCTGAGGGCGTGGTATGCCCTTGGGGGGAACCCACGCTGTTTTTTTTTCATTTAAAATTTGGTGCGGCGTTCCCCCTCAGGATTCATACCAGACAGCTGTCAGCACTGCCTGTCGCTCATCGCGAAAAGAAAAAAGTTTTCCTATCCCGATGAGTGAGCCAACTCGGCGCTGGCTCCCGCGACGGGTCTCGTAGGTGTCAAATCTCGCCGAGAAAACCGGCGAGATTGACACAAAATCGCAGTCACCTACTGTAAGTATAACATTTCTTGAAATGAGTATTTAAAGACAAAAGTATAAGGTCCGCTTATTCAATTCCTCACTCCCTCTGATGGCCCATTGTAAAAATTTTAGGGGGGGATATTTTGGACAGGTAACCATCTCCACTTCATTGAGAGCTCTGTATGCATGAATAATGTGTGTTACTTTGGCCAGCTCCTCCTTACTTACACTATTGGCAGCCCATTGGACAGGTAAGAAGTGTCATAATACAAAATTATGAATACACACTGTACAAATTGAAACACATTTTTACATTCTGCAATTACCTATCAAAATAATAGGAGAACAAAACTTGAAACAGTACCATTTAAAAGTATTCAGGCAGGCCCTTGCACTACATGCTTTGGTGAATCCATAAATCTAAACACAAGAGGTTGGTATAGTGTGTATGGGTTTGGCAAAGTCAGCAGATAGAGGATTGGTATTGGCTGACTTAGCGGTTGGGGGGGAGGGAGGGTTCCAAATGAGTTTGGGCCCCCCATAAAAAGCCTCTTGTACTCTGTCTGAATTTAAGGACAACAATAAAACATTTGTACACATTTTAGGGGGTGTTTAGGGTAAGCACTACAATGGAGCTGACAAAATACATTGTTAAGTGACTAGGCTAGGTGTGTATGGGCCCAAGATATCATGCTGGGGAGTTTAGTGAAGGCAAATATGCATGAAGAAAAAAAAGGAGCATTAAAAGCTTTCAGCATGCATGAGGACAAAGAGGACATTCACAGCATATTACAATCATGGTAATTAAGGAATGATCATATAAATACAATACATTAGCAAATATTAAATACATAGAATGTGATGTTAAAGGATAAAACTTACCTTAATATAGTCCTTCTGCAGGACCTGAATAATGGCAGAACAGGTCTCTGGAATAATGATTCTCTGAGCCTGGGGGGAGATTCCAGTCATAAAAACTTGATATCCTGGAGACTTCTCCCCATTGCCATATACCGCAAGGTGGCGACAAGCATTTGCTCGGGAGTGACGGCTTGCTGCATGCAGGTGTCCTGCTTCATAATATAAGGGGACAGCAAAGCCAACAGACGTGAAAAACAGGGTCCGTCATCCAGAGATAATTCCTGAAATCATCAGGATTATTCTCCTGGATCTCCCCCAACAAAGGCATGTGCGACAATTGGTCTCGCTGGAGCAAACAATTCTTCGCCCATGTACTACTTCTTGCCCTGTTCATGGACTGGACTTGGGTCAAAGCAAGAACTCCAACACCAAGCCCAAGCACAGCATGAACTCTACGATGAGAACGTACCTACAACATGGCTTGAGAAGAACGATCTGAAAATCAGAAATGAGCAGACAAGAACGCACTGAAAAACAGAAGCAATATATAGCAAAATATAACACACTGAAAGACAGTAACAAACTGACAACAGGCACTGAAGAACAGATACGAACCCACAAGCATGAACTGACAAGCAGAAACAAGCTGAAAAGCACGAGGCTGAAAAATCGTCTCTCACCAAACTTCTACTAACAAGAGATAAACAGGAGATTAGCAGAAGGAGCCCAAAGGGTGGCACACTGGCTATTGAACTTCCTTTTTATAGTACCGTCATATGTCACAGCATTCTTGACGTTCAGAATTTCCGACATTTATGTGACCATGTGTATGCAAGACAAGTTTGAGCCAACATCCTTCGGAAAAAATCCACGGTTTTGTTGTTGGAAAATCAGATTGTGTGTACTTCTTAATTAGAGTCCGCAAAAGACTTGGGACTGGGGCGGAGGTTTACCTACCAGAATGTCCCTAAATATACAGCCAAAGCTACAATAGAATGGTTTAGATCAAAGTATATTCATGTGTTAGAATGGGCGTCAAAGTCCAGACCTAAATCCAATTGAGAATCTGTGGCAAGACTTGAAAAATGCTGTTCATAGACGCTCTCCATACAATCTGACAGAGCTTGAGCTGTTTGGGTGCCACGCTTGGTATTGAACTGCCCTTTTATAGTCCCGTCATATGTGGTGTACGTCACTGCGTTCTTGATGTTCAGAAATTCCGACAACTTTGTGAGACCATGTGTATGCAAGACAAATTTTGAGCCAACATCCATCAGAAAAAATCCAATGGATTTTGTTGTCGGAATGTTCGATCAATGTCCAATGGCGAAAGGTTGTTCTACAAAGTATTTATTCTGGGGGCTGAATACAAATACACGCCACACTTTTCACATATTTATTTTTAAAACATTTTGAAAACCATGTATCATTTTCCTTCCACTTCACAATTCTGTTCTACTTTGTGTTGGTCTAGCACATAAAATCCCAATAAAATAAATTTACATTTTTGGCTGTACCATGACAAAATGTGGAAAATTTCAAGGGGTATGAATACTTTTTCAAGGCACTGTATGTCCCTGGATGAGATGAAAAACATGATGAAGATTCTTGGGAAACATGATAATGATGGAAGGTTCTGCAACTACCCCAGGCCTAATACAAGAAAAGAAACCATCGTGGAGAAGGTTGTCCATGTGCTTGCCAAGAAGTATGGTGTGGAGTGATCAAAGGACCAGCTGCGCAAGAGATTGTCTGACTTGAAGCATAGGGAGGAAGAACAGTTGCAGAAATAGTCAAAATGATCAAAAAAGGTATCTGTATTTTATTTTCAGTTATGCCATTTCTGCTTTCTCTCAGCTATGCAATCCATCTGTTCTTCTATGCATTTGATGCTGTTCCAATGCAATGTCTTCATCAATGCAATCCATATTCATCTTCAGCGTGCATGCTACTGTAATTACATTATTATGTGCAATGGTGTGGTATGTATTGCGCATATTGTAGTGCAGCAGAAATTCATCCTTTTTTTCCACAAACTTGAATTTGTTCTACACCAGAGATAAGCAATTAGCGGACCTCCAGCTGTTGCAAAACTACAAGTCCCATCATGCCTCTTGACTCTGGATGTCATGCTTGTGGCTGTCAGAGTCTTGCTATGCCTCATGGGACTTGTAGTTCTGTCAAAGTACATCAGATGTTGAAGCAGATCAACCACAACATTTCTCTGATAACATCACAAGCAACACAGGTAAGCCACTACACATACACTTTAACATAAAACATTTATACTGCAGTTTCCTGATTTTTTTTATCTTTTTCAGCACGTCATCTGTCTGAGGAACAGGGATTAAATTCCTTTACTGCACAAAAATGAGTAACTGATTTTTACGGTTGTAGCTGATACATTATGTAAAATTTAACATGTGTCACTTACTGTATTTTCAGTTTGTGTTTTTTTTTATTTCAGTTCATGTGCTCATTGTTTAAAACAATTTTCACCTCAACTTCATAGTTAACTATTTAGAATTTAGATGACAAGCACTTTATTGTGCAAAGAATCTGTTATACATATCTGTAAACTGGGTGCTTCGTGCACATTTATGCTGCAGGCCTGCCTAGAATAAACCTGGTTTGAGCAAAGCTGTATTTAACCACTTGCCATCCGCCATATAGCAGAATGACGGCGGCAAAGTGGTTTCAATACCCTGACTGGGCGTCATATGACGTCCTCAGGATATTGAGCCACTGCGCGTCCCCGGGGGCGTGCATCGCGGCGATCGTTGTTGCGGGGTGTCAGTCTGACACCCCACAACACCGATCTAGGTAAAGAGTCTCTGACGGAGACTCTTTACCACGTGATCAGCTGTGTCCAATCACGGCTGATCACAATGTAAATAGGAAAATCCGGTGATCGGCTTTTCCTCACTCGTGTCTGACAGACGCGAGTAGAGGAGAGCTGATCGGCTGCTCTCCTGACAGGGGGGGTCTGTGCTTATTGTTTATCAGCACAGCCCCCCCCTTGGATCCCACCCAGGACCACCAGGGAAGCTGCCCAGGACCACCAGGGAAGCCGCCCAGGACCACCAGAGAAACCAGCCACACTGGACCACCAGGTATGCCCCCTAGACCACCAGGGAAATACTAATCAGTGCAAAGGCAGCTGCCAATCAATGCCCAGGCAGCTGCCCATCAGTGCCCACTCCAATGCCTACCACTGCCAGTCCCACCAGGGATGCCTATCAGTGCCCATCAGTGCCACGCATCAGTGCCCATCAGTGCCGCCTATCAGTGCCCATCAGTGCCTAGCAGTGCTGCCTATCAGTGCCCATCAGTGCCACCCATAAGAACCCATCTTTGCATTCTTTCAGTGCCCATCAGTGTTGCCTATCAGTGCCCACCAGTGCCACCCAATGCCACCCATGAGTGCCCATCAGTGCTGCCTATCAATGCCCATCAGTGCTGCATATCAGTGCCACCCATTAGTGCCGCCTACCAGTGCCCATCAGTGCGGCCTATCAGTGCCCATTGTCAGTGCCCGTCAGTACCCGCTCATTGGTGCCACCTCATCGCTGCCACCTTATCAGTGCCTGTCAGTGCCACCTTATCAGTGCCCATCAGTGAAAGAGAAGACTTACTTATTTACAAAAATTTTAAACAGAAACAAAAGCAAAACTTTTATTTTTTTCAAAATTTTCGGCCTTGTTTTATTTGTTTCGCAAAAAATAAAAACCGCAGAGGTGATCAAATACTACCAAAAGAAAGCTCTATTTGTGGGAACAAAATGATAAAAATTTAGTTTGGGTACAGTGTAGCATGACTGCGCAATTGTCATTCAAAGTGCGACAGCGCTGAAAGCTGAAAATTGGTCTGGGCAGGAAGGTGTATAAGTGCCCTGTATTGAAGTGGTTAAAGTTTGTGCAGCCAGTCACCTCTACTATAGATTTGTGCAGGCACAGCAAGTCACACATGCATGTACATATATGGTACTAGTCTTTTCCTGCACCCAAATATTCCATATGTGGACATGCACTCACTGCATTATAGTAGGGGTGACTTATTCTTAGGCCAACATCTCAAGACTACTGATTAGGGATGAGCTTCGTGTTCGAGTCGAACCCATGTTCGACTCGAACATCGGCTGTTCGACCGTCCGTCGAATTGCGAACGATATGGGCCGTTCGCGCCAAATTCGTGTGGCGCGTCACGGCCCATAATTCACTGCGGCATCGCAGTGCATTGCTGGCTGATGATTGGCCAAGCATGCACTATGACCCGCATGCTTGGCCAATCACAGCGCCGTCAGTAGAGAGAGCTGTAATTGGCCAAAGCCAGGGTGGCTTTGGCCAATTATGGCTCAGGGGATTTAGTACACACCCCACACTATATAAGGCCGCCTGCACGGCGGCCCTGTGTAGTGTGTGTTCCGGTGTGCTGAGAGATAGAGAGAGAGAGAGACAGTGTCATTTGATTTGAGTTAGATAGATTAGGCAGAACAGTCAGTCAGTTAGCTGCACTTACAGTGTATTGTGTATATATATGCATCCCAGGTGTTGCATATATATATATACACTGTATTCAGTTTAGCTAGATCCGTTCCTGTTATCTTCTATCTAGACTATTTACATTTAGTGCAGTGTGTCCTGCTCACAGTGTTCAGCTAGATCCGTTCCTGCTATTTACATTCAGTGCAGTGCGTCCTGCTCACAGTGTTCAGCTAGATCCGTTCCTGCTATTTACATTCAGTGCAGTGCGTCCTGCTCACAGTGTTCAGCTAGATCCGTTCCTGCTATTTACATTCAGTGCAGTGCGTCCTGCTCACAGTGTTCAGCTAGATCCGTTCCTGCTATTTACATTCAGTGCAGTGCGTCCTGCTCACAGTGTTCAGCTAGATCCGTTCCTGCTATTTACATTCAGTGCAGTGCGTGCTGCTCACAGTGTTCAGCTAGATCCGTTCCTGCTATTTACATTCAGTGCAGTGCGTCCTGCTCACAGTGTTCAGCTAGATCCGTTCCTGCTATTTACATTCAGTGCAGTGCGTCCTGCTCACAGTGTTCAGCTAGATCCGTTCCTGGTATTTACATTTAGTGCAGTGCGTCCTGCTCACAGTGTTCAGCTACATCCGTTCCTGCTATTTACATTCAGTGCAGTGCGTCCTGCTCACAGTGTTCAGCTAGATCCGTTCCTGCTATTTACATTCAGTGCAGTGCGTCCTGCTCACAGTGTTTAGCTACATCCGTTCCTGCTGTTTACATTCAGTGCAGTGCGTCCTGCTCACAGTGTTCAGCTAGATCCGTTCCTGCTATTTACATTCAGTGCAGTGCGTCCTGCTCACAGTGTTCAGCTAGATCCGTTCCTGCTATTTACATTCAGTGCAGTGCGTCCTGCTCACAGTGTTCAGCTAGATCCGTTCCTGCTATTTACATTCAGTGCAGTGCGTCCTGCTCACAGTGTTCAGCTAGATCCGTTCCTGCTATTTACATTCAGTGCAGTGCGTCCTGCTCACAGTGTTCAGCTAGATCCGTTCCTGCTATTTACATTCAGTGCAGTGCGTCCTGCTCACAGTGTTCAGCTAGATCCGTTCCTGCTATTTACATTCAGTGCAGTGCGTCCTGCTCACAGTGTTCAGCTAGATCCGTTCCTGCTATATACATTTAGTGCAGTACGTCCTGCTCACAGTGTTCAGCTAGATCCGTTCCTGTTATCTTCCTACTGACAGGCAGGCTTGTCTGGTTACAGTATATAAAGCTACCTGAAGAAAATTACAGGTGTTCTTTTTGATCCTATTAGTACCACGGTCAGGCAGCTAGACTATTTACATTTAGTACAGTGTGTCCTGCTCACAGTGTTCAGCTAGATCCGTTCCTGTTATCTTCCTACTGACAGGCAGGCTTGTCTGGTTACAGTATATAAAGCTACCTTAAGAAAATTACAGGTGTTCTTTTTGATCCTATTAGTACCACGGTCAGGCAGCTAGACTATTTACATTTAGTACAGTGTGTCCTGCTCACAGTGTTCAGCTAGATCCGTTCCTGTTATCTTCCTACTGACAGGCAGGCTTGTCTGGTTACAGTATATAAAGCTACCTGAAGAAAATTACAGGTGTTCTTTTTGATCCTATTAGTACCACGGTCAGGCAGCTAGACTATTTACATTTAGTACAGTGTGTCCTGCTCACAGTGTTCAGCTAGATCCGTTCCTGTTATCTTCCTACTGACAGGCAGGCTTGTCTGGTTACAGTATATAAAGCTACCTTAAGAAAATTACAGGTGTTCTTTTTGATCCTATTAGTACCACGGTCAGGCAGCTAGACTATTTACATTCAGTGCAGTGCGTCCTGCTCACAGTGTTCAGCTAGATCCGTTCCTGCTATTTACATTCAGTGCAGTGCGTCCTGCTCACAGTGTTCAGCTAGATCCGTTCCTGGTATTTACATTTAGTGCAGTGCGTCCTGCTCACAGTGTTCAGCTACATCCGTTCCTGCTATTTACATTCAGTGCAGTGCGTCCTGCTCACAGTGTTCAGCTAGATCCGTTCCTGCTATTTACATTCAGTGCAGTGCGTCCTGCTCACAGTGTTTAGCTACATCCGTTCCTGCTGTTTACATTCAGTGCAGTGCGTCCTGCTCACAGTGTTCAGCTAGATCCGTTCCTGCTATTTACATTCAGTGCAGTGCGTCCTGCTCACAGTGTTCAGCTAGATCCGTTCCTGCTATTTACATTCAGTGCAGTGCGTCCTGCTCACAGTGTTCAGCTAGATCCGTTCCTGCTATATACATTTAGTGCAGTACGTCCTGCTCACAGTGTTCAGCTAGATCCGTTCCTGTTATCTTCCTACTGACAGGCAGGCTTGTCTGGTTACAGTATATAAAGCTACCTGAAGAAAATTACAGGTGTTCTTTTTGATCCTATTAGTACCACGGTCAGGCAGCTAGACTATTTACATTTAGTACAGTGTGTCCTGCTCACAGTGTTCAGCTAGATCCGTTCCTGTTATCTTCCTACTGACAGGCAGGCTTGTCTGGTTACAGTATATAAAGCTACCTTAAGAAAATTACAGGTGTTCTTTTTGATCCTATTAGTACCACGGTCAGGCAGCTAGACTATTTACATTCAGTGCAGTGCGTCCTGCTCACAGTGTTCAGCTAGATCCGTTCTTGCTATTTACATTCAGTGCAGTGCGTCCTGCTCACAGTGTTCAGCTAGATCCGTTCCTGGTATTTACATTCAGTGCAGTGCGTCCTGCTCACAGTGTTCAGCTAGATCCGTTCCTGCTATATACATTTAGTGCAGTACGTCCTGCTCACAGTGTTCAGCTAGATCCGTTCCTGTTATCTTCCTACTGACAGGCAGGCTTGTCTGGTTACAGTATATAAAGCTACCTGAAGAAAATTACAGGTGTTCTATCCCAGCTTAGTGCAGCTACAGGCCATTAGTATGTCTGGAAGGCCAAGAAGGAGAGGCAGACAGTCACAAGCCAATAAGAGAGGGCAAGCAGGCTCTGTGTCTAGTGCTGGTCGTGGAGACGGTGCATCCTCATCAGCACGTGGCCATGGGACACGCTTGGCCTTTTTTTCGGCAGCTGGCCGTGTTGAGCCGCAACATGCGGAAGACTTGGTCGAGTGGATGACCAAGCCGTCCTCATCCTCCTCATCCTCTCTCACCCATGCCCAGGGTGCTTTGTCTGGCAAAGCAGCGGCCTCTTCCCTCAGCTCAATGTCATCAGTGACTCCTTCCCTAGCCCCACCATGTCCTCCTGAGGATTCCCTCGAACTGTTTGACCACAGTGTTGGGTACATGCTCCAGGAGGATGCCCAGCGTTTGGAAGGCTCTGATGATGATACTGAGCTCAATGAAGGCAGTAACATGAGCACGGACAGAGGGGGTGCCCAAGAAGGACAGCAATCTGGCAGTCATGCTCCCCCTGCTGCAGCATACTGCCAGGTTTGCTCCAGTGATGAGGAGGGAGGGGATGATGAGGTCACTGACTCAACGTGGGTGCCTGATAGGAGAGAGGAGGAGGAGGAGGAGGAGGAGGAGGTGGCACATCACCAACTAGGCAGGATGCCCTCCAGGGGCCAGCCTAAGGGCAGCACATTGACTGCATCACACCCCAAAGCTCCACATGTGCAGGGCGCTGCAGTCTCTGCGCGTTATTCAAAAAGTTCTTTGGTGTGGGCCTTTTTTGAGACGAGTGCATCAGATCGCACCGCTGCTATTTGCAATATATGTCTCAAGCGTATCTCGCGTGGCCAAAACATCTCCCGCTTGGGTACCACATGCTTGACCAGACATATGTTGACCTGCCATGCAGTTCGTTGGCAAGCGTATCTAAAAGACCCACACCAAAGAACAAAGACGATCTCTCCTTGCTCCTCATCAGCTGAGATTTCCAACCCCACTAGACCTTCAGTCCTCTCTGCGACCTGCAGTGAGAGGAATGAAGGTGTAGAATTAGGTGTGTCACAGCCAAGTACTTATGGGCAATCTGCTTTGGGTACACCGACGTCAGATTGTACCAGGCAAATTTCCCTGCCCCAGCTGCTGCACCGCCGAAAGAAGTTTGCTCCCAGCCATCCACATGCCCAGCGGTTGAATGCTAGCTTGGCAAAATTGCTAGCACTTCAACTGCTGCCTTTTCAGTTGGTAGACTCTGCCCCCTTCCGTGAGTTTGTGGAATGTGCGGTTCCTCAGTGGCAGGTACCCAAACGCCACTTTTTCTCACGGAAGGCGATTCCGGCTCTCTACCGGCATGTGGAAGGCAATGTCCATGCCTCGCTGGACAGGGCGGTCAGCGGTAAGGTGCATATTACCGCTGACTCATGGTCCAGCAGGCATGGACAGGGACGTTACTTAAGTTTCACGGCGCATTGGGTGACTCTGCTGGCAGCTGGGAAGGATGCAGGACAAGGTGCAGTAGTGTTGGAGGTTGTTCCGCCACCACGCCTCCAAAATGCTGATTGTGACACACCTCTCTCCTCCACCCCCTCCTCTTCTTCTTCCTCCATGGCCTCTTCCTCGGAACCAGCGGTGCTCCGTAGGCGTTCAAGGGGCTACGCAAGTACGCAGGCCAAAAGATGCCATGCGGTGCTTGAGCTGGTGTGCTTGGGGGACAGGAGCCACACTGGGGCAGAGGTTCTGTCAGCTCTGCAGGGGCAGGTTCAGAGGTGGTTGACGCCACGCCAACTTAAGGCAGGAATGGTGGTTTGCGACAATGGCACCAACCTCCTCTCTGCCCTCCGACAGGGACAACTGACCCATGTGCCCTGTTTGGCTCACGTCCTTAACTTGGTGGTGCAGCGGTTCTTGGGCAGGTACCCGGGCTTACAGGATGTCCTGAGGCAGGCCAGGAAAGTCTCTGTGCATTTCCGCCGGTCATATAATGCCAGTGCTCGGCTGACGGACCTCCAAAAGGAGTTTAACCTGCCCAAGAACCGCCTAATCTGTGACATGCCCACCAGGTGGAACTCGACGTTGGCCATGCTGCAGCGGCTGCACACGCAGCAGAGGGCCATCAATGAGTACCTGTGCGACTATGGCACCAGGACAGGGTCAGGGGACCTTGGTTTTTTTTCCCCACGCCAGTGGGCCATGATCAGGGATGCATGCACTGTCCTGTCACCATTCGAGGAGGCCACGAGGATGGTGAGCACTGACAGTGCATGCATCAGTGACACTGTCCCCCTTGTCCACCTGTTGGAGCACACGCTGCGTGGGATAATGGACAGGGCACTTGAGGCAGAACAGAGGCAGGAAGAGGAGGACTTCCTTAGCTCTCAAGGCCCCCTTTATCCAGACAGTGTTCCTGCGTGCCCGCCGATCACACAGGAAGAGGACGAGGAGGAGGAGGAGGAGGAGGAGGAGGAGGAAGATTGTGTCAGTATGGAGGTGGAGCCTGGCACTCAGCATCAGCAGTCTTTAAGGGATCAGTCCCAAGGAACACATGGACTTGTACGTGGCTGGGAGGAGGTGGCTGCGGACGTTGTTGTCCTTAGTGACCCAGAGGACTCCGGACCGAATGCCTCAGCAAACCTACGCTGCATGGCCTCCCTGATCCTGCAAAGCCTGCGTAAGGATCCTCGTATTCGTGGTATCAAGGAGAAGGACCAATACTGGCTGGCAACCCTCCTTGATCCACGTTACAAGGGTAAGGTTGCGGACCTTATCTTGCCATCGCAGAGGGAGCAGAGGATGAAACATCTTCGGGAGGCCTTGCAGAAAGGTCTGTGCAACGCGTTCCCAGAGACTGGGAGGTTACAAACTCCTGTTTCTGGACAACGTGTTGCTGAGGCTTCGGTCAGTCAAAGAAGGAGCGGTGGAGAAGGTGGCCGTCTGACCGATGCGTTCAGACAATTTTTTGGTCCGCAGCCCCAAGGTATGATCGGTTCCAGCAACCATCGCCAGCGTCTGTTTTACATGGTGCAGGAATACCTAGGGGCAAGATCAGACTTGGACACCTTTCCCACCGAAAATCCTCTGGGTTACTGGGTCTTGAGGATGGATCACTGGCCAGAGCTTGCACAGTATGCAATTGAGCTACTGGCCTGTCCTGCATCCAGCGTTCTTTCGGAACGCACATTCAGTGCTGCTGGAGGCGTGGTAACCGATCACAGGGTGCGTCTGTCCACCGACTCGGTCGATCGGCTGACCTTCATAAAAATGAATCAGTCTTGGATCACCACCAGCTACCAAGCACCTGATGCAGATGTAACCGAATAATTTTTTTTGAAATCTCAGATCCCTTCAAAGACTGCCTATGCTGATGCTGAGTGACTATCCCTGAGTAATTATCCTCTTCCTCCTCAATCATCACGCTGATAGCTTGTAAGAACATTTTTGGTTCTGGGCGCCACCACCAGTGCCTAAGGCACAATTTTTCAGCCCCTGTTTAACAGGGGCGTGTAATTACAATTTTTGATGTAATACTTTGCAGCAGGGCTCGTTCCTGCATTCCAACTAGAGTGTCTGTGAGGGGTTGCAGTGTTGTGGCACCAGCACCAGTGCCTAAGACCCAATTTTTCAGCCCCTGTCTAACAGGGGCGTGTAATTACAATTTTTGATGCAATACTTTGCAGCAGGGCTCGTTCCTGCATTCCAACTAGAGTGTCTGTGAGGGGTTGCAGTGTTGTGGCACCAGCACCAGTGCCTAAGACCCAATTTTTCAGCCCCTGTCTAACAGGGGCGTGTAATTACAATTTTTGATGCAATACTTTGCAGCAGGGCTTGTTCCTGCATTCCAACTAGAGTGTCTGTGAGGGGTTGCAGTGTTGTGGCACCAGCACCAGTGCCTAAGACCCAATTTTTCTGCCCCTGTCTAACAGGGGCGTGTAATTACAATTTTTGATGCAATACTTTGCAGCAGGGCTTGTTCCTGCATTCCAACTAGAGTGTCTGTGAGGGGTTGCAGTGTTGTGGCACCAGCACCAGTGCCTAAGACCCAATTTTTCTGCCCCTGTCTAACAGGGGCGTGTAATTACAATTTTTGATGCAATACTTTGCAGCAGGGCTCGTTCCTGCGTTCCAACTAGAGTGTCTGTGAGGGGTTGCAGTGTTGTGGCACCAGCACCAGTGCCTAAGGCCTAATTTTTCAGCTCCTGTTCAACAGGGGCATGTAATTACAATTCTTGATCTAATATTTCACAGCAGGGCCCTGTGAGGGCTTACAGTGTTTTGGCCACAGCAACACCTAAGGCCCAAATTTCTGCTGAGTATATAGGGTAGGACCCTACTTTCAAACATCTAACTTACAAACGACTCCTACTTGCAAACGGAAGGAGACAACAGGAAGTGAGATGAAATCTACCCCTAAGGAAGGGAAATTCTCTCCTGTAAGAGTTAATATGGGAAAACAATTTTTCCTTTCCACTGATGCTTTCCAATCCTTGTTCCACAAAAAAACACAAATTTTCAAAAAACATTTTTCATTGGGACAAAAAAGTGAGGTGAAATCTTCTGAAGAGGAGGAAAGACGCAAAACAAATGTCACAGGGGTGATAACCCTTCCCTATGTTTTCCAAAAAGCTTAGAAAAGATTTTTTGGCTGGAGCTAAACACATTAAAAATGTTCAAAATTACAAACAGATTCTACTTAACAACAAACCTACAGTCCCTGTCTTGTTTGCACCGCCTGTATACTGCTGTTCAGAGTATATAGGGACCTTTCCTTATTTTAATTTGGGTGCGGGGTTCCCCTTAATATCCACACAAGACCCAAAGGGCCTGGTAATGGACTGGGGGGTACCCATGCCGTTTGTCTCACTGATTTTCATCCATATTGCCATGACCCGACATGACATTAAACCCGCAAGCAGTTTTAAATGAGATTTTTTCCTTTAAAAATGACATTTGGTGCAGGGACTGTTCTAAACATGGGAAACACGCGTCACTTTACAGGCATACTATAGACACCCCCCAGGTACGATATTTAAAGGAATATTTCACTTTTTTTTTTTTACTTTAAGCATCATTAAAATCACTGCTCCCGAAAAAACGGCCGTTTTTAAAAGTTTTTTTTGCATTGATACATGTCCCCTGGGGTAGGACCCGGGTCCCCAAACCCTTTTTAGGACAATACCATGCAAATTAGCCTTTAAAATGAGCACTTTTGATTTCGAACGTTCGAGTCCCATAGACGTCAATGGGGTTCTAACGTTCGTGCGAACTTGCGGTCCGTTCGCGGGTTCTGGTGCGAACCGAACCGGGGGGTGTTCGGCTCATCCCTAGTCAGGACCCCAACACCAAGCCCCCGCACAGCATGAACTCTACGAGGAGTACGCATACGAAACATGGCTAGAAAACGGTCGGCTGCTCAGAACGAAGTAACAGAACGCACTGAAGAACAGCAAGGCCTGTGAAGAGCGACCTGAAAAACAGTAACGAGCGGACAAGATCGCACAGAAAACTCCAGTACGAACTAACTGCACGCACTGAAGAGCAGATACAAACCCACAAGCACAAACTGAACGGCAGAAAACGATCTGAAAGCCACGAGTCTGAAAAAGTGTGAATCGTCTCTCACCAAACTTTTACTAACACAAGATTAGCAAAAGGAGCCCAAAGGGTGCCGCGCTTGGTTCTGGACCGGCCTTTTCTAGTCTCTTCGTACGTGGTGTACGTGACCGCGTGGTTGGCAATCGGAAATTCCGACAACTTTGTGCGACCGTGTGTAGACAAAATAAGTTTGAGCCAACATCCGTCGGAAAAAATCCTAGGATTTTGTTGTCGGAATGTCCGAACAAAGTCCGACCGTGTGTACGCCCCATTAGACTGACATCTGGTGGTCGTTTGGAAAGTGGTGCAGTCCAACTAATACTAATCAAGGCTTATATTGATTAAATTTCTGGTGAGTGAGTTTTTCATTGGGGATCCCAGCACGTTGTGTATCGCTAGGTGAATGGATTAACTGCCCTCACAAAACTCGACAATATTGACTAGTGGGATTCTTATCATCTGTTTCCCCTCTTTGCACTTTATGAATTTGATTGGAAAAAAGGAACCTATTCATTTGGGGCATACAGCGCTGCTGCAATACTGAAGGAACGTTATTGATTTAATTGACTCATTATTGCCTACATATATAATTCAACTGTGTCTTAAGATAAATGGCACTTACCATAGTAATAGTAAAATGACGGTTCAATAAAAAAAGAGGGGGGGAAGGGGGGAAAATAGAGGGAATTGCCCCTCCAGGAAAATAGACTAGAAGCATGCGCAGTGGTGTATAATGCCAGAATCATCTAGCAACACATAGTAACCCCAGCACAGCTGTTTAGTGACAATGTAGGACCAATTAATATGTAGAAAAGGCAGCGGTCACAGAGTGCAAACAGAAAAAGAAGCAAAATGATTTTAAGTAGTTAATGAATACCCATTAGTAACAATTGGAATGGATAATGAGTAAAAAGGATTAGAGCCAGCAAGGGAAGGAAAAAGACCAGGAGGGGGGAGAAGGAGGAGACAGGAATTGGTAAGCCAATAACCCAAACTTCATTCGAGGAACATACCTGCTGCTGATGAATGGTAAATATAAGTAAATATAAGCAGCGGCCGCTCGGGTAGAGAGTGACTGCAGCCACGGACTGGGTAAGGGGACACTGAGCATGTCCCCCATCTCAGCGTCGGCAAGCAAACAGCCTGACGCCTGAGACAAGGAACGCAACTGCAACCCATGGGTACAGCAGGGCGAGTTAACCCCTGGTGATCCTCAAGTGTGCCTACAACTCTAAAAATAAGGGATGTGGCGCTGAGCAACAGCATAGTGGCGAAAATGAACCCAGAGAACTTAAATGGCCAGGATGGTGGGGAATGAGCATAATTCCAAATCGCATTGTAGTAGATTAGAAATACATGGTATAACGTATATACATACATAGTGATGTATAGAGTACTGACAAAAAATTGCGGTTATTATGTCTCAATATCTAGCAATGACACAATTAGAGTTTGATTATGATATATATAAATTGAAAATGAAAAACTCATATTAACTCTTAAAGTTATACATTGTTGTGAAAAAGATGGACAAGACAGTGGTAGACTGGAAAAGGGGGACAGGGCATGGAACCAAGTATAGTTAAGAAGAAAATTTATAGGAAGGGCTTATAATTATGTGCTTCATTGATTCCAGGTGCAAAAATAGCACCAAGACGTTCTATCCAAGTAGTTTCTTTTTGTAGAATATATTTATCCCACTCTCCACCTCGAAGATCTTTAGAAATGCCAGTACAATGAATGATATCAGGGATGCGTTGAATTTTTTGGTACAAATCTAAATGTCTGCTAACCGCAGTAACCATCTTACCCTCTGCTGAGTAATAAATATGATCTTTTATTCTGGATCGTAAATGTCTGACCGTTTTACCTACATAAAAAGCGCCACACTGGCACAACATAAGGTATACCACCCCTTGGGTGTCACAATTAGCATGAAATTTGGGGATAAAGATTTCCCCGTTGGGAAGTGTAAACTCAGTTCCCACCTTTATCCATGGGCAAAATGAACATTTCCCACATCGTGACATGCCATGTGTAGATTGTTTTAAATTGGGGTTCATTGAGTAGTGGATGGATGTCAATTTGTCATGTAGGGACCTAGCTAGTCTAAAAGTGATTGCCGGGGAAGGGCCGATATATTTTCTGAGGATAGGGTCCTCATACATCTAGTATCTAGAAAATCTAGTAATACCGTATTTATCGGCGTATAACACGCACAGGTGTATAACAAGCACATTCATTTTAAGAGTGAAGTTTCAGGAAAAAAACTTACATTTTAAATAAGGAACTTTGAAGCAAAATAAGGGTCAGTGCCCATCTGCAGCCTCTCAAGTGCCATCAATGCAGCAGCCTCACCATTTCCATCAATGCAGCAGCCTCACCATTACCTTCAATGCAGCAGCCTCGCCATTGCCATCAGTGCAGCCTGATCGATGCCCATCTGCAGCCTAGAGGGGACAGGGAGGGGGAGCGGGACAAGCGCCGACCAATTTACATACCGTGAGAATCTCCTATGATAGACAGAACAGTGGTCCAATGGCGGCCCAGGAGACAGAACTTCTAATTACAGAGGCCGCCAAGTAAACAGAAGATTCTTGCTGTATGTAATCTGACAGCACTCGTCCCGCCCCTCTCCCTGTCCCCTTCGAGGCAGCTAAAATCAAAGTATCTGCGTATAACACGCACACGCTCTTTGCACCCGATTTTCAAGGTGAAAAAGTGAGTGTTATATGCCAATAAATACAGTAAATCTAATAGAACAACTGGTAGTGGGTGGTTTGGTTTTATAAAGTAGGGAGCTGCATGATTGGCATAAGGCTTTATTGTAGGCACTATGGAGCAGTGTTTTTGTATATCCTCTGGCCTTTAATCTCGCTTGAAAGGCATTGGCATGGAACTTAAATTCATCCAAATGGGTACAATTGCGACACAATCTTAGATAGTGAGCATATGGCATGCTTTTGATAAGTGATCTGGGGTGGGCACTACCTGCATGTAACAGGGTGTTCCATTTTTTTATGGACTGATTTTGTACAGATTTTTGTATCTGTTTTTTCTCTTTTTAAACAATGTTTTCTATGTTTAATAAATTTTAGTTTTTAACTGTACAATACTTGTTATTGTGCCTATAAAGTCTAAGCCCACAAATTTACTTTGTTTAATACTCCATTATGAGACGTGGCACATAGTACTTCTTATGTATCCGCAGTACCACTCTGTGTTGATACTAAATTCTTGAATCTATATATGGATGGGAACACCTGGGCATTTGTTTATAGTGGTGAAAGACCAGTTTTTTACTCTTTCTTTGCAGCTACTACAATCTATAATTCAATATTCTAGTATTAAATATTTATTATACCAAATTTCCCTCCCCCCCCCCTTTTTTTTTTCATCTGATTTGTTATACCAATTTTTACTGTTGGCAAGATGGACTTTGTGAGTTTGGGCTGGATGGGGTATATGACGGAGATTCAAACTAACTGTAATACGGATACTGAACAAGAGATAGGCATAAACCTATACATGGCTAAATTGAAACGTTTGCTGAAAAAGAAATCAAACCTCTATTGGCATATTGAATTTTTACAGAAATATGTACATGAAAACATTAATCCTCTTGGCCTAAGAATACAGATTTATCCATCTTTTCAAATAACATCTCCCAAATTCAAGCTTGCCTGGGAGAATATACTGACCCAATGTAGCTCTGAACTCATGAAATTGTTGATTACTCAGTATCAAATTGAACTCAACACCTTGGATGAGGAGATCTTTTATTGCAAACTACTAATGACAACATCAAGAATCATGCATTATTTCCCAAACTGGTACAAGAGACTAAAGATTATGTAACAAAAATTACGAAAGATATTATTTTCAAAAAATAAAACAAGTTGTCCAAGGATAGACTTCCCTTCTCTGAAGGCTTTGCCTATCACTGGCATAACTTGAGCCAAGTAAGGGGTACCAGAATAATCATCGTATGACCAGAACAAAAACCAATTATATGGCAACTGATGACGATACAGAATCTGATTCTTCTCTCATTTCTTCCCATTCTCTTTTTAGGAAAGGCAAAGGCAACTCCACAAGTTCACACAACAACCTAGGAGGACGTAAGCGGGACTATGGTGCTGGGTCTTATACACCTTCTTCTAAAAAACGTCCTCCTACTCAAGACATTAATCTATTACATTACTCCCAAACACAAGGTAACACTTCACTGAACAGTGATGGTTCTCAATCACAACTTAAGTATTTGGGTGCCACAGCTTTACAAGCTATATAAATACTGAATACTCAAGCACAAGCACACAATGCTCCTCAATTAATCACCACGGGTTCGACCGATGTAGGCCGAACAACTGTAGTCCCTTTTGACCAGTCTCAATCACAAGTGGCTAATCCCCACACAATTCCCCCACCTTTAACACAATGTTTATCACATACTAAACAAAGCACTTTAGATGCACATATTCAACCCAATACTTCTCAGGCAAATTTTCAGTTTCCCACAAGCATCACGCCCCTGACTTAACATCAGGTCTGGATGTAATTAATCTGACCCCTTATTCTTTCGAGGACGAGGTACTTGATGTTCTCAATAGGGATGAGCTTCGCGTTCGAGTCAAACTCATGTTCGACTCGAACATCGGCTGTTCGCAAGTTCGCCGAACAGCGAACAATTTGGGGTGTTCGCGGCAAATTCAAATGTCACGGAACACCCTTTAAAAGTCTATGGGAGAACTCAAAAGTGCTAATTTTAAAGGCTTATATTCATGGTATTGTCATAAAAAGTGTTTGGGGATCTGGGTCCTGCCCCAGGGGACATGGATCAATGCAAAAAAAGTTTTAAAAACATCAGTTTTTTCGGGAGTAGTGATTTTAATAATGCTTAAAGTGAAACAATAAAAGTGTAATATCCCTTTAAATTTTGTACCTGGGGGGTGTCTATAGTATGTTTGTAAAGGGGCGCATGTTTCCCATGTTTAGAACAGTCTGACAGCAAAATGACATTTCAAAGGAAAAAAGTTATTTAAACTACCTGGTCCGACAATACACATAAAAGTTCATTGATAAAAACAGCATGGGAATTCCCCAAAGGGGAACCCCGAACCAAAATTAAAAAAAAAAAAAACATGTGGGGGTCCCCCTAAATTCCAGGCCCTCAGGTCTGGTATGGATAATAAGGGGAACCCCGGCAAAATTTTTTTAAAAAAATGGCGTGGGGTCCCCCTCAAAATCTATACCAGACCCTCCAGGTCTGGTATGGATTTTGAGGGAAACCTCGCGCCAAAATTTAAAAAAAAACGGCGTGGGGTCCCCCAAAAGATCCATACCAGACCCTTATCCGAGCACACAACCTGGCAGGCCGCAGGAAAAGAGAGGGGGGACGAGAGAGCACCCCCCTTCTGAAACGTACCATGCCACACGCCCTCAACATTGGGAGGGTGCTTTGGGGTAGCCCCCCAAAACACCTTGTCCTCGTGTTGATGGGGACAAGGGCCTCATCCCCACAACCCTGGCCGGTGGTTGTGGGGGTTATGCAGGTGGGGGGCTTATCGGAATCTGGAAGCCCCCTTTAACAAGGGGACCCCCGATCCCGGCCCTCCCCCCTGTGTGAAATGGTAAGGGGGTACAAAAGTACCCCTACCATTTCACTAAAAAACTGTCAAAAATGTTAAAAATGACAAGAGACAGTTTTTGACAATTCCTTTATTTAAATGCTTCTTCTTTCTTCCTTTGGTTTCTTCCTCCATTTCTTCTTCTTCCAGTTATTCTGGTTCTTCCTCCTGTGTTCTCGTCCGGCATCTCCTCAGCGGCGTCGGCGTCTTCTTCCCTTCTTCTCCTCAGGCAACTCCGCATCCATGATGGCATGGAGGGAGGCTCCCACTCTTCTCTTCATCTTCTTCTCTTCATCTTCTTCTCTTCATCTTCTTCTTGGGCCGCTCCGCATCCATGATGGCATGGAGGGAGGCTCCCGCTGTGTGACGCTTCTCCTCTTCTGACGGTTCTTAAATAAAACCCAGTGACCCCGCCCTCCCCTGATGCATGGTGACTTGACGGGACTTCCCTGTGGCATTCTCCGTGACACCACAGGAAAGTCCCGTCAAGTCACCGTTCGTAAGAGGGGGCAGGGTCACCGGGTGGCCCCGCCCCCCCATTATTTAAGAACCGTCAGAAGAGGAGAAGCGTCACACAGTGGGAGCCTCCCTCCATGCCATCATGGATGCGAAGTGGCCCAAGGAGAAGAAGGGAAGAAGACGCCGGCACCGCGGAGGAGATGCCGGACGAGAACACCGGAGGAAGAACCAGAAGAACAAGAAGAAGAAGAAGATGGAGGAAGAAACCGAAGGAAGATAGAAGAAATAAGAAGCATTTAAATAAAGGAATTGTCAAAAACTGTCTCTTGTCATTTTTAACATTTTTGACAGTTTTTTAGTGAAATGGTAGGGGTACTTTTGTACCCCCTTACCATTTCACACAGGGGGGAGGGCCGGGATCTGGGGGTCCCCTTGTTAAAGGGGGCTTCCAGATTCCAATAAGCCCCCCGCAGACCCCCACAACCACCGGCCAGGGTTGTGGGGATGAGGCCCTTGTCCTCATCAACATGGGGACAAGGTGTTTTAGGGGGCTACCCCAAAGCACCCTCCCAATGTTGAGGGCATGTGGCCTGGTATGGTTTGGGAGGGGGGCGCTCTCTCGTCCCCCCCACTTTTCCTGCAGCCTGCCAGGTTGCGTGCTCAGATAAGGGTCTGGTATGGATTTCTAGGGGGACCCCACGCCGTTTTTTTTTTTAGTTTTGGCGCGGGGTTCCCCTTAAAATACATACAAGACCTTCAGATCTGGTATAGATTTTGAGGGGGGTCCCACGCCATTTTTGTTTAAATTTTGGCTGGGGTTCCCCTTAATATCCATACCAGACCTGAAGGGCCTGGTATGGAATTTAGGGGGACCCCCATGTCATTTTTTTCTTTTAATTTTGGTTCAGGGTTCCCCTGTGGGGAATTCCCATGCCGTTTTATCAATGAACTTCTATGTGTATTGTCGGACCGGCAATGCAATAATAGCCGCGAGTAGTTTTAAATGACTTTTTTTCCTTTGAAATGTAGATTTGCTGTCAGACTGTTCTAAACACAGGTGTAGCGCTATGAGTTAAGAAACTTATGAGATTATAAAATGAAGATGATAAAAATGAAGGTGAAAAAATATCTGTATCAAACCCCAACAGTTGCAATATAAGTTAGCTTGACAGATACATAAGATAAACAAAATCAAATAAAGTCTCTGGTATTTCTTCAGATGTTTTAAATGTTTTAAAGGTTGAGGAGGACTGATGTTAGTCAAGAGGTATATGTAGTTCCTTATTCACCACGTGGTTAACACATGCAAAAATGTGATGGACCCTCCACACAAGGACAAAATGAAGGCTTACCAGAGGGATTGAACTCATAGGAACATACGTTCAATGAGTCAATCAAGCTTGTGACCCCAATGGGTAATCAAAGAGAGGGAACTTCACAACTGGATGGTGGTAAAGCTTCAATGTATGTCCATACTTCTGACGGAATTCAAAATGAATGGCAAACCTTCCCGCAGGTCATCTCAGATAGACAATCCATATAAGAATAAAGAAGGGGAGCCACATAGCATAATACCGTTTGGGAAAACAGATTTATTAAAATAAGTAATCAACTTACATTTCAGTAGTAAGAAAAGCGCTTCAAGTTAAAATTATGGCAGGCAGTGGAGTCTCCCTATGGCAGGTAGGGAGACTCCACTGCCTGCCATAATTTTAACTTGAAGCGCTTTTCTTACTACTGAAATGTAAGTTGATTACTTATTTTAATAAATCTGTTTTCCCAAACGGTATTATGCTATGTGGCTCCCCTTCTTTATTCTTATATGGATTGTCTATCTGAGATGACCCGCGGGAAGGTTTGCCATTCATTTTGAATTCCGTCAGAAGTATGGACATACATTGAAGCTTTACCACCATCCAGTTGTGAAGTTCCCTCTCTTTGATTACCCATTGGGGTCACAAGCTTGATTGACTCATTGAACGTATGTTCCTATGAGTTCAATCCCTCTGGTAAGCCTTCATTTTGTCCTTGTGTGGAGGGTCCATCACATTTTTGCATGTGTTAACCACGTGGTGAATAAGGAACTACATATACCTCTTGACTAACATCAGTCCTCCTCAACCTTTAAAACATTTAAAACATCTGAAGAAATACCAGAGACTTTATTTGATTTTGTTTATCTTATGTATCTGTCAAGCTAACTTATATTGCAACTGTTGGGGTTTGATACAGATATTTTTTCACCTTCATTTTTATCATCTTCATTTTATAATCTCATAAGTTTCTTAACTCATAGCGCTACACTTGTATATGCATTTGTTATTTGACAAAATCCTAATTTGTTGTGTGAGCTGCTTCCTTATTGGGTAAGCGCAGGGTATACTTTAATTTTTCTGTTCTAAACACAGGAAACATGCGCCCCTTAACAGGCATACTATAGAGACCCCCCAAGTATGAAATTTAAAGGGATATTACACTTTTATTGTTTCACTTTAAGCATTATTAAAATCACTGCTCCCGAAAAAACGTCTGTTTTTAAAACTTTTTTTGTATTGATCCATGTCCCCTGGGGCAGGACCCAGGTCCCCAAACATTTTTTATGACAATAACTTGCATATAAGCCTTTAAAATTAGCACTTTTGATTATTCATGTTCGTGTCCCTTAGACTTTAACAGTGTTCGCACAAATTTTTTGCCTGTTTGCATGTTCTGGTGCGAACCAAACAGGGGGGTGTTCAGCTCATCCCTAGTTCTCAAGTGTGGACTCAGTTTTTGTCCATCCTTACTTATAAATTTATGTTCGATAAGGAACATCTTCAATCCAAACAAGACAAAGTAATTTATGAACAGGTCAAGCATTTCTCCATGGAGGACTTCCGAGCCCTCCATGATTTAATGCTTCTATTGGATGAAAGTGACCTATCACAAGAATCCAGTAATCAAACGCCCCTTCGAGGTGCTACAAATTTAGCCTCATCTATACTCCCCACCAAATCATTTAAACCTAAATCTCAATGGTTCCTGGATTTAATGACTAATCCCCGCCTAATCCCCGACTATCTTACCTGGTTCCAACAATTTAACTCTTTCCCAAGTACGAGCTATCCAATCTTGCAAGATCATCCTGACCTTGAGGTCAAGGCCTCTGACAAGGGAGAAAATATTGTTTTCATGACCAGGGCACACTATGAATCGATGGTCATGAAGATCTTACTTAATAAACAGTGCTAATCCCGTTTGTCAGAGGCCTCGATTACGAAATTCAGGAATGAGTAGTTGTGTATCATTGTTTCTGCCCATCAGAGAGGCCTCATTGATCAAGACTTATACAATTATTTGAATTAACGGAACCCCATGGAAGCTACTTTTTATGCTCTACCAAAAATACACAAGCATCCTACTATGCCTACCGGCTGACCCATTGTTTCTGGGATTGGTTCCTTGACTGAGAACGCCAGTCAATTAGTTGACTTCGTCTTAATGCCACATGTACTGGGACTGCCGTCCTACTGTCACGTACCTGGTAGGTTGTGAGCCTGAAGTGCAGGAAAAGACCTCCCTTACAGCTCCCACTCCTGTTCCCCTGGAATGGAGACAGAGGGCCAGGAGTGAAGAGTGGTATGGGTGCCTGGCAGGATCAACAGTTGCTGAAGTCCAGTAGTGGTGGCACCCTCTGGAGTCAGTAGTCTGAGGAGTAGACTGAGGACAGAGACTGGAATGCAGGACTGGAACCAGGAACAACAGCAGGTAATAGCAGACTGGAAGCTGGACTGGAACAACAGCAGAAGATAGCCTGGAACACTGGACTGGAACCAGGAACAACAGCAGGTAATAGACTGGAACACTGGACTGGAACACAGCAGAAGGTAGCCTGGAACGCTGGACTGGAACCAGGAACAACAGCAGGTAATAGCAGACTGGAAGCTGGACTGGAACCAGGAACAACAGCAGGTAATAGCAGACTGGAGGCTGATGAACACAATAAGCCGGTGGTCAGTAACGTTCGGACAGCAGAGGTACCAGGGGTAATGCAGAGGGATGGTCAGGCAAGCCAAGAGGGTCTGGTGCAAGCAGATAGCAGGATCGTCAAACAGGAAGCCGGGTCAGATAACAGGAAACACAGATCAGATCAGGTAACACTCACAGAACACTGTAGAGCAGACAGCGGGGATGGAGTGTGACAGGCAGGTTTAAATAGCCCGCCTGACACCAGCGGGAGTGCGCGCGCGCGTGCCCGTGCGTGACCGCACCCGTGAACGCGCGCTCATGCGCAATGGGACCCGTGGCCGGGTTCCCGTGCGCCTGGGACGCCGGTTACTGGCAGGATCTTCATGACATTGCCCCTTTGAAAAAATTTCTCTGGATGAGCTGTTTTAAAGGCTTGTAACAGGTCTCCAGCATGAATATTATCCTCTGGTTCCCAAGAATTCTCCTCTGGGCCAAACCCCTTCCACTTTATTAAGAATTGATTTTGGTTACCTCTTTTCCTGTGGTCCATGATAGCCTCTACCTCGAATTCCTCTTCCCCATCTACCAGGATTGGATCAGGAGGATCCGTACTTCGACCTGGAAATGGGTTAGTAATAGATGGTTTAAGCAAGGACACGTGAGAAACTGGATGTACCTTTAGTGAATCCGGGAGTTCAAGTTCATATGCAACTTCATTAATTCTCCGTTTAACAGGGAATGGTCCAAGAAATTTGGGACCCAATTTCTTGGAAGGGCAGGCCAACCTGAGGTTTATGGTGGACAACCATACCTGATCCCCAGGTGCAAGTAAGAGCTCACCTCGCCTCGAAGGTTGCTTTGTTGTACTCCTGGGTTCTGGTCATGGTGTCCTGTATAACTTGGTTGTTAGAGGTAAAGAAATCCAATTTCTCCTGGACTGCGGGTACTGTGCATTCTGGAAGAGAGTTTGGTAAAAATGAGGGGTGGAAACCATAATTCGCAAAAAACGGAGTTTGCTTGATAGCAGAATGAATAGAATTGTTATAAGCGAATTCGGCCAATGGTAAAACAGCAATCCAATTATCTTGGGCAAAGGAAGAAAAACAGCGCAAATATTGTTCAAGGGTCTGGTTTGTTCTTTCTGTTTGCCCATTAGTCTGGGGGTGATAAGCCGATGAAAATGAGAGTTCAATGTCCAAGGTTTTACACAAAGCCCTCCAGAATCGAGAGGTAAATTGTACCCCTCGATCTGAAACGATGTTAACTGGTACCCCATGGAGCCTGACGACCTCTTTAATGAATGCTTGTGCTGTTTCTGTAGCTGAAGGGGTACCCTTCATTGGGACAAAGTGCGCCATCTTCGACAACCGGTCCACTATGACAAAGATTGAAGTGAAGCCCCCGGCCGGGGGTAGTTCTACAATAAAATCTATTGAGAGCATTTTCCAGGGTCTATCTGGGACAGGCAAGGGTTTTAGTAGACCCCATGCCTTTGTTTTGTGCCCTTTGTTCCTAAGGCAGGTGGTACAGGACTCTACAAACTCTTTACAATCTTTGCGCAGCTGAGGCCACCAGAAGGTGCGCTGAACCAAATCAGTGGTCTTAGCCACACCAAAATGCCCAGCCAGCGCATGATCGTGACAAAGCTCCAGTACTGGAACTCGTAGTGTTTCAGGTATAAAGATTCTACTCTCATGCCACAATAACCCATCCTTAACCTGGAGCTCTGTCTTAATGGAAGATTCTATTTCTGCGGAGGCCTGTTTAATCTGGGAAAGCAGGTTTCCCTGAAGTAGAAGAAAGTTCCCTGGAGACAAAATGGTGTCTGGAGGGGAAATCTCTTGAGGTTTGTGAAACATCCTAGACAGGGCGTCAGGTTTGGTATTCTTGGAGCCAGGACGGTAAGTGACATGGAAGGAGAACCTGGAGAAAAAGAGAGCCCACCTGGCCTGACGTGGTTTCAACCTCTTTGCAGACCTCAAATACTCCAGGTTCTTATGATCTGTAAAGATTAAAACTGGATGAGCGGCACCCTCCAACAGATAGCGCCACTCCTCCAATGCTGACTTGATTGCCAACAACTCTCTGTCACCTACATCATAATTTCTCTCTGCCGTGGATAATTTACGAGAAAAGAAAGCCACAGGATGCAGCAGGGCTTTTGTTCCCTGTCTTTGGGATAATACTGCTCCTACAGCAATTTCAGATGCATCCACTTCTAGAATAAATGGCAGAGAGGAATCTGGATGCTTCAGTACAGAGGGGGAGGTAAAAAGGCCCTTGAGAGTCTCAAAAGCCTTTTGAGCCTCGGCCGACCAATGGAAGCGTGTACCCTGTTTGGTAAGCTGTGTGATGGGTGCAATGATGGCTGAGAACCCTTTAATAAATTTGCGGTAAAAATTAGCGAATCCAACGAATCGCTGGATTCCTTTCTTATCAGTCGGGACTGGCCAATCTAGAACAGCGGTGACCTTCTGGGGGTCCATTTTAATGCCCTTACTGGAGATGACTAACCCTAAAAATGGAATACTTTCCTGTTCGAATTCACATTTCTCAGCCTTTGCATATAGACCGTGTTGTCGAAGTCAGCCCAATACACTTCTGACGTGCCTGCGATGGGATTCAAGGGAACAAGAGAAAATCAATATGTCGTCTAAATAGACGATGACAAACAGGTCTAGAAAGTCACGTAACACATCATTAATAAAGTATTGAAATGTGGCAGGGGCATTACACAGGCCGAAAGGCATCATGAGGTACTCAAAATGTCCATAACGGGTACGAAAAGTGGTCTTCCATTCGTCTCCATCCCTGATACGAACTAAATTGTAGGCCCCACGGAGCTCAAGTTTGGTGAATATGGTAGCCGTCCCCAGTCTCTGAAACAACTCTGGTACTAAGGGGAGAGGGTACCGATTCTTCACAGTAATTTTGTTTAGTTTGCGGTAATCCACACACGGCCTGAGGGTTTTATCTTTTTTCTGCACGAAGAAGATGCCTGCACCTGCGGGGGACGTGGATGGACGAATGAAGCCTCTTTTGAGGTTTTCGTCAATGTATTCCTTCAATGCCCCCTGCTCCACCTCAGTCAGGGGAAATATTCTTCCAAAAGGAATTTCAGCACAAGGAAGTAACTCAATGGGACAGTCATAGGCCCGGTGAGTGGGTAACACCTCTGCCCTCTGTTTACTAAATACGTCCAGGAAATCATGATAGGCAGAAGGAATGGATTGAAGTAGACTAGGATCTGTATCTAGGCATAACAGAGTAGAGTTCTCCTGGATGTTCTGGGTTCTGCAAAACTGTTGGCAGTAAGGAGAGGGAAAGGTCACCTCACCCGTGATCCAATTTATGTCCGGATTATGGGCCTGTAACCATGGCATGCCGAGTATTATGGGGAACAGGGGTGAAGCGATAATGTCCAGGCGCAGCTGTTCCTGATGGACGTTGGAAACGAAAACGAGTATTGGCATAGTCTCTTGGGTGACAGGTCCAGACTTGATAGCGGTCCCATCAGCTAGATGGATAGAAAGTCCATGGGCTTTAGGTGACAAGGGTATTTGGTGTTGGATGGCAAAACGAGAATCCATGAAACAGCTGCAAGCTCCTGAATCAATAATGGCGGTGATTTGTAGATACCTCCCTGGAAGCTGTAGCAGAAGAGGAAGAGCAAGGTGAGTGGTATTTTTAACCAGAGATGTCACATAGTCATTAGATAGGGATAAACACTTACGAAGTTTGAGGGGACAGTTCCTGACATAGTGCCTGGGTTCCCCACAATACAGGCACAAGTTATTTGCTCGACGACGTTGTCGTTCCTCTGGGGTGAGTGAAGGCCGCAGGACTCCTAATTGCATTGGCTCAGGTAAGTTAAGCGTGGAGGTAGGTGGTGTTGATGATGGGTGATGGGGAACCTTAGGAGTAACCCAAGTTGGACGAGAAGACCCCATAGCTCTCTCAGACCTGCGCTCTCGTAGGCGTCGATCGATCTGGATAGCTAGATCGATTAAAGCATTTAAAGTCTGTGGTGTACCCACCCTGGCCAGTTCATCCTTCAGAGGATCAGAAAGTCCCAACCGAAATTGATAACGGAGAGCCGCATCGTTCCAGTTAGTATCCGCACTCCACTTCCTGAATTCAGCCACATAATCCTCTGCTGCTCTGCGACCTTGTTGAAGGGAGTGTAGAGCCGCCTCTGCAGTTACAGATAGCTGGGGTCATCATATAACTGGCCTAGTGCGTCAAAGAAAGTGGAGAGGTTGGTCAGAGATATGTCCTTTTGCTCTAAGAGGCGATGGGCCCAGGTTTGGGGGTCACCAGAGAGTAGCCCACCTTTGTAGCCTCCAGGGAAAAGGTACGTGGCTGAAGAGCAAAAAATAGTTCGCAGGAGTTGCGGAAGGCTCTGAACTTATGGCGATTTCCAAAGAAACGTTCAGGTGTGGGAACCTTAGGTTCCGGAGGGAGCATCACCACCGTTGAGGAAGGCCCAACTGAAGGAGCAGGAGCAGAGGAAGCTCCCTGGCCCCAATGGGGTTAGACAGGGTTAACACTCGTTCCTCCAGTCTGGTGCATCCTTGCTGCAGATTTTTAACTGCTTCAGTCAATCCTGCCAGGTGTGCACAGAGTTCCTCCATGGGAGACGTTTCCTGCTCAGGCTCAGACATGGCTGTCTGCTACTGTCACGTACCTGGTAGGTTGTGAGCCTGAAGTGCAGGAAAAGACCTCCCTTACAGCTCCCACTCCCGCTCCCCTGGAATGGAGACAGAGGGCCAGGAGTGAAGAGTGGTATGGGTGCCTGGCAGGATCAACAGTTGCTGAAGTCCAGTAGTGGTGGCACTCTCTGGAGTCAGTAGTCTGAGGAGTAGACTGAGGACAGAGACTGGAATGCAGGACTGGAACCAGGAACAACAGCAGGTAATAGCAGACTGGAAGCTGGACTGGAACAACAGCAGAAGATAGCCTGGAACACTGGACTAGAACCAGGAACAACAGCAGGTAATAGATTGGAACGCTCGACTGGAACACAGCAGAAGATAGCCTGGAACGCTGGGCTGGAACACAGCAGAAGGTAGCCTGGAACGCTGGACTGGAACCAGGAACAACAGCAGGTAATAGACTGGAACGCTGGACTGGAACACAGCAGAAGGTAGCCTGGAACGCTGGGCTGGAACACAGCAGAAGGTAGCCTGGAACGTTGGACTGGAACCAGGAACAACAGCAGGTAATAGCAGACTGGAAGCTGGACTGGAACCAGGAACAACAGCAGGTAATAGCAGACTGGAAGCTGGACTGGAACCAGGAACAACAGCAGGTAATAGCAGACTGGAAGCGGATGAACACAGCGGAGGGTCAACAAGCCGGTGGTCAGTAACGTTCGGACAGCAGAGGTACCAGGGGTAATGCAGAGGGATGGTCAGGCAAGCCAAGAGGGTCTGGTGCAGGCAGATAGCAGGATCGTCAAACACGAAGCCGGGTCAGATAACAGGAAACACAGATCAGATCAGGTAACACTCACAGAACGCTGTAGAGCAGACAGCGGGGATGGAGTGTGACAGGCAGGTTTAAATAGCCCGCCTGACACCAGCGGGAGTGCGCGCGTGCGTGCCCGTGCGTGACCGCACCCGTGAACGCGCGCGCATGCGCAATGGGACCCGTGGCAGGGATCCCGTGCGCCTGGGACGCCAGTTACTGGCAGGATCTTCATGACACCTACACTTGTGACACATTGGACCTTTTGAAACATATAGAAGGTTTATCTGTCCCTCCCGATGCCCTCCTCGTGACTCTGGATGTTGAGTCTTTGTACTCCAGCATCCCTCATTGGGATGGTCCGCATTTTCTTACAAGAACAGGATCACTATAGCTGGGATTATTACAAATTTGTTCTGGAGCTACTAAAAATCATACTTACTCGTAATTATTTTTGCTTTAAGGGGTCCCACTTCCTCCAGGTACAGGGCGTGGCCATGGGCACATGTTGCACGCCGGCCTACGCTAACCTGTACCTGGGGGGAACGTATCATTTTTTCAGACAAATCATTGACTACCTTCATTAACCATGCCCTTATTTGGCTATGTTATATTGACGATGTATTCATTGTATGGACAGGCACCTCTTACATGCTTGATACATTTATTCAAACCATTAACCAAAATCATCAATTTAACTTAAAATTTTTGGTCTCCAGCAATGTCCAACAAATAACTTTTTTGGATTTAACCATCTTTAAAGATGAAGAGTATTGTTTAGCTTCCACTCTCTATAGGAAAGAGACTGCAGGGAACACCCTGTTACATGCAGGTAGTGCCCACCCCAGATCACTTATCAAAAGCATTCCATACGCTCAATATCTAAGATTGAGTCGCAATTGTACTCATTTGGATGAATTTAAGTTCCAAGCCAATGCCCTTCGTGCAAGATTAAAGGCCAGAGGATATAAAAAACACTGCTCCGTAGTGCCTACAATAAAGCATTACGCCAATCACGCAGCTCCCTGCTTTATAAAACCAAATCACCCACTACCAGTTGTTCTATTAGATTTATTACTAGATATTCACAACAACACCAACATCTACAAGATATTCTCACTAATCATTGGCCGATTCTGTATGAGGACCCTATCCTCAGAAAATATATCGGCCCTTCCCCGGCAATCACTTTTAGAGGAGCTAGGTCTCTACGTGACAAATTGACATCCAGCCACTACTCAATGAACCCCAATTTAAAACAATCTACACATGGCATGTCACGATGTGGGAAATGTTCATTTTGCACATGGATAAAGGTGAGAACTGAGTTTACACTTTCCAATGGGGAAATCTTTATCCCCAAATTTCATGCTAATTGTGACACCCAAGGGGTTGTATACCTTATGTTGTGCCAGTGTGGCGCTTTTTATATAGGTAAAACGGTCAGACATTTATGATCCAGAATAAAAGATCATATTTATTACTCAGCAGAGGGTAAGATGGTTACTGCGGTTAGCAGACATTTAGATTTGTATCATAAATTTGATGTAGCCCTGATATCATTCATTGTACTGGCCGTCGTCCCTAAAGATCCTCGAGGTGGAGAGTGGGATAAATATATTCTTCAAAAAGAAACTACTTGGATAGAACGTCTTGGTGCTATATTTGCACCTGGAATCAATAAAGCACATACTTATAAGCCCTTCCTATAAATGTTCTTCCTGTCTTGTCCATCTTTTTCACAACAATGTATAACTTTAAGAGTTAATATGAGTTTTTCATTTTCAATTTATATATATCATAATCAAACTCTAATTGTGTCATTGCTAGATATTGGGACATAATAACCGCAATTTTTTGTCAGTACTCTATACATTATTATGTATGTATATACGTTATACCATGTATTTCTAATCTACTACAATTCGATTTGGAATTCGAATCCCAACCAGCCTGGCCATTTAAGTTCTCTGGGTTCATTTTTGCCACTATGCGGCCGCTCAGTGCCACATCCATTATTTTTAGGGTTGTAGGTGTACTTGGGGATCACCAGGGGTTAACTCGCCCTGCTGAACCCATGGGTTGCAGTTGCGTTCCCTGTCTCAGACGTCAGGCTGTTTGCTTGCCGACGCTGAGATGGGGACATGCGCAGTGTGCACCGAGTGGCCGGCATGGATGATGTCACATCGGTGACCGCCGATTGGTTGACTACAAGCGGGGCATGTGCACATAAGGTACCCTGCTGAGTGTCCCCTTACCCAGTCCGTGGCTGCAGTCGCTCTCTACCCAAGCAGCTGCTGCTTAGATTAACTTATATTTACCATTCATCAGCAGCAGGTATGTTCCTCGAATGAAGTTTGGGTTATTGGCTTACCAATTCCTGTCTCCTCCTTCTCCCCCCTCCTGGTCTTTTTCCTTCTCTTGCTGGCTCTCATCCTTTTTACTCCTTATCCATTCCAATTGTTATTAATGGGTATTCATTAACTACTTAAAATAATTTTGCTTCTTTTTCTGTTTGCACTCCATTAGGACCCACACTACTAACACTTATATGGGAAGTTCAATCATCATTTGTGACTACACACAAACGATTGTGACCGCTGCCTTTTCTACATATCAATTGGTCCTACATTGTCACTAAACAGCTGTGCTGGGGCTATTATGCGTTGCTAGATGATTCTGGCATTATACGCCACAGCGTGTGCTTCTAGTCTATTTCCCTGGAGGGGCAATTCCCCCTATCCCCCCCCCCTCTTTTTTTCATTGAACCGTCATTTTACTATTACTATGGTAAGTGCCATTTATCTTAAGACACCGTTGAATTATAACACCTACAATGTTATTGTAATTATAGGTTATATTTATTATTATTCAACAGATTAATTATTTATTACCTACTTTGATTACCAAGATTAATGCAACCAACTGCCCCATAGCTATACTGTTAAACTATAGTAGTCATATCCTTTTCTGTATCAATTTTTGTTTGTTTTAAATTTGCCACATTTCTGCAATTTTTAGTATTATCAATTTATTGAATCTTTTATACATCAATGTTTCTTTAAGTAACTCCTGCCCAGTCTTTCCATTGTCCCCCCCCTCCATTACCCCCCATTTCCTTCCCCCTCCCTTTCCCTGTTCCCTTCTCCCTCCCCACATCCTTCCCCTCCCCTTTCCCCTTTCCCATTTCCTCCCTATCCACCCTTTCTTCACCCCCCTCCTTTCCTTTCCCTTCCCTCCTCTCTTCTCTTATTACCAATTGCTACACTTCCAGGTTTATTCCATTGGCATCTACTCTTACATGCTGTTATGATTAATTACAATGCTAGCATATGTAAAATACCCTTTGTTATCATGTTGCATACATCCCCATAGTGGACGAATACTTCCTGGGTCTTGCCTGACTAGGACTGGCCCCCTTTTTTTGGGTTTCCATCTTAGTATATCCAATTCACATTGTATATTTTTTCATTGTTAGTATTATTTTTGGTTCACCCTCTGGATGTGTATTATCTGTCATACTTATTTGATGTTTTATATTTCAATAAATCTGTACCATGCTCCTGAAGAAGTGATATGCGTGCAACATGTTGAGCATTAGACATAATAGACATAATATTCACCAACTACATAGCTCTTTCCTGGAGTACAATAATTCTATGATGGAATGATTGGTATCTCATCCTCGAATTGCCTCGAATGTTACTTCATTGAGTTATGAATGGATTGCATTACTGTAACTGCATTTTTTATGGACTGATTTTGTACAGATTTTTGTATCTGTTTTTTCTCTTGTTAACAATGTTTTCTATGTTTAATAAATTTTAGTTTTTAACTGTACAATACTTGTTATCGTGCCTATAAAGTCTAAGCCCACAAATTTCCTTTGTTTAACAATGATAATATATCAAGGATTTCCCCCTCCAAATCTTATCTTTTACTGTCTTAGGCAAATGAAAGTCTTATGCCCCGTACACACGGTCGGATTTTCCAACGCAAAATGTGCGATCGGAGCATGTTGTCGGAAATTCCGACCGTGTGTGGGCTCCATCAGACTTTTTCCATCGGATTTTCCGACACACAAAGTTTGAGAGCAGGTTATAAAATTTTCCGACAACAAAATCCGATCGCGTCAATTCCGACCGTGTGTGAACAATTCCGACGCACAAAGTGCCATGCATGCTCAGAAGAAATTCCGTGACGGAACAGCTCGGTCTGGTAAAATTAGCGTTCAGAATGGATAGAGCACTTTCGTCACGCTGCAATGTTTAAAATTGTTTAATACAGCGCACTCTCTTCTTCTTCATAATGCAGGAAGAACGAAGTAGTTTTGCTGCTGATATTCACACAGAGTTCTCACAAACTTCTTTCTTTCTTATTTATCGTGATTACCTCAATATATTATGATTTGTCACATCTGACCAAAAATCTAAATCTGTTTTTTTTGTGTTTTTTTGTTTTTTTCAAGCCTGATGTGATTTTTTTTAGGTTTGTATTTTTTTTAAGGCTGATTTTTTTTTTTTTTTTAGTTATTTAACATCCAGAATTTAATTTGTGTGTGTTTTTTGTGTCAAGTTACCACAACACCATTATTATCTTGTATTATTTAATCTCAAGGAGATTACTTGATGTTGTTGTCTCTTGTTAATTTCACATTGTATTTTGAAATGTACCTGCCTCCTCACAAACAAACTGTCCTTTTTGAAGGAAAACACACATAGGCGAGTCTAATTGAAACCAAACAAAGAGGGAGGCAACGCTGGAGAAACAGCAGAAATTGGTGAAGCCTTTGCCCCCCAGGGCACACATCAATTATTTTACTGCAAAATTGGTGGCCTGAGGAGTCCATATCTAAGGGAGTGCAGTCTGGTCCAGAAGTCCCAGAGACCCTGAAAGCAGCAGATGACATCTGTGTCCCCAGGCTGTGGTCATACAAGAGGTTGCATCTTTTGCCAGACCAGACTGAACCCAGGGTCATCACTCTCTGGTCTTCCTTCCATGCTTCCTTCCACGCTGTGGCTGTGGTGGTGGAGTTGTGGCAGGAGGAGGAGGAGGATGGTCCAACTCACTCACATGGGTATTGGGTGTGATTTTGCCCCTCATCCCCTTAGTTAAGACTTTATAAAGAAGGTCCTCACACAGCTGGCGTTGGCCCTCCTGCATGCCCTGCAGTTTGCTGCCAGCTATTCAGGCAAAGGCCTCTTCAGGAGTGGGGGCGGCTCTGAGGGACGCAGAAGCCTCCTGAATGAGCCTGAGAGCTGAATCCTGCACATGACTCCCCTTCCTGGGTCTTTTGGTTGGAAGGCGGAGGGGAGGGACCAGTGATTCGGTCAGGCTCCTACTGGTCCCAGGCTTCTCCTGGCTGCCACTTAGCCCCGCCTCCTCCTGGCTGCCACTAACCCCCGCCATGACTGTTGCAAATTGAATGTTAACAAATATAAAAGACTATCATTCTGAGCCCAGCATTTTTCATTCTTGTCCCAATTATTTTTGTCCACTACTGTCTATTGATATGTAAAACACTTTATTAAATTAGCAATTAGTGATCAATAATAACATCTAGTAAACATCATTTATTTATTGATCAGAAATCTGTTGAAGAATGCTATACCTGGCTCAAGCTGGGTTCCTCAACTTTTTCCTGGCTGGAAGTCCCAGTCACATCGAAAGCCTCAGCAGGGGTGGAAGGAAGGGTTGAGAGGGATTCCCTGACTCCAGTCTGGTCTGACAGAAATTGCAGTCTCTTATAGTACCACAGCCTGGGGACATAAATGTCATATGCTGCAGCTCCGAATCTCTGGGAATCCGTGACCTTCTTGTGCTCCCTAAGATAAGTGCTCCTCAGGCCACCAATTTGGCTTTTAAATAGGGGATGGTTGCTGTGGGGACCGCTGGCGTCACCAACTCCAGCAGTTTCTCCAGCGCTGCCTGCCTCTTTTGTTTATGATTATAATGCTGGTGTTTGACCTGCCACAGACAGGGCAGCTCCCTGTATTTGTCTATGAACAGGGGGAGGAAGTTGTGGTCATTAAAGCCATCCATTTTATCTGCAAGACACAACACAAGACAAACCCTAATGTCAGGCAAAACTCTCCTAATCTTGTTACAATATAGGCCTCAATCTAGAAGAAGTATAGGCCCAAGTTTAGATCTTACCTTCGTTATCATGATTGGCGCCTCCGATACTCCTTTCTCCGCTCACAGATCGTATGTACTATGCACGCGTTACGCTTTATACACACTGCACATGCGTGAAACTCCGCCCACCCCTGACGTTCTTTCTATTCTATTGCCCGCCCCTTCTTGTTCGGCGCAGTGGGGGAAGAGCACATGGTGGAGACATAGCAGGTGCGTGCTAATTACAGCAACGAGGAGGAGGGGGAGGAAAGCCCAGAGCCTGAAGCGTCACGATCCAGAAGGAGACGATTTAAGGCATCAAATATGTCCTTTGGGGAGATGTTGGAGATGGTCGACATCCTGAAGAAGGCCGACTATGACGGGAAGTATGGACCTTACCCCAACCAATGTCAGAAAGGCCAAAACCATGGCGAAAGTGGTCAAGAGTCTGCACCGGAATTTCAGGGTACGACGATCGAAAGATCAGCTCAGGAAACGGTGGTCGGACCTCAAATTAAGAGAGCATGAGCAGTACAGAAAGATCCAGAGAGTGCTGCAAAAAAGTAAGTAGTTGTGCTGTGTTCCTATTCTTTATGTTTATTGTGTTCGTGCTGCTCCATGTGCTTTTCTTAACTGTTATCCAGTTTAAAATGGCAACTTTCATGTTCATGGGCACATTATTCGTTCATAGAAAACATTGTTCGTTCGGCCTAGAAAACACCATTGTTTTGGCCATATGCATTTGCCCACATTTTTTATGGCCTACTTGTCTGAAAATAATTTGTTTGTGTTGGGTTTGTAACTAGAATGAAATGCTGACTAGATTCTGTGTAAGGAGAGGACACTCAGCAGTTTTCACATCTGGACTCTGGAGCACTAGTGTGGGACACAAAAACACCCTTTTTATTAGGGGGCCCACACAGGTGCTCCAGTGCATACTATAGGGGTGTCTCCATCTGTGAAGCTTGTACAAAACAGGTAAAGTATTGAAGCTTGACAAAGGACAATAAAAATTCTACATCTTGGAACTCTGCCAAAATAGACAATTGTACCCCACTTCCAAGCAATGTTTCATATTCCTATTTCTGCCATCAAATATCTGTGCGCTAAGTATACCTATTTGTTTTTACATAGGGGAGAAAAGACTCGGAGGACACCCCTCATCCGAGGAGACAACAGACCCCCCACCTCTGGAAGAAGGGGAAATCCACCCAAGCCAAGCAGAGCAGGAGGAGGAAGATGTGGTGGAAATTGTCACAACAGGTGAGTGTCTGCGACCACAGGCTCAGGTAAGAGATGGATGCCGGCATATTTATAATACATGGTGTGTTTTTGTTTCTATCTTTTTAGGTGATCGTGATGTTGTAGATCCAGGGCATTTCACCTCGGAAAGTGCACAGATCCTGATCGGGGAGATCATGGGGTGTAATAGAAACTTGGAAAACATCCTGAAAAACATCAATGATGTTCAACAAAAAATGAAGAACATAATTGATGTTTTAGGGAGAGTTTAAAACCCCTCCAAATCCCTTGGGTTTTTTGTGTGCTAAAAATTTTTACCATTTTTTGACATATTTGCGAAAAACCAAATTTTGAAGATGCACACAGTGCGCCAACATGTGCTATCTGCCATCACGGGAGATCTATGGACGCGTTTTGGGGGTGCAACCCCTTCCTAAATAATAAAGTAGCTGTGAGGAAGGGGTTTCACCCCAAAAACACATCCCTTGATCCCCCATGATGGCATTCGGCAATTTGTGTGCATCTTCAAAATTTGGCTTTTCCTGGGGTGACTTCACCCCATCTGAACGCAATATAAAACACAGTTTGTAAATACTCATGTCTGATATTGCCTTCAAGTTCTACCAAATGTGATCTTTGTAAGTTCAAGATTTGTGTCTTTCTTGTTGGTTTTAAACATGCCTGTTTTATCTTAAATGGACATTTCTACTTTTTTCTAATGTGACCCCAAAAAATGTTATACAACAAACATGTTGGTTTGTTTTAAAAACCTTTTCTAAATGCACATGTGATTGTGCTGGTATTAAAAAGATTGTTAATCAAGAATGTGTGGATTATTGTCTCAACGCTCCAACACTTTTATGGTGCTCTAATTGGTGTTTTCTGTGACAATGGGTGTTATTTCCTAAGGACAAATCCACTTTGCACTACAAGTGCAGTTTCAAGTGCACTTGTAGTGCAAAGTGTCTTTGCCTTTATTAAATAACACCCAACAGTGCTTTGTAATGTTACACAATCAGCCATTTTCAGGACTCACCACATTTCTGTCAGGGTCAGCTAAAAGAAACACAAGCAGTAAATGTCACCAAAGTATTGAGTAGTTATTTTTTTGTTTATTTGAAAAAGGTTTCAGACATTGTCTGGCATATTGATAGCCCCCCTACCCGCAAAGTATTCAAGGTATCTTAGCCGGACATCACGGGCACTCGGGGGGGGCAAGCCAGGATGGCCACTTTCAAGCACCGTCAGGGTTGTTTCATTTAGAATTCCGGCCTCAGGCCCAACTGAGCCAGCATAGTTGGCAGAATGTTGCCGTAAAAAGTTGTGTAGAACACAGCACACCAAGATAATATGATTCAGTTTATACTCCGCCATGTGTATGGGTGTAAGAAATAGGCAGAACTGGCTGACCACGATTCCAAACATGTTCTCCACCACTCTTCTGGCTCTGGCCAGCTGGTAATTAAAAACCCTCTGGTCCGGGGTGAGGGTCCTCATCGGGAATGGCCGCATAAGATGGTCCCCCAGTGCAAATGCTTCATCCGCAACAAAAACAAATGGGAGTCTTCCACATTGTCTTCTGGAGGTGGCAAGTCCAAGCTGCCATTCTGGAGACGCCTGTAGAACTCCGTCTGGGCGATGACTCCACCATCGGACATCCGGCCATTCTTCCCCACATCCACATACAGGAACTCATAAGTAGCCGACACCACCGCCAACATCACAATACTATTGAACCCCTTATAATTATAATAGTATGACCCCGAGTTGGGTGATAGGACGATGTGGACGTGTTTCCCATCAATTGCCCCCCTAAAGTTAGGAAAGTCCCACCGCTGGGCAAAGTGGGAGGCCACAGTCTGCCATTCCTGTGGCGTGGAAGGAAACTGTGGAGTCAAACATCAACAAGAAAAATTAGTCATTTTGCACATAAACAGGGAAAGCAGATTAGACACAAACATTCTTGGCCAACATCAAGAAAACATTTATTTGAGGGAGTTTTTAAAGACCAAAGACTAAGGTACACCTATTAGATTCCCCCCTGTCTCATGGGCCATTTTTAACATTTTAGGGGGGGAGCTGTTGGACAGGGAACCCTCTCCACTTCCTTGAGAGATGAATGCCTAAATAATGGGTATTACTTTGGCCAGACCCTCCTTAGTTACACTATTGGCAGCCCACTGGACAGGTAAGAAGTGTCATAATACAAATATATAAATACACACTGTACACATTTGAGCACATTTGGAAATTCTACTATTACCTATCAAGATAAAAACTTTAAACAGTACCATTTGAAAGTATATTGGCAGGCCCTTGCACTACATACTTTGGGGAATTCATCTATAAATCTGACCACTAAAGAGATGGGTATAGTGTCTATGGGTTTGGCAAAGTCAGCAGATAGATGATTGAGGATAGAGAATTCGTATCAGCTGACTTAGCAGTTGGGGGAGGGAGGGTTCCAAATGATTTGGGGACCCCCCCAAAAAGCATCTGGCACTCTGCCTGAATTTAAAGCACAAATCACATTTTAAAACATTTTAGGTGGTTTTTAGGGTAAAGCACTACTATGGAGCTAATAAAATGCATTGTTAATTGACTACATGAGGTGAATACAGGGCCAGGAGACCATGCTGGGGAGGTAAGTGAAGGCAAATATGTATGAAGGAGAAAAAAAAATAATTACACAAAAATCCAGCATGCATGAGGACAAAGGGGACATTCACAGCATATTCCAATCATGGTAATTTGGGAATGAGGAAAGAAATACAATATATTATCAAACATTAAATACAATAAAATGTGATGTTAAAGGATAACTCTTACCTTAATATACTCCTTCTGCAGGACCTGGATGATGGCAGAACAGGTCTCTGGGATAACGATTCCCCAGAGCCTGGGGGGAGATGCCTGTTGAGAACTTCAAGTCCTGCAGGCTTCTCCCTGTCACCAAGTACCGCAGGGTGGCGACTAGCCTCTGCTCCGGAGTGATGGCTTGTCTCATGCAGGTATCCTGCCTGCTGATATAGGGGGTCAGCAAAGCCAACAAACGGTGAAATACGGGGTCCGTCATCCAGAGAAAGTTCCTGAAATCATCATGATTATTCTCATGGATCTCACGGAGCAAAGGCATGTGACAAAACTGGTCACGCTGAAGCAACCAATTCTTGGTCCATGAACTCCTCCCCACCCTGTTCATTGACTGGACTTGTGCCAAGGTCAGGACCCCAACACCAAGCCCCCGCACAGCATGAACTCTACGAGGAGTACGTATACGCAACATGGCTAGAAAACAGTCGGCTGCTCAGAACAAAGTAACAGAACGCACTGAAGAACAGCAAGGCCTGTGAAGAGCGACCTGAAAAACAGTAACGAATGAACAAGAACACAATAACCAGAGTCACGCGTAACTCGCTGCACGCACTGAAGAGCAGATACAAACCCACAAGCACAAACTGAACAGCAGAGAATGATCTGAAAACCACGAGTCTGAAAAAGTGTGAATCGTCTTTCACCAAACTTTTACTAACAGAGATTAGCAAAAGGAGCCCAAAGGGTGTCGAGCTTGGTTCAGACCTGCCCTTTTCTAGTCTCATTGTACGTTGTGTATGTCACCGCGTTCTTGGCGATCGGAAATTCCAACAACTTTGTGTGACCGTGTGTACGCAAAACAAGTTTGAGCCAACATCCGTTGGAGAAGATCCATGGATTTTGTTGTCGGAGTGTCCGATCAATGTCCGACCATGTGTACGGGGCATAATGATGATAATACACATGACAGGGGCTCTTTAAAAGAGGATTCCCCAACCGTTAAAGCTGAGGGTTTGAGAGGCAAAGGAAGGTTAACCAGTAGTGGAGGGTTAATAACCTTAGCGCGGGATAAATTTTCTCTATCTTCATCCTGCAAAGCGGGTTCTTTCAAACCTTGACAAATGGAGCCAACATCAGCCATATAATCTGGGAATTGCATATTATCCATAGCACCATAAGAATGGGTCCCTGTATGCATTTTAACAGTGTCATTATACATCATATTACCAGCACCAGTGACCTGTGCCCTCCAACATTTTGCAACAGCAGCACCACGCATTTGTATATTTTTCTCTGCACCAAGAACTTGAGAAGTCACCAATACCCATTCTTTTTAGATGTAAAACATTCCCTGCACCAGAGACATGTGCTCCTTGTGTTTTAATAATATTATTAGAACCACTAGCATGTGCCCCTTTAAATTGTTGTAACACATTTAATAAAGAATCAAGCAAGTATGAAAATTCAGAAACCTGAGAAACCATACATTTCTCACCATCAGTGACAGCTGCTAACTGCTCACTCGCCGCCTCAGATGAAGGCTGAGTAGCGCTGCTCTTCCTCAGACAAGGTGCACTCTGCATTACCACACCGTCGGCTCTCTCCCCACTTGACAGACAAGGAGAAGCAGCTGTTCTCTAACTCTTCTTTCTTCCCAGCTCTTGTCTCGTTCCACCCCCAACCGGGGCCATCCCTTCCTCCATCACAGGGGGCGTGAAGATAGGTGGAGCTGCTCACCTCCTTCAGGCATCGCATTAGCCACTCCTCACCGCCATTACTCTCCACCTTCTCTAACAGACGGCATAGGAGAGCCTCACAACTGCTTGGGGAACGGCGCTTCATGCTGCAGGTGCTCCATTGCGGTCTGGTCAAAAACGGTCAGTGAGACCCCAGCTCCAGGTCCTTTTATTGGCTCCCGCCAAATTTGACCAATCAGCTGCTGGCCTTACCTACCAATCCATGGCTGTTGCTGCCCAGGGATACTGAAGCAACCAATGGCAACCTGTAGAAATAAAACAGGGAAGAGAATTGCAGATTCCCCTTTGAGCTGTCCCATGGTGGTCCAGCATATTGCTATGACCTTTCATTCTGCATTTTCCAATAACTTGTGGCAAAAAAAATGAAGTCTTCAAAAGAATCACCAAGCCCCTTACAAAATACCCTGGGGTGTTTGCTCTCCAAAATTGGGTTATTTTGTGAATGTTTCCTCTGTCCTGGTGCTCCAGGGCCTCCAAAAATGTGATAGGTAGTCAGGAAATTAGATGTACATTTTATGCCCCTAGAACACCCTCAGGAGCTCATTGGATGTTGGGCCAGGCTGTGATCCTAGGATTTTTTCCGACGGATGTTGGCTCAAACTTGTTTTGCATACACACGGTCACACAAAGTTGTCGGAAAATCTGATCGTTCTGAACGAGGTGACGTAAAACACATATGTCGGGACTATAAACGGGGCAGTCGCCAATAGATTTTGTCTCTTAATTTATTCTGAGCATGCGTGGCACTTTGTGCGTCGGATTTGTGTACACACGATCGGAATTTCCGACAACAGATTTTGTTGTCGGAAAATTTTATAGCAAGCTCTCAAACTTTGTGTGTCGGAAATTCCTATGGAAAATGTGTGATGGAGCCTACACACGGTCGGAATTTCCGTCAACAGGGTCCTAGCACACAATCCTACCGTGTGTACAGGGCATTAGTGTGAGGTTGAGAGAATAAATAGTGGAAGGATAGAATTCGCTCAGAAATAATCCTCTCCCAACTCAGAAGGGTCATATGACATCAGGAAAAGATCATGGAGAATCTCGGGCCCATTTCCATGAACTGAAAAATCCACCAACTAAAAAAATAATCCATCAGTCAAAATGACTTGCCTCAATTTTGTCTCCCATTCAGATACAATATTCATTTTCAGGTTAAAGTGCCCAAAAAAATTCCATAGTAGTGTTGGTTGTGAAATGAATTTCCGTGTCTCAGTCAGTCATGAATTCACTCTCTAGTCATACAACCTCTATTAGTTTACCTCTGTTATGCCACGTGCACACAAGAAGACTTTTCGACCGGACTAGTCCGATGAACTATCAGATGGACTTTCAATGGACTTTCTGAATGAACGGACCTGCCTATACACAATAACACCAAAGTCCGACAGATTTGTACGTGATGATGTACGACCAGACTAACATAAGGAAGTTGATAGCCAGTAGCCAATAGCTGCCCAAGCGTCGGTTTTTGTCCATCGGACTAGCATACAGATGAGCAGATTTTTCGATAGGAACTGGGTTCCAGCGGCCTTCCGACGTGAAGATTTGAAACATGTTCCAAATTTAAAGTCCGTCAGATTTTCGACCAATAAAGTCCGCTGCAGCTCTAATGAAGCCCACAAGTCCGTCGGACCAGTCTGGTCGAAAAGTCTGCTCATGTGTACGCGGCATTAGTCTACAAATAGTAACAATGTTGGAAGCTTAAAAATTAAAATCTTTTAAGTAGACTATTTCTTGTTTCTCATAGACACCAATCAGAATTACTGCTTACAGCTTACATGTGTAATATGTTTATATTACAGCTTTTCATTGCTCTGTTGTATGGGGAAGGTTTAGCACTCCTTTTAGTAATTAAACTCAGGGGCCCCCTTGTACATCTGGATAGGAGGAGCGGTGGGGGCGTTTGCATATAGAGGAACAGATCCCTCCATTTTCCTCCTGTAGCCACTGAATGCCTGCGGGTGGGAGAGGAGGAGAAACAGTTATTCAACGGCTGCAGGAGGAAAATGGAGAGATTGGTTCCTCTAAATGCATGCACCCCCGCTGCTCCTCCTAGCCAGCTTCTTCCTGCAGCCCCCTGTGCTCTTTCCAGGCCCCCCTGTGCTCTCTCCTGTCCCCCCTCATCCCGCAGCTCTGCTGGGGTTCCCCCCTCCCCTCTCATACCGGCTGCTGCGGGGAATCTGTCAGATCTGTCAGGGGATCTGTCTGAATGGAGAGTCAATGATCCATACTGATCACTGACTGTCCAATTTTCACTTTATAAGGGAATGTTCTCTTAGCTTAGCAAATATGGTGAAGTCTACTAACTTTATTCAACCAACCATGTGCAAGCAAAAAAGTGTTTGCTTTTTCTTTCACATAATTGGGTATTCTTTGCAAAGTGAATTTTTACCACGTCCACTAACCTAAGGGAAAATGTCCTTATAGAGTGAAAACTCCCCTTGCAAAATTTAGGAAAATGTTATACTTACCTAACGGTGACTTTCCTTTCCTGATGCAAACATGACAGCATATACGTATGGGTAGGCTCCGCCCCCTGTCCTATCTCAGGACCGATTATACTATAAGAGTAGGTCTCCTCCCTGCCTGCAGCATTCTCGTAACTTATGCCTTGTACACACAACCGTTTTTTCCGTCAAAATAAACTGATGGTTTTTCTGACAGAGTTCCGCTGAAACGGACCTGCGTACACACGATCACACCGAAGTCCGATCGTTTAGAATGCGGTGACATACAACACATATGACAGGACTAGAAAAAGGAAGTTAAATAGCCAGTAGCCAATAGCTGCCATTGCGTCGTTTTTGGTCCGTCGGAATAGCATACAGACGAACGGTTTTCCCGATAGGAATTGATTCCGTCGGAAAGATTTAAAAAACATGTTCTATTTCTAGGTCCGTGGAGTTTGTGGAAAGGTCACAGTCTGCCAAATGAGCTTGTAGTGAACTCTAACAGCCAAGCGAAGGTACTTGCCGAAACATGGGCATTTTGAAGTGTGTATACAGTATACACACACACACACAAAACATACAGGATATACAAGGTAATACCGACATATAATCACACACATAGGTTGGACTTGATCGACTTGTGTCTATTCTCAACCTCACCTACTATGCAACCATGCGATTATGCAACTTGCTAGGTCTAAAGACCATCTACAATCTTAGCCTAGGTTTCCACTATTGCGACCTAAAAATTGTGTGATTTTACTGCGATTTCTATGCGACTTGAATCAATGCCTGTGTATTCATTATGTCCATGGCCCCAAGTTAGATCACAGTGGGATCAAAAGTAGTGTAGGGACTACTTTGAAGTCGCTGTGACTTGGAGTTGCACCGCTATGAACGATACTCCTTGGAAATCATGGGGTATGATTTGTGGAGGTCAAGCCTTACTGACGGCCAGAGAGATTAATTGCAACGATGGCCTATGCAGTTTTGGATCCTCATCCTTCCGCTTGTTATTCAAGTCTTACTTTTGACTAACGACTATGTAGCCACAACCCTTGTGCTCTAATGCGTCATGGAGGGAATGCAATGAATTGGTAGAGAGGAATGAAAATTCCATTGGCTTCCTAATGTACAGGACCTACGGATCCTAAGCTCAGATTTACATATAACTGTCAGCTGACCCTACTGGGTGGCTTGGGTTTAGGCAAATAAAGATGATTATTGATTCTTTATTCTCCGCTATAGTTCTCCCAGGTTTAACCTGTCATTCACTCTTCGTTACTTTGCCTTTTGGCTATCCTCTGGTCATTGGCAATTAACATAAGGGATTAATCATCCTTCTAGAGATCACCAGATGCGACTTGAACAGTCACCACTCTGACTTAAAGCGGCATGTGTTTACTTGTGGGATGAGCCATAAGGGTTCACTGACCACAATGATTACTGGAGAAACAGCGTACATTCTTGTATCCGCAGTGGTTGAACTGCATCATAGGCTCCTCCATTTTTAATCTAGGATCGGCCATCATAGAGAGTTCATCACTGACCAGAGCTCTGCTTTCATCCTGTCTGGGGTCCTGACAGTCTGGCTAACGAAGTGAGCTCAATCGCAGGTCACAAAACACTACTTAACAGTAGTATGAATCTTCTTCATCTCCGGATCTGTTTGCTGTCCCAGGGTCTCTTGCAGGATATTGTTTCTTCTGTTGGAAGAATGGCACCCTTGGTTAATCTGATGAAGCCTGTTTGGCCGGCTGCTTTTGAGGCAGAGGCACCCTTTAGATGACTTTGTTTGAATAGCTTAGTACCTGAGCTCCACACAGTCAGTTTGGACGGGATAAAAGTATCCACCTTTTGCTTCTGATAGGTCAACTTGCCATAGTAATTTCCCAGAAGCAAGCTCTGAGGTAGAGGCTGCCTTTGAATAAACACAGCTCTTTGATTAGGATTGGTATGGAACCATTAGTGAATGTAGGCTTTCTCAGTCTCTGCCTCTGGCTTGCAACCTTGTTTTTGCATTTTGGCCGACACACCAGTTACCACCAGACCACTATGATTACTGTAGAGATCTCTTGATCTGCCTCTTCTGGCAGTTAACTACAGTACATAGTGGTTCCTTCAGGGCTGAAGAGGATCTGTCCCTTGTTGCAGATGCAGTGGACTGGTGTTGGTGTTGAGGGCTGGAGAGATTTACACTCATTATGCCCATAATGTTCACTCTTTTAGGGTATAGCATATACCTACCTGCCCTCACCTTAGTTAAATTGTTGGTCTCTAGGAAGGCTGATTGCTACTGGTTCACAGATGAGCTGAAAGCCTGGAGCCATGCCTGGGAGTATTTGCCATAAGTAGTAACCACTAGAAACCACATATTTCTCTGTGGCGTACCCCAAATAACACAAGCAAATACATATTACTAACAGGTAAGTACTAAGGAATGTGACTAAACAGATCCTGACTTTTATGTTAGCACCAAGGTCAGCATGTAAATGCATAGAAATAAACACATAACAGTCATTCATACTGTAGAGCTAATGTAATCAAAGGCAAGCAGCGCAAGTTAATAGTCATCTGACCATTAGCACTAGCAGGTTAAACTTACCTTAGACACATGTACCGCCAAGGATCATACCACAACCAAGCATCAATACACAGTGAGCCCAGTCTACAGGGTCAGTCCCTGCGTTAATAGGAAAGGGCTCAGTATCACCTGTTATCAGTCCAAGCATTACCAATACTGCAGAGACAGACCTCAACCTGTGAAACATTAGTAACAGAGTGGCACTATGGACAGCCAGTAAGATTTGCATGTGTGATATATGCTTTTCAGAAATGTAAACTAACAGCATACCTGCAGAAAATAAGTCAAGACTGTAGGGCCAGGCCTGTTTAATTAATAGGAAGGCTTCAGCCCAGCACAGCACACCTGCTATCAGCATTAGCAGTTTTGCAGACACAACCACAACCCTTCAGAAACGCAAGCTTAACCACTTATCCACAGCAGTAACTGAATAATATGGATTTGTACACCATGTGGTGCCTTACCACCTGCATGCTTCATGTCCAAACAGAAAGTCCAGTGAATGTCCATCCATTGAGTCATGATGAAGGAGCAATCGCTAGAGACCAGATACCATTGGCCCCCTTATCCTGGGTTTTGAGGGGTCTGCCTGTACAGCAGGGAGCTTCGTCACAGGAGAGGCTTGAACATGTGCGGCTTGGCCAGATGAATCACACAGAGGATTCCATTGTACCAGACCATTTTAGCATGCTCGCCCTTTTCTTTCTGTGGCAAATATCCAAGCATTTGGTCTAAAATAAACTGCATGCTATGGCTAATGCCCCTACAAAGGACAAGGTTTTGTATGCAAGCTGGGAAACCCTGCAATCATGTCCTTACATATTAGGAAAACAAATGCATTACTTTCACATCATGAAAACTTAAAACTCACAGGCCGCAATGAATACAAGTTCCTTAGCAGTTAACAAGTTTCACGGTTTCAATACATTTTTCATATTTAAGTTTTCTTTTTCTCCCAGGCATCCTGCCTGAAGGTTTGAATTCTGCGATGCTGCACCACAGGAAAAAATCTATTTAAAAAGTAATTATTATGGTCTTTTGACTTTTCAGTCTTCAACACTCAGTTTATTATGACTCAAACTTTTTTGCTCACTGTGTTCATAGTCTTTGTGGATGGTCAACTGTTTATGCCAAGACAAATACTTGCTCCCAGTATGGGACTGTATTCATTTGGCAAAAAAAATCAGTGTAAGTTGATGTTGTTATGTGGACATAGAATCAAAGACGTTGCCATATTTGTACCAGATCAGTTTTGTAAAAATGGGTCAAACTGCAGTTTGCTTCAATTGTTAATCATTTGTCATGGTCATTAAAACACTGTTTGTACATCACTCTGCTCTTTTATTTTCAAATAAAGCTAGAAAAAAAAAAAAAAGATCGGCTGATTTGTCCATTCATAGCACATTTATCTTTTTGTTGTTCCGCTTCTGGAAACTAATTAAAACTGCACTCTTATCCAATATCTAACCGAACAAGATACATTATGAACAAAATATAATTATTTAATGACAATAATAAAAAGTTGTAGTAAATAAATATGAATTCATTTTACATCATACATTATTAACTATCATTGAATTTGAAATTAAAATCATGCTGTGTGAAAGACAAGAGTTATTTCTAAGGTTTACAGTGCCTGAGAAAGCTGCATTAAAGGCGGATTGTGAGCTCAAGGCGACTGGCATTGAGGCCAAGCTAGGACTAAGCTGCAATAAAGAATATCAAGGACTTAGTCGGTTTCCAAATGAAGTGTATATTTATAGCATATATGATCCTATGCTGAAAATGGTCATTAGGAAAATAAACCTAACATCAATAAGGAGAAGATACAAAGTATAAACCTGACTTTAGCAGCCATATAGACATATAACCACTAATTTCTTTTTCCATGGTAAATTGAGTTGTCTAAGCCCATCCCAGGACCATTATCCATGGCTTACCTGGATGGCAGTCTAATAGTGCTCATACACTAGATGAAAAATCATGCTAAAATCTATCATTTGGACAGTTCATTCATTTTTCGGCCAGTTAATGGGCACAAATCGGTTGTGACGTTTTTGAGCCAAAGAAAATTGAAGGACAAGTTTGGAAAACTTCTGCCAAATGAAGGATATATTTAAAAGGTAACCACTTCAGCCCCAGAAGATTTGGCTGCTCAATGACCAGGCCATTTTTTGCAATACAGCAGTGTGTCGCTTTAACAGACAATTGCATGGTCGTGCAACGCTGTACCCAAACAAAATTGATGTCTTTCTTTTCCCACAAATAGAGCTTTCTTTTGGTGGTATTTAATCACCTCTGCGGTTTTTATTTTTTGTGCTATAAACAAAAGAAGAGCGACGATTTTGAAAAAAACACAATATCTTTTACTTTTTGCTATAATAAATATCCCAATTTTTTTTTACAATTTTTTCCCTCAGTTTAGGCTGAAATGTATTCTTCTACATACTTTTGGTAAAAAAGAAAAATGCAATAAAACAAAATGGACTTCCTTTCTCCCCACAAATAGAGCTTTCTTTTGGTGGTATTTTATCAACTCTACGTTTTTTATTTTTTGCGCCATAAACAAAAAAAAGAGTGATAATTTTGAAAAAAAAAAAGCAATATTGTTTACTTTTTGCTATAATAAATATCCTCCAAAATATATAAAAATATATAAATATATCCTCCATATATAAAAAACACATTTTTTCAGTTTAGGCCAATATGTATTCTTCTACATATTTTTGGTAAAGAAAACTCAATAAGCGTATATTGATTGGTTTGCGCAAAAGTTATAGTGTCTACAAAATAAGGTATAGATTTATGGCATTTTTATTATTATTTTTTTTACTAGTAATGGTGATGATCTGCGAGTTTTATCGGAACTGCGATATTGCAGGGGACAAATTGGACACTTTTCACACATTTTTGGGACCATTGACAGTTATACAGCGATCAGTCCTATAAAAATGCACTGATTACTGTATAAATGTCACTGGCAGGGAAGGGGTTAACACTAGGGGGTGATCAAGGGGTTAACAGTGTTCCCTAGTGTGTGCTCTAACTGTAGGGGGATGGGACTGTCTAGGAGGAGAGAGAGTTCAGTGTTCATACTTAATATGAACACACGATCTGTCTCTACTCCCCTGAAAGAACCGGGATTTGTGTGTTTTTCTTTGTGAAGAGTCATCGCGCCCTCCGGGCACTCGCAATAGCTCCCGGAACACGCTGCAGGCATGTGCGCCTCTAGTAGCCAAAAGGTGAAGCGATGTAAAGTATGTATGAATGAATGAATGAATGATTTGTAAAGCGCTGCAAATGCGAACTGAGTCGCCTCAAGGCGCTAGATGCATTCTCTGTTGTCTGCTTCTTAGAAAAGGAAGGTCTTTAGTTTTTTCCTGAAGGCCTGGTGGTTTTCTTCATGCGGATGTTGGTTGGAAGAGCATTCCATAGTCGAGGTCCTTGGACTGCGAATCTTCGTTCTCCCTTTGCTTTGTAGCGGTATTTGGGAATGATAAGGAGGTTTTGGTTAGCTGATCAAAGACTGCGGTTCGGTGTGTAGTGTTTTATTTGTTCCCGGAGATATAGCGGAGCGTTTCCTTGTATGCATTTGTGGGTGAGGCAGAGGGTCTTGAATGTGATTCGATTCTTCACGGTTAACCAGTGTAGGCTCTTTAGGGATGGGGAGATGGATTCCCAGGGTTTTTTTCCTGTGAAGAGTCTTGCCGCCGTGTTTTGGATGAGTTGCAAGCGTGCAACCCGATATTGGGGTAGTCCTACGTAGAGCGAATTTGCGTAGTCAAGTCGGGAATTGATGATTGTTCCCACAACTGCCGCTTTGTCCTCTTCTGGGATGAAGGGGATGAGTCTGCGTAGCTGGCGGAGGAGATGGTGGGATCCGCTCACCACTGATCCTATTTGTGCATCCATTGTCATTCCTGAGTCAAAAATGACTCCGAGACTCTTGGCTATGGTGCTTGGAGAGATGGTCTGTCCGAGGATGGTGGGAGGTGTCCACGGAGTCTTTATTTTGGAATTTTTGTTAGCTTGTACGAGAAGAAGTTCTGTTTTTGATCCGTTGAGTTTGAGGGAGCTAGTGGTCATCCAGTCATCTATTAAAGTGAAGCATTTCTGTAATTGCTGATGAAGGTCTTTCTGTCCGTTGATGTGAAGGTAGAGTTGGGTGTCGTCAGCGTATGAGTGGAAGCAGAGATCGGTTTTCCTGATGATATTGAGAAGTGGGCGGATGTAGATGTTGAAAAGCACTGGTGACAAGGGTGAGCCTTGAGGGACTCCACAGGAGACTGCCCGGGATTCCGAGGTGAATGTTCCTAGTTTCACTGTCTGGGAGCGATTCTCTAAGAAGGACGTAAACCATTTTAGAGCAGAATCTGTAGCTCCTGCAACTTCAGCGAGCAGACAAGTAAAGTATTGTGGTCCACTGTATCGAATGCTGCGCTGAGGTCTAACAGTACCAAGAGACTCGGTTCTCTGTCGTCTGCTGCTTCAAGGGCGTCGTCCCATATTTTGAGAAGTGCTGTTTCTGTGCCATGGCCTGGGCGGAAGCCTGATTGCAGAGGGTCCAGGAGTTGGTGTGTGTTCAGGTGGCATTGTAGCTGCTGTACTACTGCTTTCTCTATAATCTTGGAGATGGCGTTGAGGCTAGTTATTGGTCTGCGGCAGTTAGGGTCCTTAGGGTCGAGATTGGGTTTCTTTAGCAGGGGTTTGACGATGCCTTGCTTGAGGGAGGTTAGCACAGTCCCTTCTTTGAATGATTGATTTATCAGATGTGTTAGGGTAGGGGCCAAGATGTCGGAACATTCTTTAAACAGTTTAGTGGGGATGATGTCGTTCGGTGATGTGCTGTCTCGAAGGCTTCTGATGATGTTTTTAGTCGTGTCCGTGGTGATTGGGGACAAAAAGAAATTCGGTGGTTGAGTGATGTTCGTGTCGATATCCTCTTTTTGCTGAGGTTGAGTGAGGTTGGTTGTTATTTTCTGATGGATTGATTTCCGAATGTTGTCGATTTTGTCGATGAAGAAATCTGATAACTCATTGCAGAATTCTTGAGTATCGTTTGCTGGGGGCTCTAAGCAGGTCGGGTTCATTGACTGAGCAACTATTTTGAAAAGTTCCCACGGACGGTTTAACCACTTGAGCCCCGGACCATTATGCTGCCTAAGGACCAGAGGTATTTTTCCAATTTGGCACTGCGTCGCTTTAACTGCTAATTGCGCAGTCATGCAATGCTGTACCCAAATGAAATTTGCGTCCTTTTCTTCCCACAAATAGAGCTTTCTTTTGATGGTATTTGATCACCTCTGCGGTTTTTATTTTTTGCGCTATAAACGGAAAAATACCGAAAATTTTGAAAAAAAATGATATTTTCTAATTTTTGTTATAAAAAAAATCCAATAAACTCAATTTTAGTCATACATTTAGGCCAAAATGTATTCGGCCACATGTCTTTGGTAAAAAAAAATGTCAATAAGCGTATATTTATTGGTTTGCGCAAAAGTTATAGCGTCTACAAACTAGGGTACATTTTCTGGAATTTACACAGCTTTTAGTTTATGACTGCCTATGTCATTTCTTGAGGTGCTAAAATGGCAGGTCAGAACAAAACCCCCCGCAAATGACCCCATTTTGGAAAGTAGACACCCCAAGGAAATTGCTGAGAGGCATGTTGAACCCATTGAATATTTATTTTTTTTGTCCCAAGTGATTGAATAATGACAAAAAAAAAAAATATTTACAAAAAGTTGTCACTTATGATATATTGCTCACACAGGCCATGGGCCTATGTGGAATTGCACCCCAAAATACATTCAGCTGCTTCTCCTGAGTATGGGGATACCACATGTGTGGGACTTTTTGGGAGCCTAACCGCGTACGGGGCCCCTAAAACCAATCACCGCCTTCAGGATTTCTAAGGGTGTAAATTTTTGATTTCACTCTTCACTGCCTATCACAGTTTCGGAGGCCATGGAATGCCCAGGTGGCACAAAACCCCCCCAAATGACCCCATTTTGGAAAGTAGACACCCCAAGCTATTTGCTGAGAGGCATATTGAGTCCATGGAATATTTTATATTTTGACACAAGTTGCGGGAAAGTGACACTTTTTTTTTTTGCACAAAGTTGTCACTAAATGATATATTGCTCACACAGGCCATGGGCATATGTGGAATTGCACCCCAAAATACATTTAGTTGCTTCTCCTGAGCATGGGGATACCACATGTGTGGGACTTTTTGGGAGCCTAGCCTCGTACGGGGCCCCGAAAACCAATCACCGCCTTCAGCATTTCTAAGGGTGTAAATTTTTGATTTCACTCTTCACTGCCTATCACAGTTTTGGAGGCCATGGAATGCCCAGGTGGCACAAACCCCCCCCCCAAATGACCCTATTTTGGAAAGTAGACACCCCAAGCTATTTGCTGAGAGGCATGGTAAGTATTTTGCAGCTCTCATTTGTTTTTGAAAATGAAGAAAGACAAGAAAAAACATTTTTTTTTTCTTTTTTCAATTTTCAAAACTTTGTGACAAAAAGTGAGGTCTGCAAAATACTCGCTATACCTCTCAGCAAATAGCTTGGGGTGTCTACTTTCCAAAATGGGGTCATTTGGGGGGGGGGTTGTGCCACCTGGGCATTCCATGGCCTCCGAAACTGTGATAGGCAGTGAAGAGTGAAATCAAAAATTCACGCCCTTAGAAAGCCTTAAGGCGGTGCTTGGTTTTCGGGGTCCGGTACGCGGCTAGGCTCCCAAAAAGTCTCACACATGTGGTATCCCCATACTCAGGAGAAGCAGCAGAATGTGTTTTGGGGTGTAATTTCACATATTCCCATGGCATGTTTGAGCAATATATCATTTAGTGACAACTTTGTGCAAAAAAAAAAAAAAATTGTCTCTTTCCCGCAACTTGTGTCACAATATAAAAAATTCCATGGACTCGACATGACTCTCAGCAAATAGCTTGGGGTGTCTACTTTACAAAATGGGGTCATTTGGGGGGGTTTGAACTGTCCTGGCATTTTATGCACAACATTTAGAAGCTTATGTCACACATCACCCACTCTTCTAACCACTTGAAGACAAAGCCCTTTCTGACACTTTTTGTTTACATCAAAAAGTTATTTTTTTTTGCAAGAAAATTACTTTGAACCCCCAAACATTATATATTTTTTTTTAAAGCAAATGCCCTACAGATTAAAATGGTGAGTGTTTCATTTTTTTTTTTTTTCAACATTGGATTTTTATTGATTTTTGCAAAGAGTATATAACAATACAATGTGCACATTGTATATTAGGTACAGTACATTCGTTTAGTTGTGTACAAAGAAACATATTATCTGGATAGTGTTATAACATATAGCAGAGAACTGTCATAGTGCCGCTTCCGATATCGGAGATTAATTATGGCCTGAGTAGCACCACCCCAGGCGCCCTAATGGGAACACTTTTCACCCGGGGGGGTGGCACTCTGTGTGGACAGTCTCCGGCTTAGATATATCATAGGTAAAATAGAGTCTATAGACAAAAGCAGTAGGAATATGCAAGAGAGGGGAAAGAGAAAAAAAAAAAAAAATTTATCAAGAAAAAGCGGTAACGCTATGTTGCTTATCATGAAAATAAGAAAGGTTTCTGGATCATCAGGTGAATGGTTATGGAAGGAATGATGCAGCTCCGGTCCACAACTCCCATGGCCTCCATTTATATTTCGCAGTGTGTGTAAGGCCTGAACTAGAGGCCATCATCAATTCAAAGCTGTAGTGGAGGTTTACCGTATCTAGAGTATGTTCAACGGAGGGGGTAGCATCCGTTTTCCATAGTCTTGCGATACATAATCTTGCAGCTAACAGAATATGGGTCACTGTGTGTCTGTAAGGTGTTGGAATTGTTTCAATAGTGAGGTTCAGCACAGCTAGATCAGGTGATGGGTGTAAATTTTGGTGTGTAACGTCTGACATTATTTGGAAGATCTTGTTCCAGTAGTTACGCAATCGTGGGCATGTCCAGAAGATGTGGAGTAGATCACCCCTGATTGAACACCCGCGCCAGCATTGATCACTGATAGAAGGATTGAATTTAGCAATTCTGGATGGGGTTAAGTACCACCTGAGATGTATTTTTTGGGTGTTTTCCCAGAGCGTGGCGCATTTTGTGGATTTATAAATTGACTGGATCGCTTTTTGCCATTGGTGTTCCGAGTAGGTCTGACCTAAGTCATGTTCCCAGTGAATATGTGGGGGTTTCTTGTTAAACTGCTGTTTCTGGTGTAGGATATTATAGAATAGGGATATTCCCTTGCGTTTGGGGATGGAGGACGTTAGAAAATCCCATGCTTTAGGATGTATAGTGTACAACTGAAGGTGGGAGTTTTTAAGGCAGTGCGTGATTCGGAGGTAGGTGAAGAGTTCTGTTTGGGGTAAGTTATATTCTTGTTTCAAGAGGGTAAAAGATTTGGGTTTGTCTTTGAGTAGAATGTGTTGTATGGTTCGGATACCGTTCTTGGCCCAGTGGTTTAAATTTAAGTCTGGAGAGAGGTGATGGAGAGCTTCAATAGGGATAGGAGTGGGAGGGGTGTCGGGTGTAACACCGCTGTTGTGTATTAGTTTTTTCCATGCTGAGGTTGCCGCCACCATGGTGGGAGGTGTTGCCGTCGACAGTTTTGGACCCCAGGGTGAGCTCATCAACCAAGATTGTAGGTTTGGGCGAAGCAGGTGGGAATGTTCTATTGAGCTCCAGGGTTTGGTAGGTTTTGTACTGAACCACTCGCCGAGCTGGTCTAGTATCGCTGCTGTGTGGTAGTCTTCGAAATCTATTGTCCCTGAACCTCCCGCCAATCTGTGATTTCTAAGTGTCGAATGTGCGCATCTAGGTTTGGTTTCATTCCATATGGTTTTGTTAAGTATGGTTTGCAATGATTTAAAGTAGTATTTAGGTAGGGGTACGGGTAGAGTTCTGAATAGGTATAGGATTTGGGGCAGGTGTAGCATTTTGAATGCTGCCAGTCTACCAGACCAAGAAAGGTTGTGTTTGGTTATGGCCTGTGCATCTATTTTTAAGGTGGCGAGGAGAGGTTTGAAATTGGCTGCAAATAGGTGTTTAACTGATTTCGTGAGGTGGATTCCTAAGTATGGGATGCTTTGGTCGGCCCAAGCAAAGGGGAATTGTGCTTGTAGCAGGTTTCGAGAAGTAGCGTCCAGTTTAAGGTCTAGAATATGGGACTTAGTTACGTTAAGCTTGTAATATGATACGCGACCGAACCAGTCTAATAATTTTTGGGCTTCAGGAAGGGAGGAATTTGGATTGGTGAGCACTAGTATGACATCGTCAGCAAAGAGGCTGATTTTATGTGACGTTTTCCTTATTGTGACTCCTGTGAGTAGGGGGTTTGAGCGAACATGTTCCGCGAGTGGCTCTATGAGCATGTTAAAAATCAGTGGGGACAATGGACAACCCTGGCGAGTGCCATTTGTGATGTGAAAGGTTTGTGAAAGCATATCTGCGGAGTATACCTTCGCAGTTGGGACAGTATATAGAGCTAAGATAGCGTTGTATATGAGGTCTTTAAATCCAAGTTTAGTTAGTACTGCTCTGAGGTATGACCAGTGTACCCTCTCGAACGCCTTCTCTGCGTCCAAAGAGAGGAGCAGAGAAGGCGTTCCACTGGACTCAATATGGTGTATTATGTTTACCATCCTTCTTGTGGCATCAGGGGCTTGTCTGCCTCTAATGAATCCTGATTGGTCTGTGTATATGAGATCAGGCATAACAGCTATAAGGCGTCTGGCAATCGTTTTGGCATATATTTTTACGTCAAGATTCAATAGGGAGATAGGGCGGAAGTTTTGGGGGGAGGTAGGAGCTTTACCTGATTTCAGGATAGTAATGATAAGAGCGTTTAGTGATTCATCAGGGAATGTTGAGGAGGAGGCAGCAATGTTGAAGAATTCTGTCATTTGGGGAAGTAAGTGTCTAGAAAACCTTTTATAGTATTCTCCCGTGAGACCATCTGGTCCTGGGGCTTTGCCCGTTGGTAGGGAGGATATCGTATCAAGAATTTCCCTGTCTGAAAATGGTTCGTTGAGGGAGGTCAGTTGAGAGTCAGTCAGCTTTGGTAGTTTAATTTGTTGAAGAAAGTTGTTGATATCTTCATGGGATGGTTGGTAAGTAGTGTGGTCATGTTTGATGTTGTAGAGCTTACTATAGTAGTCGCTGAATGCGTTCGCTATGTCCTGGGGGTTAGTCAGAGTGTCGGTTGAGTGTGGGTAGGATAAAGTCGTGATTTTGGATTTGATCCTTTGTCCTTTGATGCGTTGCGCTAGTCTTTTACCTGCTTTATTGGACGTGGAGTATGTGGTAGCTTTAAGCTTACGCTGGATTAGTTCATAGGAGTGGAGAAGAAGTGAGCGCAGGTCACGTCTTAGGGTCAATAATTGGGCTTGGGTGTTCGGGTCTGGGTTAGTCTTATGTTGGGATTCAAGAGTCGCAATTTGGGAGGTAAGGGTGTCTATTTGCTGCGTCCTCTTCTGTTTATATACAGAGCTCAGTTTCATGACAGTACCTCTAATAACCGCTTTGTGCGCGTTCCACACCGTCACGGGATCCCCCACTGACCCTTTGTTTAAATCAAAATAATCACTTATATGTTTTTCTATATCTAAGTAGTAGGTGGGGTGCTGTAAGATATAATTGTTCGCTCGCCATAGGAACGTATTCCGCTGGGGCGGCATGTCGTTGATGGAAATAGAGATTGGGGCGTGGTCTGACCACGTCACGGTGTGGATTACAGATGCGCTGATGTTTTGTAGTAGCCATTTGTCTGTGAGGAACAAATCAATCCTAGAATAGGAATTGTGGCGGGGTGAAAAATAGGTAAAATCTTTTTCGGACCCATGATGGCATCTCCACACGTCAAACATGTCGTGTGACGTGAGGAGCCGCCCCAGGGGTGACTCTCTTCTTTTCGCAGGAGAAGTAGTGTCCATATGAATATCGGGAACTAAATTGAAGTCTCCGCAGACTATCAAGTGTCCCTTGCAATCCGCTCTAGCCTTAGTGAAGGCTTTCTTCAGGAAACTGATCTGGCGGGTGTTGGGGGCGTAGATGTTCATTAAGGTATAACTAACTTTGTTGAGGGTGAAGGATAGAATGAGATATCTACCGTTGGGGTCAGAGGTTTGTTGTAGCAGTTGGAAGTCCAGCCCTTGTTTGATCGCTATGAGAACTCCTCTTTTCTTGGAGCTATAAGTGGCGTGGTAAATTTGGGGGTACTGCCGATTATGGCATAGGGTTGTTGCCGCGGGGAGCAGGTGGGTTTCTTGGACACAGAGGATGTCACAGTCCAATTTTGCCGCAGTGTGCCATAGAGAATGCCGTTTTGCCGGGTGGTTGAGGCCCTTGGCATTGAGGGACACAATGTTGCAGGGCATGATCAAGGGATGTTGGGTGGAGTGTGTTTAGTGTAGAAGAGTCACTTACAGTTAGTTGCTTGTAGCTTGCGGGATGTTGGCGATGGTGTCGGTGGTTAAGTTGCTGGATGGATGGTCACTTGCGTTGTGTTGGAGATCTGGACCGGAAGCCGCAGGAGGGAACTGGAGGAAGGCAACAAATTAAAAGGCTGGAAGAGCCAACAATTAGAACAAGAATTGATAATAGATTTAACTTTCTACTGCAATCTCGCTGTTTAGGAAACGTGGCGGCGTAAATAACAGAGAGCTTATGAGAAGCTATGCCGCAGGTGGGGGAAAACAGTTAGTGTTCAAAAGGAAAGAAATAGAACAATCAGGAGCATTGCTCAAGACAGCGAGGGAGAAATGAGCTGTAGATATTATGGCCCAACTTATTCAGGTATTCGTGTGGGTATGGTGGATCTTGGGGTTCTGGTTGTTGCGCCTGTGGGAAGAATTTCGTTGTGGCAGAGGGGAGATCCCGTCCGTTGGGGGTTCCAAGATGATGCCCCATTCGTGGAGAAGGCGCAGCCCCTTCATTAGGTCGTTGACAGCGTGGGTAGTGCCATTTTTCAGGATGAGGATGGTCGCTGGATATCTCCATTTATATGGGATTTTATGGTTGGAGAGGCCTTTTGTGATGGGATTTAGCTTCCTCCTCATTTGCAGGGTGAACTTGGAAAGTTCTGGAAAGATCTGTATTGCCTGGTAGGGTCTGGGCAGGGGAGCTTTGGCTCTGGCTTCTGACATCATTTTTTCTTTTATGTGGAAAAAATGGATTCGCATGAGTACGTCCCTTGGTACTGATGCTGCTAGATGAGACGGTTTGGCGATCCTGTGAATTCTATCGATGACGATATCTCTGGGAGCCGCGTCGGGTAAAATAGTGTGTATGAGGTCTTTGGCATATTTGGGGAGATCATTCGGGGGTATGGACTCCGGGACCCCTCGCAATTTGACGTTGTTACGTCGAGAGCGATCTTCCAAATCGGCCAGCTTGGCCCGGACCCAGTGTTGCTCATCTTTAATGTCATCTACCGCGTCTATAATGTCATTCACTGTGGCTGAGCATTCTGTCATTCCCCTTTCCATATTAGAGATTCTATTGTCCATAGAGTGCATCTCTGTGGAGATTTTACTGAATAGGGATGATAAATCTGTCATCAGAGAGGTTTGTAGGGACATCAGCATCTCTTTTAGGGTTGTGTCTATTACTGGCTGGCCTGAGGTGGGGAAAGATGCCATGGAGTTATGCAGCGCCTGGTTAGACTGAAAGGGGTTGAAGGCTTGGGCCTGTACTACAGCGCTGGTATGAGGAGAATGTGATTGCGGTATATCCATCCGCATCCGAGCTTTAGCAGGGCTGGAAGTGAGGGGATCAGATCCAGGGTCCTGGGTAGGGGATATAGGCAGAGGAGCTGTGCCCATTTCACTGTGGATGGCGTCAGGGAGGTCTGTGTAAGCCTCACTTGTGTCTGTCAGGCCGCCGGCGCCATCTTGGATAGTACTGACCTTGTCCTGAGGAAACAGGAACGTAGTAAGTTTTCTAATTCCTCTTTCTCCTATCCGTTTGCGGGACATTGTCGGTCGGCACTGCGGGAAGCTGTGTAGCGATTTTGGGGTGAATCGCTCCGGTCTGTCAGGCGTATTTCGTTCCGGTGTTCTCCCTCGCTGTGGAGCTATCAGGTTAAGCAGCCATCTTCAGCGCCGGCTAGCCACGCCCCCCCTCATTTTTTTTTTTCACATAGTATTTGCGCAGCGATTTTTCAAACGCATTTTTTGGGGAAAAAACACACTTTTTTAAAATTTTAATGCACTAAAACACACTATATTTCCCAAATGTTTGATGAAATAAAAAAGATGATCTTAGGCCGAGTACATGGATACCAAACATGACATGCTTTACAATTGCGCACAAACGTGCAGTGGCAACAAAATAAATACATTTTTAAAAGCCTTTAAAAGCCTTTACAGGTTACCACTTTAGATTTACAGAGGAGGTCTACTGCTAAAATTACTGCCCTCGATCTGACCTTCGCGGTGATACCTCACATGCATGGTGCAATTGCTGTTTACGTTTGACGACAGACCGCCGCTTGCGTTCGCCTTAGCGCGCGAGCAGGGGGCGACAGGGGTGCTTTTTTTTTTTTTTTTCTTTATTATTTTTTTGCTTTTTTATCTTATTTTTAAACTGTTCCTTTCATTTTTTTAAAATCATTTTTATTGTTATCTCGGGGAATGTAAATATCCCCTATGATAGCAATAGGTAGTGACAGGTACTCTTTTTTGAAATTGGGGTCTATTAGACCCTAGATCTCTCCTCTGCCCTCAAAGCATCTGACCACACCAAGATCGGTGTGATAAAATGCTTTCCCAATTTCCCAATGGCGCTGTTTACATCCGGCGAAATCTAAGTCATGAAATGCTCGTAGCTTCCGGTTTCTTAGGCCATAGAGATGTTTGGAGCCACTCTGGTCTCTGATCAGCTCTATGGTCAGCTGGCTGAATCACCGGCTGCATTCTCAGGTTCCCTGTTGAGACAGGAGAGCCAGAGAAAAACACGGAAGATGGTGGGGGGGGCATTCCCTCCCACAGCTTGTAAAAGCAGTCTAGAAGCTAACTAGCCGCTAAGATTGCTTTTACATGAAAGCTGACCGCTGGCTAAAAAGAATGATACCAAGATGATACCTAAACCTGCAGGCATCATTCTGGTATAACCACTCAAAGTCGTGAATGGCGTACCTGAAGACAAAAAAACAATAAAACACAGTAAGCAGTAAAGTATAAAAAACTGCATACCTGAAAAGCAAACATGATAAAACATAATAACAATAAAACATTGCAGAATAGAATACAGTAAAAAAGAGCAGAACCAAATTCCAAAATTTGAAAAACTTTGGCATCCTTGGATAAAACAACAGTTCCTGTCAAACTTCAATGACTCTGTCCTGTTGCCATGGTAACAGATTAAATGACTTACAGAGACACCCATTCTAAGGCTTCAAAGAGAACTAAAAAGAATAATAAACTGACGAGCGGGACAACCTTGTGGACCATACCTCTACCTTTCAACCCTTTTTCTTCTTTCTCTTTCCTTTTCTCCACCTTATGATTAAAGCTCATTATCAGAATTTATTTGACCTATATACACTCTACTTGTAAACAATATGTATAGTAGGTATAAATCATTTAAATACCTACAAAAGTAACTAAGGAAATGATATATATCTTTAATTTAGGTTTACGTGAACCCAATGTTTAATATTTGAAATTTCATGATATTTACCTATATAAACCCTACTGTAAAACAATGAGCTTACTTTATAGATCCTTGTAAACTTACTTTATGTATCTTTATAACATTGTATACTCAATAAACTTCTTTTGACAAGAAAAAAGAGCAGAACAATAGAGAGAGAGAGAATAGAGAGAGAGAGAGAACAATAAAACAACAACTATTTTGTTTTATTTTATATATATTTTTTTTTACACTTTTTTTGTAACTAACTTTTATAACTGTAACCGGTTCCAGGTTCGGGTCTCTCAAAATGCGATAGCATCTTGGGAGACCCTGTGAAAGTGTGCCTAGTCTGTGCAATGCTGTACAGTACGCTAATGCTCAACTAGTGAATGGTAGCGTTCAAAACATTCACCAATGCAAAGACCAGGATTGTCAGGACAGGAGGGACAATAATAGCGGGTGTCACGCCTATATCCGTGCTTGCTGCAGACACAACATCTTTTTTGGGGGGGTTCTCGGGAGGACATAAAGAAAATGCCTCTCCTGCAGCCGACTGCATTTGGTTGGGGATGTAAATGGGGGAAGTACGGGTGCTGCAGAAGCGGTGGGTTCCCAATTAGGATTGGCGAATGCAGCAGGAAGGGCACTATGGGCACGACGGGCCTGTGTTTGTCTTCTTGGTGGCAGCGGGACACTACTTGTGCTTGCCACCTCACCAGCTTGAACTGCACTTATGGGATTCGCCACGTCACCAAGTGTTACTGCAGTGCTGGTTTGACTACCGGGGTGTACTAGGCCGCTCGTGCTTGCCAGCTCATCAAAACGCTACCAAAAAAACTGTTAGTGATCGCAGGGATCAGGCCTGACTCTGCGAACGCTGCAGTTAAGCGTTTAGTGTTTTGTAAGTGACAGTGATCGATCGATACTGCACTTGGGTGGGCTGGGCTGGGCTGGGCCGGGCGGAGGGGCAAAACGCAGGTGATAGCAGGTATCTAAGTTGATCCCACTAACACTGCATTTTTGGGAACCCTAAACTGCTAGGGACGCTAGCATAGATCTGATCGGATCAGATATTGATCCGTTCAGATACTATACCACTAAGGGAGGCATATGCTGCGTGCCTGGGTGTTAGCAGTACTGGCGCTAACCTGACGCTGCTTGCGGCTGGTGCTTGCCAGTTCACCAAAATGCTACCAAAAAAACTGTTAGCGATCGCAGGGATCAGGCCTGACTCTGCGAATGCTGCAGTTATGCATTTAGTGTTTTGTAAGTGACAGTGATCGATCGATACTGCACTTGTGTGGGCTGGGCTGGGCCGGGCGGAGGGGCAAAACGCAGGTGCTAGCAGGTATCTGGGATGATCCCGCTAACACTGCGTTTTTGGGAACCCTAAACTGCTGGGGACACTAGTATAGATCTGATCGGATCAGATATTGATCCGTTCAGATACTATACCACTAAGGGAGGTGTACAGTGCGTGCGTGGGTGTTAGCGGTACTGGCGCTAACCTGACGCTGCCTGGGGCTGGTGCTTGCCAGTTCACCAAAATGCTACCAAAAAAACTGTTAGCGGTCGCAGGGATCAGGCCTGACTCTGCGAACGCTGCAGTTATGTGTTTAGTGTTTTGTAAGTGACAGTGATCGATCGATACTGCACTTGGGTGGGCTGGGCCGGGCGGAGGGGCAAAATGCATCTGCTAGCAGGTATCTGGGCTGATCCCGCTAACACTGCATTTTTGGGAACCCTAAACTGCTGGGGACACTAGTATAGATCTGATCGGATCAGATATTGATCCGTTCAGATACTATACCACTAAGGGAGGCATATGCTTTGTGCGTGGGTGTTAGCGGTACTGGCGCTAATCTGACGCTGCCTGGGGCGACGCATATCACTGCCGGGCGGTCAGGGGGCTAAACCTTTATTCGGTAATAAACGGTGGGTGCCCTGACACTATAAAAAATAAATGATAATAATACTAACCAGCGTCACCCGTAACACTTATACGGTGATCAGTGGTGAAAGGGTTAACTAGGGGGCAATCAAGGGGTTAAAACCTTTATTAGGTAGTATATGGGGGTCCCTGTCGCTATAAAACGCTGACGGCGATCCTAAATACCTCAGAAAAATGATCGCTTAGCAACACTGGTGACGGGGGGTGATCAAGGGGTTAAAACTTTATTAGGGGGGGTTAGGGGGGTACCCTAGACCTAAAGGGGGCTAACCCTAACTGTCCTAACACAGTAACTGTCACAAACTGACACCAATGCAGTAATCAGGAAAAAAAACAGCTTGGTGTCAGTTTGTGACAGGGGGGGTGATCGGGGGGGTGATCGGGGGGGGGGCGATCGGGGGGGATCGGGGGTGTTTTGTTTGCCTGGCATGTTCTACTGTGTGTGTAGTGTTTGTGCACTCACAGTGATGTCTTCTCTCCTCAGCGCCGGAATGGAAAATACCGAGCCGAGGAGAGATGACATCATTTCCTTTGCTGCTGTTTAGCATACAGCAGCAAAGGAATGTTCCCATTGGCCGGCGGCGATCGTGAGGGGCACGAACGGATGGCCTCTCCCTCACCTCCGATCGCCGGGGGACAAAAGAGGACTGCCTCGGGCACCAGGGGGAGTCCGATTGGACCCCCCACCCGCGGGAGGCAAATCACGTATATGTACGTGATTTTGCCTGCCCGTGCCGCCTTGCCGACGTACATCGGCGTGAGGCGGTCCTTAAGTGGTTAAGGCAGATGAGATGGTGTCTGAGAAATGTTCTTTTTTGGCTTTGAAAATTTCCTTGTGGTATTTCACAGTGAGTGCTTTGTAGTTAGCATGGTTTTCCTTGGTGGGATTTCTTCTCCATGCTCTCAGCTCTTCTACGTTCTTGCTTGAGTAGGGTGAGAGTGCCATTAAACCAGCTCGATTTGCCTAGCCAAGTCAACTTGCCACAGTAAAACTGTGGTGGCTGGTCCGGAAGTGTTTAAAGTGATTGTAAAGGTAAATAAAAAAATATAAAAATAACAAATATGTCTATATTTACCTATTTACCTGCTCTGTGCAATGGAATTGCGGCATTGTACCCAAACAAAATTGACATCCTTTTTTTCCCACAAATAGAGCTTTCTTTTGGTGGTATTTGATCACTTCTGCGGTTTTTATTTTTTGCGCTATAAACAAAAAAAGAGCGACAATTTTGAATAAAAAAACTATATTTTTTAAGTTTTTGCTATAATAAATATCCCCAAAAATGTTTATAAAAAACAAATTTCTTCATCCGTTTATGCCGATATATATTCTTCTACATATTTTTGGTAAAAAAAAATTGCAAAAAGTGTATATCTATTGATTTGAGCAAAAGTTATAGCGTCTACAAACTATAAAAAAGATTTATGGCATTTTTATTATTATTTTTTTTTTACTAGTAATGGAGGTGATCTGTGATTTTTAGCAGTACTGCGACATTGCAGTGGACAGATCAAACATATCTGACACATTTTTGGGACCATTGACATTTATACAGCGATTAGAGCTATGAAAATGCACTGATTACTGTGTAAATGTCACTGGTAGGGAAGGGGTTAACACTAGGGGGCGTTTAAGGGGTTAAATGTGCATTCCCTAGATGTGTTCTAACTGTATGGGGATAGGACTGACTGGGGGAGGTGACATATCGTTGTTCCTACTTACTAGGAACAAACAATATGTCTCCCCTCCCCTGACAGAACAGGGATTTGTGTGTTTACACACACAAATCCACATTCTAGCTCTCATTCCCACAATCATGGGTGGCCGGCGGTGATCGCTCCTGACGGCCACGCGCACCGAGTCCCCCTGCCGTGCCACGGGCATGCGCCTCCGCCGGCTCTTTAAGGGAAAGACATACCCATACAGCGATTTACAGGTGTGTGCCACTTTGCTGACGTATATCAGCATGAGCTAGTCAGCAAGTGGTTAAAGTGCAATATTAAAACTTTATTACAAAATATGTTTATAGAAAAACTTTAGAAAGGGTTTTACAAACTATTTTGTGCATAATTTGCAAAAATATTTTACAAACTTCTTTGTGCATAATCTACAGTTTTTTTTCAATCTCCGAAAATGCAAAGCATTATTGTCAGTTTCCAAACCTTTATACATCCATCAAACACTGATTTTTTATTATCTATCATGGTTTGTCAAACTGTGCTTTTTGGCAAACATTATCAGTAGTAGGGATGAGCCGAACACCCCCCGGTTCGGTTCGCACCAGAACCCGCGAACGGACCGCAAGTTCGCACGAACGTTAGAACCCCATTGACGTCTATGGGACTCGAACGTTCGAAATCAAAAGTGCTCATTTTAAAGGCTAATTTGCATGGTATTGTCCTAAAAAGGGTTTGGGGACCCGGGTCCTACCCCAGGGGACATGTATCAATGCAAAAAAAACTTTTAAAAACGGCCGTTTTTTCGGGAGCAGTGATTTTAATGATGCTTAAAGTAAAAAAAAAAAGTGAAATATTCCTTTAAATATCGTACCTGGGGGGTGTCTATAGTATGCCTGTAAAGTGACGCGTGTTTCCCATGTTTAGAACAGTCCCTGCACCAAATGTCATTTTTAAAGGAAAAAATCTCATTTAAAACTGCTTGCGGGTTTAATGTCATGTCGGGTCATGGCAATATGGATGAAAATCAGTGAGACAAACGGCATGGGTACCCCCCAGTCCATTACCAGGCCCTTTGGGTCTTGTATGGATATTAAGGGGAACCCCGCACCCAAATTAAAATAAGGAAAGGTCCCTATATACTCTGAACAGCAGTATTCAGGCGGTGCAAACAAGACAGGGACTGTAGGTTTGTTGTTAAGTAGAATCTGTTTGTAATTTTGAACATTTTTAATGTGTTTAGCTCCAGCCAAAAAATCTTTTCTAAGCTTTTTGGAAAACATAGGGAAGGGTTATCACCCCTGTGACATTTGTTTTGCGTCTTTCCTCCTCTTCAGAAGATTTCACCTCACTTTTTTGTCCCAATGAAAAATGTTTTTTGAAAATTTGGGTTTTTTTGTGGAACAAGGATTGGAAAGCATCAGTGGAAAGGAGAAATTGTTTTCCCATATTAACTCTTACAGGAGAGAATTTCCCTTCCTTAGGGGTAGATTTCATCTCACTTCCTGTTGTCTCCTTCCGTTTGCAAGTAGGAGTCGTTTGTAAGTTAGATGTTTGAAAGTAGGGTCCTGCCCTATATACTCAGCAGAAATTTGGGCCTTAGGTGTTGCTGTGGCCAAAACACTGTAAGCCCTCACAGGGCCCTGCTGTGAAATATTAGATCAAGAATTGTAATTACATGCCCCTGTTGAACAGGAGCTGAAAAATTAGGCCTTAGGCACTGGTGCTGGTGCCACAACACTGCAACCCCTCACAGACACTCTAGTTGGAACGCAGGAACGAGCCCTGCTGCAAAGTATTGCATCAAAAATTGTAATTACACGCCCCTGTTAGACAGGGGCAGAAAAATTGGGTCTTAGGCACTGGTGCTGGTGCCACAACACTGCAACCCCTCAGAGACACTCTAGTTGAAACGCAGGAACAAGCCCTGCTGCAAAGTATTGCATCAAAAATTGTAATTACACGCCCCTGTTAGACAGGGGCTGAAAAATTGGGTCTTAGGCACTGGTGCTGGTGCCACAACACTGCAACCCCTCACAGACACTCTAGTTGGAATGCAGGAACGAGCCCTGCTGCAAAGTATTACATCAAAAATTGTAATTACACGCCCCTGTTAAACAGGGGCTGAAAAATTGTGCCTTAGGCACTGGTGGTGGCGCCCAGAACCAAAAATGTTCTTACAAGCTATCAGCGTGATGATTGAGGAGGAAGAGGATAATTACTCAGGGATAGTCACTCAGCATCAGCATAGGCAGTCTTTGAAGGGATCTGAGATTTCAAAAAAAATTATTCGGTTACATCTGCATCAGGTGCTTGGTAGCTGGTGGTGATCCAAGACTGATTCATTTTTATGAAGGTCAGCCGATCGACCGAGTCGGTGGACAGACGCACCCTGTGATCGGTTACCACGCCTCCAGCAGCACTGAATGTGCGTTCCGAAAGAACGCTGGATGCAGGACAGGCCAGTAGCTCAATTGCATACTGTGCAAGCTCTGGCCAGTGATCCATCCTCAAGACCCAGTAACCCAGAGGATTTTCGGTGGGAAAGGTGTCCAAGTCTGATCTTGCCCCTAGGTATTCCTGCACCATGTAAAACAGACGCTGGCGATGGTTGCTGGAACCGATCATACCTTGGGGCTGCGGACCAAAAAATTGTCTGAACGCATCGGTCAGACGGCCACCTTCTCCACCGCTCCTTCTTTGACTGACCGAAGCCTCAGCAACACGTTGTCCAGAAACAGGAGTTTGTAACCTCCCAGTCTCTGGGAACGCGTTGCACAGACCTTTCTGCAAGGCCTCCCGAAGATGTTTCATCCTCTGCTCCCTCTGCGATGGCAAGATAAGGTCCGCAACCTTACCCTTGTAACGTGGATCAAGGAGGGTTGCCAGCCAGTATTGGTCCTTCTCCTTGATACCACGAATACGAGGATCCTTACGCAGGCTTTGCAGGATCAGGGAGGCCATGCAGCGTAGGTTTGCTGAGGCATTCGGTCCGGAGTCCTCTGGGTCACTAAGGACAACAACGTCCGCAGCCACCTCCTCCCAGCCACGTACAAGTCCATGTGTTCCTTGGGACTGATCCCTTAAAGACTGCTGATGCTGAGTGCCAGGCTCCACCTCCATACTGACACAATCTTCCTCCTCCTCCTCCTCCTCCTCCTCCTCCTCGTCCTCTTCCTGTGTGATCGGCGGGCACGCAGGAACACTGTCTGGATAAAGGGGGCCTTGAGAGCTAAGGAAGTCCTCCTCTTCCTGCCTCTGTTCTGCCTCAAGTGCCCTGTCCATTATCCCACGCAGCGTGTGCTCCAACAGGTGGACAAGGGGGACAGTGTCACTGATGCATGCACTGTCAGTGCTCACCATCCTCGTGGCCTCCTCGAATGGTGACAGGACAGTGCATGCATCCCTGATCATGGCCCACTGGCGTGGGGAAAAAAAACCAAGGTCCCCTGACCCTGTCCTGGTGCCATAGTCGCACAGGTACTCATTGATGGCCCTCTGCTGCGTGTGCAGCCGCTGCAGCATGGCCAACGTCGAGTTCCACCTGGTGGGCATGTCACAGATTAGGCGGTTCTTGGGCAGGTTAAACTCCTTTTGGAGGTCCGTCAGCCGAGCACTGGCATTATATGACCGGCGGAAATGCACAGAGACTTTCCTGGCCTGCCTCAGGACATCCTGTAAGCCCGGGTACCTGCCCAAGAACCGCTGCACCACCAAGTTAAGGACGTGAGCCAAACAGGGCACATGGGTCAGTTGTCCCTGTCGGAGGGCAGAGAGGAGGTTGGTGCCATTGTCGCAAACCACCATTCCTGCCTTAAGTTGGCGTGGCGTCAACCACCTCTGAACCTGCCCCTGCAGAGCTGACAGAACCTCTGCCCCAGTGTGGCTCCTGTCCCCCAAGCACACCAGCTCAAGCACCGCATGGCATCTTTTGGCCTGCGTACTTGCGTAGCCCCTTGAACGCCTACGGAGCACCGCTGGTTCCGAGGAAGAGGCCATGGAGGAAGAAGAAGAGGAGGGGGTGGAGGAGAGAGGTGTGTCACAATCAGCATTTTGGAGGCGTGGTGGCGGAACAACCTCCAACACTACTGCACCTTGTCCTGCATCCTTCCCAGCTGCCAGCAGAGTCACCCAATGCGCCGTGAAACTTAAGTAACGTCCCTGTCCATGCCTGCTGGACCATGAGTCAGCGGTAATATGCACCTTACCGCTGACCGCCCTGTCCAGCGAGGCATGGACATTGCCTTCCACATGCCGGTAGAGAGCCGGAATCGCCTTCCGTGAGAAAAAGTGGCGTTTGGGTACCTGCCACTGAGGAACCGCACATTCCACAAACTCACGGAAGGGGGCAGAGTCTACCAACTGAAAAGGCAGCAGTTGAAGTGCTAGCAATTTTGCCAAGCTAGCATTCAACCGCTGGGCATGTGGATGGCTGGGAGCAAACTTCTTTCGGCGGTGCAGCAGCTGGGGCAGGGAAATTTGCCTGGTACAATCTGACGTCGGTGTACCCAAAGCAGATTGCCCATAAGTACTTGGCTGTGACACACCTAATTCTACACCTTCATTCCTCTCACTGCAGGTCGCAGAGAGGACTGAAGGTCTAGTGGGGTTGGAAATCTCAGCTGATGAGGAGCAAGGAGAGATCGTCTTTGTTCTTTGGTGTGGGTCTTTTAGATACGCTTGCCAACGAACTGCATGGCAGGTCAACATATGTCTGGTCAAGCATGTGGTACCCAAGCGGGAGATGTTTTGGCCACGCGAGATACGCTTGAGACATATATTGCAAATAGCAGCGGTGCGATCTGATGCACTCGTCTCAAAAAAGGCCCACACCAAAGAACTTTTTGAATAACGCGCAGAGACTGCAGCGCCCTGCACATGTGGAGCTTTGGGGTGTGATGCAGTCAATGTGCTGCCCTTAGGCTGGCCCCTGGAGGGCATCCTGCCTAGTTGGTGATGTGCCACCTCCTCCTCCTCCTCCTCCTCCTCCTCTCTCCTATCAGGCACCCACGTTGAGTCAGTGACCTCATCATCCCCTCCCTCCTCATCACTGGAGCAAACCTGGCAGTATGCTGCAGCAGGGGGAGCATGACTGCCAGATTGCTGTCCTTCTTGGGCACCCCCTCTGTCCGTGCTCATGTTACTGCCTTCATTGAGCTCAGTATCATCATCAGAGCCTTCCAAACGCTGGGCATCCTCCTGGAGCATGTACCCAACACTGTGGTCAAACAGTTCGAGGGAATCCTCAGGAGGACATGGTGGGGCTAGGGAAGGAGTCACTGATGACATTGAGCTGAGGGAAGAGGCCGCTGCTTTGCCAGACAAAGCACCCTGGGCATGGGTGAGAGAGGATGAGGAGGATGAGGACGGCTTGGTCATCCACTCGACCAAGTCTTCCGCATGTTGCGGCTCAACACGGCCAGCTGCCGAAAAAAAGGCCAAGCGTGTCCCATGGCCACGTGCTGATGAGGATGCACCGTCTCCACGACCAGCACTAGACACAGAGCCTGCTTGCCCTCTCTTATTGGCTTGTGACTGTCTGCCTCTCCTTCTTGGCCTTCCAGACATACTAATGGCCTGTAGCTGCACTAAGCTGGGATAGAACACCTGTAATTTTCTTCAGGTAGCTTTATATACTGTAACCAGACAAGCCTGCCTGTCAGTAGGAAGATAACAGGAACGGATCTAGCTGAACACTGTGAGCAGGACGTACTGCACTAAATGTATATAGCAGGAACGGATCTAGCTGAACACTGTGAGCAGGACGCACTGCACTGAATGTAAATAACAGGAACGGATCTAGCTGAACACTGTGAGCAGGACACACTGTACTAAATGTAAATAGTCTAGCTGCCTGACCGTGGTACTAATAGGATCAAAAAGAACACCTGTAATTTTCTTCAGGTAGCTTTATATACTGTAACCAGACAAGCCTGCCTGTCAGTAGGAAGATAACAGGAACGGATCTAGCTGAACACTGTGAGCAGGACGTACTGCACTAAATGTATATAGCAGGAACGGATCTAGCTGAACACTGTGAGCAGGACGCACTGCACTGAATGTAAATAGCAGGAACGGATCTAGCTGAACACTGTGAGCAGGACGCACTGCACTGAATGTAAATAGCAGGAACGGATCTAGCTGAACACTGTGAGCAGGACGCACTGCACTGAATGTAAATAGCAGGAACGGATCTAGCTGAACACTGTGAGCAGGACGCACTGCACTGAATGTAAATAACAGGAACGGATCTAGCTGAACACTGTGAGCAGGACACACTGTACTAAATGTAAATAGTCTAGCTGCCTGACCGTGGTACTAATAGGATCAAAAAGAACACCTGTAATTTTCTTCAGGTAGCTTTATATACTGTAACCAGACAAGCCTGCCTGTCAGTAGGAAGATAACAGGAACGGATCTAGCTGAACACTGTGAGCAGGACGTACTGCACTAAATGTATATAGCAGGAACGGATCTAGCTGAACACTGTGAGCAGGACGCACTGCACTGAATGTAAATAGCAGGAACGGATCTAGCTGAACACTGTGAGCAGGACGCACTGCACTGAATGTAAATAGCAGGAACGGATCTAGCTAAACACTGTGAGCAGGACACACTGTACTAAATGTAAATAGTCTAGCTGCCTGACCGTGGTACTAATAGGATCAAAAAGAACACCTGTAATTTTCTTCAGGTAGCTTTATATACTGTAACCAGACAAGCCTGCCTGTCAGTAGGAAGATAACAGGAACGGATCTAGCTGAACACTGTGAGCAGGACGTACTGCACTAAATGTATATAGCAGGAACGGATCTAGCTGAACACTGTGAGCAGGACGCACTGCACTGAATGTAAATAGCAGGAACGGATCTAGCTGAACACTGTGAGCAGGACGCACTGCACTGAATGTAAATAGCAGGAACGGATCTAGCTAAACACTGTGAGCAGGACGCACTGCACTGAATGTAAATAGCAGGAACGGATCTAGCTGAACACTGTGAGCAGGACGCACTGCACTGAATGTAAATAGCAGGAACGGATCTAGCTGAACACTGTGAGCAGCACGCACTGCACTGAATGTATATAGCAGGAACGGATCTAGCTGAACACTGTGAGCAGGACGCACTGCACTGAATGTAAATAGCAGGAACGGATCTAGCTGAACACTGTGAGCAGGACGCACTGCACTGAATGTAAATAGCAGGAACGGATCTAGCTGAACACTGTGAGCAGGACGCACTGCACTGAATGTAAATAACAGGAACGGATCTAGCTGAACACTGTGAGCAGGACACACTGTACTAAATGTAAATAGTCTAGCTGCCTGACCGTGGTACTAATAGGATCAAAAAGAACACCTGTAATTTTCTTCAGGTAGCTTTATATACTGTAACCAGACAAGCCTGCCTGTCAGTAGGAAGATAACAGGAACGGATCTAGCTGAACACTGTGAGCAGGACGTACTGCACTAAATGTATATAGCAGGAACGGATCTAGCTGAACACTGTGAGCAGGACGCACTGCACTAAATGTATATAGCAGGAACGGATCTAGCTGAACACTGTGAGCAGGACGCACTGCACTGAATGTAAATAGCAGGAACGGATCTAGCTGAACACTGTGAGCAGGACGCACTGCACTGAATGTAAATAGCAGGAACGGATCTAGCTGAACACTGTGAGCAGGACGCACTGCACTGAATGTAAATAGCAGGAACGGATCTAGCTGAACACTGTGAGCAGGACGCACTGCACTGAATGTAAATAACAGGAACGGATCTAGCTGAACACTGTGAGCAGGACACACTGTACTAAATGTAAATAGTCTAGCTGCCTGACCGTGGTACTAATAGGATCAAAAAGAACACCTGTAATTTTCTTCAGGTAGCTTTATATACTGTAACCAGACAAGCCTGCCTGTCAGTAGGAAGATAACAGGAACGGATCTAGCTGAACACTGTGAGCAGGACGTACTGCACTAAATGTATATAGCAGGAACGGATCTAGCTGAACACTGTGAGCAGGACGCACTGCACTGAATGTAAATAGCAGGAACGGATCTAGCTGAACACTGTGAGCAGGACGCACTGCACTGAATGTAAATAGCAGGAACGGATCTAGCTGAACACTGTGAGCAGGACGCACTGCACTGAATGTAAACAGCAGGAACGGATGTAGCTAAACACTGTGAGCAGCACGCACTGCACTGAATGTAAATAGCAGGAACGGATCTAGCTGAACACTGTGAGCAGCACGCACTGCACTGAATGTAAATAGCAGGAACGGATCTAGCTGAACACTGTGAGCAGGACGCACTGCACTGAATGTAAATAGCAGGAACGGATCTAGCTGAACACTGTGAGCAGCACGCACTGCACTGAATGTAAATAGCAGGAACGGATCTAGCTGAACACTGTGAGCAGGAAGCACTGTACTGAATGTAAATAGCAGGAACGGATCTAGCTGAACACTGTGAGCAGGACACACTGCACTGAATGTAAATAGTCTAGATAGAAGATAACAGGAACGGATCTAGCTAAACTGAATACAGTGTATATATATATATGCAACACCTGGGATGCATATATATACACAATACACTGTAAGTGCAGCTAACTGACTGACTGTTCTGCCTAATCTATCTAACTCAAATCAAATGACACTGTCTCTCTCTCTCTCTATCGCTCAGCACACCGGAACACACACTACACAGGGCCGCCGTGCAGGCGGCCTTATATAGTGTGGGGTGTGTACTAAATCCCCTGAGCCATAATTGGCCAAAGCCACCCTGGCTTTGGCCAATTACAGCTCTCTCTACTGACGGCGCTGTGATTGGCCAAGCATGCGGGTCATAGTGCATGCTTGGCCAATCATCAGCCAGCAATGCACTGCGATGCCGCAGTGAATTATGGGCCGTGACGCGCCACACGAATTTGGCGCGAACGGCCCATATCGTTCGCAATTCGACGGACGGTCGAACAGCCGATGTTCGAGTCGAACATGGGTTCGACTCGAACACGAAGCTCATCCCTAGTCCTGACCTTGACACAAGTCCAGTCAATGAACAGGGTGGGGAGGAGTTCATGGACCAAGAATTGGTTGCTTCAGCGTGACCAGTTCTCTCATATGCCTTTGCTCCGTGAGATCCGTGAGAATAATCCTGATGATTTCAGGAACTTTCTCAGGATGACGGACCCCGTGTTTCACCATCTGTTGGCTTTGCTGACCCCTTATATTAGCAGGCAGGATACCTGCATGAGGCAAGCCATCACTCCGGAGCAGAGGTTGGTCGCTACCCTGTTTAAAGTTTTTCTATCCTATTATTATCTTGATAGGTAATAGCAGAATGTCCAAATGTCCTCAAATGTGTACAATGTGTATTTATATCTTTGTACTATGACACTTCTTACCTGTCCAGTGGTCTGCCAATAGTGTAACTAAGGAGGGTCTGTTCAAAGTAATACCCATTATTTAGGCATTCATCTCTCAATGAAGTGAAGAGGGTTACCTGTCCAAGATTTCCACACACCCCCTATAATAATATAATGTTAGAAATGGCCCATGAGAGGGGGGAGGGGGAATATGATAGGTGTACTTTATACTTTGGCCTTGTTAAATTCCCCTTAGTAAATGCTATCTGGAGGTTGCCCCATAATGTTTGTGTATAATCTGCTTGCCATGTTTCTGAGTAAAAATAGTAATGTTTATTGTTTTTTCCTCAACAGTTTCCTTCCACGCCACAGGAATGGCAGACTGTGGCCTCCCACTTTGCCCAGCGGTGGGACTTTCCTAACTGCGGAGGAACAATTGATGGGAAACACGTCCACATCGTCCCACCACCCAACTCGGGGTCGTACTATTATAATTACAAGGGGTTTAATAGTATAGTGATGTTGGCGGTGGTGTCGGCTAATTACGACTTCTTGTATGTGGACGTGGGGAAGAATGGCCGGATGTCCGATGGTGGAGTCATCGCCCAGACGGAGTTTTACAGGCGTCTCCAGAATGGCAGCTTGGACTTGCCAGCTCCAGAGGACAATGTTGAAGGACTCCCATTTGTGTTCATTGCTGATGAAGCGTTTGCACTGGGGGACCACCTGATGCGGCCATTCCCAATGAGGACCCTCACCCCGGAACAGAGGGTTTTTAATTACTGGCTGGCCAGAGCCCGAAGAGTGGTGGAGAACACATTTGGAATCCTGGCCAGCCGGTTCCGCCTTTTTATGACACCCATCCATATGGCGGAGTATAAACTGAACCATATTATACTGGCGTGCTATGTTCTCCATAACTTTTTAAGGAAACATTCGGCCAACTATGCTGGCTCAGTTGGGCCTGAGGCCGGAATCCTACATCAAACCACACTGACGGTGCTTGAAAGTGGCCGTCCTGGCTTGCCCTTCCTGAGTGCCCGTGATGTTCGGTTACGCTACCTGGAGTTCTTTGCGGGTGGGGGGCTATCAATATGCCAGACAATCTGTGAAGCCTTTTTATAATAAAAAAAAAAAAGACATTCTTGGTGGACATTTACTGCTTGTTTGTTTTAGCTGACCCTGACAGAAATGTTTTGAGTGCAGAAAATGTCGTGATTGTGTAACCTTATACAAAGCACTGTTGGCTGTTATTTCCTAAATGCAAAAACACATTTCACTACAAGTGCACTTGCAAATGCACTGAAACTGCACTTGTAGTGCCAAGAGGATTTGCCCTTAGTAAATAACCCCCATTTGCAATGAAAACAGCAATTACATCACCCCAAAAGTGTTGTAGCGTTGAGACAATAAGCCCACACATTCTTGATTAACAATCTTTTTAATACCTGCACAATCACATGTGCATTTACCAAAGGTTTTGAAAAAAAACAACATGTTTGTGGTATACCAATTTTTGTGGTGGCATTATCAAAACTCAAAATGTCCATTTTACATAAAACAGGTATGTGTAAAACCAATAAGAAAGACACAAATCTTGAACTTACAAAGTTCACATTTGGTAGAACTTGAAGGCAATATCAGACATGAGTATTTAGGAACTGTGTTTGATATTGCGTTCAGATGGGGGAAAATCACCCCTGGAAAAGCCAAATTTGGAAGATGCACACAATTTTGCCAATGTCAACATGTGCTAGCTGCCATCACGGGGGATCAAAGGATGTGTTTTGGGGGAGCAAGCCCTTCCTCTCAGCTACTTTATAATTGAGGAAGGGGTTGCACCCCCAAAACGCATCCATTGATCTCCCGTGATGGCAGATAGCGCATGTTGACACACTGTGTGCATCCTCCAAATTTGGCTTTGGGAAAAATCACAAAAACATTTAGCACATTGTAGCACACAAAAGAAGAAAGTGATTTTGAGGGGCTTTAAACTTGCCCCAAAACAACAATGATTTTTTTATTTTTTGGAATAACATCATTGATGTTTTGCTTGATGATTTCCAATTGTAAATTACACCCCATGATCTCCCCGATCAGGATCTGGGCACTTTCGGATGTGAAAGGATCTGGATCCACAACCTCATGATCACCTAAAAAGAGAGAAACCCCAAAATAAATTGGGTCTTAAAAAAATGCCGCCATCCATCTCTTACCAGAGTCTGTGGTTGCAGACACTCACCTGTTGTGGTGACTAGTTCCACCACATCTTCTTCCTCCCGCTCAGCTTGTGTTGGGTGGATTTCCCCTTCTTCCAGAGGGGGGGGTCTCTGGTCTCCTGGGATGAGGGGTGTCTTCCGAGTCTTTTCTCCCCTATGTAAAGCAAAAATGGTATAATTAGCACACAGATATTTGATGGCAGAACTATAAGGATGAAACATTGCTTGGAAGTGGGGTATAAATGTCTATTTTAGCAGAGTTCCAAGATGTAGCTTTTTTTAGTGTCCTTTGTCAAGTTGCAATACTTTACCTGTTTGGTACAAGCTTCACAGATGGAGACCCCCCTATAGTATACACTGGAGCACCTGTGTGGCCCCCTAATAAAAATGGTGTTCTTTTGTCCCACACTAGTGCTCCAATGTCCAGATGTGAAAACAGCTGCTGAGTGTGTTCTCCTTACACAGAATCTAGTTTGCATTTCATTCTAGTAACAAAGCCATCTACACAACCCAATTCTTTGAAGACAAGTATAGGGCGTCAAAATGGTGGCCAAATGCATATGGCCTAAACAATGGTATTTTATAGTTGGAACGAAAAATGTTTGATCCGAACGAATAATGTGCCCATGAACATGAAAGTTGCCATTTTAAACTGTACAACAGTTCCTAAAAGCACATGGAGCAGCACGAATGTAATAAACACAAAAAGAATAGGAACACAGCACAACTACTTACTTTTTTGCAGCACTCTCTGGATCTTTCTGTACTGCTCATGTTCTCGTAATTTGAGGTCCGACCACCGCTTCCTGAGCTGATCTTTCGATCGTCGTACCCCGAAATTCCGGTGCAGACTCCTGACCACTTTCGCCATGATCTTGGCCTTTCGGACATTGGGGTTGGGGTAAGGCCCATACTTTCCATCATAGTCGGACTTCTTCAGGATGTCCACCATTTCCAACATCTCCCCAAAGGACATATTTGAGTCCTTAAATCTCCTTCTGGATCGGGACGTTTCAGGCTCCGGCCCTTCCTCCCCCTCCTCCTCGTTGTTACAATTAGCACGCACCTGCTGTCTAACCGCCATGTGCTCTTCCCCCACTGCGCTGAATGAAAAGGGGCGGGGAATAGACTAGAAAGAACGTCAGGGGTGGGTGGAGTTATACGCATGAGCAGTGTGTATAAAGCGCAACACACGTGCGTATTACGTACGATCTGTGAGTGGAGGAAGGAGCATCGGAGACGCCGATCATGATAACGAAAGGTAAGATCTAAACTTGCGCCTATACTGCTTCGAAATGGAAGCCTATATTGTAACAAGATTAGGGGAGTTTGGCCTGACATTAGGGTTTGTCTTGTGTTGTGTCTTGCAGAGAAAATGGATGGGTTCAACGACCACAATTTCCTCCCCCTGTTCATTGACAAATACAGGGAGCTGCCCTGTCTGTGGCAAGTGAGACACCCCCACTATAATCACAAACAGAAGAGGCAGGCAGCGCTGGAGAAACTGCTGGAGTTGGTGAAGCCGGTGGTCCCCACAGCAACCATCCCTTATTTAAGAGCCAAAATTGGTGGCCTGAGGAGCACTTATCTCAGGGAGCGCAAGAAGGTCATAGATTCCCAGAGGTCCGGAGCTGCAGCAGATGACGTTTATGTCCCCAGGCTGTGGTACTACGAGAGACTGCGATTTCTGTCAGACCACACTGAAGTCAGGGAATCCCTCTCCACTCTTCCTTCCACTCTTCCTTCCATCCCAGCTGAGGCTTCCGATATCCAACCTGGGACTTCCAGCCAGGAAGAAGTGGAGGAGCCCAGCTGGAGTCAGGTATAGTATTGTTCTACTGATTTCTGGTCAATAAATAAATGATGTTTACTAGATGTTAGTATTGATCACTAAGTGCTGATTGAAAGTGTTTTACATATCAATAGACAGTAGTGGGCACCCAAAATTGGGACAAGAATGAAAAATGCTGGACTCAGAATGATAGTCAGTTATATTTGTTAACATTCAATTTGCAACAGTCAGGAGGTGAAAATTGTATGTGATCAGGCGCATGCGTGGACTCCTCCAAGATGGCCGCTTGAGCCCGGTGCTCCGCACTGCCCTGACCACCCGGCGCACATAGCGGGGGAACCGGGACCCCGTGGGCCACGACACCCACCTCAAGGCTGATAGGAAGTGCTGGGGAACAACCCTATGCCGGCCGGATCGTCCAGGAAGGACCTGGAGCCTCTATTCAGAGCATCAGCGGAGCGGGCCGAATCCAAGATGGCGGGCGCCATGCTGCACGGCGCACAGACAGCTGCAGAGAGCCCAGGAGAAAAACTTTCCTATGCTGCAGTGACCCGCTCTCTCCCTTCTGGGACCCCAGTGAGTACTCCTCAACATTTGGCTCAGTTCACGGCCCTCTCAGAGCACCTTGCAGAACATCCCATGACACCCCCCTCGCAGCCTCCCTCCCCTCACATTACAACAGGGCCTGAAATGGCGCTCACTCCAGCCCACTCTATCCTCACAGCCCCTGACCTCTTCTCCCAGTTATCAGCTTTGCTGGATAGAGGTCTGGCCCAAACGGCAGCCAAAATAACGGGCGACATTAGAGAGGACTTCCAGGCCCTGGGCTCCAGGATGGAGGCGATTGAAGATAAACTTGACCAGACCATCTCTAAAACCAGGCAGAACTCCAACCACATACAGGTCCTACAAGACCAACTGGACATTGCTCTCTCACGCATTGATGACCTTGAAAACAGGTCCAGAAGGGAAAACTTTAGACTTAGAGGTCTCCCAGAATCTATTACCGACTCCACGATGGCGGTCCAAGACTTCATTAAACAACTTATCCCTGACATTCCTCCACATAAGTTGGAAATTGACCATGCTCACAGAACATTAGGACCGCCGAGGAAAGATGGCCTCCCCAGAGATATTGTGGTCAAGCCTCACTACTTCTCGGTTAAAGAAGAGGTGATGAAAAAGTGCAGATACCAACAGCCCCTCACGTGCAGAGGCCACGCCGTACAAGTCTTTGCAGACATTTCACCTAACACAATACAAAAAAGGAGGGCGTTGAAGCCCCTACTCTCGGTGTTGGCACAAAACGAAATCAAATATAAATGGGCCTTCCCATTTGCACTCAAGTTTGATCACAGAGGCAAAACCTACTCTTTCCGCAGCCTCCAAGAAGGAGAACGGATCCTGTTAGACCTCCGCCTCATCTCGCAAGAGACAGCAATGGACTTCAACAATTCTGCGGCGGGGTCATACAAACGCCCATCCCCTGCAAGCCCCTTGCAACCCCTGTGGGAAAAACCTAAATACAAGCGCCCCAAGGAAACCAAACCTCCATGAGTCCTCGAGTCAAGAAGATGTTTGATGGACTATCCCTGATCTCTTTTTCCCTTTGTAGGCTTCTACACGAACTCGGTTGACTTTTTTTCTTTTTTTTCTTTTTTATTGCTGGTTTGTTTTTCCCTTTGGTCATCCCAGCATTAGATGGTCTGTGCTAGAGATTTTCTTTATTTTTAGCCGGGGGGGGGAGGGGACGTTATATCCCCTTTTTCTTCTCCCCCCCCTCAGTCCTCTATATCTTCTCCTAATAAGAAAGCCACACTCAAATATTTCTGTCCCAGGGTGGTCCCTTGGGGGTAATCCTATTGGGACTTACCTGGAGCTAGGTATTTTAATGTCAACCAACACGATCCTTAACACCACTTTATGACTCAGGTCTCCAAGGCACAGGGTAACAGAGTGTGAACTCATGACTCCTCCTTAAGTTGTGCCTTAGACACAAAAATGAGCTTCATTTCGCATGGGGGGGAGGAGGTGGGAAAAAAGGGTGGGCGGGGTCCCCTTCGGTTCCCCAGGTCGGACTAGTTCCGATCAGCAGTTTTATTGTTCAGTATTTAACTAACGTGCCCTGAGGTCGCGGCAGTTAGGCTGCACCTCCATTAATCCCAAGGACCAGGTGATACTGGTCTCCTGGGTTAGGAATCCACCCTGTCAGCAGGGTTTGGACATTTCCTCCACTGTGAAGAGCGGTGTGCTCTGTTGCCATCACTGTTCACACAAGTCCTGAGAGGACTTGACCTTCCCCTCTTCCCCTCTTCCTATGATCTCTTCTCTACTATCTTCTCTAAAAATTTCTTTTCTTGTAGTTGGCTGTCCGCTGGGTTATACCCACTTCCCCAGTAAGAAGCGAAAGGATGTCTTAATGGTCCCAACTTCTGTTCCCACTCTCCAACTGGAACAGGTAAGCGCTGAGAGATGGGGGGTAGGTCCCCTACTTCTGCTTCATGGCTGTCACTGACAATCTGACCTCCCTATTAAGGGTGGCCACACACAATACCCAAGGGCTGAACTCTCCTTCTAAATGAAGGAAAGTACTTGATTTTATGAAATCCCGCAAGATTGATCTTCTATTTATCCAAGAAACCCACTTCCCGATCCGGTACAAACCTAACTTTATCCACTCTCAGTTTCCATTGTTTTATCTAGCTAATGCGGAAGATAAGACCAGAGGGGTTGCTATCCTTATATCTAAAAACTGCAGATTCACGCTACATAAGGTTCAACGAGATCCAGAGGGTAGGTACATCCTAGTTAAGGGTTCCGTAGAGGGCAGACTATATTCCCTAGTATCTTACTATGCCCCTAACACAGGACAGCATAAATTCTTTAGCTCAATGTTTAAGACACTCGGACCAATGCTTGAAGGCTCTGTCATTTATGGGGGAGACTCCAATGTGGCCTTCGACCAGGGACTAGACAAATCTAAACCCCCAACCACCCAAAACATCCGTCCAACTAAAACCAGCTCGAAAATAGCTAAACTGTTTTATTCACAAGGACTCACTGACATTTGGAGGGAATTAAACCCCACCAAAAAAGATTACACTAATTTCTCCCATGCCCACCAATCCTATGCTTGTATAGACTATCTGCTAGTCTCGAATGACTTGATCCCGGCAGCCCAAAGATCACAAATTACTGACACGGTCTGGTCGGATCACTCCCTGTTAAGTGTTTTGTTAAATAACCAAACCCCACACCACAAATACAACCTTTGGAGACTAAAAGAAAACATCCTTTCTGACCCCGCCTGGAAAGTAGAAATTGAAAAGGCCATCACAGAATATTTTAATCAAAATGACACGGCAGACGTCTCAGCGGAAACCTTATGGGCAGCTCCTAAGGCCACAATAAGAGGGAAATTAATACAAATAGCAGCCAAAATTAAAAAAGAACACGGGATAGACATAGTCAACCTAGAAAAGAAATTCCAAAAATTATGTGCGGAGCACAAGAGAGACCCTGCTTTAGTACCCGTATCCCAATTGGATGCAGCACGCCTAGAATTAAACTTAGCTCTTACAGCTAAAGCGAACAAATGTCTATCATGGCTAGGAGCTAAATATTACTATCAGAAGGATAGGGCTGGGTCTCTCTTGGCGGCCCGTCTCTCCCCGCGCCCTCGCTCATATACCTTCCCCATAATTAAACTAGCGGGCCAACCCCACACAACAAACCCATTGAAGGTCATGAAAGCCTTCCATGGATTTTATGCAGATCTATATAGCGAACATAAGGCAAGTAATCCCCAAACTCTGACGAAATTTCTGAATAATCTCCTGATTCCTACCCTTTCGGCTGAGCACAGAGATAGACTCGAAGCTCCAGTTTCCGCTGCAGAAGTGATAGCGGTTATTAAAAATCTTAAGAGGCGGTCGGCTCCGGGTCCAGACGGCTTCTCCGTACCATACTATAAAACCTATGCAAATACCGTAGCGCCTTATCTTGCTAGATTCATTAACTTCAAGACCAAAGGGAGAGCCTCTGGACCCGCAAATGAACGCTGCTTTCATAACCGTAATACCGAAACCAGACAAAGACCAGGGAGAAGTATCCAACTATAGACCCATATCCCTGATCAATAACGATCTAAAAATTATGACTAAAATTATGGCAGACCGTTTGGCCTCCTTTATCGGATCCTACATCCATAAGGACCAAGTGGGGTTTATCCTGGGAAGGCAAGGTCCTGACCAAATCAGAACGGTGGATGTAGTCTCCCTCCTGCAATCGGGCTGGGATGGTAGTGGGGCACAAAAGGGAATGTTGCTATCTCTAGATCTACAAAAAGCGTTCGACTCTGTGTCCTGGTCTTACCTATTCTCAATCATACAACAATGGGGTTTTGGCCCACGGTTCACAGGGTTACTACACTCCCTATACTCGAGCCCGGAAGCTAGAATCAAACTACAAGGACAACTCTCTGATCCTATTAAAATAGCTAGAGGGACCCGCCAAGGTTGCCCGCTCTCGCCACTGATTTTTGCGATAGCGATTGAATCATTGGCAATTGCTATACGCACTAATCCAGACAAAGCGGGGGTGCATTGTGGGCCAAAAACACATAAATGCGGGCTATTTGCTGATGACCTCATTCTTTACATAACGTCACCAGTAACCTCCCTCCCAGTGCTATGTAAGCTCCAAGAAGACTTTGCACAGATCTCTGGATTATGTGTTAACTACTCCAAGTCTCAGGCACTTAATGTGTCCCTCCCGTCAGCTTTGGTGTCTCGGTTGCAGGAGGCGTTCCGCTTTTCTTGGAGCAAGTCCAGCATTCGATACCTTGGAATCAATCTTACCCCCAAATTTGAACAGCTATACCAAGCAAATTACCCCCCCATTTACAAAAAATTGGAATCCGATCTCAAACACTGGTCCCCACACCACATTTCCTGGCTCGGTAAAATAAACTCTGTAAAAATGACTCTGCTACCGCGTCTCCTATATATTTTCAGAGCGCTCCCGATCGCTATACGGAAGGATCACCTCTCAGCATTCCAAAACAAGGTAGTAAAATTCATTTGGGGATCAAAGGGACATAGGTTCCCGAAAAACACCCTATTCGGCCTAAGAAAAAAGGGAGGACTGGGACTTCCAAATCTTTTTTGGTACTACCAGGCGGCTAGACTAGCACAGATATCAACAGTTTATGCCAAAACAGCCAGACCTGATTGGGTAGAAATGGAAAGACAGGCAGTACCAACATTTACAATTGACTTCCTCCTCTGGTGCCCACCAAAGGCTAGGCCCCCAGTTATGTCTCCCGCCTTATCACAATCTCTGACGATATGGGACACTCTCAGAAAGAGCCCTTCCTTGATATCGCACAGCAAACCTCTATCGCACATTTTCCGTAACCCCGCATTTCCCCCGGTTATGGACATAAAAGCCTTTCAGTGGTGGCTGGATAGGAGTATGTACCGGATCGGGAACTATTTTACAGCAGCGGGGCCGTTTTCCCTCAACCACTGCGTCAAACATCTGAGTCTCCCCAATTCGGAGAGGTTCAGGTTTTATCAAATTTCACACTTTCTCCAATCAATCTGGGTTGAGAAACCCAAACCACCGCAGTTCACCCCATACGAAATATGGTGTGGGGGACTCCTGGAGCAGAGGGGGGGAATATCCTTAATCTACTCTTTGCTTGCTGCTACAAATAAGAAAGCAACGTTCATGTTGGCATGGGAGAGGGATTTACAGGACACATGGGATCTAGATCACTGGCACACGGCCGTCTTCCGATCATTCAAAGGCATTTATAATATATCCCTGATTGAAGCTAGCCTTAAGGTAATCACTAGATGGTACTTGACCCCCTCCCGGCTTGCTATGATGCATCCCGCGGTCTACCCTCTCTGCTTTCGCGGATGTCACATGAAAGGTTCCATGATACATATATGGTGGGAATGCCCTAAAATCAGGACCTTCTGGCAAAAAATATTTTACGCCATATCCAAAATAACAGGTAAGACAATTCCCAAGTCTCCTCTAACAGCTCTTCTCAACCATCCCATTCCAGGGATCTCAAAATCATCACAGAAATTAGTATTTTTCGTTCTCCTGGGAGCCAAAATTACCCTTGCTAAAGCTTGGAAGAAGCCCTCAGTCTCTCTCATAGCAGCTAAACGAAAAGTGTCATGGATGATGGCTCAGGAGAAATTAGTAAGCTCGTTACTAGACACCTCAGCAAAGTTTGAGAAGATTTGGGATCCATGGTCCAAATACATAGGAATAAGGGAACATCCAAATTATTAGAAATAGACCCTTAATAGAGGTGGGGGCACCGAGCAGACAGCTAAACTCTTCTCTTATCTGCACTTCACCTTTCTCCTTCTTACTCCCCCCTCTTCTCTCCTTCCCCAACCCTTTTTTTTTCTTTTATTCTTATTTCTCTCTCCCTGACTTTCCATACCTGGCAGGCATGAATAGAACTCACTCCCACAGTGGGTACGCACTGGAGTGAACTGTAGTAGAAAGTTTTACTTAGTAGTTTGTCCCTGAGGTTTATATATGAATAAAAGCATCTTTATGCATCATGCCTAAACAGCGGCTGTGCCACAGGGATTGTTATGTTATCTTAAGCTTGAAATGTTACCCGTTTAGCAAACTGTTTTTGCCACCAAGATCATTTGGTCAATGTGCCAAAATTTTCATTTATTTTTTCTACTTCGCTAATGTCTCTCTAGGTCCGCAGGTCATTAGTAAATGGAACCCATTCCGCTCTCCAGCACAGTGTGCTCCCATGAAGGGGTGCTGGTGGTGGAATGGGATAGTTACCCAAGGCCCACCCATGATGGCCGCAATAACACGGATCCTGTAGGACCTGATATTAGATACTTCAGTTCACAGCTAGTTGATGATGTAACACTAGTGTATCAGTTGTTACAATGCAAAACATATTACTGTAGCTATATGTAATTCTCCTTTTATTTTGCTTTAAGATGTGACATGCACCGGAAGCTTGTTCTTATAATTTGTTTTTCTGTCAAAATCTAATAAAAATCATTTAAAACGAAAATTGTGTGTGATTTATGAATAAAAAAACTCAAACTATGTCCCTTTTTCATACACAGGAAGACCTCAGCCAGGAGGAGGTTGTGGAATGTGGCAGTCAGGAGGAGGCGGGGATTAGTGGCAGCCAGGAGGAGGCGGGGCTAAGTGTCAGCCAGGAGAAGCCTGAGACCAGTCGCAGCCTGACTGAGTCTCAGGTCCCTCCCCTTTTCCTGCCATATAAACGAGCCAGGAAGGCCACTCCGAGTCCCGTGCAGGATTCAGCATTCAGGCTGATCCAGGAGGCTTCTGCGTCCCTCAGAGCCTTACCAACTCCTGAAGAGGCCTTTGCCTGCATGGATGCCACCAAATTGCAGGGCATGCAGGAGGGTCAACGCAGGCTCTGTGAGGACCTTCTGTACAAAGTCCTACGTAAGGGGGTGAGTGGGGAACTAACACCCAAGACGAATGTCATTGAGTTGGACCATCCTCCTCCTCCTCCTGCTGCCATAACTCCACCACCAGAGCCACCGCGTGGAAGGAAGCGTGGAAGGAAGACCAAAGAGTGATGGCCCTGGGTTCAGTCTGGTCTGACAGAAGCTGCAGTCTCTCGTATGACCACAGCCTGGGGACACAGATGTCATCTGCTGCTTTCCGGATCTCTGGGACTTCTGGACCAGACTGCCCTCCCTTAGATAAGGACTCCTCAGGCCACCAATTTGGCTTTCAAATTATTGATGTCTGCCCTGGGGGTCCAAGGCTTCACCCACTTCTGCAGTTTCTCCAGCGTTGCCTCCCTCTTTGTTTAGTTGTGACCCCTTAATAAAAATTTTTAGGTAAATTCTACTCTGCTGTGTGTGTTTTCATCCAAAAAGGACAGTTTGTTGGTGACGATTCAGGTACATTTCTAAAGTACAATGTGAAATTAACAAGGGACAACAACACCAAACAATCTCCTACAAATTAAATAGAACAACATATCAATGGTGTTGTGGGAACTTGACACAAAAAACACACACAAACATTTTCGGGAGTACAAATCAAAATCGCCCCCAAAAAAAAAATACAAACACAAAAAAAGAATCTACATTAAAGCCAAAAAATATATAAAAAATATACAAAAATATGTTGTCAGTTGTGAGAAATCAAAATATATTGAGGGACTCACGATAAATAGTAACGAAATAAGTTTGTGAGAAGTGTGTGTGAATATGAGCAGCAAAACTACTTAATTTTTGTCACATTATCCACTTCCAGACCGCCCACTGTATATATACGTCATTTTTTTGAAGATGGATATCTCGGTAACGGCAGCAGCTGCTGCCACAACCGAGATATCCATCTTTTCAGCGGGCGGTTCCGTACACGATAATGGTGGTCTCTGCGGCGGGTTCGCCGCGAGATCACCGTTATCGGCGGCGGGAGAGGTGCCACCCCCCCTCCCGCCGCTCTCCCGCACCCTCTGCCGCTTACCGGAGCCGTCGGTAGCGGCGGAGGTGATCGGGTCCTTTCCCTGCTGAGGTATGGAGACGAGTGAGGCCAAGATGGCGCCCACCCATCTCCATACCATGTGACGGCCGGAGCGACGTCATTATGACGGCTCCGCCCACTCTCTTAAAGGCACAAATTTTTTTGTGTCATTTTTTTTAAACAACTTTTTTTTTTTTTTGCATTTTAGTCTAAATATGAGATCTGAGGACTTTTTGACCCCAGATCTCATATTTAAGAGGACCTGTCATGCTTTTTCCTATTACAAGGGATGTTTACATTTCTTGTAATAGGAATAAAAGTGATCCAAATTTTTTTTTTAAAAACAGTGAAAAAATAAATAAAATAAAATAAAATAAATAATAAAAAAAAAAAAAAAATTTTTAAAGCGCCCTGTCCTGACGAGCTCGCGCGCAGAAGCGAACGCATACGTGAGTAGCGCCCGCATATGAAAACGGTGGTCAAACCACACATGTGAGGTATCGCCATGACCGGTAGAGTGAGAGCAATAATTCTAGCCCTAGACCTCCTCTGTAACGCAAAACATGCAATCTGTAGAATTTTTTAAACGTCGCCTATGGAGATTTTTAAGTGTAAAAGTTTGACGCTATTCCACAATTTTGAAGCGTGACATGATGGGTATCAATTTACTTGGCGTAACATTATATTTCACAATATAAAAAAAAATTGGGCTAACTTTACTGTTGTCTTATTTTTTTTTTCAAAAAAGTGAATTTTTTCCAAAAAAAGTGCGCTTAGAAGACCGCTGCACAAATACGGTGCAAAAAAAAGTATTGCAATGACCGCTATTGTATTCTCTAGGATGTTAGAAAAAAAACATTATATAATGTTTGGGGGTTCTAAGTAATTTTCTAGCAAAAAAACCTGTTTTAAACTTGTAAACACCTAAAATCCAAAACGAGGCTGGTCTTAAAGTGGTTATAAAGAAGAAGAGATTGTGCTGTATTAAACCATTTTTAACATTGCAGCGTGACGAAAGTGCTGTATCCATTGCGAACGCTAAGTTTACCAGAACAAGCTGTTCCGTCTTGGAATTTCTTCTGAGCATGCATGGCACTTTGTGCGTCGGAACAGGCCACACACGGTCGGAATTGAGGCGATCGGATTTTGTTGTCGTAAAATTGTATCTCCTGCTCTCCAAATTTGTGTGTCGGAAAATCCAATGGAAAATGTCTGATGGAGCCCACACACGCTTGGAATTTCCGACAACACGCTCCAATCGGACATTTTCCATCGGAAAATCCGACCGTGTGTACGGGGCATTACTCTCGGTAGTTCCAATGCAATATGTGGGAGAAATAAATGTCCACATAGTGTGATACCGCTAAACACTTTTATTAAAACATTCAAACATTTCCCTTTAAAAACATGCGTACCAGATAATCAATAGATAAGAGCAAAAAACCCAAAGTGCACTGTGCCTGTTGCGTCCTTCAATCTGACAGGGATGGCAGGAGCGCTCACTGTGTGTGACTACAGCTGTGCGCTTCCTGATTCCTCGGTCGATGGAGCGCATGCGTCACGTCCCTGACGTTTTGTCCCTTCCCGGACTTCTTCTGAGGGCGTGACACACCAGACAGGAAGCCGGTATTTATGTGTGTGATAGGTACAGCTACCAATCAGCAGAGCCATAGGTCCGGGGAAGGTGTTAGGGTCCCGCCCCCATGCTCAATACTGTCAGCAGTGGGAGAAACAGCCAATTCCGGACCGTCCCTCCTATAGCTTGCACTGAACGTATCAATACCGTTTTTTTGTGGAAGGTGACCCATTCATTAAAATTGCCATAAATATATTCTCTCTTACATAGTGCGAATGTTACTCCGCAGCGCAACTACCGGAAAACAAACGGGAGCACTATAGGTATTCATTATAATTGCAATAAATATATTCTCTCTTACATAGTGCAATCTTCCACAATAAAGAATTTACATAGCATTAATTCATCATGCTGAACCCTCTTTCAGTATAATGACATCATGACCAAATAAGTAAAATGCATAGCAATTTTTTAGATATACAGAATCATATCACACCAAAATGCTGAATTGCATCTTAAACCAGATAAAAAGGTAAACTTCATACTGCTGACTGAAGATTAAACGAAAATGGTATATCTAAATTACATACAATAAATTGCACTTAGTAAATACATTTAAAATGGCTGTACTGGAAAGATGGCCAAAAAAGGTTAAAAACGATCACTAATTTAAAAATAAAAATATCAATACTATTAAAACCAATATAGAGTCCATAAAATGAAATTGGAAAGCGTTAACGAGTGTTAAAATGTATATATTAAATAACACAAAACTTATATATCCAAGGTGTACCTAAGTGTCGCTGATGAAGCAATTAATGTCGAGTTCTACGTTGAGGCCCTTGGGCGAAATCACATCCACAGAATAAATCCACTGAGTTGAACTAGAAACAAAAGTTTATTTTAAAAAAACTGATAGGAACAGTTATTTGCCCATCTCAAGTGGTCATCATCCGTTATGGCTCCATAATATTCCGAAGGGTCAGATTATGAGGGTAAGAAGAAACTGCTCGAAAACCACGAGTTTTGGGGACAGAATAGTAAAAAAAGTGATTGATCCTCCTAAGCGCCCTCCGACATTTTGGGACTGTAATGGCTTCTTTGCATGCAGGAAATGCAAAGCCTGCAGAGAGGTCTCGAGACCCCTTAGAGGTGTTGACAATTTCTATTCTCCAGTGAATAATCGCAGTTTTGAAATTAAACAGTTTATTACATGCAACAGTACCTTTGTAGTGTACGCATTAAAATGTCCATGTGGTCTAATCTATATAGGCCGCACCAAAAGATTGATGCGGGTTAGAATAGCTGAACATATACACAACATTAAAATAGGCTATAAGGATCACAATGTCTCACTGCATTTCAAATTAAAACATAATAGGGATCCGACAGGATTAGAATTTGGGGGGGTAGAACCCCTCCAACCCTATTGGAGGGGCATAAATCGCATCCGGGAGTTATCCAAACGCGAAACTCAGTGGATTTATTCTGTGGATGTGATTTCGCCCAAGGGCCTCAACGTAGAACTTGACATTAATTGCTTCATCAGCGACACTTAGGTACACCTTGGATATATAAGTTTTGTGTTATTTAATATATACATTTTAACACTCGTTAATGCTTTCCAATTTCATTTTATGGACTCTATATTGGTTTTAATAGTATTGATATTTTTATTTTTAAATTAGTGATCGTTTTTAACCTTTTTTGGCCATCTTTCCAGTACAGCCATTTTAAATGTATTTACTAAGTGCAATTTATTGTATGTAATTTAGATATACCATTTTCGTTTAATCTTCAGTTAGCAGTATGAAGTTTACCTTTTATCTGGTTTAAGATGCAATTCAGCATTTTGGTGTGATATGATTCTGTATATCTAAAAAATTGCTATGTATTTTACTCATTTGGTTATGATGTCATTATACTGAAAGAGGGTTCAGCATGATGAATTAATGCTATGTAAATTCTTTATTGTGGAAGATTGCACTATGTAAGAGAGAATATATTTATTGCAATTATAATGAATACCTATAGTGCTCCCATTTGTTTTCCGGTAGTTGCGCTGCGGAGTAACATTCGCAGCGCACACACTGGGTAGCTCTGAGCATTGTAGGCACTTGTTTCATATGAATGGGTCACCTTCCACAAAAAAAAGGTATTGATACGTTCAGTGCAAGCTATAGGAGGGACGGTCCGGAGTTGGCTGTTTCTCCCACTGCTGACAGTATTGAGCATGGGGGCGGGAACCTAACACCTTCCCCGGACCTATGGCTCTGCTGATTGGTAGCTGCACCTATCACACACATAAATACCGGCTTCCTGTCTGGTGTGTCACGCCCTCAGAAGAAGTCCGGGAAGGGACGAAACGTCAGGGATGTGACGCATGCGCTCCATCGACCGAGGAATCAGGAAGCGCACAGCTGTAGTCACACACAGTGAGCGCTCCTGCCATCCCTGTCAGATTGAAGGACGCAACATGCACAGTGCACTTTGTTTTTTTTGCTCTTATCTATTGATTATCTGGTACGCATGTTTTTAAAGGGAAATGTTTGAATGTTTTAATAAAAGTGTTTTGCGGTATCACACTATGTGGACATTTATTTCTCCCACATATTGCATTGGAACTACCGAGAGTTAGACTGACATCTGGTGGTCGTTTGGAAAGTGGTGCAGAACAACTAATACTAATCAAGGCTCATATTGATTGACTTTCTGGTGAGTAGGTTTTTCATTGGGGATCCCAGCACGTGGTGTATCGCTTGGTGAATGGATTAACTGCCCTCACAGAACACGACAATATTGACTAGTGGGAGTCTTATCATCTGTTTCCCCTCTTTGCACTTTATGAACTTGATTGGAAAAAAGGACCCTATTCATTTGGGGCATACAGCGCTGCTGCAATACTGAAGGAACGTTATTGATTTAATTGACTCATTATTGCCTACATATATATGACTTATTATTTAAGCAGCTGCTATTCATTTATGTATTTATTTGCTTATTTATATATATGCTATATATACTGTTGGGTATATCGTTTTAAGCGCGGAGCAGTGTTGTGAATAGGGCAGGTACATACAACATTTATTTTGACAGTTGAATTATAACACCTACAATGTTATTGTAATTATAGGTTATATTTATTTTTATTCAACAGGCGCTGAAATTTTTGATCTTTCGGGGCCCTCGTGCTCCATATTCATTGACACCATCTATGCTTACCACGCTACGTGTATGGGGAGAGGGCCTCAAAATTGAACGATATCCCCTACAGGCAATATCACCTAATGCTAACTCTGGTTAGGTTAAATGCCACTCTGGAGCATTTCTATTCACTACCCGACCCCTATGCTTGGACTAATTTTAAGATAAAAACAGTGACACAGATCATTTTGGATAAATCTTTGATTTCTTTTTCCCAATTAATCTCTGATTTCAATATCCCTCAGTCGTTTTCTTTTTGTTTCCTTCAACTCTCCCATGCCTTCAGCTGTCAATTCTCTGGCTCTCCTCTACAACTAGTCCAATCTGCCTTAGAGAAGCTTCTAAGGTTGACTTGCACAAAGAATGCCGCATCTAAATTGTATCTTCACTTAACAACTGCCTCTCTCCCTGATTTAGAGAAATTAAGATCAAAATGGTCTAAGGATATTCCTGAACTTAATGAGGATGATTGGGATAATATATGGGACTCTCCCTTCAACTTTCTCGTCTCCTTGAGAGACAGACTTATTCAGTTTAAGATAGTCCACAGGGCATATTACACCCCCCATATATTAAATAAAATTAATTCAGACTCTGCTCCTGGTTGTTGGCGATGTGGGGAGATTCCTGGAGACTTTACCCATATATTCTGGACTTGTCCAGCTATAGTAAGGTATTGGGAAGAAATACTAGCTTTTATATTCAAAATAACATATATCCCACTGCAACGATCAATGCCAATATGTATTCTAGGTCTGACAGAGCAATTTATTCCTACGACAGCAGGGCGCACTTTGGTGGGGCTGCTTTTGTTCTATTCTCTTAAAGCCATAGCTCTCAGCTGTAAGAAAACCACCCCCCCATCGCTGACTTTGTGGAAACAACTCATTAATAATAGCTTACCATTATACAAAGAAACATATATAAATAGGGGTTGTCTCCTCAAATATGAAAAGGTTTGGTCCAAATGGCTTATGGACCCCTCTACAGCCTCAATAGCCTCCTAGAGGAATATGACTCTGTGCAATCTCTCCATTAGTTATTGGGCTCTAGGTGTACATATGTAACACGGGATGGCACCTTTCTCTAGAATTAAACTGGCATAGGAACCAGGTATGACCAATGTATGTATGTATGTATGTATGTATGTATGTATGTGGGGTTTGTTTGTTTTTTTGTTTTTTTGTTTTTTGTTTTTGTGTGTTTTGTTTTCTATGTACATAGTTTCTTTAATTGCTGCAAGTATTCATTTTTGTTTGTTGTCTGTTTTTTTTTAAAATTAATAAAAATGTTTATTTAAAAAAAAAATATTATTCAACAGATTAATTGTTTATTACCTACTTTGATTACCAAGATTAATGCAACCAACTGCCCCATAGCTATACTGTTAAACTATAATAGTCAAATCCTTTTCTGTATCAAATTTTGTTTGTTTTAAATTTGCTACATTTCAGCAATTTTTAGTATTATCACTTTATTGAATCTTTTATACGTCAATGTTCGTCAATGCCCAGTCTTCCATTGTCCCCTCCATCCCCCCCCCATTTCCTTCCCCCTCCCTTTCCCTGTCCCCTTCTCCCTCCCCACATCCTTCCCCTCCCCTTTCCCCTTCCCTTCCCTATCCCCCCTTTCTTCACCCCCTCCTTTCTTCTCCCTTTATTACAATGCAGGCATATGTAAAATACCCTTTGTTATCATGTTGCATACGTCCCCATAGTGGACGAATACTTTCTGGGTCCTGCCTGACTAGGACTGGCCCCCTTTTTTTGGATTTCCATCTTAGTATATCCAATTCGCATTGTATATTTTTTCATTGTTAGTATTATTTTTGGTTCACCCTCTAGATGTTTATTATCTGTCATACTTATTTGATGTTTTATATTTCAGTAAATCTGTTCCATGCTCCTGAAGAAGCGCTATGCGCGCAACATGTTGAGCCTTATGCCGCATACACACGAGCGGACTTTACGGCAGACTTTGCCCGGCGGATGGGATTTCTTCAGACAATTCAATCGTCTGTGGGCTCCAGCGGACTTTGTTTTCTGAAAAGTTGGACGGACTTAGAGTTGAAACATGTTTTAAATCAATCCGTCGAAATCGAGTCCGGTCGAAAAGTCTGCTCGTCTGTATGCTAGTTCGACGGACAAAAAGCCACGCTAGGGCAGCTATTGGCTACTGGCTATGAACTTCCTTGTTTTAGTCCGGTCGTACGTCATCACGTACGAATTCGACGGACTTTGGTGGATTGTGTGTAGGCAAGTCCGTTCATTCAGAAAGTCCGTCGTAATGTCTGTCAAAGTCTGCCGAGCAAAGTCTGCCGTAAAAACTGTTCGTGTGTACGCGGCATTACACATTAATATTCACCAACTACATAGCTCTTTCCTGGAGTACAATAATACTATGATGGAATGATTGGTATCTCATCCTCGAATTGCCTATGTTACTTCATTGAGTTATGTATGGATTGCATTACTGTAACTGCATTTTTTATGGACTGATTTTGTACAGATTTTTGTATCTGTTTTTTCTCTTTTTAAACAATGGTTTCTATATTTAATAAATTTTAGTTTTTAACTGTACAATACTTGTTATCGTGCCTATAAAGTCTAAGCCCAGAAATTTTCTTTGTTTAGTATTCCATTATGAGATGTGGCACCTAGTACTTCTTATGTATCCACAGTACCACTCTGTGTTGATACTAAATTCTTAAATATTAACATTGTTACCAGCTTCAAAGGATTTTCTGTCTAAAACAGACAAGCAGTCAGGGGATAGGTCTGAGGAAGATAGGAGAAGGGCTATTCCAAAAACATTTTAGAATTGGTTACAGGCTTTCTGCATTTATGCAGCAGTCATGGGCGAACGCTTCCCTGGGAAATGTTTAGGTTTATTCCAGCATTTGGATATAATCCTGAAGCCTTTCGCCATTTTGGAGGTTCTGCATGGTACACATATGATGAGAATTTTTGACAAAAACTAGCAGTACACCCCTCATTACACTGGGGGTCAAAGGACGTGGGTTTCTGGTTAAATCTTATGTTACCACCGAGACCTCAGTTCACGCCTAGGTTAGCATCTAATCCGCAAACTACATTCCGTAAATGTTTTTGCTTTGCCTTCAATGAAGGGCAATGCAAATTCCTAACAAATTGTAGGTACAAGCAAGAGTGCCCCTTTCTGCAATGGTGGCCATGCGGGCAGTAGGTGTTTTCGTAAATCTGCTGCGACCTCTTTTCAGCCATTTCCCAGGGACGCTTATGGGAAAGGCACTGACTCCAGTGAACCTAACAAGAATGCTTCCATGGTTAGAGCGCTAACCCGATCGCAGGATGGCGGCTCTACTAATTGAAGGTTTCAGGGATGTTTTTTGGTCCCTTTGTTTAAAGGAAAGGGCTGTGCTATGGTCCAAAATTTAAATCTCCCCATACACATTCTTCTGTGGTTCAAGATAAAATCTATAAGAACTGGCAGATGGCAGAATTGCAGGCCCCTTTCCTGTTCCTCCATTTAAGGATTTTCGTGCCTAAGAAAGAGATTGGCTGCTATCGTATGATACACCACCCTTCTTATCCCCTAGACTCGTCTTTAAATGATGAAGTCTCTGAAGTTGAAGCCCCGGTGTGTTATTCTTCCTTCGATGAAGCCTTGGTTATATTAAGGCATATTGGTCAAGGATCCATGTTAGCTAAGGCTGATATTAAATCGGCCTTTCGTCTACTCCCAGTCCACCCTCAAGGTTTCAACTCAGCTTTCAGTTTATGGATCAATTTTACTTTGATAAATGTTTACTCATGGGGTTCTCATTGTCTTGCTTTTATTTCGAAGCATTCTCTACATTTTTGCAATGGGTTTTATCAGAAATTTTACCTCATGGGGGTTTTTTCCATTATTTGGATGATTTTTTATTTATTGGCCCAGAAGGCTCCCTTGATTGTCTAGAATATTTACAGATGTTTTTCACTATTTGTGAATACTTTGGTATTCCTCTGGCACCTGAGAAAACAGTCTTTCCCTCTACTTCTATTGAATTTCTTGGAATTACTATCGATTCAGCCATTATGGAGTTCAGACTGTCATTGCACAAGCTCCAAAAAATGAGATCGTTGATCTCGTCTTTTTTCTTGAGAAAGAAGGTGCTGCTGAAGGACGTCCAGTCGTTACTGGGTCTTTTTGCATTTGCAGCAAGAATTATTCCTATGGCTAGAGTGTTTTCTCACAGGTTTTCCCTGGCCATTAGAGGTCTTAAGAACCCATATTCCCATATTTGTATCTCCAAGGGTATTAAAGAAGACCTAAAGATTTGGGATGCTTTTCTATGTAACTTCAATGGTTTCACAGTATGGCAGCAAGAATTTATTACTAACAACCAGCTTGATTTATTTACAGATGCGTCCGGGTTGTCTGGCTTTGGAGCATTTATGAATGGTCATTGGTGTGCTAGTAAATGGCACGAGGAATGGTTGCAGAAGGATGTTCTTCAAAATCTCATCCTTCTGGAGTAATTCACGGTCATAGTTGCTATGGTAATTTGAAGATATGCCTGAACTGAAGGCTGAACACATAGCAGGTGTACATAATAACATTTCTGACACTTTGTCTCGTTCACAGTTTGAGAAGTTCCAGCAGCGAATCAGCATGGGACTCCTTGCCCAGACTTCCTCTGGGGCTTAATTCGGAGTTAATACTTTCCAACCTCAGAAACTCTGTATCAGAGAAGACGTGGCCAGATGGTGTTTCTTTTGTCAAGGTTTGGGTCTGGATGAGTTGATTTGCGACCTCTTACATCTCTTTGGCATTTATGTCTTTCCTAATCCAATCACACCTTAGCCCAGCGTCTGTAAGCAAGATTCTAGCGGGCGTCTCATTTTTTCTGAAATTTGCGAGTTTACTATCCCTAACTTCTTTCTTTCAAGTTAATCAAATTCTAATGCCCTGTACACACGGTCGGACATTGATCAGAAATTCCGACAACAAAATAAATTGATTTTTTCCGACAGATGTTGGCTCAAACTTGTCTTGCATACACACGGTCACACAAAGTTGTTGGAAAATCAGATCGTTCTGAACGCGGTGATGTAAAACACATACGTCTGGACTATAAACAGGGCAGTAGCCAATAGCTTTGGTCTCTTAATTTATTCTGAGCATGCGTGGCACTTTGTGCGTCTGATTTGTGTACACACAATCGGAATTCCCGACAACGGATTTTGTTGTCGGAAAATTTTATAGCAAGCTCTCAAACTTTGTGTGTCGGAAATTCCTATGGAAAATGTGTGATGGAGCCTACACACGGTCAGAATTTCCGACAACAAGGTCCTATTGCACATTTTCCATTGGAAAATCCTATCGTGTGTACAGGGCATTAAAGGTTTCAAGAGGTCAAAACCTTCTCATGATAACAGGCGCCCCATTTTGGTTGCGTTGTTGTTGGATCGTCTCAGAATTTTGCAAGAGGTATGTTTTTTGGAGTTTGAGCTCCTTCTTTTCAGAGCTGCTTTCTCTGTTGCCTTTTTTGGAGCCCTTAAGATTGGGGAATTTTTACGGCTATGAATAGGAGGTCTTTCTCTTTCCTTCGAAATTCTCATGTTTTGTTAAATTAAGGGGCCATTAACCTCTTCCTTTGTATGTCTAAGTCCCGGACGGTAGGTAAGGGTCACTGGTTTTCTTTGACAAGTTCTACCAATACAGCAATTTGTCCGGTTCTACACATTTCTAGGTATATGGAAGTCAGGCTTTGTTCTGATGGTTCATTTTTTATTCACCAAGACCAGTCTTCCCTGACCAGGTACTAATTTTCAGCTGTCCTGGCCTCATGCTTGAAACGCTTAAACCTTTCTGGTTTTTGTTTTTCTTCCCGTTCATGTAGGATTGGGGCGGCCACTACAGCTGACTCTTTGGGTTTCCTGGAAGAGAAATTGAGGGAGATAGGTCATTGGGAGAGTGACAGGTATAAATTATATGTCCGCCCGGATTTACTAACTTTGTAATTTTCTTTTTCAGATCTTCTGAAAACAATTGTATGGATAGTAGGGCATGCCTACGTTTTCTGGGCTGCTGAACGTGCCGGAACTAGGACCTACTCCACCAATTTAGGTCTGGACACTAAGTCATTTATGGTTTTATGGTCAGGTGTTAGGGGGTTAAGGTGGCGGAATATTAGAAACCAATTAAGCTATTTGTCAAGCATATGGCCTTCCCCCCAAATTGTAGTCATTCATTCCGGGGCAAATGATTTAGGTAAGATGGGAACATGGGGCTTATTGTGTGAAATGAAGAGAGATTTGTATGCGATAAAGCTTATGTTCCCTTCCGCCATATTGGCTTATTCTGAGATGTTCCTTTTGGTAATCTATTCTATTTGGATAGGATTAGGAGACGACTTAATAGGACAATTCATTGATTTCTAATTTCGTCTGGCGGGTTATCCTTTCAGCACTCCGAATTGGAAGGTTTTGTGTCAGGTTTGTTTAGAGAGGATATGGTTCATCTATCAATGATAGGCTTGGACATAGTCAATATAGGTTTGAAAAATCGAATTGAGTTGGCCACGGTGGTGGGGGGGCCTCAGCCAATAGCTCCGCAGCTGACCTCGACTGGTGGGGAGTAGTTGTCCAGCATTGACTGGATGGACACTGCTTAATTTTGTTTAAATGTATTTTAGCCAAGATGGCTTTATATTTATTTAAATTTATAATGTTCAAGTTAGCCGCCCATGGATAACACCGTGGCCTTATAATTCAAAATAAATAAATATGTTTAAATTGATTAATGATGTGTGGTCTCTTTTATTACTAAATACCTTACCAATTTAATAAGATATTTCTCACACACAGCATTGGTACACTTATGCCCTGTACACACGGTCAGATTTTCCGATGGAAAATGTCCGATCGGAGCGTGTTGTCGGAAATTCCGACCGTGTGTGGGCTCCATCGTACATTTTCCATAGGATTTTCCGACACACAAAGTTTGAGAGCAGGCTATAAAATTTCCCGACAACAAAATCCGATCGCGTCAATGCCGACCGTGTGTGGCCAGTTCCGACGCACAAAGTGCCACGCATGCTCAGATGAAATTCCGAGACGGAACAGCTCGGTCTGGTAAAATCTTCTAGATTGTAAGCTCTAACGAGCAGGGCCCTCTGATTCCTCCTGTATTGAATTGTATTGTACTTGTATTGTCTGCCCTAATTTTGTAAAGCGCTGCGTAAACTGTCGGCGCTATATAAATCCTGTATAATAATAATAATAATAATAATTAGCATTCGGAATGGATACAGCACTTTCGTCACGCTGCAATGTCAAAAATAGTTTAATACAGCGCACTCTCTTCTTCTTTATAATGTGAGAAGAATGAAGTAGTTTTGCTGCTCATATTCACACAGACTTCTCGCAAACTTATTTCTTTATTATTTATTGGGATTCCCTCAATATATTTAGATTTGTCACATCTGCCCAAATTTTTCTTGGTTGTTTGTAATTTTTTTTTGTTTTCTTCCAGGCTGGTTTTGTATTTTTTGGGGGTTTGTTTTGTTTTTCAAGGCTGTGTTTTTATTTTATTGTTTATTTTTATTGTTGTATACAGTAGGATAAGTCACGATCGGATTACCGCGATCTAACATCCATCAGCAGTTGCCTTACCATCGAAGGGCTAACAGCCGGACAGGCATCCCGCCTCCAATAATACAGCAGGTGAGCGGTCAATCGCCAGAAGATCATCTGATCTACCTGTAAATCATCAGTCACACAGTATAGCGGGAGAAGCGAAGGACTGACCTCTGTGTTTCAACACTCACTAACAGCGGCTTCACAATCCAAGCGTGAATAGCAGGGAAAGACAAGGAGCCCACTTCACCAGAGTCCACATTAGAAAGGGAACTGGTAAAGTAACAACAAATATTTATTTCATTTAATCCACAGCATCCCGTTTTTTGCAAATATGACTGATATGTATATAACAATACCCTGCATAATCTATGGGCTGTGCTAAATGTCTGAATGATTAGAGAGATAAGGGACTAATGATATAACGCTCATATTATCATTGAACACTCTCATGAAGGTAAATGCTTATCATGGCTAGCTACCTAATCAGGTTTAAAATGTGACTTGAATCCAGAGGACTTTCTAACAAATCTTTGAGGACTCAGTACAAATTAAGGCATGTTTGTTTCACTTTTGCATTTTTACCGCCCCAATTACCGCCCCCGCTCCTTTGATTAAACCCTAGCCACTTTAGCGAACATAGAATAAATTATATCCCCGGGGACCACTTCTGCTCGGCACTCCCATATTAGACTATACAGTTGGATTAGATCCATGGATAATAATTAAAATAATTGCGGAGGCAATTAGCCTACTGGGACTGCTGGACAGAAGTGGATCACTTCAGGCGCCTGCATTATATGTTATTTGTTGAGTGTTATATGCGAGTATTGTTTGTCTGAATGTCAGTCATCTGTAACATTGTTACTTTGTCTATGTGGTTTTACATTTAAGGTATTTTTTCCTTGAATGATATGTTGTTAGAGGATATGAACATATTTACTTAAATGGAATAGCAACATAATGTTTTTTAAATCAATGATTTAGGTGTATATCACCACAATAAAATTTGATACAAAACTTTTTATACAACTGTGTAGAGTGCCCTTATCTGACCAGAAATAGCTGTCTGTCTTATCCCTGGGACGCCTACTTTATAGACCATCCTAGGGATAGAGTCTTCTTTATACATGTTTATGCAATTGGCTACGGCCAGAACCTCAAATTTGGAGGAGAGGCAGTGAACACAGTGATTTACTACTTTACCATTAATAGGGAGCGAATGATTTTATGGTTACCTTAGCAGCCTTGCAGTTTCTAGCTCCTCCACTTCTTCCTGCCTGGAAAGTCCAGGTTGGACATTGGAAGCCTCAGCTGGGGTGGAAGGAAGAGTGGAAGGAAGGGTTGAGAGGGATTCCCTGACTTCAGTGTGGTCTGACAGAAATCGCAGTCTCTAATAGTACCACAGCCTGGGGACATAAACGTCATCTGCTCCAGCTCTGGATCTCTGGGAATTTGTGACCTTCTTGCGCTCCCTTAGATAAGGGCTCCTCAGGCCACCAATTTTGGATTTTAAATAGGGGATGGTTGCTGTGGGGACCACCGGCTTCACCAAATCCAGCAGTTTCTCCCAGCGCTGCCTGCCTCTTTTGTTTATTGTTGTAATGGGGGTGTCTCACCTGCCACAGACAGGGCAGCTCCCTGTATTTATCTATGAACAGGGGGAGGAAATTGTGGTCGTTGAAGCCATTCATTTTCTCTGCAAGACGCAACACAAGACAAACCCTAATGTCAGGCCAAACTCTCCTAATCTTGTTACAATATAGGCCTAAATTTAGAAGTGGTATAGGCCCAAGTTTAGATCTTACCTTCGTTCTCACGATCGGCACCTCCGATGCTCCTTCCTCCGCTCACAGATCGTACGTACTACGAACGCGTGTTACGCTTTATACACACTGCGCATGCGTGTAACTCCTGATGTTCTTTCTAGTCTATTCCCTGCCCCTTTTCGTTTGGCGCAGTGGGGGAAGAGCACATGGCGGAAACCCAACAGGTGCGTGCTAATTACAGCAACGAGGAGGAGGAAAGCCCGGATCCAGAAACGTCTGGATCCAAAAGGAGAGGATTTAGGGCCTCAAATATGTCCTTTGGGGAGATGTTGGAGATGGTGGACATCCTGAAGAGGGCCGACATTGACGGGAAGTATGGACCTTACCCCAACCCCAATGTCAGAAAGGCCAAGATCATGGCGAAAGTGGTCAAAAGTCTGCACCAGAATTTCAGGGTACGACGATCGAAAGATCAGCTCAGGAAGCGGTGGTCGGACCTCAAATTAAGAGAACACGAGCAGTACCGAAAGATCTGTAGAGTGCTGCAAAAAAGTAAGTAGTTGTGCTGTGTTCCTATTCTTTTTCTGTTTATTATGTTTGTTCTGCTCCATGTGCTTTTAGGAACTCTTGTACAGTTTAAAATGGCAACTTTCATGTTCATGGGCACATTATTCGTTCGTATCAAACATTTTTCTTTCGGCCTATAAAACCATTGTTTTGGCCATATGCATTTGCCCACATTTTGGATGGCAAACTTGTCTGAAAATAATTTGGTTGTGTAGATGGGTTTGTTACTAGAATGAAATGCAAACTAGATTCTGTGTAAGGAGAGGACACTCAGCAGCTGTTTAGACATCTGGACGCTGGAGCACTAGTGTGGGACACAAGAACACCCTTTTTATTAGGGTGCCCACACAGGTGCTCCAGTGTATACTATAGGGGGGTCTCCATCTGTGAAGCTTGTACAAAGCTTGGTAAAGTATTGAAGCTTGACAAAGGACACTGAAAATGCTACATCTTGTAACTCTACCAAAACAGACAATTGTACCCCACTTCCAAGCAATGTTTCATATTTTTATTTCTGCCATCAATATATCTGTGTGCTAAGTATACCTTTTTTTTTACATAGGGTAGAAAAGACTCGGAGGACACGAAGAAGAAGGGGAAATACCCCAAAGACAAGCAGAGCAGGAGGAGGAAGACATGGTTGAACTAGTCACCACAACAGGTGAGTGTCTGCGACCACAGGCTCAGGTAAGAGATGGATGCCGGCATATTTATAATACCTGTTTTTTTTTTTTAGTTTCTCTCTTTTTAGGTGATCGTGATGTTGTGGATCCAGATCCTTTCACTTCAGAAAGTGCCCAGATCCTGATTGGGGAGATCATGGGGTGTAATGTTGCGTTGGAAAACATCACGAAAAACATCAATGATGTTATTCTAAAAAATAAGAACATCATTGATGTTTTGGGGAGAGTTTAAAACCCCTCTAAATCCCTTTGTTTTTTGTTGTGCTACAATGTTAAAATTTTTTATGCGATTTTTAGAAAAGCCAAATTTTGAAGATGCACACAGTGTGCCAACATGTGCTATCTGCCATCACGGGAGATCAATGTAGGTGTTTTGGGGGTGCAACCCCTTCCTCAATAATAAAGTAGCTGAGAGGAAGGGGTTGCTCCCCCAAAACACGTCCCTTGATCCCCCGTGATAGCAGCTAGCACATGTTGACATTCGTAAATTGGTGTGCATCTTCAAAATTTGGCTTTTCCTGGGGTGACTTCACCCCATCTGAACGCAATATCAAACACAGTTCCTAAATACTCATGTCTGATATTGCCTTCAAGTTCTACCAAGTGTGAACTTTGTAAGTTCTAGATTTGTGTCTTTCTTGTTGGTTTGAAACATGCCTGTTTTATCTCAAATGGACATTTCTATTTTTGATAATGCCACCCCAAAAATTGTTATACAACAAACATGTTGGTTTGTTTTAAAAACCTTTTCTAAATGCACATGTGATTGTGCAGGTATTAAAAAGATTGTTAATCAAGAATGTGTGGATTATTGTCTCAACGCTACAACACTTTTGTGGTGCTCTAATTGGTGTTTTCTGTGACAATGAGTGTGATTTCCTAAGGGCAAATCCACTTTGCACTACATTTGCAGTTTCAGTGCAGTTTCAAGTGCACTTGAAGTGCAAAGTGTCTTTGCCTTTAGTAAATAACATCTAACAGTGCTTTGTAAGGTTACACAATCACGCCATTTTCTGGACTCACCACTAGGGATGAGCTGAACACCCCCCGATTCGGTTTGCACCAGAACCTGCAAACGGACCGAAAATTCGCACGAACGTTAGAACCCCATTGACGTCTATGGGACTCGAACTTTCGAAATCAAAAGTGCTAATTTTAAAGGCTAATTTGCATGGTATTGTCCTAAAAAGGGTTTGGGGACCCGGGTCCTACCCCAGGGGGACATGTATCAATGCAAAAAAACTTTTAAAAATGGCCGTTTTTTTGGGAGCAGTGATTTTAATGATGCTTAAAGTAAAAAAAAAAAAGTGAAATATTCCTTTAAATATCGTACCTGGGGTGTGTCTATAGAATGCTTGTAAAGTGGCGTGTGTTTCCCGTGTTTAGAACAGTCCCTGCACAAAATGTCATTTTTAAAGGAAAAAATCTCATTTAAAACTGCTTGCGGGTTTAATGTAATGTCGGGTCCTGGCAATATGGATGAAAATCAGTGAGACACAAACGGCATGGGTACCCCCCAGTCCATTACCAGGCCCTTTGGGTCTTGTATGGATATTAAGGGGACCCCCGAACCCAAATTAAAATAAGGAAAGGTGTGGGGCCACCAGGCCCTATATACTCTGAACAGCAGTATACAGGCGGTGCAAACAAGACAGGGACTGTAGGTTTGTTGTTAAGTAGAATCTGTTTGTAATTTTGAATGGGTACATTTTTAACGTGTTTAGCTCCAGCCAAAAAATCTCTTTTAAGCTTTTTGGAAAACATAGGGAAGGGTTATCACCCCTGTGACATTTGTTTTGCTGTCTTTCCTCCTCTTCAGAAGATTTCACCTCACATTTTGTCCCAATGACAAATGTTTTTTGAAAATTTGGGTTTTTTTGTGGAACAAGGATTGGAAAGCATCAGTGGAAAGGAGAAATGTTTTTCCCATATTAACTCTTACAGGAGAGAATTTCCCTTCCTAGGGGTAGATTTCATCTCACTTCCTGTTGTCTCCTTCCGTTTGCAAGTAGGAGTCGTTTGTAAGTTAGATGTTTGAAAGTAGGGGCCTGCCCTATATACTCAGCAGAAATTTGGGCCTTAGGTGTTGTTGTGGCCACAACACTGTAAGCCCTCACAGGGCCCTGCTGTGAAATATTAGATCAAGAATTGTAATTACATGCCCCTGTTGAACAGGGGCAGAAAAATTGGGCCTTTGGTGGTGGTGGTGGTGCTGGTGCCACAACACTGTAAGTCCTCACTCGCTCTTGGTGGGTGCAGAAATGGGCCCTGCTGTGAAATATTAGATCAAGAATTGTAATTACATGCCAGTGTTGAACAAGGGCAGAAAAATTGGGCCTTTGGTGGTGGTGGTGCTGGTGCCACAACACTGTAAGTCCTCACTCGCTCTTGGTGGGTGCAGAAATGGGCCCTGCTGTGAAATATTAGATCAAGAATTGTAATTACATGCCCCTGTTGAACAGGGGCTGAAAAATTAGGCCTTAGGCACTGGTGCTGGTGCCACAACACTGCAACCCCTCACAGACACTCTAGTTGGAACGCAGGAATGAGCCCTGCTGCAAAGTATTGCATCAAAAATTGTAATTACACGCCCCTGTTTAACAGGGGCAGAAAAATTGGGCCCTAGGCACTGGTGCTGGTGCCACAACACTGCAACCCCTTACAGATACTCTAGTTGGAATGCTGAAATGAGCCCTGCTGCAAAGTATTGCATCAAGAATTGTAATTACACGCCCCTGTTAAAAAAATCAGCATAGGCAGTCTTTGAAGGGATCTAAGATTTCAAAAAAAATTATTCGGTTACATCAGCATTAGGTGCTTGGTAGCTGGTGGTGATCCAAGACTGATTCCTTTTTATGAAGGTCAGTCGATCGACCGAGTCGGTGGACAGACACACCCTGTGATCGGTTACAAAGCCTCCAGCAGCACTGAATGTGCGTTCCGAAAGAACGCTGGATGCAGGACAGGCCAGTAGCTCAATTGCATACTGTGCAAGCTCTGGCCAGTGATCCATCCTCAAGACCCAGTAACCCAGAGGATTTTCGGTGGGAAAGGTGTCCAAGTCAGATCTTGCCCCTAGGTATTCCTGCACCATGTAAAACAGACGCTGGCGATGATTGCTGGAACCGATCATACCTTGGGGCTGCGGACCAAAAAATTGTCTGAACGCATCGGTCAGATGGCCACCTTCTCCACTGCTCCTTCTTTGACTGACCGAAGCCTCAGCAACACGTTGTCCAGAAACAGGAGTTTGTAACCTCCCAGTCTCTGGGAACGCGTTGCACAGACCTTTCTACAAGGCCTCCCAAAGATGTTTCATTCTCTGCTCCCTCTGCGATGGCAAGATAAGGTCCGCAACCTTACCCTTGTAACGTGGATCAAGGAGGGTTGCCAGCCAGTATTGGTCCTTCTCCTTGATACCACGAATACGAGGATCCTTACGCAGGCTTTGCAGGATCAGGGAGGCCATGCAGCGTAGGTTTGCTGAGGCATTCGGTCCGGAGTCCTCTGGGTCACTAAGGATGACATGGTCCGCAGCCACCTCCTCCCAGCCACATACAAGTCCATTTGTTTCTTGGGACTGATCCCTTAAAGACTGCTGCTGATGCTGAGTGCCAGGCTCCACCTCCATACTGACACATTCTTCCTCCTCCTCGTCCTCTTCCTGTGTGATCGGCGGGCAAGCAGGAACACTGTCTGGATAAAGGGGGCCTTGAGAGCTAAGGAAGTCCTCCTCTTCCTGCCTCTGTTCTGCCTCAAGTGCCCTGCCCATTATTCCACGCAGCGTGTGCTCCAACAGGTGGACAAGCAGGACAGTGTCACTGATGCATGCACTGTCACTGCTCACCATCCTCGTGGCCTCCTCAAATGGTGACAGGACAGTGCATGCATCCCTGATCATGGCCCACTGGCGTGGGGAAAAAAAAACAAGCTCCCCTGACCCTGTCCTGGTGCCATAGTCGCACAGGTACTCATTGATGGCCCTCTGCTGCGTGTGCAGCCGCTGCAGCATGGCCAACATTGAGTTCCACCTGGTGGGCATGTCACAGATTAGGCGGTTCTTGGGCAGGTTAAACTCCTTTTGGAGCACTGGCATTATATGACCGGCGGAAATGCACACAGACTTTCCTGGCCTGCCTCAGGACATCCTGTAAGCCCGGGTACCTGCCCAAGAACCGCTGCACCACCAAGTTAAGGACGTGAGCCAAACAGGGCACATGGGTCATTTGTCCCTGTCGGAGGGCAGAGAGGAGGTTGGTGCCATTGTCACAAACCACCATTCCTGCCTTAAGTTGGCGTGGCATCAACCTCCTCTGAACCTGCCCCTGCAGAGCTGACAGAACCTCTGCCCCAGTGTGGCTCCTGTCCCCCAAGCACACCAGCTCAAGCACCGCATGGCATCTTTTGGCCTGCGTACTTGTGTAGCCCCTTGAACGGCTACGGAGCACCGCTGGTTCCGAGGACAAAGCACAGGAAGAGGCCATGGAGGAAGAAGAAGAGGAGGGGGTGGAGGAGAGAGGTGTGTCACAATCATTAGCATTTTGGAGGCGTGGTGGCGGAACAACCTCCAACACTACTGCACCTTGTCCTGCATCCTTCCCAGCTGCCAGCAGAGTCACCCAATGCGCCGTGAAACTTAGGTAACGTCCCTGTCCATGCCTGCTGGACCATGAGTGATATATATATATATATATAAATGTACTGATACTGCAGCTAGCAAAATCAACTGCCTGCCTGTAGTATGAGAACACCACCAACCTTCTACAGGTAGCTTTATGTGAACACTGTGCAGAGCTCGCAAAAAAAGAACTTGTAGGTTTAGCTGAACACTGTGAGGTGGACGCACCACACTAACTTGTAGTTTTAGCTGAACACTGTGAGCAGACGCACAGCACTAACTTGTAGGTTTAGTTGAACACTGTGAGCAGGACACACCGCACTAACTTGTAGGTTTAGCTGAACACTGTGAGGTGGACGCACCACACTAACTTGTAGTTTTAGCTGAACACTGTGAGCAGGACGCAATCCACTAACTTGTAGGTTTTAGATGAACACTGTGCAGAGGTCTCGCTACACTAACTTGTAGGTTTAGCTGAACACTATGAGCAGGACGCACAGCACTAACTTGTAGTTTTAGCTGAACACTGTGAGCAGGACGCACCACACTAACTTGTAGGTTTAGCTGAACACTGTGAGCAGGACGCACCCCATTAACTTGTAGGTTTAGCTGAACACTGTGAGCAGGATGCACCGCACTAACTTGTAGGTTTAGCTAAACACTGTGAGCAGGACGCACCCCACTAACTTGTAGGTTTAGCTGAACACTGTGAGCAGGACGCACCCCACTAACTTGTAGGTTTAGCTGCAGGACGCACCCCACTAACTTGTAGTTTTAGCTGAACACTGTGAGCAGGACGCACTGCACTAACTGTAAATAGTCTAGCTGCCTGACTGTGGTACTAATAGGATCAAAAGAACACCAGCAATTTTCTTCAGGTAGCTGTATATACTGTAACAAGACAAGCCTGCCTGTCAGTAAGAAGATAACAAGAACGGATCTAGCTGAACACTGTGAGCAGGACGCACTGCACTAACTGTAAATAGTCTAGCTGCCTGACTGTGGTACTAATAGGATCAAAAGAACACCAGCAATTTTCTTCAGGTAGCTGTATATACTGTAACAAGACAACCCTGCCTGTCAGTAAGAAGATAACAGGAACGAATCTAGCTGAACACTGTGAGCAGGACGCACTGCACTAAGTGTAAATAGTCTAGCTGCCTGACTGTGGTACTAATAGGATCAAAAGAACACCAGCAATTTTCTTCAGGTAGCTGTATATACTGTAACAAGACAACCCTGCCTGTCAGTAAGAAGATAACAGGAACGAATCTAGCTGAACACTGTGAGCAGGACGCACTGCACTAACCTGTAGCTTTAGATGAACACTGTGCAGAGGTCTCACTACACTAACTTGTAGGTTTAGCTGAACACTGTGAGCAGGATGCACTGCACTAACTTGTAGGTTTAGCTGAACACTGTGAGCAGGACGCACCCCACTAACTTGTAGGTTTAGCTGAACACTGTGAGCAGGACGCACCGCACTAACTTGTAGGTTTAACTGAACACTGTGAGCAGGACGCACCGCACTAACTTGTAGGTTTAACTGAACACTGTGAGCAGGACGCACTGCACTAACTGTAAATAGTCTAGCTGCCTGACTGTGGTACTAATAGGATCAAAAGAACACCAGCAATTTTCTTCAGGTAGCTGTATATACTGTAACAAGACAAGCCTGCCTGTCAGTAAGAAGATAACAGGAACGGATCTAGCTGAACACTGTGAGCAGGACGCACTGCACTAACTTGTAGTTTTAGCTGAACACTGTGAGCAGGACGCACCGCACTAACTTGTAGGTTTAGCTGAGGACTGTGAGCAGGACGCACCCCACTAACTTGTAGTTTTAGCTGAACACTGTGAGCAGGACGCACTGCACTAACTGTAAATAGTCTAGCTGCCTGACTGTGGTACTAATAGGATCAAAAGAACACCAGCAATTTTCTTCAGGTAGCTGTATATACTGTAACAAGACAAGCCTGCCTGTCAGTAAGAAGATAACAGGAACGGATCTAGCTGAACACTGTGAGCAGGACGCACTGCACTAACTTGTAGTTTTAGCTGAACACTGTGAGCAGGACGCACCGCACTAACTTGTAGGTTTAGCTGAGGACTGTGAGCAGGACGCACCCCACTAACTTGTAGTTTTAGCTGAACACTGTGAGCAGGACGCACTGCACTAACTGTAAATAGTCTAGCTGCCTGACTGTGGTACTAATAGGATCAAAAGAACACCAGCAATTTTCTTCAGGTAGCTGTATATACTGTAACAAGACAAGCCTGCCTGTCAGTAAGAAGATAACAGGAACGGATCTAGCTGAACAGTGTGAGCAGGACGCACTGCACTAACTGTAAATAGTCTAGCTGCCTGACTGTGGTACTGATAGGATCAAAAGAACACCAGCAATTTTCGTCAGGTAGCTGTAAATACTGTAACAAGACAAGCCTGCATGTCAGTAGGAAGATAACAGGAACGGATCTAGCTAAACTGAATACAGTGTATATATATATATATATATATATATATATATATATATATGTATATATATATATATATATATATATATATATATGCAACACCTGGGATGCATATATATATATATACACAATACACTGTAAGTGCAGCTAACTGACTGACTTTTCTGCCTAATCTATCTAACTCAAATCAAATGACACTGTCTCTCTGTCTATCTCTTTCAACGCCGGAACACACACTACACAGGGCCGCCGTGCAGGCGGCCTTATATAGTGTGGGGCATGTACTAAATCCCCTGAGCCATAATTGGCCAAAGCCTCCTTTGCTTTGGCCAATTACGGCTCTCTGTTCAGACGGCGCTGTGATTGGCCAAGCATGCGGGTCATAGTGCATGCTTGGCCAATCATCAGCCAGCAATGCACTGCGATGCCGCAGTGAATTATAAACCGTGACGCGCCACACAAATTTGGCACGAACGGCCCATATCATTCGCAATTCGGCGAACGGGCGAACAGACGATGTGCAAGTCAAACATGGGTTCGACTCGAACACGAAGCTCATCCCTACTCACCACATTTCTGTCAGGGTCAGCTAAAACAAACACAAGCAGTAAATGTCACCAAAGATTTCCGTATTTTTTTTTTCTTTGATCTAGGTTTCACAAATTGTCTGGCATATTGATGGCCCCCCTACCCGCAAAGAACTCAAGGTATCTTAGCCGGACATCACAGGCACTCAGGGAGGGCAAGCCAGGACGGCCACTTTCAAGCGCCGTCAGAGTTGTTTCATTTATAATTCCGGCCTCAGGCCCAACTGAGCCAGCATAGTTGGCAGAATGTTGCCGTAAAAAGTTATGTAGAACACAGCACACCATAATTATATGATTCAGTTTATACTCCGCCATATGGATGGGTGAAAGAAATAGGAGGAAAAGGCTGGCCATGATTCCAAATGTGTTCTCCACCACTCTTCTGGCTCTGGCCAGCCGGTAATTAAAAACCCTCTGGTCCGGGGTGAGGGTCCTCATCGGGAATGGCCGCATAAGGTAGTCCCCCAGCGCAAACGCTTCATCCGCAGCGAAGACGAATGGGAGTCCTTCCACATTGTCTTCTGGAGGTGGCAAGTCCAAGCTGCCATTCTGGAGACGCCTGTAAAACTCCATCTGGGCGATGACTCCACCATCGGACATCCGGCCATTCTTGCCCACATGCACATACAGGAACTCATAATTAGCCGACACCACTGCCAACATCACAATACTATTGAACCCCTTATAATTATAATAGTATGACCGCGAGTTGGGTGGTGGGACGATGTGGACGTGTTTCCCATCAATTGCCCCTCCGCAGTTAGGAAAGCCCTACCGCTGGGTAAAGTGGGAGGGAGTGGAGGAAAATAAATTATAATTAGTCTTTTTGCACATTAAAACATGGAAAGCAGATTAGACACAAACATTCTTGGCCAACATCAAGATAACATTTATTAAGGGGAATTTTACAACACCAAAGTATAAGGTACACCTATCATATTCCCCCTTCCCCCTCTCCTGGGCCATTTTTAACATTTAGGGGGGGGGACTCTTGGACAGGTAACCCTCTCCACTTCATTGAGAGATGAATGCCTAAATAATGTGTATTACTTTGAACAGCCCCTCCTTAGTTACACTATTGGCAGCCCACTGGACAGGTAAGAAGTGTCATGATACAAAGTTATAAATACACATTGTACACATTTGAGCACATTTGGCCATTCTGCTATTACCTATCAAGATACTAATAGAACACAAAAACCTTAAATAGTACCATTTGAAAGTATACAGGCAGGCCCTTGCACTACATGCTTTGGGGAATTCATCCATAAATCTGACCACAAAAGAGATGGGTATAGTGTGTATGGGTTTGGCAAAGTCAGCAGATAGATGATTGAGGATAGATAGAGAATTGTTATCAGCTTACTTAGCAGTTGGGGGGAGGGAGGGTTAAAAATGATTTGGGGACACCCCAAAAAAAGCCTCTGGCACTCTGCCTGAATTTAAAGCACAAATCACTTTTAATAACATTTTAGGGGGTATAAAAAACCAACAAGGGTTAACGCTGCGCTAGAAACCAAATTGATAAAAATGGGTTCTATATTGATTTGAAAAAACAGCCAGCATCAAAGAGTCAGATACAAGAACTCTAGATACAAATAATAAAAAAACGATGCAGCGCTAAATAAATTAAGCAATAATGTGAAAAATCATAAAGGAAACCTACAAAAAAAATTTAAAAAAATGAGAATATACATAAAGTGTAATGTATCATGAAGCAGTGCCACAAAGTAGTGATAATCATTTTAAATGCCAAATACAATCCAAGTAATATTAATCACAATAAATGAAAAAAACAGATGTATGAAAAAGTCCCATCACACACAGTGCAAATAAAAAGAAAAAAAGTTCATAGGCATAATAAAGAAACTGATCCAAGAATTGTGATGAAAAGAATCCAGTCTCCCAATAGTTAAATGCACCTGAGTGAGTAATGAGGCTCCTTACTGACTCAAATGACCACACAGGTGGTCTCACCAAGCATAGGGGATGTTAAGGTCTCCCAACAACCTATACCGGCATCTGTAATGTTGGTTAGATCATCTGAAAAGCCTTCTCCATCCAACTTTTCATCTCTTCGGTTATCTCAGATGGCTCCTCCAAATATTGGGTTGTATCCATCTGGAATTCTTTTCACAGCAATATCACTCCAGTATCTCTCATGCCTCTCTTGTAGTTCCTGTCTCTGCATTCCACGCCTTGTTCTCAATGTTTTTCCTTCTACGTTATATCTGAAGAAAGTTTTGTTTTGAAATGGCACAAGGTTGTAACATTTTAGTAGGTGTTTGGGTTAAAGCACTACTATGGAGCTGATAAAATACATTGTTAAGTGACTACATGAGGTGAATATAGGGCCAGGAGAGCATGCTGGGGAGGTAAGTGAAGGCAAATATGTATGAAGGACAACAAAAATAATTACATAAAAATCCAGCATGAATGAGGACAAAGGGGACATTCACAGCATATTACATTCATGGTAATTAGGGAATGAGGAAAGAAATACAATACATTATCAAACATTAAATACAATAAAATGTTATATTCAAGGATACATCTTACCTTCATATACTCCTTCTGCAGGACCTGTATGATGGCAGAACAGGTCTCTGGGATAATGATCCCCAGAGCCTGGAGGGAAATGCCTGTCGAGAACTTGAGGTCCTGCAGGCTTCTCTCTGTCGCCAAGTACCGCAGGGTGGCGACGAGCCTCTGCTCTGGAGTGATGGCTTGCCTCATGCAGGTATCCTGCCTGCTGATATAGGGGGTCAGCAAAGCCAACAAACAATGAAAAACGGAGTCCGTCATCCGGAGAAAGTTCCTGAAATCATCAAGATTATTCTTACGGGTCTCACGGAGTAAAGGCATATGACAGAACTGGTCATGCTGAAGCAACCAATTCTTGGTCCATGAACTCCTCCCCACCCTGTTCATGGACTGGACTTGTGTCAAGGTAAGGACCCCAACACCAAGCCCCCGCACAGCATGAACTCTACGAGGAGTACGTATACGCAACATGGCTCGAAAACAGTCGGCTGCTCAGAACGAAGTAACAGAATGCACTGAAGAACAGCAAGGCCTGTGAAGAGCGACCTGAAAAACAGCAACGAACGAACAAGAACACAATGACTAATGAAAGTCACGCGTAGCTTTCTTGCACGCACTGAAGAGCAGATACAAACCCACAAGCACAACCTGAACCGCAGAAAAAGATCTGAAAGCCACGAGTCTGAAAAAGCGTGAATTGTCTCTCACCAAACTTTTACTAACACGAGATTAGCAAAAGGAGCCCAAAGGGTGCCGCGCTTGGTTCTGAACTGGCCTTTTATTTTTTTTTTAACATAAAAGTTTATTAAAGCATTAAACTTTTATACATACATATCTGTATAGAATAAAGTTGAAAATGAGGCAAAAAGTACAATACAATGAACAATTCAGTGGAGTACAATTAGGTTGTCTTGGATATTAATAAAGATTAGCAAACATATAATGAATGAACCAAGGGCGCATCTTTAAATAAGCATCTGGTGAGTGGCCAATCTGAATGGTGGAGGTGTCTCACTAAGTCACATATGATTACTGAAGGAACATAGGAGCACGTCAGTCACAACAATTGATAAAGGATTTTGCAGGACTTTTTATGCATTGGTTAATATATGTTTAATTTTTGTCTGATTCAAAGTTTTTTGGTTTAATTTAATGCACATGTTATCACTTATAAGTGATTGATTGAAAAATAGAAAAAGAACATTGTAAGTGGTGGTAATATGGGAGTAGCTCATTCACACACACTAATCAATATAATGAAACCAAGTTATCCATTATGACTCATGGTGATGTCAGAGGCAGGATATTCAAGTGGTCATAAAATTATTATACATATCCTATCATGATTGTAGGCTTGTTAAATTAATATGTGATCTACCATTCTTTCTAATAAGTACTTCAATTGTTATTAAGAGAGGATATGAAAGAGTTAAAGGAGAAAAAGTACGGAAGACGTTTGAGAGGAGTGGAGTTTGTGAAAAGGAAAAGGAAAAGGGGGACAAAGAAAATAATAGGAGAAGTTACCTTAGGTTACATTGTTAGGGAGGACCTGTTGGTTTGATCCATCATATGAAGGATGAATCTACCATATTCAACACATTATAAAGTTCCAAATCTCTAGGGGCGTATCCGAGAGTTTGTAAATCAGCAAATCAGAAGGAAGGTGTTCAAACCCTTTATTTATCTCATTAGTTGTTCATAGGCCTGTGAGTACTTGAAAACAAACCACGGAGACCAAGTTTTATGATATTTCTCAATAATTTCAGATGATTGTGCTGCTGTATCTTCCATCTCGCAAATGTGTGCAACTTTATGAAGCCAGTCTTTTATTGTAGGGATGTGTGTGGATTTCCAGTAAAGTGGAATAAGTGAGTTGGCTGCATTAATTAGATGTTTAGAGAGAGAGGTTTTATATTTTTTAAATGAGTAATTGGTTACATGTAGCAAGCAACATGCCGCATCTAATTTTAGTTTGGTCTCCGTGATCTGTTGAATAACTTTCCTTACACCAATCCAGAATGCTTGTATCAGATCACATTGCCACCATACGTGTAGCAACGTACCTCTAGCCTTACTGCATCTCCAGCACAAATCGGGTGTCTGAGGGTACCACTTATGTAATTTATCAGGGGTGGCGTACCAGTGAGTCAAAATCTTATAAGCCGTTTCCTGCATCCGTGTGCTTATTGAGCCTTTATGGGATAGAATACAGGCTGCCTCCCATTGTTTGTCAGTGAACTGTGTGTCCAGTTCCTTTGACCATCTCTCTCTGAACCTGTCCATGTCATTACTCTTCAAATTCTGTAGCAAAGCATAAGAAAAAGAAGTAGATTTTTCCACTAGTTCTCCTTTCATACATATTTGTTCGAATTCAGTAAGGTCTCTCGAAAATGTATTCCTAAATATAGCGGAATTGACAAAACTGCGTACCTGGAAGTATGTCCACATAGGCATGTGAGGCGCTTTGTTATCTCTCCTGAATTGGGGGAGATCTTTTATTGTCTTGTTGGAGAAGCATTGCCACGCAAGAAGAGGCATTTTAGTGTCTGTTGTTGTCAGAAGGTGATTACCCATGTCCGGTGGGAAGTCTGGATTATCTTTTAGTGGTGTGAGGGGGCTTAACGGAGAAGAAAATTTAGACTGCTTTGCTAGGCTGTGAAAAATGTCTAGGGACGTACCTACAATTGGATGTGTCTTTACGGTGTGGGGATATTTCAATTTGGAAACCCAAGGTAGAAATTGAAGTGGGATTGAGCCCACGTCGTTTTCTATAGTGACCCAGTCTTTACTTTTTGAGTGGCAGTGCCAATCAATGATACGGGCAAGATGTGTGGCGTAGTAATAACTTTTAAAATCAGGTATCCCTAATCCCCCCAAATTTTTGGGTCTAGTGAGGAGAGATGCTTTAATACGGGGCGGTTTGTGAGCCCAGATAAATTTCATTTGCAGCGCGTGTAGCTTTTTGAAAAAATTGTGGGGAATTTTTATAGGTAAAGTGAGTAGTAGGTATAGAATTTTCAGCAAAACAGTCATCTTACATATGGCTGCCCTGCCAAACCATGAAAAATATGAAGTGTGCCAATGTTGTAAGTCTTTTTCAATAATTTTAAGCATAGGTGGAAAATTACGTTCAAAAACTGAGTTTAGGTGTCAGCCAGGTACCCAGATATTTTATTGCGGAATTCTCCCATTTAAAGGGGCTATTACTCTGGGCTCTATTCAATTTGTCGGCCGGCAGCGTGATGTTCATAGCTTCGGACTTTGAAAAATTAATTTTAAGGTTAGAGATGTAGCCATATAGGGAAAACTCTTTCATTAATGAGGGGATAGATATGTGCGGGTTTGTCAAGAAAAATAAAAGATCATCTGCGTAAGCAGCAACCTTGAATTCTCTGTCTGTTAATTTGAAACCACTAATAGAGCTATTTAAAAGGATATGTCTAATAAACGGCTCCAGTGATATGATGAAGAGCAGAGGAGACAATGGGCACCCCTGTCTTGTCCCATTTTTTATACTGACACTTTCTGATAACGTGCCGTTTATTTTAATTTTAGTTGAGGGATTTTGATACAGAGCTGAGATCCACATCAGCATACGTGGTCCCAGTCCTATGTGCTCACAGGTCTTCATCATATAGTCCCAAGCTACTCGATGGAAGGCCTTCTCCGCATCGGTGGACAGGAGAAAGCCCTTGATCTTTCGCTGATGTGCTGCATAAATCAGGTCTAAGGATTTTGTGACATTATCTTTGGCTTCCCTATTGGGGACAAAGCCCACCTGATCTGGTCCAATTAAGTCATGTAGTAGGGGTTTCATCCTATTAGCAATGATCTTAGCTAGCAGTTTGGCATCAAGGTTTAGTAGTGAGATCGGACGATAACTGGCACAATGCCTTGGGTCTTTGCCTGCTTTGGGGAGTACTGTTATGTGTGCCGCCAGGAAATCATGAGGGACGGTTCTCTGATTAGATAGTGAATTCAATGCGTTTGTTAAAGGGGAGGTCAGAATATCTTTAAATGTTTTATAATAAATGGCGCTAAAGCCATCTGGGCCTGGACTCTTTCCTGTTTTCAAATCTTTGATAGCGTTTTGAATTTCTGAAGCTTCTATTTGTTTCTCCAATTGTGCAATGTCATCTGTAGCTAGAGGTGGGAGTTTAGATTCTTTTAAATAGTTTTTAATAGCCATATCCCTGTCTCTCAGTATGTTGTTGGGTTTGTGTTGGGGTGGGAGGTTGTATAGTGCAGTATAAAATGCATGAAAATGTTGTGCAATTTTATCCGTTGCTCTATCAATTTTGCCTGATTTATTTTGGATGCCTAAAATTGAGTGTTGGGATATTTGACCTCTTAATGCCCGTGCTAGAATTTTCCCCGTTTTGTCCCCATGTTCGTAATAGATCTTCTTTTTAAAAAAGAGAAATCTCCTAGATTTGGTTTCCAGAATGTCTTTGAGGGATTTTCTTGTTTCCAGTAATAACGCCGCTGATTGAGTTGTGAGTGATTGCTTATGCAGGGTCTCTAATTCACGTATTTTATTGGTCAATTTAACTATTTCTTTCTCTGTTTCTTTTTTCTTACGTGTTCCCATTTGGATTAGCTCCCCTCTGATATAGCATTTGTGTGCCTGCCAAAGCATTAAGGGATCTGCTGCTGGGGTGATGTTATGTGTGAAGTACTCTCTTAATGATGATGTCAGTTTTGGTAGTAGGGATGGGTCTGTTAAAAGTGAAGAGTTTAATCTCCATGTGTTGGATTTCACAGTGGGTTCTGATAAGTTCATTGAAATGGCTATTGGGGCATGGTCTGAGATGGTCTGTATGCCTATGTTCGCATCGCTTAGCGTGTCTAGGTCCCTTTGTGTGACAAATAAGAAGTCTATTCTCGCATGACGATTATGTGGGATCGAATAAAAAGTATAGTCTCGGTCCTCTGGGTGTAAAAATTGCCATGTGTCGACCAATGACAGAGAATGTATCAGATTTTTGATATGTTTGAGAATTTTATACATTAGATATGTTTTCCCTGATGAAGTGTCTTCAGAGGGATTGAGAGGGACGTTAAAGTCCCCTCCCAGGATCAGGCGACATTTATGAAAACTTGTCAACTCTGTAATCATTTTCTGGCAGAATGAGATTTGTCCTGAATTTGGGAAGTATACGTTAGCCAGAGTTATGGTAGTCCCATGACATGACCCTTTCAGGAAGATAAATCTGCCTTCTGGGTCCACTAATTTATCTGTTAATTCAAATTTTGCGTCTTTACTGACTAAAATTGAGACCCCTTTGGATTTGGAGGTATTATTTGTAGCATGAAGTGCCTCTGTGAAGTAGTGGTCAGTTAATCTTGGTATATGATTCGTCTTGAAGTGTGTTTCCTGAAGGAAAACAAAATTGGGCCTACCTTTTTTCAATTCTCTGAGGAGAGAGGATCTCTTCTCAGGGATATTCAAACCTCTAACGTTGTGTGAGATGATTGTAGGATTGCGTCTCAGACCTGAGTAAGCCATGGTAGGTGTTCAGAGAGAGATGCTCCAAAACTGATTGATAAGTGGTAAATATAAATAAATTTAAAATAAATGAAATAAAATAAAATTAAATAAAATAAAATTAGTTAAATTAATAAAAATAAACAGGAAAAAATTACATACAAATAAGTAAAAAATATGTAAATAACGGATATAGAACTGTTATCTGAAGATTCTATCACTCTATACAGATATATGTATGTAGAGGAGAGATCAAAGTTATAGATAGGAAGAAAAGTGAAGAGTTAGGGTAAAGAAGTAAGAGTGGAGGGGATACAGGTACTTCTTCCTTGAACGAATGGCACATCCTGGAAGATCAAATTTAGTGTGAACTGATGGGCACAGCAGTTGCCCACCGCACACACTACTGTGGGGTTGGGGAAGACACCCAGCGAGGGGGACCCCTTGAGAATAAATACCTATCCACAAGTATATGTAGGTGTCTAAATACTCTTTGCAAATAAGGTATTCTTCAACAGTAGGTGAACCAAGCCTGGCCAGACTACGGCCTAAAACTCTCATTTAGTGTGCTAAAAGGTCTAATCTGCACTTACAAAGCTAATTGAACAATAAAAAATAATAATCAATCGTCTATAGGCGCCACTTTGCCACCTTGTCAATCAGATAGGTTCCGCTATTTAAGGAATATTTATAGTTATAAAATGATTGTATATAACTATAGCTGAGTTCTTGGTTACTCTTGGGAAGTTGTGGAGTGAATATGAAGCCTTCCGTTCTTCACCGATGCAATCGGGACATGGGATGTAGCCTATGAGAAGCTTATATGAAATGAACTTCGTTTCCCTAACTACCTCTTGTGCAGAGGGGGAGAACACAGCAACCAAGAACTTCTTAAACGAAAAATGAAACCAAAATGGTCATAAAAAAAAGGAAAAAAAAATACAGGCCAAAAACGCTGCTGATTTTCCAGAATATCCAGATGCATCTGGTAGATATATTTCAGTTAGCAGATAGTCTACTCCTGAAGACCACATTGGTGTCCTGAAGTATGCTATATTAACTGAGTTTGGTCAGTGTTATCCAAGATCCGTAAATATCAATGAAATGCGAGTATGACTCAACCCAAATTGGATCTGGTAGCATTAGAATATAAAGCATAAAAAAAAACATAAACCACAAAAATGAACTAAACCGCTTGTATGGAAGCCATCCGATAAATACATTAGCAGGGCGCAGTTTCATCAAGCATTCTATGCAGAAATGAAGCTGTTGCTGTTACTCCCGGTCCTCCATCATGTTTCCGACGGGGTGTGAGTGACTGCGTGGCATGCCAGTTGACTGTGTCTCTTGACGAGATTGCTTCTGTTTTTTTGAATGGTGTTTCTCAGGTGTATTCAGAGGAGAGAGTAATGGACTCCGTTCCTGGGGTGGTATGATAAATTCCTGGTACCAGTCCAGGAGCTCAATTAATCCAAGTTGGAGTGCGTCACAGAAATCCGGGAGATCTTCTGGCGTGCGAAGCTTGTGCTGTCTGTCATCAAAAGTGATCAATAGGGCAAAGGGGAAGCGGCAAGTATATCTTATCTCTTTCTCCCTTAGTCTATCTAATAAAGGTCGCAGGGCCCTGCGGTTTTTCAAGGTGATCTGGGATAAGTCTTGAAATAGTTTAATGCATTCGCCGTTGAAAATGATTTGGTCATTTCTGCGAGCTTTAAACATTATTTCCTCCTTAAGTGCAAAGTTTTGCAGGCAGCAGATTATGTCCCTTGGGGGTAAGGTGTCTGGACCCCTGGCCTTCAGGGCTCTATGCGCCTGAATAAACTCAATTTCTGTGTCTTCTGGTTTCTCTAAAAGGCTGTTGAAGACTCTTTGCAAGACTGAGGGGATTTGATCAGCCAGGACAGATTCAGGAATACCGCAGACTCTTATATTATTATGTCTTCCCCTGTTGTCAAGGTCTTCTAAATGCCTGTTCATGTCTATGAAATGGCGTGCATGAGAGGAGGTAACTTTGTCAAGTCTATTGATTTTAGTGTCCCTCTGCTTCCCTGCTGTTTCCGCTGTGGCCATCTTTTCTTGTAGTACCAAGAGGCTAGTTTTGAGATCTGTGATGGCAGCAGAAAACGAGGCCTGACATGTCCTCATATGTAAGGGGGTGATCGGCTCATGAGCTTCTCCTACCGTACTCCTCTGCTGCCGACTGAGAATCCTCACTGAACTCATCGTCCGCATGGACCGGCGCCATCTTGCCTCCCTCCGTGTCTCTCAATGCCGCGGCCTGATTCCTGAATATGTCGGAGATATCTCTCCCAGCACTTGTAGCCATAGATCGCCGTGATCGGGTGTGATGAGGGTGCTTGTTTTGTCTGCTCATCCTCGGTGCCGAGTGCAGAAAAGACGTGCTTGGGCCGAGTGTTTAGTGGAGCTCTGAAGTTAGGCTGCCATCCTCGCTGCACGCCAAGCCACGCCCCCGAACTGGCCTTTTCTAGTCTCTTCATACGTGGTTGACTTCACCGCCTTCTTGGCAATCGGAAATTCCGACAACTTTGTGCGACCGTGTGTACGCAAAACAAGTTTGAGCCAACATCCGTCGGAAAAAATCCTAGGATTTTGTTGTCGGAACGTCCGATCAATGTCCGACCGTGTGTACGGAGCATTAGAATTACAACCCAAAACACATTCTGCTATTTCTCTCAAGTGTGGCGATGTGTAAGACTTTTGTGAGATGTGTGCAATACTTTGCTTTGCAGCTGTGGCAGGAATTATACTCCCTGTATGTCATGTGGCGTTATGGCAGGTGATAAGGAGGTGATACAATGCCTTCCCACTGCCTGTCATTTGCTCTTTGAAGATCTATCTGAACACGGATGGCTCCTCAGAAAGCATAGCACATGTGTACAAGTCCACATGGTGACATTATGACTGGTGTGGTGGTGATCATAGACACTGGGGCTGGTGTGGTGTTGATCAGGGACACTGGGACTGGAGCGGCAGTGATTAGGGGCATTGTAACTGATGTGGCAGTGATTATGGACACTGTGACTAGTTTAGCAATGATTAGGGACAATTTGACTGGTTTTGCAGTGATCAGGGATACTGTGACTGTTGTGGCAGTGATTAGGGACACTTCAAGTGGGAGGCAGTGACTTAGAACACTGACTGGTGCGGTGATGCTTGAGGACACTGACTGGCAGTACTGGTCTGGTGACATTTTACTGCTGTAGAGGTGATCAGAGACACTAGTCAGTGGCACTGACATAGAGTGGTATCAGAGCAGCCAGCCATTACACATGATCACCGTCACAGCAGTAGATTGTCACGATAGTGACCCTGCATTTGCTTTGGCAGCACTTTTTAAAACATACACTGTATATATAAATTTGTTTTTACTTTTTTTTAGATACTGTCAACAGAGCAGTGCACCCTTTATATACGTTACATGTCCTGAAGAACCCACTTGATACTTAAAACTTTTTATAATCCTGTGATACAATTTCATCAGTCTCTCATTCTAACTGCTATTTTTCACTGTGTCTTGACATTATCCTGATATACTATAAATATACTGTCTGTGTGTGTGTATATATATATATATATATATATATATATATATATATATATATATATACAGTATATATATATATGTATATACAGTATATATATATGTATATACAGTATATATATATAAAACTTTTTTGCACTTCATTGCAGTGAATACATTCTGAAACTGATAAAATCAGGAACCTAACATTTCATTATATTACAGATAACTGAAAATATGGTGCCATGCATATTTTTGATTTCAAATGGTATGTGCAGTTTAAGAAATCTTTAACCAATCAACAATCTTCCACTCTAGCTCTTACTCATCATGTGAAGAACCCATATTAAGCAGGAAATATATTTGTACTTTAATCAATGCTTCTGATTATATTAGTATCTTCACCTTTATTCTTCCTGAGTAAATATTCAGAAATGCAGATGCTAGATAGAGAGGCTTCATAAGCCACCCACACAAACTCAGTTTTTTGTGTCCATCTAATAGTTCTAAAAGTTCCTTATCTGAACAGTATCTGACAGGGCATTCAGCTTCAACAAAATGATGACTAATCAGCTTACACTGAAATGCATAGTATCATCATCTGACCAACTCTGGATAAAATAGAGATAAAGCAATACCTTGTGCTACTACTAATATACTGAAACAACATACAGGTTGCTGCTAATCCACTTTCATGTGTTCCCACATCAACTGAAAATGTATATACAGAAAGTACAGTGCATTCAAAATATTGATCGTATTACAAGCAGTTGATGGATATAACAATAAACTACAGTGCATATGTGTAAATATGATATACAAATACAATTTTATTAAAGAAAAAATATATCTTATATAGCACCCAAATAGTGTCCATGTGAATTATTTCAACTGTCAATAATGCCATTCACTACAGAAAGGTAATGTAATGAAATTGTCCCAATTAATCAAATAAGCGCACAAGATGACCTCCTTCTGTGCAGTACTGTTATGTCTGCCACCAACAGCTGTGCCAACCGCTTACCTATGTATATGACTCACCAAACAGTAAGGTCAAAATGTGCTTTATTTCTACACCGAGCTGGTAATCACTCCAAGGATTCAAGGATTATCATCAAACATTCATCAAAATGGTCATCAATTCTCCTCCTCTGGTCAGCCTTTTCTCCAACATCAATCACTAAAGCTAGTGCACTCATATTCAGTGCACACAGAACATTGCCAGATTTAAAAGAGAAGTATGGGATTTTTAAAAATTTTAGATTCATACTTACCTATGTGGATCGAGCATCAGACCAATGCTGCAGCTGTCCCCCGCTTTCTCTGCACTGAGAAGCGAGCCACTGAACACCGCCGATGGCTCGTTTTTCACAGATCCTGAGAGGAGAGCTGCTGACTGTCAGTGTCTCTCCTCTCTGCTTCTCCACGCTCATTGGAGCGCTGAGCTGTGGAGGGGTGGGGAGCAGCCATTTCAGCGGCTCTCTGAGAGGCTGAGACTGCCATCAATCAAACCAGCTGGCGGATCCAGACCTGGAAGTCAGATTTGACGTGCTGCCTTCACTGATGACAGTGACGTCAGGGGAGAGTGGACTTCAGACCGCTCTCTGCTGAAAACGGGTCACAGGAGAGCAAAATGAGTAGCACTTCTGTGACCCTTAGGAGAAGCCCAGCCTAAAAAGCTCAGGCTGGACTTCTCCTTTAACATCCAAGTATTGCCCCCCCATAAGAGATAACATCAACCTTGGTGATGATGTCATGTGACCCTGCCCCGTCGGTTAAATGGGACGATTTCATCATACTTTCTATAGTGAATAGTGTTGTGGACATTTGAAATTGTTTATTATTTATATATTATTATTATTATTATTATTATTATTATATATTAATAGATTTATTGTAAAACACTTAATCAATTGATTTTTTTTCAGATTGATAGTTTTTTAGAATGTTTGAAATATCTCACATGGACACTATTAGGGTGTTATATAAGATATATTGAAAAAACATGTGTTATTAAACACTTTTGTGCAGATCGATTGTCTTTAGATCGTTAATTTCCTACATTTTTTTTTATACGTTTTTTGAAACAAAATGTTTTGTATTTGCATATAATGATCACATATAGGCACTGTAGTTTATTGTTATTGATCGACTGCTTGTAATACCATTGATCTTTTGGCTGTGCTGCACTTTTATTCTTGTCAATATTTTTATTGAGGTTTAGCAAAGAAAACATAAAATATGAACATTAACTGCCATACAAAAGGAGCTAGTAAATAGTATTGCATGAAAGGGTACAAATGACGGATCAATAATAACAGACATGAGTGAACATTGTAAGCCATTCCGGGGGCAGAATATAAGGTGCAGAGTATTCTCTAGCATCCCCAGACACCCCAACTGGGAACAAACTGTGCCGTGAGGAGAAGATAACACGTCCAAAGTTTCTTGTTAAAAATTTTTATTAAGGTTTATCAAAATATGATACATAAATATCGAACAGAATGGGACTAAAAAATTAGGAAACTTTTCCCAAATACAAGTCATCAATTAATTGCAAGTTATAACAAAAAAAAATTGGGTAACAATTGTACAATAAGCAAAGCAGAATAACTATGACCAAAGAGGGTCAAGCTATAGCAGGTACATTGTTTACGGATGATGACAATGCCAATAGTAAATCATAGGAACAGGAAGGGCATACTCAATATACGGGGCTGTTAGGGATGGCGGTAATAAATGATGAAATCACTGTGAAGTTTTACACCCATATGTTCTACTGGAAATATCCCCAGAATGTACTAGTAGACTGCTATCAAGATCGGCTCAAACTAGTATCTCCAATGGGGAGTATAGTGTCCAGAATTGTCCAGGCTAAGTAGAGAAAAGATTCATATTGATGTGGGAGTAGAGGACATAAGGGCTACAATGGAACAGACTAGAGGGGAGATGGGTAAGAGGTAGGGAATTCAAGGCAGAGAGAAAAAAATAGGAGGAGGTAAGCAGGCAGGTGTTCCCTGGAGACCTGGAGAGGGCCAATGCCGCTGAAGCTTACAGGTCGCAAATCGTCAACCAGGGGGAGGGGTCATAAGTTGACTATCAAGATAGCATGAGAGAGGCATAAAAGTCTGGAGGCAGATAATGGGTCCAGAGCTTCTATAGTTTTTCATAAGGTAGCAATCTATCCACTATGACTGCCTCAATTTTACCATGGATCATTGCTTGAGTAATTCAAGTTTCATCGCTAGTATACATAATGAAGTGGATTTCCATGCTTTCGCAATGGTTTGTTTGGCTGCCTTGGTGATAAAAAAAGTAAAAGTTTAACTTGGTGGTGGGTCAGAGCCTTGGGTTTGTGGTTCAGGAGCGCCACTGTCGGGTAAGGTGTTAGGGAAGTATCAAAAAGAGTCAAAAGAATCCAAAAAACTTCAGACCAGAAGGTGCGTACAATGGGGCAGTCCCACCAAGTATGGGCAAGGTTGCCCAGCTCGCCACAACCTCTGAAGCATTATGGGGGGTATTGGGGGAGGAATCTGGATATCCTGGCGGGGACCAGATACCATCTTGTGAGCACCTTATAATTAGTTTACGGGGATACAATGTTAGTAGAAGCTGATTTAGTTGCCTGCCAGCTATAGGTCCAGTCAACTTGATCAAGTGTTAGGTAAAGATCTCTTTCCCATTTACTAACATAGGTCGGGGGAGACAGTAGGTTGAGTAGGTTAGGAGGTGCATATAAAGGTCCAAGATAAGCCCATGTTTATGGGGGTCGGATTTTCAGGCTCATTCAAAGATTGTGAAGCTTGGGGTAGAGGAATCAAGAGGTGTGCAACTACCGAAAAAAAAAATGAATTTGTAGATGTCTAAATAGTTCTAAAGGAGGAAGACTGTGTGACTCACAAAGTGTCGGGAAGGATTTCATGGATCTAGCTGAGGAGAGATGGTGGGCTCTGAGCAGCCCCACATTTGACCATGTGGAGAAGGAAGATAGAGAAGACCAGGCTGGATAAAAGGAGGGTTTATGAAGGAATGAGAGTAGGGAGTTATGGAGAGATTGGACCCCAAAGCGGAGTTTAAGCCTGTCCCATACGACAAAACTGAGTTTAGTGATGGGTTGGAGATAGTTTTACATTGTGGCGGTGTTAGCCATAAAAGATTCATGGTGGAAAGGGGGTTTGCAGTCCACAGATTCTACTGCTACCCATAGTGGGATTTCCCTAGTTGCTTGATATTTAGGGAGTTGCGCTAATTGAGCTGCGTAGTAATATTTAATGAGGTCAGGCAAACTGGTCTTTGTAAATTAAGGTGCCAATGAGAGGGTTAAGGCGGGTCGAGAGAACCTTCACAAGGAATTTGACATTGGGACGAGGTGGACATCGGGAGAGTAGTGAGCTGTATTGATACACAGTGAGCTGTATATATATACACACACCCACCTGCCCCCTAGAGAACCAATAGCCCACCCCCATCTGTAACTGACAACCTGGACATTCACTGTATACCCTGCTACGTGGAGGAACCTTGAACACTCCTGTCGTGTCCATCTATGCTCGATTTACACTAATAGGAAACCCTACTCCAATTCCATCATTACCTTTGCTATCAATGTATCATTCATTTTCAATTTACCTTACCGGGTCAAATCTTTGAACTGCTCTTAAATATCATATATCTAACTCAGCTGTGGAAAGGACAAATGCTCAATGTGTGGTATCTATGAGATATTGAGCAACTTTCTCTGAGACTACATCCAGCCATGTCCTCACTGGGACTTCTCTAGTAATTCGGTGTTTGTCTGCTTGTGGTGGCCATCTGTGTCCTTAGACAACGTTGTCTATTTGTATTGTATGTGGTGGAGGTTTGTTATATACACATTTTTACTAGGGATGAGCTTGATGTTTGAGTCGAACATAAGTTCGACTCGAACATCAGGTGTTTGCCTGTTTGCCGAATAGTGAACAATTTGGGGTGTTCGCAGCAAATTCGAAAGCTGCGGAACACCCTTTAAAAGTCTATGTGAGAAATCAAAAGTGCTAATTTTAAAGGTTAATATGCAAGTTATTGTCATAAAAAATGTTTGGGGCCTGGGTCCAGGGGACATTTATGAATGCAAAAAAAGTTTAAAAACTGACATTTTTCAGGAGCAGTGATTTTAATAATGCTTAAAGTAAAACAATAAAAGTGAAATATTCCTTTAAATTTCGTACCTGGGGGGTGTCTATAGTATGCCTGTAAAGTGGCGCATTTTTACCGTGTTTAGAACAGTCCCTGCACAGAATGATATTTCTAAAGGAAAAAAGTCATTTAAATTAATAGCGGCTATAGTGAATTGCCGGGTCTCGGCAATACAGATAAAAGTAATTGAAAAAAATGGCATGGGATCCCCCAGTCCATTACCAGGCCCTTTGGATCTGGTATGAATATTAAGGGGAACCCCGAACCAAAATTTAAAAAAAAAATTGCATGGGGGTTCTCCAAATTCCATACCAGGCCCTTCAGGTCTGGTATGGATATTAAGGGGAGCCCTGCACCAATTTATTTTAAAAAAATTGAATGGGGTCCCCCTCAAAATCCATACCAGACCCTTCAGGTCTAGTATGGATTTTAAGGGGAACCCCACGCCAAAATAAAAAAAATGGCGCGGGGTCCCCCCAAAAATCCATACCGGACCCTTATCCAAGCACGCAACCTGGTAGGCCTCAGGAAAAGAGGGGGGATGAGAGAGCGCCCCCCCTGCTGAACCGTACCAGGCCACATGCCCTCAACATGGGGAGAGTGCTTTGGGGTAGCCCCTAAAGCACCTTGTCCCCATGTTGATAGGGACAAGGGCCTCATCCCCACAACCCTTGCCTGGTGGTTGTGGGGGTCTGCGGGTGGGGGCTTATCAGAATCTGGATGCCCCCTTTAACAAGGGGACCCCCAGATCCTGGCCTCCCCCCTGTGTGAAATGGTAAAGGGGTACAAGTGTACCCCTAACATTTGACAAAAAAAGTGTCAAAATGGTACAAAATACAAGACACAGCTTGGGACAAGTCATTTATTATAAAATAAAAAATAAAAATGTCCCATAAAAACCCATTCATCTTCTTCTCTTGCTCTGCCGATGGACCGAAAAAGAAAAAAAAAACAAAGCAGCGACTGACCCGCCTCCATGGGAAGCACCCACCGTATGACATGTCTTCACTTTGACAGTTCTTATATAACTGAGGGCGGGGCCATAAGGTGACGTTCCCAGATGACCCCACCCCCTCTGACGCAAGGGGACTTTCCCATGGCTTTAACGGGGTATCAGAGGGGAGCTGGTCCACCCGGTTACATAAACCGGGTGGCCCCGGATTTTTGGGGGGACCCCCACGCCATTTTTTTTATTTTGGCACTGGGTTTTCCTTAAAATACATACCAGACCTGAAGGGCCTGGTATGGAATTTGGGGGGACCCCCACACAATTTTTTTTTACATTTTGGTTCAGGGTTCCCCTTAATATTCATACCAGACTCAAAGGGCCTGGTAATGGACTGGGGATCCCATGCCATTTTTTTCAATTACTTTTATCTGTATTGCCGGGACCTGACAATTCACTATAGCCGCTATTACTTTTAAATGACTTTTTTCCTTTAGAAATGTCATTTTGTGCAGGGAATGTTCTAAACACGGGAAGCATGTGCCACTTTACAGACATACTATAGACACCCACCAGGTACGAAGTTTAAAGGAATATTTCACTTTTATTTCACTTTAAGCATTATTAAAATCACTGCTCCCGAAAAAACTGACATTTTTGAAACTTTTTTTGCATTGATACATGTCCCCAAACACTTTTTGTGAAAATAACTTGCATATTAACTCTTAAAATTGGCACTTTTGATTTTTCACGTTCGTGTCCCATAGACTTTAACGGTGTTCGCGTGTTCGAACAAATTTTTTGCCTGTTCGCATGTTCTGCTGCGAATCGAACCAGGGGGGTGTTTGGCTCATCCCTAATTTTTCCTAACTTTCAGTGTCTATGTGGGTTTTTTTCAATAAATAATTTATTATATATATTTTTTTATATATATCTATATTTTTTATAGAACTTATTTATATATTTTTTGATAAATCCGGCTGTTCCTCGTTGAAGAATTACATAGGAGATTTTTCCTTCTCTATTCTTCAGATTCAGAGGAACACACCTCAAGTCTTTATCTAATTAATTTTTGAGCTGACAGTATGCGATGACTATATGAGGAATTGTTAAAATCCAATTCCCCTTTTTCAGTCAAGCTTGTATTAGGTGTAGCCGTTGTGTCATTTTTATCTCTGTTGTATAGCAGTGGGACAAGGAGGGCTGCATATTTCTTATAATAAGTCGCTAATAGGCCACCAAGGCCTGGTCGCTTGTGGGGTTTCAAGGTCTTAATAGCTTGGTGTATTTCCTCAGCTGAGAGGTGTTGTTCTAAGAAGGGGATATGCAATTAGTGGACCTCCAGCTGTTGCAGAACTACAAGTCCCATGAGGCATAGCAAGACTCTGACAGCCACAAGCATGACACCCAGAGGCCGAGGCATGATGGGACTTATAGTTTTGCAACAGCTGGAGGTCCACTAATTGCATATCCCTGTTCTAAGGCCTCTCAATGGGAGGATGAGTGACAAAAGAGGGGTATGGTAAGTGTCCTCATAATGGGGGATTTTAGTTATCCAGACATAGGAACAGCTCATTTATCTAAGACTCACCAGTTCCTAAATGTTTTGCAGGACAATTTCATGGGTCAGATGGCAAGCGCACCAACTAGAAACAAAGCGTTACTAGACCTACTTATTACTAACAATACAGACCTGATCATGGATGTGGAAATACGGGGCAATTTAGGAAAACAGCGATCACAGGTCAATTCATTTAAGTATAAATCACACAAATAGGAAACATAAGGGGAATACAAAGACACTGAATTTCAAAAGAGCCAACTTCCCTAAACTATGATCCTTGCTAGAAGATACTAATTGGGATAAAATCTTAGGAACAAAGAACATGGAGGAAAAATTGGTATGCTTTAAGAGCATAATAAATAAGGGCATTAGCCAGTGCATCCCAATGGGAAATAAATTTAAATGCGCTAATAAAAGTCCTAGGTGGCTTAACTTCAACATAAAAATGCATATAAAAGCATAGGCGGGGTGTGACCTGGTTCTGTTCCAAGATGGACGCTTATGCACGGATCTCCTGTCCCACGAGGTCCTGCTATCTGACTAAAGAAGCCAACACGCAAATCCACCTTGGGGAGGACACCCCAGAGTGCCTCGGCAACATGGTCGTGGTTTCCCTAAGACCAACACACTCAGCTAAGCCGCCATATACCCAAAATATTCCGGACGCGGCCTAGGGACACCGGGCTCACATCGCAAGCCTCCTCCCACTAGTCACGCTCCTCCAGCAGAGACACACCACACACCAGTGCGTGAAATTGGTATAATGAACTATGAATTTTGTACAATGAACTATATCACAAAATTTAACAGTGCATACACCCTAAGTGACAAACCACAGTGTAAATAAATGCATAAGTGTTCAAAAGATATATATATATATATATATATATATATATATATATATATATATATATATATATATATATATAGTCCAATTCCCTCTTGTCCTGGTGAGGTTATTTGTGAAACAAATGCTATAACTTAAACCAAAAATACATGTATATATACACAAATGTATGATAGGGAATCTATTTAGATCATATAAAGTGTATTTTTAAAATCCACAAGCTCACACGTCACACCCGGAAGTTTTATGCCTGGAATGCAATTTGGGACGCGAGCTAAAGGACTGGCTTCCTGGTCCTAACCTTGCATATGGCTGTGCTGTACTGGGTTCGTTGCTAATCATTTTTATGGATTAAAGTTTTTTAAATAAATTGAGCTTATTACACTACGGGAGTCCCTTGTTTCTTTTCCCGGGAGTAGAGGACTGAACAGTGCGGATAAGGAAACGGAGGTGCCCAGGTCAGGAGCGTTTGTCGGGGGACCGGACTGCTGGTACGAGCTAACGGAGGTGCGGAGAACCAGTTGGGACATCCAAGGGGATCATCCATCCAAAGCCACCCAACCTATGCCTACTACCCCTTCAGGGGTGACTACTTCTGGTGAGTGGGGAAACACTGGGGGAGCACCTGAAGTCACCAGATTCTATGAACACAGAAGTCACGTTTTTTTCCCTATTTGTCTTTCTCTGGATTACACACGCTGGGTAGAGACACCCTTGAAATCCCAGTCTGGACTTTAAAAATACACTTTATATGATCTAAATAGATTCCCTATCATACATTTGTATATATATATATATATATATATATATATATATATATATATATATATATATATATATATATATATATATATATATATATATATATATATATATATATATACACACGTATTTTTGATTTAAGTCATAGCATTTGTTTCACAAATAACCTCACCAGGACAAGAGGGAATTGGACTATATATATATATATATATATATATATATATATATATATATATATATATATATATATCTTTTGGACACTTATGCATTTATTTACACTGTGGTTTGTTACTTAGCGTGTATGCACTGTTAAATTTTGTGATATAGCTCATTGTACGCCTATACCAATTTCACGCACTTATACATATCACCTATTTAAATACCTGTTCATTTTATATAGAGTCGCACTTAAGATTGTGTATAGATGCACTGGGCTGTGCATCAATTATCTATTTATTTCAACATAAACTTATATACTGCGTCACCTCAGGGTAGCACCATATCCCCATTTTTTCCTTTATATGCTCAAATAGGTCCCATTGGGAACTAATCAGGGGGAGGCTGCAACCCGTTAATCTCCTAAGCGTGAATCTCTAATATACCATATACACCACACACCAGGACCAGCAACCCTCCCTCACCAGATACTTGCTCGGCCTCTGCACTGAGCCTAGCCGACCTCCGCACTGTGGTGGCGGACATAAAGAATACACTCTCGGTGGCCATTTCAGACCTGTGCTCAGGCATCCAGGCCATTGCACTGAGAGTGGAGGAAGTCGAGGAGATCCAAGCCCGCCATGACGCCTCACTATGCCAGGTGCAGCAGGTCACAGAAGCCCATGCCATCCATCTGAGAGAGACTAACTGCCACATGGAGGATCTGGATAACCGCAGGAGACGCTGCAATCTGAGGGTAAGAGGCCTCCCTGAGTCCATAGATCCCAACCAGCTCTCTCGCTCTGTCATCACCCTATTTAATGATCTCCCGGAGAGGCCCCCTGAAACACTGATTGCCCTGGAACGCATTCGCAGAGCATTACACCCGAGGGGATGAGACACAGATCCCGCCAGAGATGTGATCTGCTGTCTCACTGTCTTTCTCCTAAAAGAGGAAGTTCTTTGTAATGCCAGAGGTCAGATCCACTTCTCATTCCATGTACTGAGTGAAGATCTTTCAAGACTTCTCCAACATTACATTACAAAGAAGAAGGGAAATGAGACCACTGATGTACTGAGAGCAAGATCCATCATTTATCGCTGGAAATTCCCCTTTTTCTTGTCAGCATCTGCCCATGGACACACAGCTAACCTTAGAGTGCCAGAAGATTTAGAGCATTTTTGCACTACCCTAAACATTGATCTACCTGACTGGCACAGCGACTTCCGCTTGCCACCATTGCGCAGAGCCACCTCCATGGACGGTATCACTGAGGCAGGCAACTTCAGCATTCGGCACCACCATGCCCATCCTCCACCCTCATAAGCCTCAGGGATTCCGAGAAATTGCAGCCACACGGCATCACCTCCAGAGCACCGTAAAGCATGCACTCGTAATAGGGTAATGGATCTTCTACTTGCACCGCTTTCCACATGACACAAAAACTTTTGCCCTTTTTTTTTTTTATTCTATGCAAGCTTATTCAAGAGCCCCAAGCTAAACCTCACTATACCCTATGCCAGAAACTACTGGGAACTCAGTTTCTTGGATACTAAAGTCAGAATCAGAGCTTCGCTACTCCAGCTTACCTGCACCACCAGTATCTTATCCCAGAGGCAATCATATATACACTGCTTTGACCCCCTTGTAATCCTCTTTCATCATTACTAAACCCATGGGACTAATCCACAGAACCAACATCACAGAACCCACTTCAATATCCCCTACTACCTAGTTAAAAAGGAGGAGAGAGGGGAGAGACCTCTCCCATTCCACCACTTACACCGCAAAAGCACCTACCTCATCCAAGGCTGTCTACTGCGCCCCAGCTCACAGAAAGACATTTTCATTATTTGGCACTGGATACCCCCAAATTTTACCATTCCGGACTGCACCTATGCGACACCCAACACCACAAGACGAGAATAGCCACATCTTACTAACTATTCTTCCTTTTCTTGTAGCATATAACCCCCCCCCCCCTTTTTTTAACTACATGAGAAGACTAGCTCCAGATTGACACAAGTAGATTGCAGGTAACCTGCTGGGCCACGGTCCTACATCTATGCATAAAGATTAATGTTACTGCTTTATTTTACCATGCCCTCATCTTTGATATACTAGAAAGGGGTTGTGTTGCCACCTATTGCTACAAGGCAGTATCTAACCCAAACCAGTCAATAAGTGGCTACACCAGATGCTCAATATTCTTCTTGTTTATGCCAGATGGTCTGATATCTGAGGGTGACACATACAGCATTTAGTCCCAACACTGGACCAAATTTACCCATGGAAAAGTTCCACTCTAACCCTACTATGAACTGCGCCACCTAAACATTTATTATTTACCATCTTGCATCAGAGATGGAATGACAAGATTACTCCCCACTGGCATTTACTTAGATACACTCGCATGCACCCCCCTCGGACCCATCTGACCTACTTACACACTCTGCGCTTGCTGTTGTTGTTTTTGATAATACTCAAATTTGTGTCATGTACAGTAATACAGTTCAAATTTGGCCATTTGATGCTGTCTTCTTTTGTTACTAGACTAGTCAGGTGAGCCACTTCCTATTTTGATATCTAACGGGTTTCTAAGTTTGTGGCCTAATTATTGTTTTTACATGCTCATGGTACACCACATTTGCTGAGTTATATAACCCAACACCCAAAATGGCTATCCCTTACACTAAACAAACTACGTATCCCCACAACACACGGCTACGCACCCGAACATTCAGAGGGGGGAGATCAGATGGGGACACTCTCTACCTTTAACTCCCTGCCTGTATCTGCCCAGATACCTCTCTAAACCAACTAGACCTCTTAGGGACACAAGATTGACTCCCTCTAGGAACCATAACCAACTACGCTCACCCACAGCGGACTCAGGAAGTTCCAGCTGACCCATTCTGGACTGCTTATTCATAGGTGGGACTGCAGGTTTATTCCCACATCCAGATACCATAACCACATACCCCACAACTTTCCAAATCCACCCTTCCCCTCTCCCTTCGGCTCAAAAGAGATCTTCCTTTCATTTTCTATACTTTATCACTCTCTCTCTCCTCCCGGCCCATCCTCCAAACAACCCCCCCTCTATTTTTTTGGCCTCCCCCAACTGTCCAAGTTATCCTCTCTTTATTCCCTCCCCAAATAAGTAACAACTAGAGAAATACAGATTATAAACCATCATGGCCTCACCTAAAATCACAACTAAAAACCATGCCCTGAAGCTGATCTCTGAATGCCAAAGGTTTAAAAATACCAGAGAAACACTCGCAAGCCCTGGCCAGTAGGGATGAGCCGAACACCCCCCTGTTCGGTTCGCACCAGAACATGCGAACAGGAAAAAAGTTTGTTCGAACACGCGAACACCGTTAAAGTCTATGGGACACGAACATGAATAATCAAAAGTGCTAATTTTAAAGGCTTATAGGCAAGTTATTGTCATAAAAAGTGTTTGGGGACCCGGGTCCTGCCCCAGGGGACATGGATCAATGCAAAAAAAAGTTTTAAAAACGGCCGTTTTTTCAGGAGCAGTGATTTTAATAATGCTTAAACAATAAAAGTGTAATATCCCTTTAAATTTCATAGCTGGGGGGTGTCTATAGTATGCCTGTAAAGGGGCGCATGTTTCCCGTGTTTAGAACAGTCTGACAGCAAAATGACATTTCGAAGGAAAAAAACCCATTTAAAACTACTCGTGGCTATTGCATTGCCGACAAAACACATAGAAGTTCATTGATAAAAACGGCATGGGAATTCTCCACAGAGGAACCCCGAACCAAAATTAAAAAAAAAAAATGATGTGGGAGTCCCCCTAAATTCCATACCAGGCCCTTCAGGTCTGGTATGGATATTAAGGGGAACCCCGGCCAAAATTTTAAAAAAAAATGACGTGGGGTTCCCCCTAAATTCCATACCAGACCCTTCAGGTCTGGTATGGATTTTAAGGGGAACCCCGCGCCAAAAAAAAAAAAAAACGGCGTGGAGTCCCCCCAAAAATCCATACCAGACCCTTATCCGAGCACGCAACCTGGCAGGCCGCAGGAAAAGAGGGGGGCGAGAGTGCGCCCCCCCTCCTGAACCATACCAGGCCACATGCCCTCAACATTGGGAGGGTGCTTTGGGGTAGCCCCCCAAAACACCTTGTCCCCATGTTGATGAGGGCAAGGGCCTCATCCCCATAACCCTGGCCGGTGGTTGTGGGGGTCTGCAGATGGGGGGCTTATCGGAATCTGGAAGCCCCCTTTAACAAGGGGACCCCCAAATCCCGCCCCCCCTGTGTGAAATGGTAAAGGGGTACTTACCCCTACCATTTCACTAAAAAACTGTCAAAAATGTTAAAAATGACAAGAGACGGTTTTTGACAATTCCTTTATTTAAATGCTTCTTCTTTCTTCCTTCATCTTCTTCTTCTGGTTCTTCTGGCTCTTCTGGTTCTTCCTCCGGCGTTCTCGTCCAGCATCTCCTCCGCGGCGTCTTCTATCGTCTTCTCCTCAGGCTGCTCCGCACCCATGGCATGGGGGAAGGCTCCCGCTCTTCTCTTCTTTTCTTCTCTTCTTCTCTTCATTTTCTTCTCTGGGCCGCTCCGCACCCATGCTTGCATGGAGGGAGAATCCCGCTGTGTGACGGCGTCTCCTCGTCTGACGGTTCTTAAATAACGAGGGGTGGGGTCACCCGGTGACCCCGCCCCCCTCTGACGGTGACTTGACGGGACTTCCCTTTGACATCACAGGGAATGCCACAGGGAAGTCCCATCATGTCCCATGCGTCAGAGGGGGGCGAGGTCACCGGGTGGCCCTGCCCCCCGTTATTTAAGAACCGTCAGACGAGGAGACGCCGTCACACAGCGGGAGCCTCCCTCCATGCCAGCATGGATGCGGAGCAGCCCGGAGAAGAAAATGAAGAAGGGAAGATGAGAAGAAGGAAGAAGAGAAGAAGATGAAGAAGAAGATGAAGAGAAGAGCGGGAGCCTCCCCCATGCCATGGGTGCGGAGCAGGCCGGAGAGAAGAAGATAGAAGATGCCGCGGAGGAGATGCTGGACGAGAACGCCGGAGGAAGAACCAGAAGAACCAGAAGATGAAGGAAGATAGAAGAAAGAAGAAGCATTTAAATATTCCCTGTGGGGAATTCCCATGCCGTTTTTATCAATGAACTTCTATGTGTTTTGTCGGCAATGCAATAGCCGTGAGTAGTTTTAAATGGGTTTTTTCCTTCGAAATGTCATTTTGCTGTCAGACTGTTCTAAACACAGGAAACATGCGCCCCTTTACAGGCATACTATAGACACCCCCCAGCTACAAAATTTAAAGGGATATTACACTTTTATTGTTTGACTTTAAGCATTATTAAAATCACTGCTTCTGAAAAAACGGCCGTTTTTAAAACTTTTTTTTTGCATTGATCCATGTCCCCTGGGGCAGTACCCAGGTCCCCAAACACTTTTTATGACAATAACTTGAATATAAGCTTTTAAAATGAGCACTTTTGATTTCTCCCATAGACTTTTAAAGGGTGTTCCGCGGCATTCGAATTTGCCGCGAACACCCCAAATTGTTCGCTGTTCGTCGAACTTGCGAACAGCCAATGTTCGAGTCGAACATGAGTTCGACTCGAACTCGAAGCTCATCCCTACTGGCCAGTATAAGTAGCATGAGGGCAGATATTGTCTTCTTGCAAGAGACCCACTTTTGCTCAAAAGTGGTCCCCAAATTAACAAACCATTTCTTCCCCTACAGCTACCATGATACTTCTACAATCTCCTATCTAAGAACGTACCCTTCCATGTGACAGGTGCCCTCATCGACGACCAAGGAAGATACATTTTTCTAACAGGAACTTTAAAAGACAAACCAATCACATTGGCTAACATTTATAGCCCTGACACATCCCAGGTCCCATTCTTCGTACTATAATGCAACACCTGTCCACTTTCCAAAAGGGAATATTAATCTTAGGTGGAGATTTCAACGTCCCTCTAGATCAGTGGTTCTCAACTCCTGTCCTCAGGACCCACTAACAGGCCAGGTTTGCAAGATAACTGAAATACATCACAGGTGATATCATTTGCTGCTCAGTGATTGCAGTTTCTAGTCTGCATTTCCCCAAGGTAATACTTAAATTTTGGCCTGTTAGTGGGCCCTGAGGACCAGAGTTGAGCACCACTGCTCTAGATCCTCTCCTCGATACTTCTTCAGGCACATCATACCTACCTTACAGGGCATTATGCCAAATCAGACTATGTCTCCAAAACCTTCTACTCCATGATACATGGCTCACAATCCACCCTAAAGAAAAAAACTTCACCTTCTTCTCTACTCCATGTAAAAGATACTCCCGTTTAGATTACCTTCTTCTTAACACAACAGGACCTCTCCTACCTGCAAAAGGCAACAATAGAACCTATGACCCTGTCCGTCTTCCACCCTATCTCAGTCACACTCTCTTTCCCAGGCAAGACCCCACATGTGCAGATTTGGGGGCTAGACTCCACCATTTTGTGTTTCAATACTTTTTATTGAAACATCAATTAGAAGGGAAAAAGTACAATTTGCTATCATACAAGCATAGGATAGCTGAGAAACAAAACATTAGTGTGGTAGAATTATGTATTGAAAGAACCATCTAACCACAAATATTTTAAATACAAAGTACAATTAAATGACTGTTGTAAGGAATCTTGTACCAAAAGAAAAGACGTTCCTAAGAGAGACATATCCAATAGAAACAAAAGGAAAAAAGTATAATAAAGAAAGAAAATAAAAGAAGACGATTGAAAATAGAGAGTATTGAGAAATGAGTACTTATTAGGGAATCAGTATGAAACCGATCAATAGTATATTATAAACGATAAATAATCAATCCTGGGATTCCATACTTGGTCAAAATAACATTGTTTATCTAGTAATATAGCTGAAAGATGTTCATTAATCATTATATATGACAATTTATTTTTAACCATTTCAATACAGTGCACTTACACCCCCTTCCTGCCCAGACCAATTTTCAGCTTTCAGCGCTCTCACACTTTGAATGACGATTACTCAGTCATGCAACACTGTACCCATATGAAATTTGCGTCCTTTTTTCACAGAAATAGGGATTTCTTTTGGTGGTATTTAATCACTAGTAGGTTTTTTTTATTTTTTGTGCTATAAATAAAAAAGACCGTAAATTTTGTGAAAAAATGCCTTTTTCTTTGTTCCTGTCATAACATTTTGCAAATTAGTAATTTTTCTTCATACATTTTGGCCAAAATTTATACTGCTGCATCTCTTTGGTAAAAATAACCTAAATTAGTGTTATTATTTGTGAAAGTTATAGAGTCTACAAACTATGGTGCCAATCACTGAAAATTGATCACATCTGATCACACCTGATGTACTGATGGCCTATCTCATTTCTTGGGACACTAACAAGTCAGGAAAGTACAAATACCCCCTAAATGACCCCTTTTTAGAAAGCAGACATTCCAAGGTATTAAAGTGGTGTTCCACCATAAAAAAAAAAAGTCATGATTGTGCCTAAAAAAAAATAATAAAAAAAATTGGATATATATGTTTTTTTTACTTACCTCTAAATGCCTGTTGCTAGGGGGTCTGCCTCTTCCAGTGCCTGGGCTTGTGACATCACTTCTCCCTCGGCACAGGAAGGGCTCAGCTCTGCTCCCTCCCTCCTGTCAATCATCTGGGACCCATTACAGGTCCCAAGTGACTGAGCGGCCAATCATGGAAAGGCGGCGCCACTCACGCAAGCACAGTGGGTGCCAGGCTGTGAAGCCACAGCCCGGCGCCCACAGTTGCATTGCCAGCACCACTGAACGGAGGGGGGGACGAGCGGGGCTTCGATCCCCTGCATCGCTGGACCCTGGGACAGGTAAGTGTCCAATTAAAACTCAGCAGCTGCAGTATTTGTAGCTGCTGACTTTTAATTTTTTTTTTTTGACTGGCCCTCCTCTTTAAGTAAGTAGCACGGTGATTTTTTTAAGTTGTAATTTAAATTGTCATATTAACAGGTTATTTCTCTCTCAGAGCATATGCATACAACAAATTACACCCCAAAATACATTCTGCTACTCTTCCCGAGTATGACAATACCACATGTGTGAGACTTTTACACAGCCTGGTCACACACAGAGGCCCAACATCCAAGTAGCACCATCAGGCGTTCTAGGAGCATAAACTACATATATAATTTCCTGGCAACCCATCATTTTTGAAAGCCCTTCATATTTATAACACATAGCATGTACATACCAAGAATTACAATCCAAAATTCTATTGTGGAAAGGGTAAAAAAAAGCATTACCTGTGCTTTTAGTAGTATCCACAGAGGAGAGCACTGGTCCAGGCAGCAGGCAGGGATGTGCTTAGCGACATCAATAGTAATTATCCAGGCAGCAGGCAGGAATATTGTCTATAGTCTGCAGTAGGATATTGTCAGCACAGCACAGTCTATTGAAATTGTCCAGGCAGAGACAGCCAGCACAGCCATAACATTGGTCCTGGTACACTGTTACCTGCAGACACTCATTATTGTACTGCTCTCCAGCCCTTCATAAACATACTGCCTCATGCTACAGCGAATTATTTGCATAGTCCAAGTAGCGGTGTGGTCCGTTCATGCAGCAGGCAGAGGCATGGTGACAGTAAGTCAGCAGCAGGCTGAGGGCCGCAATCAGGTAAGACCTGTGCACAGGGGCACCGGAGTAGAGGCTTCGACCCATTCAAATCTCTATGAAGCCTCCAGACTCCAGACCCTAATCTGGAAATTCTGAAACCCGGAGAAAACAAAAAAATTGTTTTCTCCACGCGAAAAACAATTCCGGAGCCCCTCACATATGTGAGACCCCTGTGTACTACAGTAGCAGGACAACAGATCAGTCCAAGCGGTAGGCAAAAGCATAGTCCATAAAAAAGGCCAGGGTCAGTTGACGTGCAAGCAGTCCAAGCGGTAGGCAGTAGCGTAGTTAATAAAACAGGCCAGGGTCAGATCACGTGGAAGCAGTCCAAATGGTAGGCAGAGGCATAGTCACAAAACAGGCCAGGGTCAGTTCACGTGGAAGGCAGTGGCATGGTTATTTGGGGAAGAATGGAAAATGGTAAGCACAGATGATGAAAATGGGGAAATGGTTAAAAATATGGGCTATATTTTTATATTCTAGGGATGTTTGATAAAGTTGGAAGCATTCACCAATGCAAAGGCCAGATTGGGAGGGACAATGAGGACAATGGTAGCTGGTATCTTTTCAAAATCCTCTTTTGATGCACATGCAACATTTTTTTTTCCATCTTTGGCCTGCTTCAGATGGTGGAATGCTGAAGGGGAAGTGGCAATCGTGAAGTCGGCAAACAGCCTCAGAGCGAAGGTCTTCTGGGGGGTCTTTGGTGATAGATGAGGGACGTGACAACTTCTTCTATGAATTTTAGGAAGGGGGCGGGGTTTTCCATGAATTTGGTGTAGACTACGTAGGAATTATAAATGGTCAAATGGATTTGATAAATTGCTACCTTGTACAAGAATCGGGACCTCCTTATTGACAAATAGGGCTGAATCATTTGATCATTGAAATCCACCCCCCCATGTAGAGATTATAATCTTGGACACATGTTGGCTTTTCACTGGGACCTTGTCTTCTTTGTACCTCAATTGTAATGTCGTCATGGATTGTGGACATCTATGTGCACGTCCCTTTTATCCTTACACCTCAAGGCCAGCACTTCGTTGCATCTCAATGATGCTCTTTCCCCCCTTCGCAGCTTTTTGTTCGCTAAAGATTGTGGGAAGCCCTTCCTATTTTTTCCAGAGGTTCCACAGGCCAGGGTTTTGCAATGTATAAGTGTTTGAAAAGGGGCAGGCTGGTGTAGAAGTTGGCAAGGTATATGTGATATCCTTTGTTCAGAAGTGGGTATGCCAAGTCCCATACAATCTTTCCAGTTGTGCCCATGTAGGCCAAGCATTCAGGGGGCTGGAGCTGGGAATCTTTCTTCACATATGCGGAACGCATACAGATATCTTGTGGCTCTCTCACAGAGCTTGTATAATTTTACTCCGTATCTGGCCCTTTTGCTAGGAATATATTGCTTTATTCCTAGCCGGCCTAAAAAGGGTACCAGGGACTCAGTGACACATATATTCTGATCGCGGACATAGAGTTCTGCAAATTGTTGGGAAAATAAATTTATCAGTGGGTGAATCTTATATAACTTGTCGTAATTTGGATGATTGTGGGGATGGCACTGGGTGTTGTCGCTGAAGTGAAGAAATCACATTATCATCTTGTATCGGGACCTGGACATTATGGCAGAATAAATGGGCATGTTGTGGATAGGGTTGGTGGACCAATAGGCATGTCCTTCATTTTTTTTGTAATCCCCATGTTTAGGGTGAGGCCCATAAACAATTTGAACAAAACTTTGAGGTTGTTGGCAATATACTGCTGGGCATATAAATTTGTCTGGTCCACAATAAATTGCAGCATAGTGTCGGGCAAAACAGATGAAAGAAATCAATCTCTGAGAAATTTTGGGTGTTGGTCTGCACACCTGGCTGTGCTGTAAAAGGGAGAATAATTGGTGATGCTGATTTGGAAGGCAGCGATGTTGGGTTGGCAAAACCATCTGGCATGTATTTAGAGGCCCTGGCTCTTGGGGGACATGACACTCCAGTAGTTGGATTGGAATTTCCTGTGCTGGTACTCAAGCGTGATGTGACAGCACTGGTACTGGGTCTGGGCATTTGTTCCCGGGGCCTAACGCTGGTGGCAGCGCTGGTACTGGGCCTGGGAATTTGTTCTTGGGGCCTATTGCTGGTGGCAGCACTGGTACTGGGCCTGGGAATATAATCCTGGTTTCCAGAGCGCGGTCCCCTTTTAGGAGGGACCCATTCTTCCTCCGAATCATTTGCCGATTCACTATTCGCTTCAAATGCCGAATTTGATTTGGAATCAGAATTGGAATCTGATGAGAACTCCCCATTGCTCTCATCAGTCATGGAGAGGATCTGGAACGCCTCCTCACTGTTGTATACTCTTTTGGACATGACGCTGATGGCTGTGTGACAGGTGGCAGGTGACAGTCACTGATGGGCTGTGCGATGGTGGCAGGTGATGCTCACTGATAGGTGATGACAGTGTGACAGGCGATGGTCACTGATGGGTGATGGTCACAGACGGGTGACAGGCCACGGTCACTGATGGGTGACGGGTGATGGCTGGCGGTCACTGATGGGTGACAGGTGATGGCTGAGGGGTGATGGCTGACAGTCACTGATGGGTGACGGGTGATGGCTAGCGGTCACTGATGGGGGACAGGTGATGGGTGATGGCTGACGGTCACTGATGGGTGACGGGTGATGGCTGGTGGCCACTGATGGGTGACAGGTGATGGCTGACGGTCACTGATGGGTGACAGGTGATGGCTGACAATTGGGGGGGCAATGGGACAGGTGTGGTGTTGATGCAGACACTACAGAACACAGATCGGTAACTCACTACTTCTGGCTCTTCTCTCCTCACACTGGAAATGGTGTGTGAGGAGAGAAGAGCTGGTAACAGCTCGTTACCGCTCTTGGTTTACATTTAGTGATTGGCTGTGAAAGAATCACAGCTGATCACATGGGTAAACAGCCGGCCAATGGCTGTTTACCAGCGTTGGTGACGAGCAGTGTTCCCGGGACACGCCGCCACTGACGTGCACATGCAGCGCACTCGCGATCGCGCACGCGCACCATGCACATTGGGGCGGAACCATCTGTGATTGGCCGTGACTTCATCACGGCCGATCACGTGGTAAACAACCATGTCCAATGGCTGTTCACCCCCCTCGGTGGCAACTGGCGAGCGGTGTCTTCGTGACACGCTGCCACTGAAGGAACAGGGATGCGTGTGCATGATCGTGCGAATTCCCTGTTTAAATGGGAGGCCATCATATGACGCCCTCCCACAACGAGAGCCGCGCCGCCTGGCCATCATTTCACAGATGGCGGTCAGCAAGCAGTTAACTAGTTCAATGGGAATGCTATAAGTTTTCTCATATGACTCTGAGATATTTCAATTGGGCATCCCAATAATGCTTGTTTAGGAGATTTAATAAGGATAACCACTTAAGGACCAACCTCGTTTTGGAATTTAGGGATTTACATGTTTAAAACTGTTTTTTTTGCAAGAAAAGTACTTAGAACCCCCAAACATTATATATTGTTTTTTTTCCAACACCCTGGAGAATAAAATGGCGGTCATTGCAATACTTTTTTTCACATCATATTTGCGCAGCGGTCTTACAAGCGTGCTTTTTTGGAAAAAATTCACTTTTTTGAATAAAAAAATAAGACAACAGTAAATTTAGCCCAATTTTTTTTTAAATTGTGAAAGATAATGTTACGCCGAGTATATTGATACCCAACATATCCTGCTTCAAAATTGCGCCCACTCGTGGAATGGCGTCAAACTTTTACCCTCAAAAATCTCCATAGGCAATGTTTTACATGATTTTTTTTTATTTTTACACTGTTTTAAATAAAAAAAAATTGTGTCACTTTTATTTCTATTACAAGGAAAGTAAACATCCCTTGTAATAGAAAAAAGCATGACAGGTCCTCTTAAATATGAGATCTGGGGTCAAAAAATCTCAGATCTCATATTTACACTAAAATGCAATAAAAAAAAAAGTCATTTAAAAAAATGATATTGAAAAAAATGTGTCTTTAAGACGTATGAGCGGAAGTGATGTTTTGACATTGCTTCCACCCTGCAGAGTCATGGAGTTGAGTGGGCACCATCTTCCCGTCACTCGTCTCCATGCACAGCTAGGCAACAGATGCGATCGCCTCCACCGCTGCCAAAGACTCCGGTATGCGACGGAGGGCACCGGATTGCAGCGGGAGGGGGGCCCCCTCTCCCGCCACCGATAAAAGTGATCTTGCGGCGAATCCGCTGCAGAGACCACTTTTATCTTGTAGCGGACCGCCGGCTGAAAACGGGGATACCGGGGTTATGGCAGCTAGCTAATGCCATAACAACGATATCCGTCCCCAAAAAAGGGATGTACATCGGCAAGTGGTTAATTAGGTTAAGGAGTATATTAAATTATATATATTAAATTATATATGCGTATCCAAAATCTTTTTATCTTTGGACATGTCCACCAAATATGGAACATAGTGCCACCAATCCCATATTCCCTAAAATATAGTGGTGATACTGTACATCTGGGAAAAATTTTGCTACTCTAGTCGGTACCATATATCTCAGTAAAACCTTATAATTAGCTTCAATCAGGGAAGTATTAATATAGGATTTAGAGGCGTAATGTGCTAATTTCAACCATTCATCAGTTACAATTGTTTCATCTAGATCTCGTTCCCATTTATTCATATAAAATAATTTTTCCGAATTAGAAATCAGAATAGGATAAATTATTGAAATGTGACCACTATGGTTATCAAAAGATCTACATTAGCATTCCACTGAGGTGGAAGAAGTCAGGTCAAATAAATTTTGTAAATTCTGTATATACTGTAAGATCTGGGAATAACGTTGCATCTCAGAATCAGGAAGTTGAAATTTCTTTTGGAGTTTTTGTATTGTTAAAATACCCCTATGGTCATAAAAATCAGCAATTCGTAATAAACCTTTATTCGCCCCCTAAAGAAAAAATCAGGGGATTGAGACCTGGGGTGAATGAAGGATTACCTGTTAAGGGAGCCAAAGGAACATATTTATGAGTTTTACTTAGTCTGTCCCATAAACTGAAAGAAAAGGACACATTATAGGTGGCCTTCTTTTGTTTCGCAACCACATTAAATGGCTTACTGTGGGTAAAGAGAATATTCAATTTTCATCCACCAGGGTTGTGGAGTCTGAGAATAAAAATAATTAGTTAAGCCAACTGTGTCGCATGAAATGATTCTTCTATGGGGATTCAAGCTTGCCCGCTCTCATACCTGTCCAAACAAGGTGGTTCTTCATCAACAAAAAAAAATCCTTCTACTGATTCGTTTGCATGATTGTCAATGCTTCCATTTATTGATACAACATATTACTTAATGGATTATTTCTCCCAATTTGTGTAGGTCTTCCCCTTTAGCTGTTTGGGACTTGACTGATTTCTCTTTTATTTTTTTTTTCAGCAGTTAAATTTAACCTTATATAGAAAAAGGTTTTATTATTTTTACTCTTAGATTCTGCCTGCTCTGGGAATATGTCAGTTTATTTTATGTATTTTTTGAAAGAAATAGATTGGTGTGGATACACATGCCATTTCTATGTGAGCTTACCATTCCTCGATTGAGAGCGGGAACCTCGCGCCAATTTATGGGAATATTACTTTCCCAAACATTTATGTTCTCTGTAATTACTCCTTTTGATACTCTATTGATTTTTGTGTTTTGTTTTTTATCTCACCTTTACCTATTCTTTTCTTTTCTGTTATTCCTTTACTTGAGTACACCTTCCTTCTTAAAACCTATTGTGTCCGAAATATGTAATAGTATTTTACGCTTAATGCATATTTTCCAAATTACATAGTTACACAATTACATAGTTAGTAGGGTTGAATAAAGACACCGGTCCAACCTGAGTGAGTGTTGGTGCGTGCTTACAATTATCCCTATTTTATTTATTTATTTATTTATTTATTTTTAAGTTATCCATTTAGTGTCCTCAATTTACGCAGCACTCCACACTCACATCGGTCCTTACCCTCTAGGAGCCCACAATTCAAGGTCCCCAACTCACATTCATATACTAGGGCCAATTTTTGGACAGAAGCCCATTAGCCTACCACAGAGGTCTCAAACTGGTGGCCCTCCAGCTGTTGCGAAACTACAAGTCCCATGAGGCATTGCAAGGCTGACAGTTACAAGCATGACTCCCACAGGCAGAAGCATGATGGGACTTGTAGTTCCGCAACATCTGGAGGGCCACCAGTTTGAGACCCCAGGCCTACCAGCATGTCTTTGGAGTGTGTGAGGAAACCAGAGTACCCAGAGGAAACCCACACAGGCACAGGGAGAACATGCAAACTCCAGACAGGTAGTGTTGTGGTTGGGATTTGAAACCAGTGATTCTTTTTACTGCTAGGTGAGAGTGCTAACCACTACATGACTGTACCACCAAATTGGAGTACAATACATAGAATTTTTATGTTAACTGCTCCTTCCTCCAAATTTACCATATTTACACACAATGTACTCAAAACTTACTCAAGAATAGATCATCTATTTACACTATCACCATTGCTTCCTCATGTTACTTCAGCTACCTTACTTGATGTATCATGGTCTGATCACTCTCCAGTACGGCTCGCATTATCGGCATATATGGTTCAAACCTAAACCCTCCTCATGGCGCTACTTAACGATCCTTCTGTCTATAATGAAATACAATCTGCCATCAAACAATATTTTAATGATAATCACTCCCATGATATTTCCTGAATGTTATTTGGGCAGCAAATAAAGCCACCATTTGTGGCAAATTAATTCAAATAGCCTCTAGAACGAAGCAAACCAATCAACAAACCATATTATGACAGGAAGCAGAACTGCAGGATGTCATCCGTGAACAAAAAAATAATCCTCATTTGGATTTACGACATAAGATTGATGCAGCACGTGCTGTTCTAAATCTTAGCCTTACTACCAAAGTGGAGAAAAGTCTACGATGGTCTATATGCTTCTCCGGATTCACTTTCCACTATTCATGCTGATAAATTCTTTCAAGATCCTTTGCTCCCAAAAGTTACGAAAGATCATATGGAATTGATGGAAAAATATTTTACAGATCACAAAAACAGCAATTTAAAAGTTAAAACCACCAAAGGCACCTGAAGGATCCGATGGATTTTCTGGTCACTATTATAAAAAATATTCTGATCTATTGGTACCATATTTGTGTTCCTTTTTCAATAATTGAAAAAGGGCTCTCCCTTGCCGATTCATGAAAATGCGGCTTTTATCCACGTAATCCCTAAATCGGGAAAAGACCATAGCAACTGTGCAAATTATCGCCCAATTTCGCTTATTTTTGTGGATCCTAAGATAATGACTAGGGATGGGCTATCTGTTTGAGTTGAACATGAGTTTGACTCGAACATTGGCGAACAATTTGGGGTGTTCGCGGCAATTCTTTCCCTGGTGATGAAAACACCCTTCACAACAGTTGGCCAGATCACGAACACTCTCCAGGAGGTAGGTGTATGTGTGTCAAGGTCAACAATCAAGAGAAGACTTCACCAGAATGAATACAGAGGGTTCACCACAAAATGTAAACCATTGGTGAGCCTCAAAAACAGAAAGGCCAGATTAGAATTTGCCAAACAATATCTAAAAAAGCCTTCACAGTTCTGGAACAACATCCTATGGACAAATGAGACCAAGATCAACTTGTACCAGAGTCAGACGAGATTGGGTGCTTTCAGGGTGATGTGGCCATAAGTAAACTGCTCTTTTTTTTGTATCATGAATGATATTTCTATAAAATAAAAGAAAGAATAAAAAAAAAACTTGTACCAGAGTGATGGGAAGAGAAGAGTATGGAGAAGGAAAGGAACTTCTCATGATCCAAAGCATACCACTTCATCAGTGAAGCATGGTGGTGGTAGTGTCATGCTGTGGGTATGTATGGCTGCCAATGGAACTGGTTCTCTTGTATTTATTGATGATGTGACTGCTGACAAAAGCAGCAGGATGAATTCTGAAGTGTTTCTGGCAATATTATCTGCTCATTTTCAGCAAAATGCTTCAGAAATAATTGGACGGCGCTTCACAGTGCAGATGGACAATGACCCGAAACATACTGTGAAAGCAACCAAAGAGTTTTTTAAGGGAAAGAAGTGGAATGTTATGCAATGGCCAAGTCAATCACCTGACCAGAATCCAATTTAGCATGCATTTCACTGGCTGAAGACAAAACTGAAGGGAAAATGCCCCAAGAACAAGCAGGAACTGAAGACAGTTGCAGTAGAGGCCTGGCAGAGCATCACCAGGGATGAAACCCAGTGTCTGGTGATGTCTATGTGTTCCAGACTTCAGGCTGTAATTGACTGCAAAGGATTTTCAACCAAGTATTAAAAAGTTAAAGTTTGATGGATGATTGTTAATCTGTCCCATTACTTTTGGTCCCTTAAAAAGTGGGAGGCACATATACAAACTGTTCACCTTATTTGGATGTAAATACCCTCAAATTAAAGCTGAAAGTCTGCAGTTAAAGCACATATTGTTTGTTTCATTTCAAATCCATTGTGGTGATGTATAGAGCCAAAAAGATTAGAATTATGTCGATGTCCCAATGTTTATGGACCTGACTGTATGTATATATATATATATATATATATATATATATATATATGTATGTATATACTATATATAGTAGAGAGAAGGTTGTTCATATTGTCCTGGTCAAATGTGTTTAGATTTTTGTAAAGGTCGGAAAGGCATCTGCGGAATTCATTTAGAATTTTTACTGGATTGTTCAAGTATGTGTCTTTGGATAGTTTTAGCCTTACAGGTGTGGGGGTGTATTCAGCTTTGCGGAGTGCTAGAGCAAGAAACATATCCGGTTTATTCAATTTCCTGAAAGAAAGGGAAATGCAGCGCTATATAAGTGATATAAATATGTAACAATGTGTCCAGTCCATGAGTGTTAACCCTGGTAGTGAATCGTGTATTAAATCAATCATAAATCTAGTATATAGAAAAATCCACTTGTGTCAACACTGTAAGAAAAACACTTCCAAAGTGAATAGTGGAAAGTCCTGGAAGTACTAGCAGGGATGGTATGAGTGCGTAGATGGAAAACAACATCAATGGTATACGGTGTAGGTCCGTAGATGGAAAACAACATCAGTGATATTTGACATCAATGAATAGAGAAAGATGGGTACTCTTACCGGATGAGGTGGACTCCCGTGTCTTATGACATAGAGTCGGTAAAGCAGTAAGCCCCACCCGGGCTATAGAGGGATGTCCGGAAGACTGGAACTCACAGGGTGCACTTCAACCAACAAATCTCGAGCAATGGTCAGGATGGATCGTCAAGACAAGAATTCCAAGAACATGTAGTTCCAAATGGGCAAAAATATGCAATCTCTCTCGTCAAGTTGATATGCAAGAGAAAAATCAAAGCTTCCGCATAGTGCAGGTAAAAACAGGGATTTTTATTGCTAAAAAAGCCATACAGATATAAAAAAGTGATCACACAGAAAACAAACAAAGGCAGCATGGAGAGGGGGAGACCGCCCGATGCGTTTCGACCAAGGGGTCTTCAACTGGGGCATGAGCTACCCACTCCACGCTGCTAGTATTTGTAGATAATGTAACCTATGGGGTAAAAGAATCTAGAGCAAATCTCATTGGATCAATGGTATCAAATGACTCCGGAAAAACATCACTAAGTCGCAACAACCAATGGGAATCCAGGAGAAATGACAAGCAAATGTGTTCTCCAATGGCGCGGCCGACCAGTCAAGACCGCGCCCAGGAGTCTACCCACCCGCATGCCAAACAAATGGAAGCGGTGTGGCGGAAAAAAGCCCGCCAAACGTCACTTCCTGATCACCTGGTCAGAAAGGGGACAATGTCACGTGACTGACAGCCAAATCCTGGAGTCGTCACTGCCGTGCACTGGATGGGAGGAAGTGACGTGTCGCCGACGGATCACCACCCAACATTTCCTGATCACATGATCGAGAGGGAGTGATGACATGTGACCGCGGGGAGAAGAGACTCCGCAATTGACTGCGTGTCCTCACCACGATCAGATGACTGAATTTGGGCCAATAAAAACAACAGATACAACATCATGGCAAAATGATGGTAAACAATATGGGTGAACTACGTCCATCAAAACAGACAAAGTGATAGCAATAATACATATTTAATAAAATATGCAAGTATATCAGAAATAACACACTTTCCTGTAAATGGTTTCCTGTCAATTTCCTGCAAAGGGTATTTTTTCCTGTCAATTTCCTGTAAAGGGTATTTTTTTGCAACCTGTGAAGACGTTTTTCCGCTGATGGACCACGACGTGTGATTAGGTCTAGGGACTAGGGAGGAGAAGGAGGGGACGACTGCATTGTGGTCAGACCAGGAACATGGAACGATAGTCCATGCCAAAAGGAGCAGAGAAGAGTTTATGCACATGAGTATGTGGTCTATGTGGGAGAATAGTTTGTGTGGGTGGGAGTAGTGGGTATATTTTCACTTTGTGGGGTTCAGTTTCCGCCAAGAGTCCAGTATTAAGTATTGGTTCTGGAGCTGATGAAAGGAAAGGCGATGGGTATTAGAGGGTGATGGGACAAGAGACTTGTACAAGAATGGATAAAATACTTGAATGGAGTCACCACAAAGCAAGAGAGTACCCTGTTTATGGGATGCAACCACAGAAAGTAAATGGGAAAGAAATGATAAAGGATTTTTGTTAGGGGCATAATAGGAGACAATGGTAACTTTGAAGTCTAAGAGGTAGCCGGTAATTATGAGGTAGTGGCCTTCTGGGTCTCTAAACTCTGCCAGGAGTGTGAATGGAGTAGAGCGATTGAAGGTATGTTTTCTTCTTCAATGATGGGCACTGATATGGCTGCACTGACGGGCACTGATACGGTGGCACTGATGGGCACCTATGAGGTGGCACCAATGAGGTGGCACTGATGAGGTGGCACTGACGGGCACTGGTGATGGGCACTGATAGGCAGCACTGATGGGCACTGATAGATGGCACTGATTGGCACTGATAGGTGGCACTGGTATGTGGTACTGATGGGCACTCATAGGTGGCACTGATGGGCACTCATAGGCTGCACTGATGGGCACTCGTAGGTGGCATTGATGGATACTTATGGATGGCACTGATGGGTACTTATGGGTGGCACTGATAGGTGGCACAGATGGGCACTGATGGGCACTGATAGGTGGGCACTGATGGGTATGGATAGGCACTGACAGGTGGCACCGATGGACACTGATGGGTGGCACTGATGACACTGATTGGTGGCACTGATGACACTAATGTCCCTCTCCCTGTCAGGAGAGCCGACGATAGGCTCTCCTCTACTCGCGTCTGTCAGACGCGAGTGAGGAAAAGCCGGGCAATGGCTTTTCCTATTGACATCGTGATCAGCCATGATTGGACATGGCTGATCACATGGTAAAGAGCCTCCACCGGAGGCTCTTTACCAAGATCGGTGGAGTGGTGTGTCAGATTGACACACCGCTCCACCGATCGCCGCGATGCGTGCCCCCACGGGCGCGCGGCGGCATGTTATCTTGCTGGACGTCATATGATGCCCAGTCAGGATAAATGAACCACTGCCCGGCCGTCAATCTGCTATAGGCCAGGCGGGAAGTGGTTAATCCACATTATGAAAGGATTTACAAACTAGTCTAAAGAAAATAGAATTAGGACCTCTATGTATTTAACTGTCAATTCTAGGAGATTAATGGGTAGATTTCAGGTAAAATTAGGATAGAGAAAACAAATTAGACCCTTTAGAGTTAATTTGTAAATAATCTGCAGTATAGAGAAATGTGATTATCTACATAGTAACATAGTTGGTAAGGTTGTATAAAGACAACAGTCCATCCAGTTCAACCTGGGTAGGTGTGTGTGTAAACAATTATTTCTGACACAAAATAAGAAAGATGAAAAATGAATTTGTTTGGGATGACTGCTCATGACTAATGGTAAATATGTGAACAATGCTACCTTAGACCAATGTGATGAGATGCTTAGCTTAAAAGTCAGACTTCTTGTTTGTCAGTGGAGGCCATCTTCATGGTCTGATGTGTCCATCGTCTTAAACGACAGGTTTAGTTTGCTTTTACATTTTAATACATTGAATATTTATAAGTTTTTAAATCTTTCTTATCAGGTATTGTGCAATTGCATAGTCCCTGCATATAGTATATTAGGTTGTAGTATCTAGAAAGCATTGTGTTAAAGGATAAGTTCACCTTCAGTAACATGCTACACCCGCTTTCAGCAGCCTTGCACCACACCGATCCCTCATTGTGACAGCAAACGGGGAATCCTCTCCCCACAACTGCTGTTACAAATTATAAAAAGTGTGGTTGTGCAGGGCTCCGTCATTCGTTCACAAAGTTCTGCAAATAAATTGACTACAAGTCCCGTTTTCCACCACGGCAGATGTGAGGGCACTGTACTGAAAGCTGTACTGAGAGTTTGCAGAAACCTGATATTGCACCAGTGATTTGATGATCATGTGTGAAATGATCTGTAGGTTGCTAAGAAAAAAAAATAAATGCACATTTTTTTTACCTGCAAAAATGTGCATTTATTTTTTTTTTTTCCACAAAAAGTTTTTATTAAGAAATTTTCATAGGTGTTACATAAAGCACAATAACAAACATGTATAAACAAATATACTTGGTTTCAAGGAAATATCAGAGTTTAATCACTCGTATAAAAAACAAACCAATAGGCAGTGCCCAAGACTCCTACACAATAATAGGTCTAGACAGAAAATTCCTAGGGTCCCCTGAAGAAGTTGTCAAGGCATAATTAAGTGGAGTAGGATTGTGGCCATGCATTATAAACCTATTAATGCTTCTAGGAGATCGGGCCAGAGCAAAAAAGCATAAGGTAGCATATAGTTGTACTATAAGTCGTGTAAAAAAGATGGGTAGCGTCTTACCCCAGTTCGGCACACTACACCAACTCTTTCCTTATATAGAATCGATATGGGGAGACAGGGAGACAGGGAGGGAGGGAAGGGAGGGGTTGAAGGAGAGAGGAAAGCACCGAGTAAGGGGGAAAGAGAGTGAAAACAGGAGGACACAAAAAAAGAAAAGAGGGGGAGTGTGGGAGGTGGGCTCCCAGAGGGTTGCATGAAGAGGGGGTGGGGGAACCACCAGTTACCCTCCCCAGCTGCCCCTGGGCAATGCACTGGATATATAGGATCTATTGCTCCCTTGGGTCTGATGTATCCAAAGGGCCTAGACCCGTCATGCTCAGGTCAAGTAGTTTCCTTTAGTAGTTCTTGGTATCATTGTAAATTCTGGTATTCATACCAGGGTGCCCATGTAGTCAAAAAGTGTGATATTCTATCCTGTGTGGTATGGATAAGCTCCTCCACCGCTGCTATGTGGTTGGTTCAGATTGCCCATTCCTTCATTGAAGGAGATAGTTTGGACCTCCAATGGACCAGCAGGCATAGCCTGACTGAGTTAATCAAATGCATAGCCACTGACTTGTAATATCTTTTGTGGGAAATTTTGGAATGATGTAAGAGGTATTGCTTTGGTGTGAACTCCAAGGGAAGTGAGGATATCTCAGTTATAACTGCATGACCCTGTCGCCAATATGGTTGAATCAGCGGGCAATTCCACCATATATGGAGAAAGGTACCTGGGCTCTGTTCACACCTCCAACATTGTTCTGAAATTGTTGGAATGAATTTGTGGAGTATGCCCGGGGTTCTATACCACTCTGTTAGAGCTTATACCCATTTTCCTGCGTTTGTATGTTAAGTGAGCCCTTGTGAATGTAGAGGTGAATGCAGTCCCAATTGGTGTCCTCTATCACTGTGCTTAGCTCATTCTCCCAACCGGTATGTTCCAAGCGCAAGGAAGCATAGGGCTTTCCAAACATTGAGGCGTATAGCACTAAAATTAAATGACTCTGGGGAAAGGAGCTAGAAAACAGTGATTCTAGGGCTGTTGGGGCTTTTGCAAAGCTTTCCCTGTTTGTAGGGCTGTCTAGGTAGTGTTTCAGTTGGACATAAGTCCAGAAGGGGAAAGACTTAGTATTCAATCTTGCTGCAAGTTCATCCTGCTGGAGAACTCTTCCCCTTGAGAAGAAATGCTTGGCTTGCATGTCTGGGTACGGCCATTCTGCTACTAAGTAAGCTTTCTCCATACCTGGGAGGAAGTCTGGATTATCTTTGATGGGTGTGATTGCGCAGATTTTCGCTGAAAGGGAGTGTATCTTGCATGCCCTGTCAAAGGCATTCAAAGTTGCTCCAATAAGTGGGTGGGATTGAATGGGTGTCGGTATATGTTTTTTGAGAGCCAGGGGGTTAAGCAAAGTTCGGTCCCCGAGATAAGCTGCTCTAGCAACACCCAGCCCTTGCATCGTCTATGGAGTCTCCAGTCCACTATTCGGGTCAAGTGTACCACACAATAGTACCTCTGCAAGTCCGGAAGGCCTATTCCACCTTTAGTTTTTGGCAGGACAAACTTTGACCACCTGACTCGTGCTGTCTTGGTACCCCAGAGAAAAGCTCTATATATCCTCTATGTGGTGAAAAAAGAGGGTGGTAAGTGAATGGATATAGTTTGCAGTTTATACAGTAAGCGAGGGAGTATAGTCATCTTGAAAATGGAGGCTTGACTAAACCATGAGATTGTGGGGGCGACCCATCTATTCAGATCCTGCTGCTCTCAGTTCTGATAGGAATTTTTTTTCAGATTGCTAGGTAGATGTATGCCTAGATATGTGAGGCCATCTGCTTTCCATCGGAATGGGAAGTTAGCCCGATAGTGTTGAACTGTTGTAGGGGGTAGTGAAACATTTAATGCAAAGGATTTTGATTAATGAATCTATAGGTTCGAGATAATTTTAAATTGTTCTAGGACAGGCATTCGATTGGGTAATTAACATTAACATTAATGAGGATGAAAGGAAAAGCAGAATATCATCTGCAAAGGCGGCTATTTTGTACTCCCGTTGGTATACTGTTACGCCTTTTGATGTTTGGGTTTGCTCAGATACACTGAAGTAGAGGTTCTAAGGTAAGAATGTAGAGGAAGGGAGAGACTTGGCATCCCGGTCTGGTCCCGTTATGGATGGGGAAGGCATCCAATAGGTGGCCATTTACTCGGACTCTAGCCCTGGGACTGGCATATAGTGCCTTTATATGAGCCCGCATACAGCTTCCCAGTTCCAGGGCCTCCAGGACCATATAGTCCCAGGCCACGTGGTCGAATGCCTTCTCTGCATCCATGGCTAGAAAGCAGCCCTCTCGCTGGGTGGAGGTGAGCCAGTGGTGTATGTTTAGGGCCTTGATGGTGTTGTCCCTAGCCTCCCTTCCTGGGACAAAGCCAACCTGGTCTAGACCTACCCATGCAGGCACATGATAGGACAATTGGGTGGCCAAAATTTTTGCAAACAATTTCACATCCACATTCAAGAGGGAGATGGGTCGATAGCTAATTACATCTGTGGGATCTTTTTTTTCTTTGGGGATAACTGAAATATATGCTTCTAATAGGTTTCCTGAGGAGCAGGGAGTGTGGGAGAGGGTATTGAAAGCCCTGAGGAAGCCGGGCACTAAGATTTCTTCAAAGCTTTGGTAATATTGCGCCGGAAAACCATCTGGTCCCGGGCTTTGTGGCCTTCAAGGCCTCCCCCCACTACTCCACTGACAGCGGGGCTTGCAAGGCCTGTCAATCCTCAGCCGAAAGCGCCTGGGGGCTATATGTGCCCAGAAATTCCCGTATAAGGTTTGCACGTGTGTTTTCATCTACCGACCTGTGTTCATGTGATTGAAGATCATAAAGTTTACTATAAAAGGGTTAAAACTGACAGGCAATCTCCTCATTCTTGGAATGAGCTACTCCACCTCTATCTACTATATGGTGGACAGTAGATGCGAGAGTGCACTTTTGTGTAAGCCTTTCTAAAAGCCTCCCTGGTTTGCTGCCCTGTTCGTAGAATAGTTTCTGTGAGAGAACCTGTCGTTTCCAAGCCCTTTTGAATAGCTCTTCCAATAGAAGCGCTCGTGTGCCAGCTAGGTCTTTCACTACCCTCGATGCTAGTGAGCGTTTGTGTTGCGCCTCCAATGCGGCTATCTTGTCAGATAGGCTGCTAATAGTAGCTTGGTATTTTTTTTTTTGACTGCGATGGAAAGCAGTTGTCCTCTTACGACACATTTATGCGCCTCCCATTGAGTCATGAGGGACACATCTGGTGTGTCATTATGTCTAAAGTAGTCTTTAATGGTCTGTGTAATATCTGCAAGGTCTTTAGGGTCAGAGAGTAGAGAGGCCTCCAGCCTCCAGATTTTGGTCGACGTTTCCCTCTGTGGGAATTGCAAGGTCAGCGTGATCGGGTGGTGGTCAGAAAAAGAAAATATAGTCAAGCCTAGAGTAACGATTATGCGGAGCTGAGAAGAATGTGTCAGTCTTTCTCCCATGGGTTTATTGTGAGCCAGGTGTCATGGAGTGTGAGAGTAGCAAATCAAAGTTTTACTTGACGTAGAGCAGAGAATGGGAGTGAGGATGTGTCATTGGAGGTGTCAAGCAGCGGGACCAGGGCTATATTAAAGTCCCCTCCCAATATTAAGAGACCTGCCTGAAATGACGTGAGCTGCAAGAGGACCTCTTTCAAAAAAGGTACTTGCCCAGAGTTTGGACAGTATACATTCGCCATGGTCACCATTTTGTTTTTCCAGATCCCCTTCAAGAAGAGGAATCTGCCTGCTGGTCAATAAGATGAAATGTGAATGATTTTGCAAGCAGTATCAATACCCCCTTCATTTTGGAGTCGGCACAAGTTGCATGATATACCTCAAGGAATCGGTCATTGGACAGGCGGGGTGTGGAGCCTGATTTAAAGTGGGTTTCTTGAAGAAACACCACCTGGGCTCTATGGCGGTGCACTTCAGCAAGAACACTACTGCGATTTTCCGGGATATGTAGGTCTTTGACATTCAGGGAATAAACCTTGAGAGATAGAGGAGCTGATGACCGTGGTGTAGAGGGCATGTTCAGTTGATACCACCTCCAAGTGTGGTATAGAAAATTTTAGGGGATGGCCGGGGAGTGGGGGTAGGTGGAAATAAGAGGGAGAGTGAGCAGGAAGAGGAGTTACAGAAGGGGATTGAGCATGCCTCGGGGGCTACTCAAGGTGTGCTCGGGACCTAAGGGGGGGCCCAAAATGGGTATGTTACAACTGACTCCTATATAGGGGTTTGCTTAAGTCCAGCTGAGATACCTACGGTGTAAGGGTAATAGAAAGCTTTTCTGGCTAGATACAAGGGGGAAACCTGCCTTCTTGTGGTGGGGAGGAGACTTGGCACCAAAAACAAAATGTGCAACCTGCCATCCAGAGACTCCAAACAACTAAGATAGGATGCGGTGAACGACCCCCGCCCCAGCAGATGGGGGAATGCTGAGCCGACCTGCCTAGTAAAGGTGAGCAGATCGCCTCCCGGCATCCCACCACCCGATGTGCCGGGGACCCCCACCAAATCTGAATTACCCGTAACATCATATTATCACATGTAATAGTATAGAGTATGACTATTAGGAGGTAAACATATAAAACTAAGAAAACCTAATCAACCTGGCTACCATCGTGTTTACCATGGTCGTTTATCGAGGCCCCACGAGGACAAGAGGCCCCGTCCACCAGTGGATCTCCAGGGAGAACAAGAAAACGAGAAAACATATGACAAAAAACAAATAAACATCCCTCCGGTCAATTTGCCTAAGGAGTGCTATGTGACCCAACAAAACGGCCAAACGGCTCACGGCCAAAGTTAAAGAAGCTATAAACCAATAAGAAAAGAGCTTTTAAAAAATATAAAAATGAAGGAACACTAGTGTCCTTTAAATGTTACAAAGAATTTAACAGAACATGTAAAAAGGAAATCAAGGGTGCAAAATTCAAAACGAACGACAGATTGTAAAAGATAGTAGGACAACCCCCCAAAAATTCTTCAAATATATTAATAATAAAAAGGCCAGTTCTGAGCATGTAGACCCTTTACAAAATAATCTAGAGTGGGTGACTGGGGACAAAGAGAAGGCAAATTTATTAAATACTTTTTTCAGCTCTGTGTATACAAAGGAGCATGGTGGAGCTTATGTCCATAATGGGGGTGGTAGTGACACAGCCCTGAATGATCCACAATGGCTCAAAAGTGATATGGCCCAGAATTGTTTAGACAGAATAAAGGTGGATAAAGCACCTGGACCTGATGGCATCCACCCACAGATCCTAAAAGAATTGAGCCCTGTAGTTTCAAAGCCATTGTATCTAATTTTTAGGGACTCATTCATGACGGGAATAGCACCACTGGATTGGCGCAGGGCAAACGTGGTGCCTATATTTAAAAAGGGGTTAAAGTCTTTACCAAGTAACTATAGACCTGTTAGTTTAACTTCTATAGTCGGGAAGATACTGGAGCGTTTAATAAAAGACCACATAGATGAGTTCTTGCTGGAAAAAAACACTTTAAGCAACAGACAGCATGGATTCATGAAAGACAGAAGTTGTCAGACAAACCTGATTTCTTTTTATGAAGAGGTAAGTAAAACCTTGGACAGAGGGGTGGCTGTGAACGTGGTATACTTGGATTTTGCAAACGCGTTCGACACAGTTCCCCACACACGGCTCATGTGTAAGGTAAAGTCTACAGGCTTGGAAATATCAGTTTGTAAATGGATAAAAAAACTGGCTAAAAGAATTCAGAGAGTAGTGGTTAATGATTCTTACTTTGAATGGTCTAAGGTTATCAGTGGTGTACGCCAAGGTTCATTGCTGGGACCCTTACTTTTTAATATCTTTATAAATGATATAGGGTCTGGGATCGAAAGTAATATTTCTGTCTTTGCAGATGACACCAAGCTATGCAGTGGAATAATGTGCTAACAGGATGTCTCCAATTTACAAGCCGACCTCAATGCGCTGTCTAATTGGGCGACTATGTGGCAGATGAGGTTTAATGTTGATAAATGTAAATTTATGCACTTGGGGGCTAAGAATATGCATGCATCATGCATGCTAGGGGGAGTACAACTGGGGGAATCCATGGTGGAGAAGGATCTGGGAGTTTTGGTAGATCATAAGCTCAATGATGGCATGCAATGCCAAGCTGTGGTTTCCAAAGCGAGCAAAGTCCTCTCTTGTATTAAGAGAGGTATGGACTCTAGAAAGAGAGATATAATTTTGCCCCTGTTCAAATCATTAGTAAGACCTCATCTGGAATATGCAGTTTAGTTTTGGGCACCAGTTCTCAAAAAGGATATTGGGGAACTGGAGAAAGTGCAGAAAAGGGCAACCAAACTGATAAGAGGCATGGAGGAGCTCAGCTATGAGGAAAGATTAGAGGAACTGAATTTATTCACTCTCGAGAAGAGGAGAATAAGGGAGGATATGATCAACATGTTCAAATATATAAGGGGTCCATATAGTGAACTTGATGTTGAGTTATTCTCTTTACGGTCAACCCAGAGGACACGGGGGCACTCTTTACATCTAGAGGAAAAGAGATTTCATCTACAAAATCACAAAGGTTTCTTCACAGTAAGAGCTGTGAAAATGTGGAATAGACTCACGCCAGAGGTGGTTCTGGCCAGCTCAGTAGATTGCTTTAAGAAAGGCCTGGATACTTTCCTAAATGTACAGAATATAACTGGGTACTAACATTTATAGGTAAAGTTGATCCAGGGAAAATCCGATTGCCTCTTGGGGGATCAGGAAGGAATTTTTTCCCCTGCTATAGCAAATTGGAGCATGCTCTGCTGCAGTTTTTTGCCTTCCTCTGGATCAACTGAGGGTTGACTGTTATTCTATTTATTTATTGTTTTTAAGGTTGAACTGGATGGACGTGTGTCTTTTTTCAACCTGACTAACTATGTAATATGTAACAAGAGCATCACCCAACTCAACTATGGGAGCACACCCACAAATTGGGTAGAGTGTGAGCGCTCCCTAGCTTCAGGGTCTCTATGCCCCCTGGTCTCTAAAGTCTATGAGCTGTTGTGCAGCACAAGCCAAAGGTCTTCTCCACTAAGGTACATTATGGATTGACCTAGCTATGAGAGAGATCATGCATGGGGAAACAATATGAGTCAAACAGTAATACACAAATACAATTTCGGCAAGCTGTAGTGGTCCCCTTCCTCCTCAGAGCCCATGTAAGAGGAGGCCTAAGGAGGTCTCAGTACTGTCAGTGTGGTTTCTGCGTCAGCCACATAGCGAGCTTGTGTCCCCGCAGTCCCCCAGAAAAAAAAAGAAAAAAGGGGGGGAGAGCGGGGGAAGTGAGATGGTTGGGATTTTGGTATCAAGTTTAACAATTCCGATGTTAGAAGCAAATAACCAGTGTCCCGCCTATCCATCCCTCTGCCATGGTAGCCCGGATTACAATCACACTTCGAGGGTTGCATGTGGGGGACGAAAAAGAGGGCATCTCATGTTTATTGTAGGCAGTAACTATCTGTATTCTAGCAGGTGATTTAGAACTGTAAGATGGGAAGGGCACGCTTCTTCCCATGGAACAGCTACCTCCTCAAGTATGAGAGTGTTTTTTGGGATTCGGCTAGGGCCGAGTTAGTCACTGAGCAAGTAATGGAGGGAATGAGGTTTTTTGTGGAGGTTGGTGCAAACCTCTGCTGCGGAACAAATCAGAGTACTTTAAAGAGTTCACCTTTCCATAGTCTTTAGGTGCATCACTGCCTGGACAGATAAATGTCTTACCTCAGATCATGAGAGGGACTCTGTGGACTCTTGCGCCAGTGTGGGGTAGGGCTCTTGTCAGAATGAAAAAGAGAGAGAGTGCATGGGTAAATGTTAAAAGCCCCCCACAGTACCTTACCTAATGTTCGCTACTTGCTCAGAGCCAAGGTATCCTTGCGAACTTGTGCACTGGTCAGTACAGGTTGAAGAGGATAGTCAGAAATGAGGAGAGGTTATAGGACAGCTCACCAAATCTTGATTGTGTGTTCAGTGATCAGTTTTGCGTCGAGCAGATGATGGGGAGACGTGCAGGCTTTCTTCCATTTCCATGTCTCCACGTCTATTCGGCGATGGGTTGGCTAAGGGTCTGCGGCGGCGCTGCCTGCTTCTTTGTGACCTCGGGGTATCTCCAGGGTGAGTAGGGATCCAGTGCTCTGATTACACAAACGCACTGTACCACTCTGGAACAGAAATCATGGTATGCCTAGGGTTTCACAGAAGGGTTGGAGGTCCGCTGGCATGCGCAAATGCGTTGTGCGATTTCCAGCGGCCGCTTGCAGGCAGAAAGGAAACTTCCACTGATAGGGGATACGTCTGTCCTGCAAAACTTGCAGGAGCGGGCGAAGATCTCTGCTATACTGCAGGGTGATGGCAGACAAGTGCTGGAACAGTTGGATTTGCGCCACTTCATATGCCAGGTGGGGGTGATTGCGGGCCAGGCACAGTATGTCCTCTTTTTGGGTAAAGCTGACCAGACACCATACTGCATCCCTGGGAGGATCAGTGTCCCTTCTCCTAGGTCTCAGTGCTCTGTGACACCTCTCCATTTCTACCGGAGCATCTGGTGGTCTGCCCAGCAGGGTGTTAAATATAGCCCACACAGCAACTTGCAATTGGGGACCCTCCACTGTCTCAGGGATTCCCCGGACATGTAGATTGCGTCTGCGACCCCTGTTATCCAGGTCCTCCAAGTGCCTATGCATGTCAATGAGGTGCTGAGAGTGAACATTCACAACCTGCTGTGCCTGTGTAATGGCCGCTCCGTGCGTCTCTGGCCGCCACTTCTACATGCTCCACACGTGCTGCCACAGCCTTCAGGTCAGATTTTAAGTCCAAGATAACCTCTGTGAGAATGCTCTTGATGTCCAGAGCCACTTGCTGCAGGTCCGCTAGGCTTAGGAGGGGAGAGGCTTGTGAGGAGGTCATATTCCTGAAGGAGAGTGCAGGGGCATCAGCGGCGGCGCTGTAGCCTGTATTACTACAGTCCGCCGCTTGGGATGCAGTCTGCGGGTCCATGTGCTGGGTGTGGAACATCGCTGGTATGTTCCTGCCAAGCTGCGTGGACTGGTCCAGCTGCAATTGGGTGGTAGACTGGTTCCTGCCTGTCATCTGTGTGGTGTTGGGTCGGATAATATCGCTTCTGAAAGGCTTAGCTGGAGCTCAGGATAGCGGAGCTCTTTCTCTAAGCATCCATTCCGTTCTGATGCTAGGCTACGCCCCTCGTGCATTTATTATTATTATTATTATTATTATTTCCTATTATTATTTGTATTGTTATTATTATTATTGTTATCATTGTTATTAAAGGCTTTAAACGTAGCCTTTAAGAGAAAATTGCATACTTTGATCCATTTTTTGGGGGGGGGGGGACAAAGTGTAATATTGCATCATTTTGTTGTATATATATTTATAGTAATAGTAAGTCAAGTTTATGAGCCATTGGTAGCTTTTCAACCATTCACGTTTATATGATTTTGTAGCAAGAATGATCAAAGCTGTTGGCTGTTTATATCATCTATATCATCATATGCCATAGTTTCAGTGGCACATGACAAGCCCAGAGGGGATGAAATATTACCTAAAGGTTCACATCTACCTCTATCATCAAATTTACTTCACTGACATGACAACCAATTCTGCAATTACCTCTGTGACTTTTACCACAATTATTCATAATTTGAAAATAAGAAATATTATTTCTCAACATAACAAAAATATTCTTAGTGAAGTACGTCAGGAAAGTGTATTTGTGTGTGCTTGGTTTCATTGTAATACATGCACTATTTACACCGCTGCAGGAACTCAAACACAGCCTACACAACAACATGTACATTTCTAGATATCATCTGAATTGCTAGAACCATGACATCAAATCTGTCCATGAAGTTTGCAGGGTCAGCTTGAAAACAGACTAGCAAGCAAGTCAGATGATGTCTGCAAACACACACATTGTTGATCAGCAGTCATAAGCCATTTAAAAAAAATGTGATGTAGGCTGTGTTTAAACGGTTTGTTAACCCACGTCATGTACTTTCTATAATCTGTTCTGCCATATAATGATATGTCCCCCTGTGTGTCTTTTGTATAGTATATACCTTATCACGTGACGCGCTGCATCTCTCCTCTCATCGTGTGACAGATGCAGTGGGAGGGGCCGAGATTCCCCAGATGATTTTACTCTGGAGAGGAGGAGGGGGAGGAGGAGAGGAGGAGTGAGATGGAGAGATGTGGCACGTCACGTGACTGCTGATCAGTGCTCACAAGGTATATACAGCTTTTTTTAATACAACAGTCAAGCAGGGGGACATATCATTATAAGACAGAGCGGATTATATAAGGTAGTATGTGTTATGAAGGCAGCAGCAAGGTGGGCAGAGGGGGTGGGGGTGGACACTGACACAGGAGCTGAAAGGCAGGGATGGGAGGGGGAGGATGACACAGGAGCAGAGAGGAGAGACAGCAGGCTGCGGATGATGGAGGCACACAAACTGACCACTGTGTCAGGGCTCAGCAGCCATGATTACCGTGGTCAGTTTACAGATGGGAGGGGAGAAACTGGCAGGATCAGCCAGGTTTTTTAGGTGTTGCAGTGGCCCAAATGACACAGGACAAGCACTGTGTCATATAACATGCTTTAAAGGAGCAGGATCTTTATTTTTTTACTTTTTGGGGGTTAACTTACTCTTTAAGTTCCTGTAGCTGTATAAATAATGCACAAATCACAATGAAACTAAACATGCATACAATAAACACTTACTACTTACACTTACTACTGACTTTCCCTATTCAAAATTATGTGGATTGTTCTGCCCTCTGGTGATGAGGCTAAAAGCCTTTCAATCCAGCCTTGTATATGTAAAATGGGAACTTACTATTAGAATATTGGAAGATTTCTTTGCTGATCTGTTTTTGAAGAGACATGTGTTGGGACTGATATTCTTTCTTCACTATCTTGTACTTTTCTAGAAGTTATCCTTCTAGAAGTGATATATCCCCATAGTCCACTTACCTTACTGCCTTTAGAAACATAGGTCATTGACTTCACTGTTACATGTACTTTATATAAAAACCTGTACACATAATTTAAAGTGATACTAGTCTCTTTTTTTTGTTAAAAAAAAACAAACAAATGGTTTTGCACAGAGCAGTGGTTTTGCACAGAGCAGCCCAGATCCTCCTCTTCTCGGGTCCCTCTTCGGCGCTCCTGGTTCCTCCTTCCTGTTGAGTGCCCCCACTGCAAGCAGCTGTTTAGACACAGAGTCATGGCCCAGCCTCGCCCCCTCTCTCTCCTCATTGGCTCAGATTGACAGCAGTGGGAGCCATTGGGGCTTTGCTGCTGCCTCAGCCAATGAGGAGGGAGAGTCCCAGACAGTTGAGTCTCGAGCAACATTGCTGGATCGAGAAGGGACTCAAGTAAGTATTAGAGGGGCTGAGGGGGGGGGCTGCTGCACACAAAAGGCTTTTTATCTGAATGTATAGAAAGCAAAAATAAAAATTAAGTACAGCGCTACGTTTAGAAGGAAAGCGAAAAGCAGCCAACACACCTATAGACTCAAGGCAGAAAAAAACCAAAAGTGTGGCGCTATATATCACATCAACAGCCGTGTGTATTACAATAAAGACACATAAAAATGATGAATACTACCAAAAAATGTATGACCATAAAATGGATAGTGTCAATTAATAATCATTGTTGATCACATATAAAGTAAATACACAATAATACTTAATCATCAGATGTGCCAGTGATTAGTAGAAACCCGTGCTGGTTCCATGAGCCAGACACCAAACATAAAAAACATGAAACTTTAAAAGTCCATAAAAAATGTGTAGAAAAATAGTGAAGTAAACATCAACAGAGTTCAAAGGGGGTGATGCATGGCCAGATGGTATTCACAGAATTTTAATTGCAAAACAGAGCTCAAATATCAAAATAGCGGCGATCGTGAGGGATCCACAGTCACGATCGCCGCTATTTGATATTTGAGCTCTGTTTCTTTCTTCCAAAATGTGAATCTGTTTTTTTATTATTTTAATAAACTAGTGTTTTAAAACGTTATTACGCTATGTGAGTTTTGTTTGCTCCTTGCATGGCATATGAAACTACACGTTTGGCTTATGCTGGATTACCTATGGGAGAGGAAGCCGTGCGGACCCCCCCTTTTCTTTCCACCATCTGTTGATGACATCTGACAAGACGCATTTCCCAGAACCAGTGGTTATTATGCTTTTTTGACTTGTCTGGCGTACGCCATTTCAGGTCAATTTTTTCCGTTAAGCCTCCTCTACTCCTGGTGTTGGCCCCGGCACTGATGTACAATATATGCACACTTGTGGTCTCCCTTCTGCCCACTCGCCAGATTTGGTGCAATTAAAATTCTGTGAATACCATCTGGCCATGCATCATCCCCCTTTGAACTCTGTTGATGTTTTCTTCACTATTTTTCTACACATTTTTTATGGACTTTTAAAGTTTCATGTTTTTATGTTTGGTGTCTGGCTCATGGAACCAGCACGGGTTTCTACTAATCACTGGCACATCTGATGATTAAGTATTATTGTGTATTTACTTTATATGTGATCAACACTGATTAATTATTTGACACTATCCATTTTATGGTCATACATTTTTTGGTAGTATTCACCATTTTTATATGTCTTTATTGTAATACACATGGCTGTTGATGTGATATATAGCGCCACACTTTTGTTTCTTTTGTTTTTATCTGAATGCATAGAATGCATTCAGATAAAAAAAACCTTCTGCCTTTACAAGCACTTTATTGATCATTATGACAGTGCAGGGTTGTATCACACCGATACAGTATGTGATAAAATATTGGAAGCAAAACAGCTTGCTTTAAACCCCGACCTATGTGTATTTTTTAACAATTCCAGCTACCCAGTGTAAAAAGTTGTTTTTTTTCCCTATATTTATATTTGTTTGAATTTTATTTGAATAGCTCAAAGTTGCTCATAAAGATCACTCCATTAAGCGATGCTGCATAGCGAAGAAGTCATTCATTGTTACTATCCATTTAAATGGAAGATAAAACAAGGCCAAAAATCACCAAAAACACTATCAACAACAGCAAAAGAACATAATATAATTAATAGGTAACATATTTACGTTTTTAATGTTTTAATTAACAAAACAGTCACATCAGAGTTTTCTTTTATTGAAAGTAGTAATGATTACTACTATTAGTAATAAGAGCATTTTGAACTTATTTACAAATAAATTAGGTTTATGTTTTAAATGTGACAAAAGAGACAAGTTAGCGAGACTAAGCAAACTGTTGTCTGATCTTAAATGATCTGCAGCTATTTGTAAACTTTTGCAGGGCTGTCAGCAGTATGCTTGAACATGTGTTGATTTTTTTCTGCTTGCAATGGCATGCAGATTCACTGAAAAAAAATTCTTACAACCCCATATTAAAAAAAGAATGGATAGCATGTAGGCCCCTTATTAATACCAGCCTGGTTGCCTATCACTATAAGGGTTTGTGTGAATGGATGATGGAAGGACTGATCAAATACATGCACCCAAATAGAAAATGTGCTAAAAGGTGATCTATGACCTGCTTTGCCTGCAGTGCAAGCATGTCTTAATAGGAACTGTTAAATCCAGAGAAACCCCAAACAAATCAAGTCAAATACAGCCTCAGAGCTATCATCCACACTGTAATATTTAATTAAATGGGAATCTGCTGGCTTGCATTTGAGTAGCACTTTAAGTACACATCAAATTTGGGAAACAATGCCTGTCTACATGAGCCTTAAGACAAGTGTTTTAACAGTTATGACTCCCTGACTCCCTTCTCAAGAATCAATTCATATTTCAATACTTTTATTGATTTAAAAGAAAGTAAAGTTACAACAGGGCACACAATATTATATTAAATACTAAATGTCAAATATCCCATACATTTGTCTCTAAAATAAGATGGTATGATCATTTACAGTTATAGTATGGAAATACATCATGGTTGCATAGTTCTGCACATAAGAACATGCTGTATATAGTTTTTTTTCCTAATTATTAATTCATAAATATCATTACTGTCATTATAATATCAAGTAGTTACAGAAATTGCATGCAGAATAGTCATAAATAACTTCCAACAAAAAGTGGTAGTAAAACACGCATTTTTTCCTACAGATATGTAAGCATACAACTTGTAGAAAAATTAACTAAGGTTCCAAAGGACCAAAGTTGGAAAGAGATGGCTCCAAAAGGAAACTCACTGTGGTGTAGGTATCAAAACAATATTTATTAGTACTGTAAGGAGATTCCATAATACATTTCATTATTGATTAATTGTTGATTTCACCCTGTTCATGAGATATGTTCAGGGTTTGCTTATTTTGCTTAATAATTAGAAAAATATCTTGGTATATTTTAAATGACTTATGACAGACTGACTATGACTTACTGAATTATCTCATTGCAATATCACCCTGTCTGTCTTTTCCTCTTTTATGTCTCCATCTGAGGAAACATCTGTCTGTGGTTTTTATCTCTGTACACTGTTGCTGGGCATAAGAGGGCCAACAGCAGCTAACATTAGTTTTTTAGGGAAGCTGTGGTTGGACACCTCATGGTCCGGCAGACGGTGACAGAAAATAAGGAAACTTTTGACCTATTAACTTGAACTATAGGGGTTAACATTTTAAGATCACAAGATGAAGGCATTATTAAAGTATGGAAAATCACAAGATTAAGAAATTACCGAATATGCTAATATGTATTATTTTGATTGGCCCCCAAATTGGGGCAGAGTCTTGTAAAGACAGCATAAAACAGCGAATCCTGGAATAAAATATTGTAATCATTCAGCATACCTAATATGTGTGTATGTGTAATTGATTAACCGCCGGCGAGGACCTCCACTGAGCCATCTCCAAGAGCCTAGGCCACAAGGAGAAGACGGGCGCCTAACAGTTTTGGTACCAGGAAGTGGTGGGGTGTTTTGAACAGGTAAGACATTTTTACTCCTTTTTACCTATTTTTGGTAACTGGTGTTGATGCTTGCCTTGTTCAAATAACCTTGTATGTCCACCCACTTACATAACTGTGCCTTCGCAACGGACTAGGCTGGTCCCTTGGAGGGTTAAAGAAAGGGCTCGCAGGTTTTTTGGTTTTTTGTAGTCTGACTAGGTTGGTCTGACTGTGTTGAGTAGATATATGTGTGTTTAAAACTCGGGAAGTATAGAATACGCCCGTAGTATAAGGAGTGGCTGAGTGGACGCCCAATTTTTGGGGAAAATATTGAAAAGTGCACTTATTATACTTATTATAACATGTTCATATAGTGTAACTTTATTTTGCCACTGTATATATAAGATTTTGCTTGTTTTCTTTTAGGTACCACCGTAAGTATTTAGAGTGTATAGAGTATTAGAGAATTAGAGATAAGTGTATGATATATATGTGTATGACAACTGTGTCAGGGAAATAGGCTAGCAAACCAGCACAGGCAAGGCCGCGCTAACGCGCATCAACGCACACGGGTGTGCAATGTTTCTACTAGGCGGACGTCTGGCGCCACATTCGGACGAATGCACGTGCGTAGCAACGTCGCGATGTTACGAACGCACGAACGGAACGGTGTGCGTACGACGTGATACTACACCTTGCCTATTTAAACGTCCCACTGATGGTGCCACATTGCTGGATTATCGTCAGCTCTTCCTGTGTTCCTGTGATTGTGTTTCCTGTTGTCCTGACTTCCTGTTGTCCTGACTTCCTGTGTACCGACCCGGCTTGTTATCGACTCCTCTGGACCTCCTGGCTTATTCAACCGGCTTGCTTCTGACTCTCCCTGCTTGCTTCCTGCATCTGACCCCGGCTTGGCTAAACGGACTCCGCATTCCTCTGTCTCCTGTACCTGGACTTGTCGCTTTGATTCTCGGACTGCTTACTGTGTTTGACCCCCTGGCCTGGCTTCTGATTTTCCTATTGGACTTCCATTGGTCCCCTCCTTGGATCCTAAGCACGTTGCCTCTACGGACTTTCTCTATCAAGCTACCAACACCGGCTCCTACTTCCAGGCAACCTGTGCTTCTGTGAGCACCACATCCCTGTACCATATTCAGGGTTGTGCTGCACTCGGCCGCAAGGGGAGCCCTCTCAGCAACTCGGTCTCCTACCAAGGTCCTGACAGTATAATCCAGCCATGTCAGAGACCGACGGAGGTGACTCCCCGATGAATGCCATTCTCCAGCAAATCACGGCCTTTACCCCAGTCATTCAGAAGCTTCAGGAGGAATACTTCCGGTTGGAGGAACGTCTGCAGCACCTACCTGAGTCATCCTCCTCCTCGGTTCAAGGTCCACCTCCAGCGGCAGCTGCTGGGATCATGGTCCCTCCAGAACCACGTGTCCCAACGCCAGAATGTTTCCGTGGCGATCGAAGAAAATTTAGGTCTTTTAAAAACTCCTGCTACTTATACTTCGACTTGCAACCACAGACTTTTTTCAGTGAAACAGTCAAGGTGGGGTTCACTATCTCCCTATTACGTGGTGAGCCACAGACCTGGGCTCATGGCCTGTTGGAACAAAGCAGCCCCTCCATCAACACTATGGATCAGTTCTTCGAAGTCATGGCTCGGTTATATGATGATCCCCTACGGGTAGCCACTGCCGAAGCAAATCTACATTCCCTCCGTCAGGGTCAGCGCCCTGCGGAGGACTATACAGTGGAGTTCCGCACATGGTCCATGGATTCTGGTTGGAATGAGGCAGCATTAAAATACCAATATCGAATGGGGTTATCAGAGGCCCTCAAGGATGAGTTAGCCAGGTTACAGGGTCCGGCCACACTTGAAGATCTCATCCAGTTAACTATTCAGCTTGACAGACGTTTACGGGAACGTCAGGGTGAACGTGACCAGGCCTCTTGCTCCACTCGGAACCTGCCCCAAGTTCAGTCTGCATCAGCTCCCTTACAAGTCGGCATGTTCCATCCAGCATTAACTCCTGGGGTGAGACTTTATCGCCGGCAAGCGAGACTTTGCTTCTACTGCGGGGAGTCAGGACATTTCATAGATTACTGCCCCATAAGACCAAGAAAACCGACCCTCCGTACTCACCTTCAAGTATCCAGGTCTTCCTCTGCCCATATCTCACTTCCTGTTACATTGCTAGTGGCAGGTAAGGAGATCCACCTCCAAGCAATACTGGATTCCGGGGCGTGTAGTTGCTTCTTGGACTTGTCCTTGGCTAAAGATCTAGCTATTCCGTTAAACTATAAGGAACAGAGACTAACAGTTCATCTGGCTGACGGCTCCTTGCCAAGCTCGGGTCATGTCACCCAGGAAACCATACCTATTCTTACCACTACCAATTCTGGTCATCAGGAGTTTCTCAGATTTGATGTCTTAAGTTCCCCTATGTTCCCGGTCATCCTGGGAATCCCATGGCTACAAGCACACAATCCTCAGATTGATTGGTCCAAGAAGGAGGTACTCCTTACATCTCCCTATTGCCAACAACATTGTTTGACCCCCGAATTCCAGGACTTTTCCAGTTGCCTGACTGTACAATCCACACCGAGTCCGGATCCTAATGTACCAGCAGCTTACCTGGAATTTCTTGATGTCTTCGATAAAAAGAAAGCAGACACCTTACCGCCACACCGTCCTTACGACTGCCCCATCGAGTTACTACCAGGAGCTACTATTCCTTTTGGTCGTATATTTCCCCTCTCCGAGACTGAGCTTGAGACCTTGAGACAATATATTGATGAGAATCTTGAAAAAGGTTTTATCCGTCCTTCTTCTTCCCCTGCTGGTGCCGGAATCTTCTTCGTTGAGAAGAAGGACAAGACACTGAGACCATGTGTGGACTACAGGGAGTTAAACAAAATTACCCTTAAGAACCGCTACCCACTCCCGCTCATCCCTGAGCTTTTTCAAAGGTTCCGCACAGCACACATCTTTACCAAACTCGACCTCCGTGGTGCCTATAATCTCGTCCGCATCCGAGAGGGGGACGAGTGGAAAACGGCTTTCAGAACAAGATTTGGACATTTTGAGTACCTAGTCATGCCGTTTGGGTTGTGCAATGCCCCGGCGACCTTTCAGCATTTCATAAATGACATCTTCCGGGAACATTTAGATCATTTTGTTGTTGTCTACCTTGACGACATTCTTATTTTTTCTGCCACTCTGGAACTCCATAGAATACACGTGAAGAAGGTACTGAGCATCCTCAGAACCCATGGGTTATTCGTCAAATCTGAAAAGTGCGATTTCGAAAAAACTTCAATTCAATTCCTGGGTCTTATCATCACCACAGGTGGAATCGCCATGGATCCTCAAAAAGTAAAGTCCATCCTTGATTGGCCAGCCCCTTCTGACAAGAAGGGTGTACAGAGATTCATTGGCTTCGCCAACTTCTACAGAAGGTTTATAAAGAATTTCTCCACCATTGTAGCACCTATTACTCAGACAACCCGCCAACATACCAAGTTTAAGTGGTCAGCAGCAGCACAGTCCGCCTTCGATCAGCTTAAGACCTTCTTCACTTCTGCCCCAATTCTGCAACACCCTGACCCTGCTCTACCCTATGTCCTGGAAGTCGACGCCTCAGAAGTCGCCACAGGGGCGATTCTATCTCAGCGTCAGGGTCCCAAAGCACTGCTGCATCCCGTGGCCTTTTCCTCACGGAAAATGAGCCCTCCTGAGAGGAATTACGATGTGGGGGATCGGGAACTTTTGGCAATCAAGACAGCTCTTTGAGGAATGGAGGTATCTCCTGGAAGGTGCCACTCATCCCATCCTGATTTTTACGGACCACAAGAACTTAGAATATCTCCGTACGGCCAAACGTCTAAGACCCCGACAGGCTCGATGGGCACTATTTTTCTCTCGGTTTAATTTTCACTTAACCTATCGCCCAGGGTCGAAGAATGGAAAGGCAGACGCCTTATCCCGGATGTTTCAGGACACTCCTGAAGAAATTGCACCTAGTACAATTTTGTCTCCCCAAAACTTCCTACTGATCCAACCCGACCTAAGATCCTCTATTGAGCAGGCCTCTAGTCAGTGTACTGAAGCGGAAGTCTCCTCCCTGAGAAGCCAAGAGGGACTCCTATGGCACCAAGATAAGATTTTCGTTCCCCAGCAAGCCAGATTACAAGTATTGAAGACCTTTCATGACCATCAGCTAGCTGGTCATTTTGGGGTTCGAAAAACAACTGAGCTAGTTCAGCGGTCCCTATGGTGGCCCACTTTGAAATTTGATTGTAAAACCTATGTCAGCTCCTGCATCATCTGCCAACGGAACAAAGGATCCAACGCCAGGTCTTGGGGGTTGTTAAGACCATTGCCAGTCCCAGAACAACCATGGAGGAAGATTTCCATGGACTTTATCGTGGATTTACCCCCCTCAGAAGAATTTACTACCATCTTGGTGGTAGTAGACCGCCTGTCCAAAATGGCGCATTTTTTACCTATGAAAGGTACCCCCTCTGCCTTAGATACAGCAAAGATCTTTATTAAGGAAATTGTTCGACTACACGGATTACCAAATAACATCATATCAGATAGAGGGGTACAATTTACTTCTAGGTTTTGGAGAAACCTCTGCAAATTACTTTCTATTGAAATGTGTTTGTCCACAGCTTACCACCCACAGAGTAACGGTCAGACCGAAAGGACCAACCAAACGCTGGAACAGTATCTGCGGTGCTTCTGTTCCTTTTCTCAAGACGACTGGATTCAACTATTACCTTGTGCAGAATTTGCTTATAATAACTCAATACACACTTCTACCAACCAATCACCCTTCTGGGCGAATTACGGCTTCCACCCCTCATTCCTACCCAACGTCATTCCGGAATCTTCAGTACCGGCGGTTCAGGACAGAGTGGATTTCATCCATAATAATTATCAGACACTCCAGGATACCATGAAGAAGGCCCAAGAAGAATATGAGAAGCAGTACGATAGGAAGAGAAGAGCGAGCCCTACCTTTAAGATAGGGGACAAGGTCTGGCTCTCATCTATAAATCTCAAGCTACCATGCCCATCTCGGAAATTGGGACCCAAGTTCCTGGGTCCTTTCGAGATCAAACGCGAAATCAACCCTGTAGCCTTTGAACTCACTTTACCCGAATCTTTCAAGATCCATCCTGTTTTTCATGTGTCACTTCTTAAACATGTTGTTTCTAGTCCTTTTCCAGGGAGAGAAGAAGTGCCCCCACCTCCGGTCCAGGTTGGAGATGAAGCAGAATTTGAAGTTGAATCTATCCTTGACTGTCGTCGGAGAGGTAGGACAATTCAATTTCTAGTCAAGTGGAAGGGGTATTCTGCAGAAGAGAACTCTTGGGAGCCCGCAAGTTATGTACACGCTCCTAGGCTAATTCAGAGATTTCGCAGTAGGTACCCCGAAAAATGGGCACGTTTAGGCATCCGGAGGCTGCCCCTTGGGGGGGGGCACTGTCAGGGAAATAGGCTAGCAAACCAGCACAGGCAAGGCCGCGCTAACGCGCATCAACGCACACGGGTGTGCAATGTTTCTACTAGGCGGACGTCTGGCGCCACATTCGGACGAATGCACGTGCGTAGCAACGTCGCAATGTTACGAACGCACGAACGGAACGGTGTGCGTACGACGTGATACTACACCTTGCCTATTTAAACGTCCCACTGATGGTGCCACATTGCTGGATTATCGTCAGCTCTTCCTGTGTTCCTGTGATTGTGTTTCCTGTTGTCCTGACTTCCTGTTGTCCTGACTTCCTGTGTACCGACCCGGCTTGTTATCGACTCCTCTGGACCTCCTGGCTTATTCAACCGGCTTGCTTCTGACTCTCCCTGCTTGCTTCCTGCATCTGACCCCGGCTTGGCTAAACGGACTCCGCATTCCTCTGTCTCCTGTACCTGGACTTGTCGCTTTGATTCTCGGACTGCTTACTGTGTTTGACCCCCTGGCCTGGCTTCTGATTTTCCTATTGGACTTCCATTGGTCCCCTCCTTGGATCCTAAGCACGTTGCCTCTACGGACTTTCTCTATCAAGCTACCAACACCGGCTCCTACTTCCAGGCAACCCGTGCTTCTGTGAGCACCACATCCCTGTACCATATTCAGGGTTGTGCTGCACTCGGCCGCAAGGGGAGCCCTCTCAGCAACTCGGTCTCCTACCAAGGTCCTGACAAACTGAATGTAAAGTACTGTATTGATTTAGAGGATTTTTTTGTTAAGATATTGTATTACACATATATGTACTAAATGAACGACCTAAGACAGGAGCCTGACTGTAGTGAGATAGCGCCCGCCTGCCCACATTGCACCTTTGGTTTACTGTTCCTTAGTGTTGACAGGACATGGATCCTGCTTACCACTAGACCAACCGGATTTTCATACCGACTTGGTGCAAGGGGGGTCTTTCCTGCCACAAGAAGGGGTACTTTATACCGGGTACTAAGAGTTAACCTTCATAGCTATTTCAGCCCCACTGCCATAAGAGACCAAGGGACTTACTCCCAAGTCAGGGAACAGATTATAGCACAAACAGGTTGCTTTCATCTCTGTCCCTGTACTAGACACACACTACCAAGGTTATTAGATGGGGAATTCTGCGGCAACCCAGACCATGGCCAATCCATCTCCCTATGAGTATGTTAAAAACACACTGCCGGGGTCACAGGTAGAACCATTTTGGACACAGGTCAGAGAGAGGTGCCAACAGCTGGGGATACATGACCCAGGGCCAGTGGGACCCTGTTCTGAGGACGAGTGAAAGGAAGTGAGCAAGGTGTGTCAGGTACACAAGCACTCCTACCCACCTGGGAAATGGGAAGACACCCAGTATATGAAAAATTGTTACAAAATATGGAATAAATGCTTAGCCAAATATAAAACAGAGTATGTAACTAAAGCCCCCACACCAAAACTTGTAAATTCACCCACCCTATCACAACAACCCGAAGCACCCCCCCCTTATGTGATGGTTAAACAGGAGGATGGAACATTGGGTCCATGTCTTCAGCTGTATCCATCTTTGGATCCAGCAGTATTGGCTACCATGGTATATGGGGCAGCTGATCAGGTACAGGTTACACAATGGGAAAATGAAAGTAGAAACAGGGAAGAGGAAGTCCGGGCAGAAGGTATACGTAGGAGGGAAGAAGAGAGGATTAGGAGGTTGGATCCGAAGGAAAGGGAATTAGAAGAGAAGTTAAAAGAGCTCAAGAAAAGGGAGGAAGAGCTAGAACATTACAAAAGAGAGCTAGATAAGAGGGATGGTGAGATGAGAGAGTATTCTGCGATAACAAAGGAAGAAAGGGATGGAATGTCCCTGGAAAAGGGAGAAGAGGAAGGAGTCAGGAAGTTAAGCCCCAGGGAAAAGGAATGGGAGGAGAAACAGAAAGAATTTAATAAAAGACAGCAGGAAGAGGAAGAAAGGATACAGAGGAAAAGGGAAGATTTAGAGGCGTACGAGAAGAAACTAGAGAAAAAGGCAAGAAGGATTAAGGAAGCTGAGGAAAAGATAATTTCACAGCCATCCACCACACTCAGAAGCCAGAAACCCCCACAGGAGGAAAGGGAGCAGGGTGAATCCTCTACTGAGGAAAGAGAAATGGAAGTGGAACAGGAAACTCTAGGTGCCACCTTTAAAGCACCACTCATGCATATAGGGGAGACGGTAGTGCATATTCCCCTACCCCTAGGCACACTGTCAAAAATAAAGGAGTTATGCTCCAGCCCAAAGAAAAGCCCTAGGGAGGCTGGTGCTTTCCTTGCAAAATACAGTGCAGGGACAAGCCTGGATAAAGAAGATATGGCAGGGATTCTTAGTATAGTTGACCCTGACAGCCCAGAAGGGCATCCCGTAGAGGCCTTATGGACAGCCCACATAGAAGAAAATAAAGATTGGGTGTCTTTTTGGAAAGGTATGGGGAATCATTGGTCTGCTATATACAAGGGTTCATCTGCACTTCAGGAACTTGTCCTAGCAAAACAGGGACCGAAGGAAAAGTTCTATGAATTTTGTACCCGGGTATATGGTCTGTGGAAAGCAGTAGATAACGCCAACCCCCAATTGTTCACCACCACCATTATGGCTGGTGGCGATACGAAGGTGACACAGTTGCTTAAATTCACTAATCCAAAGTGGGCAGAACAACCCCCAGATGAATTTATGAAAGATGCTAGGTCACGAGAAACATCAGGGGTATTTGAACAGAAGGGTGGCATTTTTCCCTCCCTGACACCAACCCAGACTCTGCCAACTGGTGGGACTCCGCCCACCCACATAATGACAATGCAACCTTATCCACCAATGCAATCTTATCCCCCAGACCAGGCTTACCCACCAGACCAGGGGTGCTTTAACTGTGGGGAACTGGGGCACTGGAAGTCCCAATGTCCCTACAGAATTAGAACAAACGCCCAGAGAGGAAGAGGTAGGAATCTTAACACAGGCCCCCGTCGCCTTCAGGATATCAGGTATCCTCACCCACCACAACCCCAACCACCCCCACCACAACCCCAATACCAGCCTCAGCCTAACAGACCACCCCCACGCATTCCGATGCAGTGGCCATCCGCTCGGCGGACACCACAATAGGGATGCCAAGAGTATGTCCCGTCCCTCAGCCTTGTGTGTTATAATCCATCGTGGAAAAGTCTTCCACAGGTACTATTGCGGGTAGACAATCACCTGATATGTCTACTTTTGGATTCAGGGGCTACATTCAGTAGTCTGAATGATGCCATATATGACACACCGCACTGCACTGAGGGAAACTCTATTGGTATAAATGGGACATCAGTTACCCACCCCATCACTCCACCATTGCCCGTGGCTACTCCAGAAGGGCAGGAACTGTGCACTCAGAGTTTTGCTGTCCTTGTGGATTGCCCAGTATCTTTAATGGGGAGGGACCTACTCTCAAAACTGAATATCACCATTAAATTTGACAGAGGGGGCTCCCTCACTGCCAGCTCACCGTTCTATGATTTACATGCTCCAAAGAGACACACTTTCAGGGGACTCTTTGCATCATTGCCACCCACTCTAGAAACACATGCTATATGGGCAGACAGCAAAGGGAGTGTGGGTTTTATTAACTGTACACCCTACACACCACAAATGCGTCCAGACGCTGTAGTACAATATCACAAGCAATACCCCCTGCCACTTGAAAAAATTGAAGGCATCACACCATTAATCAATGATTACATAGCAAAAGGGATTCTGAAACACATTATAAGCCCCTGGAATACACCAATCTACCCTGTGAAAAAGGCAAATGGGGAATGGAGGCTTGTACAGGACCTAAGGGCCGTGAACAAGCAGGTTATACCTCTGCCACCTTTGGTAGCAGATATTTCTTTCATCTTTTTGAAAATACCTGCTGATTCCCTTTGCTACACAGTAGTAGACCTGGCGAACGCGTTCTTTAGTATCCCGATCGATGATGGGGTATTGCCCATGTTTTCATTCTCATGGGGATGGAGGGGAAAACAGTTGACCTGGTCAAGATTACCGCAGGGGTATGTGGACAGTCCCGCAGCCTTCTCCATGGTCCTTAATGAGACAATTAAGTAATGGACTGCTGAGCGCGGGTCGGTGCTAATACAGTATGTGGACGACTTGCTCCTGTGCAGTCGATCTGCTGAAGATTGTGCGGTCGATTCCACATCTCTGTTACATCACCTGGCCAGGTCTGGCCACCTAGCATCGCGGAAGAAGATACAATGGTGTCAAAGTCAGGTAGAATACCTGGGATGCGTTCTGAAGGAGGGAACCAGGCTGGTATCCCCCAAACGTGCCGCAGCCCTGCAGGCTCTCAGTCCTCCAAGAGACAAAGCAACTTTGCTCTCATTCTTGGGCGCAATCGTATATTGCCGCCAATGGATCCCAGATTGTTCATATTATGATGGCATTCTGAGGGAGGCTACCTTGTCCACCGCCCCAAAGACAGTAGATTGGACAACAGAAAGGCTCTGTGCTTTTCAGGCCTTGTTAAAAAGTCTGACTCAGGCCCCCGCCCTGGGATTGGTAGAATATGGCAAACCCTTTCAATTATACTGTGTGGTATCGGGAAATTCTTTTGCTGCGGTTTTGACACAGCAACATGGAACCGGGTACCGACCAGTCTCCTATCTCTCAAAAAAGTTGCCTACCCAAGTACAGGGGATGCCATCTTGTCTACAAAACCTTGCTGCTTGTGCTATGGCAGTTCAGGAGGCTAACAAATCAGTATTAGGCCATGAACTGACTCTTTACACTACTCATTCAGTAACTCACCTTCTACAAAACATGAACACACAGCATATGACAGCACAAAGGCTTAGTGGGTATGAGATCACACTTCTGAATACTGATAACCTCACCCTCAAACACGCACCACCAAGTAATCCCACTGTCCGTCTTTTACATTCTTTGCTCAAGCTGCCACGAGACCCTGATCAGAAGCACAATTGTGTTGAACAGGTTGCAGCAATAACCAGCCCTCGCCCAGATCTCACTGACATTCCCTTACCAGGAGTACAGGACGTCTTCATAGACGGCAGTTGTACTCGCCCCTCTGATGCAACATTCCTGACAGGGTATGCCATTGTCCAACTACCTGATGTGGTGTTGGAAGCAAAAGCCTTACCACCCTCCTCGGCACAGGTAGCAGAATTGGAGGCGCTCACAAGAGCTTGCATACTTTTCTCTGATGAGGAGGTAAACATCTACACAGATAGTAGGTACGCTTTTGGTGTAACGCACGACTATGGCGTAATCTGGGCGAATAGAGGATTTAAAACCGCTGACAACAAGCCAATCGCTAACTCTATGCAAATTAAAGCACTCCTGCAAGCGATTCTTCTCCCAAAGAGGATAGCGGTCGTCAAGGTAAAGGCACATTCATCGGATAACAGCAGAGTTTCCAAAGGAAACGCTCTGGCAGACAGAGAAGCAAAAAAAGCCGCTGCCCTGTACATTGGTCAGCCAGCCCCCACAACAATGTTTTTCAAGGAACATTTTACATCACCCAACTTTAAAACCGTTGTGGTACAAATACAGGGATTAGCTACAGAGGAGGATGTTTCTTTTTGGGTCAAGGATGGCTTGACCAAGGACCAAGAAGGTCTTTGGTCAAAAGAGGGGAAGATATTGGGAATACCAGAATCAAGCAGTGTTCTCATACTTTCCTATCTCCATGGTCCAGGACATATAGGTACCACCGCCCTAACAAACATATACACAAAGTCTTTCTGCACAAACAACTTAAGTAAACAGGCGAAACTCCTCACCAGCAGTTGTCTGACCTGTGCACAAAACAATGTCCAAGGGAAAAATCATGGATTACATGGCCACCCGCCCTCACCCCTGGGTCCCCTAACAGATTTGCAAATAGACTTCACACACATCCCCTAACAGATTTGCAAATAGACTTCACACACATGCCCAAACAAAAAGGCAATTTGAAATGCCTTTGCGTGATCGTATGCAAATGGTCAGGTTGGGTTGAAGGTATTCCATGTACAGGTGAGACTGCTAAAATTGCTGCCAAATGCCTACTGAACCATTGGGTTTGTAGGTTCGGAATACCAACGGCCATATGGTCAGACAGAGGGCCTGCCTTCAGCTCCTCTGTTACACAGACTTTAGCTAAGCTACTAGGCTTACAGTGGAAACTGCACATCCCTTACCACCCACAAAGTGCAGGAGTAGTGGAAAGAATGAATAGGAACATTAAGGACAAGTTAAAAAAGGCTACGGGGGGCACCATGAAAGGATGGTTGGATTACCTTCCTTCTGTCCTATTCCAGATCAGGACAACACCACATGCTAGAACAAAACTCTCGCCCTTTGAGATTTTGATGGGAGTTCCTGCAAACATAGAGCTGCCCCTCTTAGATCAAAACACTGACATTAACATCTATTCTCAACAGGAAATGTACGTGAAAAATCTGGTAAGTATGCTACAGGATATGAACGAACAAGTCTCTGTCACCTTTTCTCCTCTTTCAACAGAACCTACTCATCCCTTCATCCCAGGAGACAAAGTACTGGTGAAACAACTGGCACACAAAAAGAAGGTTGGACCCATTTTCTCTGGACCTTGGAAAATAGAGAAGGTTTCCAGAGCTGCTGTACTGACCGATCTAGGAAACACCTGGATCCACGCCAGCCGGTTAAAGAAGTGTCCACAGCAACCCCAGACCCCTGACCCTCCACCAGCATCCCAAGACTTCTCTCTTCAGGAACAGCGACCAGATTTGGAGGACATTCAAGAAGGCATAAAACAAATCTCTCTGGACGACGAGACGAATCCCCCACCAACAAGAAGAAACGAATAACAGAACTTTGCACACAGTACCTGACAAAATGATTTCCACCTTTGTGTCAGGAAAAACATTATGCCTCTGGACATGTCTGATTCTGATAGTATTCCTACCTACTTGGTTAATAGCGAATTGTGTGTATCATCCAGAAGGTTTAGGGCTACTAAAAGGGATATGTGGAAAGGCCCAGACAGCCAAAGCACCTAGCATAAAATATAAAAGAAGTATGTCCCCCACTGAACCCCCTTCAGGTTTCACTGACAAGATGTCGTTGTTGAGGTTTAAGTACAGTTATGCACAAAAGTCTGGTTTTGAGAAATGTTGGATATGCAGCAAACTCCACCCCAGTACAGCCAGAATCCCATTGATGGCCATTCCCTTAAACATCACTCCTTTTTTGAATGGAACACCCCCCATAATTCTTGCCAATGTCATAAGAAAAAGTCCCAATAAGCCCCTCAGTTTTCAAATTGTGGGCAGGAGCCACGCCCCAGATTGGTGTTTCATACTGGGAAACATTTCCAGGGGAGCTGAGGTGTGCAAACGATCAAAACTTAATGTCTCCATGGCTTCCCTTACCGACAACTCACTTTTTCGCACCTCAGACCCTGTGATAAATGCTACCATCTATGACCTTTTTAATTCTAGTTCCCACTCCATGGTCGCACAGTTATTAGCTCTGCTGATGGCATCTGGTCATTCAAAGGGTGCAAGGACCGTTGTTAGTCAACGACCCTTGGCATTAGGTAACACAACTTACATCTGTTGTGGCAAGCTGCTCTGTTACCCATGGATTCCTGAAGAACCTCAGGGATGGTGCTACCTTGCTAAAATAGTTCCTGTAATGGGAGTAGTTGGGGATAATGGGCAAGGACACCTACTTAAAGCTAGCACCCACCCAAGATACCCTCTAAAACATCTTGGAAAGAGAGAAATGTTCCTAGAAAAAGATATGACCTGGGCTTGGTTCCCTTCCTGGACAGGTTGGGGAATAGATTTGATGAAGAAACTAAATAACTACACCTCAATCATTGATGAGATCTTGGAGAAGGACTCTGATGACATCTCAAAATTAAACCTAGAAACCAGAGCAATTAGAAAACAATTGGAGTTACATGACCTGGCTATAGAAAGCATGAGTGCAGCCCTCACTGGCCTCTGTGAAATTACTGAGGACTATGAATGCTGCACTTGGATACACAACACGAGTATCGAGATCCCTGATTACTATGACATTATCACACAACACAGAAAAGAGGTAAACAAGCTACAACAGGATGCAAGGGATATTGGGAAAACATGGGACCCTTTCTCTACCGGGTTCAGTTTGGGAGGTCTCACTTCATGGTTTAAGAACACTGCAATGACAATTTTTACCATACTGCTTTTCATATTGTTCTTGTATGCATGCTTCATGTTACTTAAATGCCTCTACAAAAAGGGTAGCGAAGCACATTCCGAAACCATGAAGCTGACTTCCATTACCAGAGATCCCACGGTATGGTACGAGAACCAGGAAAATGAGGCCGAGGGATATGAATCCTTAAGGCATGACGAAAAGGTAGCCGAGGAATATGACTCCTTGAGGCGTGACGAAAAGGTAGAATGACCATTTCGATGATATCGAATGGTCAAAGGGAGGATTGTAAGGAGATTCCATAATACATTTCATTATTGATTAATTGTTGATTTCACCCTGTTCATGAGATATGTTCAGGGTTTGCTTATTTTGCTTAATAATTAGAAAAATATCTTGGTATATTTTAAATGACTTATGACAGACTGACTATGACTTACTGAATTATCTCATTGCAATATCACCCTGTCTGTCTTTTCCTCTTTTATGTCTCCATCTGAGGAAACATCTGTCTGTGGTTTTTATCTCTGTACACTGTTGCTGGGCATAAGAGGGCCAACAGCAGCTAACATTAGTTTTTTAGGGAAGCTGTGGTTGGACACCTCATGGTCCGGCAGACGGTGACAGAAAATAAGGAAACTTTTGACCTATTAACTTGAACTATAGGGGTTAACATTTTAAGATCACAAGATGAAGGCATTATTAAAGTATGGAAAATCACAAGATTAAGAAATTACCGAATATGCTAATATGTATTATTTTGATTGGCCCCCAAATTGGGGCAGAGTCTTGTAAAGACAGCATAAAACAGCGAATCCTGGAATAAAATATTGTAATCATTCAGCATACCTAATATGTGTGTATGTGTAATTGATTAACCGCCGGCGAGGACCTCCACTGAGCCATCTCCAAGAGCCTAGGCCACAAGGAGAAGACGGGCGCCTAACAAGTACAAAATTCAACTATGACAAAAAGTTGCAAACCTTCACCACACCATTATAAAAACATTGGTGACAATGTTGTCAAGATCTAATAAAGGAAACCCGGGCTCTCATTCATAACCCACTCACACTAACAGTTAACTGTATTAGGAATACTGAAGTCTTGACAGCAATAGGTGATAATTAGCTATGGCCAGTGCTAGGGGCAGGATTCACATGCCATCAGAGATGGGGGCCACACTTGTAGATAGTCCATTAAGAATCAGCCAAAGATAATAGGCAATGTGAGGGAAGTGGACAGTGGGCTGTTTATTGGGCACTGGTAGGCACAGATTCACTTGATACAGACAGCAATTGTAGTCAGTAGCACATACAATGGAAACCGACAGGAGGGTGGGGTGAGGAGGGAATTGAACAAGTACAGCAAACTGGTGGTCACAGGTGAGGAGGCGTCCACATGTCAGTGGCAGCGGCAATTACATTGGCATATGGAATCAGGAGCAGCATCCCAGGACAGCTGGTTCCCAATGGCAGCAGACCAGTATTAAACTCCCTCTCACAGCCACCTCCGAGATAGCTGCAAGTGTCAGTGTTGATGTGTGACTAACGTCACATAGGAAGTCCTCATATATGCTGTGCAGTCTGTGCGGAGCAAGGTGGGACAGCAGATTATGCAAGCTGTGTGAATGAAGAGAGAAGCCGGGTCACATGACGTAGTGACATTGATGCATTTCGCTCACATGATCACGTGAGCTTCGTCAGGACAAAGCATACAACTTGTCAGTTAAGCTTACACATTTTTAGGAGTAGACAATACCAGATTAAATATCGTCATAGATTAATACCCATGTAACCCAGTTGTAAATAGCAAAAGAAGGTAGAAAATAGAAAGAACTAAAATCGTATAAACGTTAAACAATGAATAACACAATAATAACAAGGAGCTCCTTGCAGTTATATTATAAATCCATTAGTCATTATTCAATAATAAACTGTATATTTTAAAGTTTTTTCAAGGATTTTTAAGGTCATAGGATTCATTAACCAAGCATTCCATTTTTAGAGAAGTTATCAAAAGTAACATCCTTGTAGGCTAACCTTTTTTTCATATTGAAATTGCTTATTTTGGCTTGATATGTATTTATTAAGATTTTTATAAGCATATAGTAGTACAGAACCACAAATAATCAATGGAGAAAGCCTGACGTGTGACAGAGATTGTACAGTAATTTTGTGTATAGCAAATATATAATAACACTTCTGAGAAACTTGTAAGCTACAATCATCACAAGATTTAAATTAAATAAAATGATAACACAAAGAAAACAAGAAGAGATGAGAATATGTAAAGTAAGAGAAGAAAAGATAGTGGGGGGAAAGGAGGGGATAAGAGGAGCCAAATGTTGACTGCTAATCAAAAATAATGCATAAAATCAAGTATTGCTTTATAATTTGTGTGTATGCATACTAATCAGACAGGAGACAATATTCAGATAAGTAACAAACATTTTACAAATGAACCAGGAGGCCCATATATTAGCATGGAAAGAAGTGGAGCCATGTTTAATATGTGTGAGTTCCTTCATGAGACATGCATATATGCTCAATTTTCTGAAATCATTGAGCCATAGTGGGAATGGTTTGTTGTTTCCAGCATACTGTATAGGAATGAGAGATTTAGCTGTTAAGCAGACTCGGGGTGATGGAATGCCTATATCAGCCTGTTGGTTCATTTGTACAATGAAATAACACTGACCATGAATTCAAGTAAACTATAAAACCCTGAATTTTGGCAATTAAGGACAACACCTTAGGGAAATGCCAGCACATGTGGGCATGAATTGCTATCATCCTGTAAGGACAAAACCTTCATCAAATAAATTTGCAGCTTACGACCTCCTTAGACCGCCTATTACAAAAGGTCTATCCCGCTTGTTGCTATTTTACCCAGTCAAGGCCTTTAATCCTCCAGTGGACATGAGTTGTGAGCTGCGTCGCTCCTCCCTATGCATTTCGCAGGTCCCAGAAGCACGGGCTGCCACAATCGAGCTGGCCAGCTTATTCACACATGTTTTAACACTTTATTGTATGTGCAACCCTTTTTTATAACAAACTTCTGGTTGGAGATTTCATACTATGGATTTATTAATTAAGGGCTCATAACCAAACAAAGAGGGCGGCAACGCTGGAGAAACAGTAGAAATTGGCAAAGCCTTTGGCCCCCAGGGCACACATCAATTATTTCCAGGCAAAATTGGTGGCCTGAGGAGTCCATATATAAGGGAGTACAATCTGGTCCAGAAGTCCAAGAGATCATGAACAGCAGCAGAGACATGTATGTCCCCAGGCTGTGGTCATACAAGAGCCTGCATCTTTTGTCAGACCAGACTGAACCCAGGTCATCACTCTCTGATCTTCCTTCCACGCTTCCTTCCAAGCTGTGTCTGTGGTGGTAGAGTTGTGGCAGGAGGAGGAGGAGGATGCAACTCACTCACTTTGATAAATGAGTTCCTCACACATGAGGCGTTGGCCCTCTTGCACGCCCTGCAGTTTTGTGGCAGCCATGCAGACAAAGGCCTCTTCACGAGTGGTGAAGGCTCTGAGGGATGCAGAAGCCTCCTGAATCAGCCTGAGTGCTGAATCCTGCATGTTACTCCCCTTCCTGGGTCTTTTGTTTGGAAGGCGGAGGGGAGGGACCTGCAATTCTGTCAGGCTCCTACTGGGCCCAGCCTTCTCCTGGCTGCCACTTAGCTCCGCCTCCTCCTGGCTGCCACATTCCACAGCCTCCTCCTGTGTGCCACATTCCACAGCCTCCTCCTGGCTGAGGTCTTCCTGTGTATGAAAAAGGGACATAGTTTTAGTTTTTTCTTCATCAATCACACACAATGTTCATCTCATGACTGCTGCAAATTGAATGTTAAAAAATATAACAGACTATCATTCTGAGCCCAGCATTTTTCATTCTTGTCCCAATTATTTTTGCCCACTACTGTCTATTGATATGTAAAACACTTTATTAAATCAGCAATTAGTGATCAATAATAACATCTAGTAAACATCATTTATTTATTGACCAGAAATCTGTAGAACAATGCTATACCTCACTCCAGCTGGGCTCCTCCACTTCTTCCTGGCTGGAAGTCCCAGGTTGGACATCGGAAGCCTCAGCTGGGGTGGAAGATAGGGTGGAAGGAAGAGTGGAAGGAAGAGTGGAGAGGGATTCCCTGACTTCAGTCTGGTCTGACAGAAATCGCAGTCTCTCATAGTACCACAGCCTGGGGACATAAATTGTCATCTGCTGCAGCTCCTGATCTCTCCCTTAGATAAGTGCTCCTCAGGCCACCAATTTTGGCTTTTAAATATGGATGGTTGCTGTGGGGACTAGACATGTGCACACTGAAATATTTCATTTCGGAATTTTGTTTTCGTCCGAAAAATTAATTTATTTAGTTACTCCCGAAATTCGTTTTTATTTATTTCATTTTTCGTTAAAAATTGCATTCGTCTGAAAATCCAAATTAAGGTCGAATCTGTCATTGAAGGCTTATGGTGTCTGTCGAATGTTCAAAGAAGATTCGACGGAGCAGCTAAACTGTACGACGCCGTATAGTTTACCTGCTCCGTCAAATCTTCTTAGAACTTTCAACAGACACCATAAGCCAAAGTACGTGTGTACTTAGTTCTAGCTATTTTACTGCTCCTCCTCTTTGGTTACAATCAGCCAATAACATTCATCATCATCATTATTTTTATTTATCTTTTCTCCCCTACGTCGAATCTTTCCTCCCCTACGTTGAATCTTTTCTCCCCTACGTCGAATCTTTTCTCCCCTACGTCAAATCTTTTCTCCCCCACGTCGAATCTTTTCTCCCCTACGTCAAATCTTTTCTCTCTATGTAGAATAATCTTGGACTAATAGAGTTAAGGTTAGGCACATTCGACCACAGGTTTGATGGACACAGATTGTTATTGTCATCATCATGTCGAATCTCCTATCTATATCGAACTGCTGTAGCAACGCAAATGAAAATAAAGCATTTGTTTATGTCAGATCTTTCGTTTTTCGGATTCTGCACTTTCGTTATTGTTTGTTAAAACGATAACGAAAATACCTGAAATTCGGACAAAAATGAATGTACATGTCTAGTGGGGACCACCGGCTTCACCATCTCCAGCAGATTCTCCAGCGCTGCATGCCCCTTTTGTTTATGATTATATTGCGGGTGTTTGACCTGCCATAGACAGGGCAGCTCCCTGTACCTGTCTATAAACAGGGGGAGGAAGTTGTGGTCATTGAAGCCATCCATTTTATCTGCAATACACGAGACAAACCCTAATGTCAGGATAAAGTCTCCTAATCTTGTCCCAATATAGGCCTCATTCTATAAGCAGTATAGGCCCAAGTTTAAATGTTATCTTCGTTATCACGATCGGCGCTTCCGATACTCCTTCCTCCGCTCACAGATCGTACTTACTACGCACGCGTGTTACGCTTTATATACACTGCGCATGCGTGAAACTCCGCCCGCCCCTGATGTTCTTTCTAGTCTAATCCCCGCCCCTTCTCATTCAGCGCAGTGGGGGAAGAGCACATGGCGGAGACACAACAGGTGCGTGCTAATTACAGCCACGAGGAGGAGGAGGAAAGCCAGGAGCCAGAAACGTCCCGATCCCAGAGGAGACAATTTAAGGCATCAAATATGGCCTTTGTGGAGATGGTGGAGATGGTCGACTGAAAAGGGCCGACTATGACGGGAAGTATGGACCTTACCCCAACCCCAAGGCCAAGATCATGACTAAAGTTGTGAAGAGTCTGCACAGGAATTTTGGGGTACGACGATCCAAGGATCAACTCAGGAAGCGGTGGTCGGACCTCAAATTAAGGGAGTACGATCAGTAAAGAAGGATCAGGAGAATGCTGCAAAAAAGTAAGTAGTTGTCCTGTGTTCCTATTCTTTATTATTATTACATTTGTGCTGCTCCATGTGCTTTTCTTTACTGTTGTACAGTTTAAAATGCCAACTTTCATGTTTATGGACACATTATTCATCATATCATAGGAAACATTGTTCGTTCGGCCACTAAAATGCCATGTTTTGTCCAGATGCAGTTCTTTACATTTTTTCTTGCCTACTTCTCTTAAAATAATTTTGGTGTCTAGGTGGGTTAGTAACTAGAATGTAATGCAAACTAGATTCTGTATAAGGAGAGGACACTCAGCAGTAGGGATGAGCTTCGAGTTCGAGTCGAACTCATGTTCTACTCGAACATTGGCTGTTCGCAAGTTCGCCGAACAGCGAACAATTTGGGGTGTTCGCGGCAAATTCGAATGCCGCGGAACACCCTTTAAAAGTCTATGGGAGAAATCAAAAGTGCTAATTTTAAAGGCTTATATGCAAGTTATTGTCATAAAAAGTGTTTGGGGACCTGGGTCCTGCCCCAGGGGACATGGATCAATGCAAAAAAAAGTTTTAAAAACGGACGTTTTTTCAGGAGCAGTGATTTTATTAATGCTTAAAGTCAAACAATAAAAGTGTAATATCCCTTTAAATTTCGTACCTGGGGGGTGTCTATAGTATGCCTGTAAAGGGGCGCATGTTTCCCGTGTTTAGAACAGTCTGACAGCAAAATGACATTTGGAAGGAAAAAACTCATTTAAAACTACCCGCGGCTATTGCATTGCCGACAATACACATAGAAGTTCATTGATAAAAACGGCATGGGAATTCCCCACAGGGGAACCCCGAACCAAAATAAAAAAAAAAAAAATGATGTGGGGGTCCCCCTAAATTCCATACAAGGCCCTTCAGGTCTGGTATGGATTTTAAGGGGAACCCCGCGCCAAAAAAAAAAAAAAAACGGCGTGGGGTCCCCCTAAAAATCCATACCAGACCCTTATCCGAGCACGCAACCTGGCAGGCCGCAGGAAAAGAGGGGGGGACGAGAGTGCGGCCCCCCCCCCCTCCTGAACCGTACCAGGCCACATGCCCTCAACATTGGGAGGGTGCTTTGGGGTAGCCCCCCAAAACACCTTGTCCCCATGTTGATGAGGACAAGGGCCTCATCCTCACAACCGTGGCCGGTGGTTGTGAGGGTCTGCGGGCGGGGGGCTTATCGGAATCTGGAAGCCCCCTTTAACAAGGGGACCCCCAGATCCCGGCCCCCCCCCTGTGTGAAATGGTAAGGGGGTACTTACCCCTACCATTTCACTAAAAAACTGTCAAAAATGTTAAAAATGACAAGAGACAGTTTTTGACAATTCCTTTATTTAAATGCTTCTTCTTTCTTCTTTCTTCCTTCATCATCTTCTTCTTCTGGTTCTTCTGGCTCTTCTGGTTCTTCCTCCGGCGTTCTCGTCCAGCATCTTCTCCGCGGCGTCTTCTATCTTCTTCTCCTCGGGCCGCTCCGCACCCATGGCATGAGGGGAGGCTCCCGCTCTTCTCTTCATCTTCTTCTCTTCTTCATCTTCTTCTTCTTCTTCTTCTTCTTCTTCTTCTTCCTTCTTCTCTTCTTCTCTTCTTCCTGTCTTCTCCGGGCCGCTCCGCAATCCATGCTGTGGCATGGAGGGAGGCTCCCGCTGTGTGACGGCGTCTCTTCGTCTGACGGTTCTTAAATAACGGGGGGCGGGGCCATCCGGTGACCCCGCCCCCCTCTGACGCACGGTGACTTGAGGGACTTCCCTGTGACGTCACGGGGAATGCCACAGGGAAGTCCCGTCATGTCACCGTGCGTCAGAGGGGGGCGGGGTCATCGGGTGGCCCCGCCCCCCGTTATTTAAGAACCGTCAGACGAAGAGACGCCGTCACACAGCGGGAGCCTCCCACCATGCCACAGCATGGCTGCGGAGCGGCCCGGAGAAGACAGGAAGAAGAGAAGAAGAGAAGAAGGAAGAAGAAGAAGAAGAAGAAGAAGATGAAGAAGAGAAGAAGATGAAGAGAAGAGCGGGAGCCTCCCACCCCATGCCATGGGTGCGGAGCGGCCCGAGGAGAAGAAGATAGAAGACGCCGCGGAGAAGATGCTGGACGAGAACGCCGGAGGAAGAACCAGAAGAGCCAGAAGAACCAGAAGAAGAAGAAGATGAAGGAAGAAAGAAGAAAGAAGAAGCATTTAAATAAAGGAATTGTCAAAAACTGTCTCTTGTCATTTTTAACATTTTTGACAGTTTTTTAGTGAAATGGTAGGGGTAAGTACCCCCTTACCATTTCACACAGGGGGGGGGCCGGGATCTGGGGGTCCCCTTGTTAAAGGGGGCTTCCAGATTCCGATAAGCCCCCCGCCCGCAGACCCTCACAACCACCGGCCACGGTTGTGAGGATGAGGCCCTTGTCCTCATCAACATGGGGACAAGGTGTTTTGGGGGGCTACCCCAAAGCACCCTCCCAATGTTGAGGGCATGTGGCCTGGTACGGTTCAGGAGGGGGGGGGGGGCCGCACTCTCGTCCCCCCCTCTTTTCCTGCGGCCTGCCAGGTTGCGTGCTCGGATAAGGGTCTGGTATGGATTTTTAGGGGGACCCCACGCCGTTTTTTTTTTTTTTTTTGGCGCGGGGTTCCCCTTAAAATCCATACCAGACCTGAAGGGTCTGGTATGGAATTTAGGGGGAACCCCACGTCAATTTTTTTTTTAAATTTTGGCTGGGGTTCCCCTTAATATCCATACCAGACCTGAAGGGCCTTGTATGGAATTTAGGGGGACCCCCACATCATTTTTTTTTTTTTATTTTGGTTCGGGGTTCCCCTGTGGGGAATTCCCATGCCGTTTTTATCAATGAACTTCTATGTGTATTGTCGGCAATGCAATAGCCGCGGTAGTTTTAAATGTGTTTTTTCCTTCAAAATGTCACTTTGCTGTCAGACTGTTCTAAACACGGGAAACATGCGCCCTTTTACAGGCATACTATAGACACCCCCCAGGTATGAAATTTAAAGGGATATTACACTTTTATTGTTTGACTTTAAGCATTATTAAAATCACTGCTCCTGAAAAAACGGCCGTTTTTAAAACTTTTTTTTGCATTGATTCATGTCCCCTGGGGGAGGACCCGGGTCCCCAAACACTTTTTATGACAATAACTTGCATATTAGCCTTTAAAATTAACACTTTTGATTATTCATGTTCGTGTCCCATAGACTTTAACGGCGTTCGCGTGTTCGAACGAATTTTTTTCCTGTTCGCATGTTCTGGTGCGAACCGAACAGGGGGGTGTTCGGCTCATCCCTACTCAGCAGCTGTTTACACATCTAGATGCTGTAGCACTAGTGTGGGACACCAGAACACCCTTTTTATTAGGGGGCCCACACAGGTGCTCCAGTGTATACTATAGGGGTGAAGCTTGTACAAAACAGTTAAGTATTCAAGCTTGACAAAGGAAAACAATATTTCTTCATCTTGGAACTCTGCCAAAATAGACAATTGTACCCCACTTCCAAGCAATGTTTCATATTCCTATTTCTGCCATCTAATATCTGTGTGCTAAGTATACCTATTTTTTTTTACATAGGGGAGAAAAGACTCGGAGGACACCACTCATCAGAGGAGACCACAGGCTCACCACCTCAGGAAGAAGGGGAAATCCCCCAAAGCTAACAGGAGGAGGAGGAGGGAGACGTTATCTAAATTGTCACCACAACAGGTGAGTGTCTGCGACCACAGCTTCAGGTAAGAGATGGATGCCTGCATATTTATAATACATGGTGTGTTTTTTTATATATATTTTTAGGTGATCATGATGTTGTGGATGAAGGTCATTTCACCAGTGAAAGTGCCCAGATCCTGATCGGGGAGATCATGGGGTGTAATAGGGACTTGGAAAACATCAAGCAAAACATCAATGATGTTCAAAACAAAATGAAGAACATCATTGATGTTTTAGGGAGAGTTTAAAAGCCCTCGAAATCCCAAATTATATCTGTTTTTGGCTCCAGATAATTTTTTGTACTTTTTTTGACATATTCTCGAAAAGCCAAATTTTGAAGATGCACACAGTGTGTCAACATGTGCTATCTGCCATCACGGGAGATCAATGTATGCATTTTGGGGGTGCAACCCCTTCCTCAATAATAAAGTAGCTTAGAGGAAGGGGTTGCACCCACAAAACACGTCCCTTGATCCCCCTTGATGGCAGCTAGCCCATGTTAACATTCGTCAATTTGTGCGCATCTTCAAAATTTGGCTTTTCCAGGGGTGACTTCACCCCATCTGAACGCAATATCAAACTTTTTATACAGTTATACACTTATAACAGTTTATAAATACTCATGTCTGTTATTGCCTTCAATTTCTACAAAAGTTGAACTTTGTAAGTTCCAGATTTGTGTATTTCTTGTTGGTTTTAAACATGCCTATTTTACCTTAAAAGAACATTTCTACTTTTATTAATGTGACCTAAAACATTTTTTATACAACAAACAAATTGGTTTGTTTTAAAAACCTTTTATACATGCACATGTGATTGTTCTTGTATTAAAAAGATTGATAATCAACAATGTGTGGCTTCTTCTTTCAATGCTCAAAAACTTTTTTTCTGGTAAAAATTGGTGTTTTCTGTGATGGGGGTTATTTCCTAAGGGCAAATCCACTTTGCACTACAAGTGCAGTTTCTGTGCAGTCTCAAGTGCACTTGTAGTGCAAAGTGTCTTTGCCTTTAGTAAATAACACCCAACAGTGCTTTATAATTTTACATAATCACGCCATTTTCAGGACTCCCCAAATTTCAGTCATGGTCAGCTAAAAGAAACACAAGCAGTAAATGTAAGTAAATATTTGTTCAGTTTAAAATATTTTTTATTTAAAAAATGTCTCAGACATTGTCTGGCATATTGATGGCCCCCCTACCCGCAAAGTATTCCATGTATCTTAGACGGACCTCGCGGGCACTCAGAGGGGGCAAGCCAGGGTGGCCAGCTTCAAGCGCCGTCAGGGTTGGTTCATTGAGATTAACAACTCCGGCTTCAGGCCCAACTGAGCCAGCTTAGTTCACAGAATTTCTCCTTAAAAAGTTGTGGAGAACACAGCAAGCCAGGATGATGTGATTGAGTTAATACTCCGCCATGTGTATCTGTGTAAGAAATAGGTGGAACCGGCTGGCCATTATTCCATACATGTTCTCCACCACTCTTCTGGCTCTGGCCAGCCGGTAATTAAAAACCCGGGTCCGGGGTGAGGGTCCCCATAGGGAATGGCCGCATAAGATGGTCCCCCAGCGCAAACGCTTCATCCACAATGAAGACGAATGGGAGTCCTTCCGCATTATCTTCTGGAGGGGGCAAGTCCAAGCTGCCATTCTGGAGATGCCTGTAGAACTCTGTGTGGGGGATGACTCGACCATCTGACATCCGGCCATTCTTCCCCACATCCACATACAGGAACTCGTAAGTAGCCAACATCACAATACTATTGAACCCCTTGTAGTTGTAATAGTATGACCCCGAGTTGGGTGGTGGGATGATGTGGACATGTTTCCCATCAATTGCCCCTCCGCAGTTAGGAAAGTCCCACCGCTGGGCAAAGTGGGAGGCACAGTCTACCATTCCTGTGGGTTGGAAGGAAACTGTGGAGTCAAACAAGAAATCAAAATTAATCATTTTGCACATAAACATGGAAAGCAGATTAGACACAAACATTCTTGGCCAACATCAGTATAACATTTATTTTAGGGAGTATTTAAAGACAAAGGTATAAGGTCCACCTATCAGATACCTCCCCCCCTCCCATGGGCCATTTAAAATAATGCTTAAAGTGAAACAATAAAAGTGTAATATTCCTTGAAATTTCATACCTTGGGGGTGTCTATAGTATGCCTGTAAAGGGGCGCATGTTTCCCATGTTTAGAAGAGTCTGACAGCAAAATGACATTTCAAAGGAAAAAAAGTCATTGAAAACTACTCGCGGCTATTAATGAATTGCTGGTCCGACAATACACATAAAAGTTCATTGATAAAAACGGCATGGGAATTCCCCACAGGGGAACCCCAAACCAAAATTTAACAAAAAACGACGTGGGGGGGTCCCCTTAAATTTCATACCAGGCCCTTCAGGTCTGGTATGGATATTAAGGGGAACCCCGGCGAAAATTTAACAAAAAAAATGGCGTGGGGTCCCCCTCAAAATCTATACCAGACCCTTCAGGTCTGGTGTGGATATTAAGGGGAACCCCACGCCAAAATAAAAAAAAATGGCGTGGGGTCCCCCCAAAAATCCGTACCAGGCCCTTGCGAGCACACAACCTGGCAGGCCGCAGGAAAAGAGGGGGGGACGAGAGCACCCCCCCTCCTGAACCATACCAGGCCACATGCCCTCAATATTGGGAGGGTGCTTTGGGGTAGCCCCCAAAACACCTTGTCCCCATGTTGATGGGGACAAGGGCCTCATCCCCACAACCCTTGCCCGGTGGTTGTGAGGGTCTGCAGGCGGGGGCTTATCGGAATCTGGAAGCCCATCATTCAAATATCAGCTTTTTCAGCCGGCGATTCCCTACACCATAAGAATGATCATAGTGGCTGTTCCACTGCTTGATCGTTCTTACAGGAGGTGAGAGGGGACGTCTCCCCCCTCCCGCCACCCTCCAGTGCTTCTACCGACTCACCGCTACGATCAAAGCCAGGATTATTTTTTTATTATTATTTCAGGCTTCCCAGCCTAGAGGTGGGATGTGGGGTCTTATTGACCCCATATCTCATTGTAAAGAGGACCTATCATGCCATATTCCTATTACAAGGGATGTTTACATTCCTTGCAATAGGAATAAAAGTGATCAAAAAATTATTTTTTTGGAAATAAAGTGTCAAACTAAAATAAATAAAGTAAAATGAACAATACTTTTTTTTTTTTTAAAGTGCCCTTGTCCCTGTGTGCTCGCATGCAGAAGCGAACGCATACCCGCCCACATATGAAAACGGTGTTCAAACCACACATGCAAAGTATCACTGTGAACGTTAGAGTGAGCGCAATAATTTTGGCCCTAGACCTCCTCTATAACTCAAAACATGTAACCAGTAAAAATTTTTAAAGCGTTGTGTCTGTGTAAAAGTCTCACACATGTGGTATTGCCATACTCTGGAGTAATAGCAGAATGTGTTTTTGAGTGTAATTTGTTGTATGCCTTTGCGGTGTGTGAGAAATAACCTGCTAATATGACAATTGTGTGAAAAAAAAAGAAAAAAATCTTGATTTTGCAAAGAATTGTGGGAAAAAATGACAACTTCAAAAAACTCACCATGCATCTTTCTAAATACCTTGGAATGTCTTCTTTCCAAAAAGGGGTCTTTTGGGGGGTGTTTGTACTTTTCTGGCATGTTAGGTTCTCAGAAAATAGATAGGCCGTCAGTAATTCAGGTGTGATCAATTTTCAGATATTGGCACCATAGCTTTTGGACTCTATAACTTTCACAAAGACCAAATAATATACACCAATTTGTACTTATTTTTACCAAAGATATGTAGCAGTATAAATTTTGGCCAAAATTTATGAAAAAAAATTACTAATTTGCTAAATTTTATAACAGAAACAAAGAAAAAATTCATTTTTTTTACCAAATTTTCAGTCTTTTTTGTTTCATAGCGCAAAAAATAAAAAACCCAGCGGTGATTAAATACCACCAAAAGAAAACTCTATTTGTGTGAAAAAAAGGACAAAAATTTCATATAGGTACAGTGTTGCATGACTGAGTAATTGTCATTCAAAATGTGAGAGCACTGAAAGCTGAAAATTGGTCTGGTTATTAAGTGCCCAGAGGTCAAGTGGTTAAAAGAAATGTTATTGAATCCTTGAATTGGAAAAATGGAGGGAGTAACTTGTTCATCACGAACCAAACCCATACACTAAAACCGGGGATGAAATACAAGATATAAGTTATGTTTTAAAGGTCTATGGCATTTTAGTTTCACTAGATCAAAGTGGGAAGGTCATTGACCATTTATCAATGTACCAGTAAGAATGTTGTATTGTTTGCTTTAAATAGGGGAAAAAAGAAAAGGGGGGTAGAATAATAACTGTTGTCTACAAGTTATTATTTTCAGGTTAAGTGAGTTCCTGAAAGAATATTTACATATAAAGCAGCTGTATGTAAATAGATGTACATATGCATAAATACACATGCATAACAGAAGGTAAAGTATAATATTCCATTGTCTTTTTTTCTTTCTTTTGTATTCTCCCAGGGGCCAGGAATGCATAGCAATTCAATTGCAATTACCAAAGCTCTATCCAGAATGTATGGGATTCAATCTAAATGAATATGTGTGTCCAAATGATGTAATGGATGTGTATGAACTGTCCATGTGTAAACAAAGATTATTTTTTTTTTAGGGGTGTGTACACACCATTGTTGGATGGCCATCAATAAGAAATGTGATCACTCTAATGCACATGCTTTGTATTTTTTTTTTTGTAATGAGCTCAATACAGGTACCAGTTTAAATTTATACCTTTTTTTACAAGTTTATATGTATTCGCAAATAAATAACCTGTGCATCGATATGAGATCTCAATCCCTATAACTCTGAGAAACTGCAGGGGTTTTGTTTTGTTTCTTTTTCCTTTCCCATGGTTTAGAGTGAATTTCCATTCACTCTGACACTAAGAAATTACATAATAATACATTACTTAGCACATTGTGGCATCTAATGGATTCAGTAACTGTTGTGTTTTGGTTTTCCTTCCAAATTGACTCATGTGCTGTTAATATATGTGAAGGTTATATGTCTGCATGTTGTCTTCTTAGACTCTAAGTACTTACAAACCCACCAAGTTTTCCTACAACATTTTTTTGTCTGTCAGAGTATAGATATGTGGGTGTGTCTGTACATTTTTGACTGTACTTACTGTTGATGGACTCATTACCTCGGCTGAAAGTCTGTTCTAAGCATCCACTACTAGTTTAGTCCATTAGGAACCTCTCTGAGAGGTAGAGTGAGGTGTTATTAATGGTTTTTGAGTTTTGTATTTTAGGGTAAGTGCACAAACATCAACGGATAATCCAGAGAGGACCCAGACTTGGCAAAATACTGTGAAATACAGAGGACCTTAAAGCATAGTTTTATGTTTGTTTTAAGGAGAAGCCTTGAATGGAATTCATTGCAGTCAGGCCTAACTAAATTCTAAATTTTTTTTTTGGTAGTCTGTTTTATTAACTGCTTCAGCCCCGGAAGATTTTACCCCCTTCCTGACCAGAGCACTTTTTGCGATTCGGCACTGGGTTGCTTTAACACAATTGCGCGCCCATGCAACGTTACACTAAAACAAACTGGACTTCCTTTTTTCCCACAAATAGAGCTTTCTTTTGGTGGTATTTTATCAACTCTGCGGTTTTTATTTTTTGCGCTATAAACAAAAAAAGAGTGATAATTTTGAAAAAAAAGCAATATTTTTTACTTTTTGCTATAATAAATATCCTCCAAAAATATATATATAAAAAAAAAATTTCAGTTTAGGCCAATATGTATTCTTCTACATATTTTTGGTAAAAAAAATTGCAATAAGCGTATATAGATTGGTTTGCGCAAAAGTTATAGGGTCTACAAAATAGGGGATATATTTATGGCATTTTTATTATTAATATTGTTTTATTAGTAATGGTGGCGATCTGTGTTTTTTATCATGACTGCGACATTATGGTGGACACATCGGACACTTTTGACACTATTTTGGACCATTGTCATTTATACAGCGATCAGAGTTATAAAAATGCACTGATTACTGTGTAAATGACACTGGCAGGGAAGGGGTTAAACACTAGGGGGTGATCAAGGGTTAAGTGTGTCCTAGTGATTCTAACTGTGGGGGGGATGAACTACCACTGACATGACAGCAATCACTGTTTCTGATGCCAGGGAGCAGCTGTCATATCACTAGGCAGAATGGGGAAATGCCTTGTTTACATAGGCATCTCCCCATTCTGCGGCTCACGGGACACCAGCGTGAAGCGGCCGGCAAGTGATTACACAGAGTTTCTGCTCTCTCTCTAATACATCTTCTTGTGGCCTGCTTGTCTTGCAAATTGATTTTCACTGATAATCAATTAATATGTTAATCACTACAGGGAGAGGGTGTTGCCTTTTGTAGAGCTGCAATGTTAAAAGGCAGTTTCAATTGTTTTTTTGTTTAACAAAATACAGATTCAATGCTCTTTAACAATTTAAAGAGAAAGGGATATCACAAATCTCAGGTTGAGGCAGCATTAAATCTGTATCTTTTTTTAATATGTTTTTTTTTTTACGTTAATGTTAGAAGATTTTAAGTTCATTATTATTTTAAGTGATAAAAGTTTCTGAAAAAATATATGAAACACATAAATGTTATATGTAGTTTGTGATTGTTTCTGAAGGTTAACAGGATGGAGGACAGAGGACAGAGGAGTGGTTTAGCTGGGTAGATATTTCTATTTTGAGTTGCTATGTCAGGACAATGGGTGGAGTAATGTTGCTTATCTTTAGACTATAGCCATTTAAAGTATATATGCAAATATGGGTGTTACTAGGATATGCTGACATAACATTTTGAAACAGTATAAGAATGGATCAGATTCATGGTAGAATAGGAATGGAGTAGGGTTAACAAGAAGGAAGTAACCCAACACTTTGGAGAATGTAACATCAAGATGTCTCCTCCTCCTCCTCCTTCTGAGACCATCACCATGCCACATGTTATCGATGTAAGTCTGGTCTTTGCTTATCTTTCTGAACAAATAAACAACCTTTCTGGAAGCATCGTATGAACGAAGGATTCTTCAATTTCTACTAAGAAACTAATTCCTAAAAGTAAGTTGAAAATGCGGCCTTGGACAAAGTACAGAAACATATCTCCTATACACCCTACCCTCTAGGAGAGAGGACACTGATATTTATATAACATATAACACAAAGACATTGCTATACATCCAGAAACGCCCCTGAGAATAAGAATTGATAATATCTAGAATTATAGATATTTATACATTCTTTCAATGGCGAGCAAGTTAAAAGTGGTCAATTTTTTTCCCACTCCTTGACAAAGGGGGAAGATAAACACAATTTTGTGATTGATCAAGTCTCGGGAAAAAACGATCAAAGAACCTAGAAGGAGGCGTTTGCGTCAGATGTGGACAACAGTTCAATAAAAGTTGAGGGTGAGTTTTTCTATGTCTGTTTTCTCACCTCTAGCCAAAGTTTGTAACTTTGAAAAAAAAAAAAAAGGAGGACCCAGCCTACGAAGTTGATTGACAAGGCCAATGGACGGTATGCTTCAAGCTATTGTTGGAAATCCAAGACTTTGTTTGTGAAAACGTAACGTTACGTACGTGAAGATTTCTGCCAAGGTTAGTTCCTAAGAAGGTGAGAAAGTCTCACATAAGAAAATATTGGGTAGTTGCCCAATAAGAAAAAATGTTGAATCAGGAACTGAGACTTCACGTTATTTGAAAAAGCTACCATTGAGGTACAACAGGCAGATGTATGTACTATTTGGTAAGCTAAGATGAAAGTTGGATTTTGGTGTCTGAAGATGGAAAGTCCAAGAAACAGGCAAAGAAAAATCAACAGGCAAGTACACTACAGCACAATATAGCACACTACAGCACACAATACAAGGAACAAGGCAAAAAGCTACAAGAAAATTATTCTTCAAAGAAAGAAGAAGTAACGAATGAAAGAAAAAGCAACAAATACAAGAAAAAGCAACAAGCGAAAGAAAAAGCAACAAACTAAAGAAAAGGCAACGAACAACAAAGTTAAAGGACATTATTCATCTCTTGTTTTTTTTAAGTGCACAAGGACATACTAAACAAGGGGTGAGTGTGTTTGTTTATATAGAAGAGTAACATGGGATGGTTAACATCTCAAGGCTCAGAAGTATTTTCCTGTACCATCAGGAATACATGCAGTAGTAAGGTAATTAATTAATGCCAGAGTGTAAAGAAGTTATTAAATAAGGAAACTAAGTTTAATGCTGCATGTAAATGTTTATGAATATTTTAGCTCTGAACAACAGAAAATGTGTGTTATTACACGTGGTCATTTTAAAACACATATATAGGGGGCAGAAGAAAAAGTTTTCAGAGAAAAAGTATTGATTAAGATTGTGGAAAGAACTGTATGAAATTGAGATTATGGAAAATAACATGGTGTTTAGTGTCTTACAAAAATCCTACAGATTTGGTTGTAAGAAATAATAAGTTAAGGATTGAATAATTTTTACAAAAATTCCAAACTTAGATTTGGTTATTAAATTAAAAGTAGTAGATTGTTCTAATTTGTTTAAGACTACCCAGAGAAAATATTAAAATATGAAAGTTTTGTTCAATCTAAAAAAATTGTAAAAATAACAATTGTTAAAAGTCTTTGTAAATTAGTATTTCTGGTAAAAGTGAGGACTTTGATTGAGGGAGGAGTTTTCTCGGGGATATGGCCAATCGCAGTTTTTGGGCAGGATCCAATCTGTGAGTTTCACGAGATTGTCCTCTAAACAATTTTTTTGTCATTACTATAATCAGGAAAGTCATATAACGTAGTGTACATGATTTTTGGCAGATGTACAAACAAAATATGTTTAAAAAGTGGTAAAAAGGTTAAACATTTTAAAAACGATAAACTAGATTGTTACCAAATTGTACAGTGTATTGTATACAAAGCATGTTAGCTAAGACTGATAGTAACAGATCATTCTCTGAAGAGTTTGTGACATAGGAGGAGTGTATTACCAACAGAGAAATGCAGATCAAGTTACACAGACTAGTCGTCATGCCATGACAGTTTTCACTTCTGTGGATCAAAGTCTTCCAAATATCTGGAAGAGGGTTCATGAATGAGAAAAAAATACATTTGTAAAAGGTATTACTTACTAAAGTAATTGTTTTTAAAAATTAAGATTTTTGTTGGCCTTTTCTCGAGAGTTCATTGAGATTTTTACAGACAAAGTATTTGTCTGAGTAAATTTTAATGAATTATATAGGCTTACTGTAGAGCAAATATTTTTTTAATAACAAAAGATAACATAATAGAATAATCTGAAGATCTAAAGAAAGCCCTTATTAATTTAGTATTTTTGATGAATATAGAGATCTCCCTCAGCCATTTTACATTCAAGTGTATGTGGGTGATGAGACAATTTCATTGGTATTTATAAAAAATATGTTAGGAGTGCATTGCCCAATGCTACAGGTCAGAGACATTGTGGGTTTTGCACCATTTGTTTTGAAAAGCATCTTATGTTACACTAAAGGTGTTATTACAAGGAAAACAGAAGGTGTCAACACACACAGCTTTGTCTATTGGCAACTGGATGTTAAAAAGATAAGTAGTAGTGGTATATAAATATGGTGGTGACTAAAAAGACTAAAAATTGATCAAATGTGAGGGATAGAACCACAGTTCTGTAAGTTAATCATGAATAAGTCACTTTTTCAACTTTTAGTGGGCATTTATTGGGAAAGAATTTCTTGTGCTTCTATAGATGGATCCAAATATTGGCACAATGGAATGACAATATTAAACTTTCTGTAAGTGTCTGCATTGAAAGCTGATCTTAAGACTGCCATGTGTGTCTTTAGCAGTCAGAGTGACAGAGCATGTGTGGCTCATTCAATCATACTGTATGTGTGGAATGTTTTTGGTACTGAAAAGAAATTTCAACATGATCAAATTTCTTTCAGAAATAGAATATTTGGGAAAGCCCAACCTAAATTGTCAGTGTAAAGGAAAAAATACAATAATCTGGTAAGATTATTCTTTTACACAATTTAATATTAGTCACAGGATAAAGAGGGGGGCTATGATATTTAGTCTTAGTTAGAGTCAGTACAGATTGATTATGGAGATAAAATTTATGGTAAAAAAATAATTGATTCCAACAAAAATGGATAGCGTTATTTTTAAATGAAATTTTTTCTTTTTGCATATCCAGGTACCTGACTGACTGACTGATTGATTTTTTTGTTTAAGCTAATGAAAGAAATTCTGAACTACTCATTTTAGAACACTTTGTCATCAAACTTCTGAATATTGTTTTATTTGTTTATAGAACAATCCAAAAGGAAAGAGTAACCTAATACTACAAAGTATTGAGGAATTTGGCAAATCTTTATAGATTGATTATATTAGTTTTTTTCCACCTACTAAAGGAGGATATTAGGATGTTGTTTTTTTTAGTTAATGTTTCTTTTTGATAAATTAATTAAGATAATTCTAGAAAAAATAATATTTTTAACAAAAGCTAAGTTGTTGTGAACTTATGTCATATTCCATTGGGGTTGGATTTCAAACCATGGAATCAGATAATGATTTAAAGTTTTGCAGGACATTTATGCAATTTTAGGTATTTGGTAAAGTTTTTGTTTCTTATCATCTTAAGTACTCAGGTATTGTAGAACATATGAATAGTATTATAAAGTCTAAATAGGGTAAGATGATTCAAGAATAAGGTAAAGATTGGGTGACTTATTTACCTGTTACAGTCTTAGTTTAAAAACTTTATTATTTTTTAAACATAAGGTTTGTTAACTTTTGAGTTAATGACAGGATGCCTTTTGAGATTAGCATACTCCGTTATTTTTATATAATCTGTTGTATAGAAAGAAGTGTGGTTGCAAACTTTGCAAACAACAGGTGCAGGTATTTCAGAAGTTTGTTCACAAATTATGGCAAGGCCTTTGCTAAATTTAAATAGAAACAATGTCTTGAATGAGATTACTAATTCTAATGAGTATGTTTAGTAATTCATTCCAGTAGCTAAAGTTATGGTTAAGAATTATAGATCTGAAGGTACCAGGGATGCCAACAGAGATGTCAACTGAGATATCAATTGGAAAGATTATTTTGTTATTTTTAAGGTACATTGGAATTATACATTTTTGTTTCTAAAGAATTAGTAATAAAATAAATAAAAATAATTGGTAAAAATAAGAATAAAATGGGTAAACACAGAAAGGATTATCAGTCTAGAATGGTTTATATTAAATAATGAAAATTTCTAAGGAAAACATATTTTTATAAGAATTTGATACTTGTTTTCATTTTCTTTTATAGATATGTCTTTCATTTCTAAATTTAAAGAATATGATTAGATAGATAAATAAATAGAAAAATAAATAGAAAGATAGAATGTATAAAACATGACAATCAAATAATGGGAAAGTTTTATGTTTTTTATGTATCTACAGACGAGTAGATTATTTATTATGTTTATAATTGTTCTGTGTCAAGGATAATGTATAAAAACTTACATTGTGGAAGTTATTTAGTTATTGAAATTTCCAGGAATGGAAGAAATTTTATTTATTGATTAATAATTTATATTACGAAGCAATATAATTTGATTTTTCAAAGATATGTATTTCATCTTTATATTAAAATAGTCAAATTATATGGTTAAAGTCATACGAGTTTCACAGGAAGTTAAATTAATTTATGAAGTTGAAGGAAGAAAATCTTTAATATTACATGATTTAGATGGAGAGTTAATTAAAATTAATTAATATAATAATTTAAATTTTCTCAATGGAATAAAATAGTTAAATATTTTTCATAGGGATACCTGAGTTTTGGAAAATGTTTATGTACAATATCTGACACACTAAATTGTATTACTGTTTATTGTATTGTATTAATGTTTATTGTATTGTTTGTATTGAAAATGTGGATCAGAGACATTTATTATTTAAGATGAATGCACTTATTATATCTGTTGATTATAGTGCATTGAGGGGGAATTGTTAGAAGATTTTAAGTTCATTATTATTTTAAGTGATAAAAGTTTCTGAAAAAATATATGAAACACATAAATGTTATATGTAATTTTGTGATTGTTTCTGAAGGTTAACAGGATGGAGGACAGAGGACAGAGGAGTGGTTTAGCTGGGTAGATATTTCTATTTTGAGTTGCTATGTCAGGACAATGGGTGGAGTAATGTTGCTTATCTTTAGACTATAGCCATTTAAAGTATATATGCAAATATGGGTGTTACTAGGATATGCTGACATAACATTTTGAAACAGTATAAGAATGGATCAGATTCATGGTAGAATAGGAATGGAGTAGGGTTAACAAGAGGGAAGTAACCCAACACTTTGGAGAATGTAACATCAAGATGTCTCCTCCTCCTTCTGAGACCATCACCATGCCACATGTTATCGATGTAATGCCCCGTACACAGTCGGACATTAATCGGACATTCCGACAACAAAATCCTCGGATTTTTTCCTACGGATGTTGGCTCAAACTTGTTTTGCCTACACACGGTCGCACAAAGTTGTCAGAATTTCCGATCGCCAAGAACGCGGTGACGTCAATCACGTACGACGAGACTAGAAAAGGCCGGTTCAGAACCAAGCGTGGCACCCTTTGGGCTCCTTTTGCTAATCTCGTGTTAGTAAAAGTTTGGTGAGAGACGATTCGCGCTTTTTCAGACTCGTGGCTTTCAGATCGTTTTCTGCGGTTCAGTTTGTGCTTGTGGGTTTGTATCTGCTCTTCAGTGCGTGCAGTCAGTTCGTATCGGAGTTTTCTGTGCGATCTTGTCCGCTTGTTGCTGTTTTTCAGGTCGCTCTTCACAGGCCTTGCTGTTCTTCAGTGCGTTCTGTTACTTCGTTCTGAGCAGCCGACCGTTTTCTAGCCATGTTTTGTATGCGTACTCCTCGTACAGTTCGTGCTGTGCGGGGGCTTGGTGTTGGGGTCCTGACCTTGACACAAGTCCAGTCCATGAACAGGGTGGGGAGGAGTTAATGGACCAAGAATTGGTTGCTTCAGCGTGACCAGTTCTGTCATATGCCTTTGCTCCGTGAGATCCATGAGAATAATCCTGATGATTTCAGGAACTTTCTCAGGATGACAGGCCCCGTGTTTCACCGTTTGTTGGCTTCGCTGACCCCCTATATCAGCAGGCAGGATACCTGCATGAGGCAAGCCATCACTCCGGAGCAGAGGTTGGTCGCTACCTTGCGGTATTTGGCCACAGGGAGAAGCCTGCAGGACCTCAAGTTCTCGACAGGCATCTCCCCCCAGGCTCATACATATGAATAGTATTATAAAGTCTAAATAGGGTAAGATGATTCAAGAATAAGGTAAAGATTGGGTGACTTATTTACCTGTTACAGTCTTAGTTTAAAAACTTTATTATTTTTTAAACATAAGGTTTGTTAACTTTTGAGTTAATGACAGGATGCCTTTTGAGATTAGCATACTCCGTTATTTTTATATAATCTGTTGTATAGAAAGAAGTGTGGTTGCAAACTTTGCAAACAACAGGTGCAGGTATTTCAGAAGTTTGTTCACAAATTATGGCAAGGCCTTTGCTAAATTTAAATAGAAACAATGTCTTGAATGAGATTACTAATTCTAATGAGTATGTTTAGTAATTCATTCCAGTAGCTAAAGTTATGGTTAAGAATTATAGATCTGAAGGTACCAGGGATGCCAACAGAGATGTCAACTGAGATATCAATTGGAAAGATTATTTTGTTATTTTTAAGGTACATTGGAATTATACATTTTTGTTTCTAAAGAATTAGTAATAAAATAAATAAAAATAATTGGTAAAAATAAGAATAAAATGGGTAAACACAGAAAGGATTATCAGTCTAGAATGGTTTATATTAAATAATGAAAATTTCTAAGGAAAACATATTTTTATAAGAATTTGATACTTGTTTTCATTTTCTTTTATAGATATGTCTTTCATTTCTAAATTTAAAGAATATGATTAGATAGATAAATAAATAGAAAAATAAATAGAAAGATAGAATGTATAAAACATGACAATCAAATAATGGGAAAGTTTTATGTTTTTTATGTATCTACAGACGAGTAGATTATTTATTATGTTTATAATTGTTCTGTGTCAAGGATAATGTATAAAAACTTACATTGTGGAAGTTATTTAGTTATTGAAATTTCCAGGAATGGAAGAAATTTTATTTATTGATTAATAATTTATATTACGAAGCAATATAATTTGATTTTTCAAAGATATGTATTTCATCTTTATATTAAAATAGTCAAATTATATGGTTAAAGTCATACGAGTTTCACAGGAAGTTAAATTAATTTATGAAGTTGAAGGAAGAAAATCTTTAATATTACATGATTTAGATGGAGAGTTAATTAAAATTAATTAATATAATAATTTAAATTTTCTCAATGGAATAAAATAGTTAAATATTTTTCATAGGGATACCTGAGTTTTGGAAAATGTTTATGTACAATATCTGACACACTAAATTGTATTACTGTTTATTGTATTGTATTAATGTTTATTGTATTGTTTGTATTGAAAATGTGGATCAGAGACATTTATTATTTAAGATGAATGCACTTATTATATCTGTTGATTATAGTGCATTGAGGGGGAATTGTTAGAAGATTTTAAGTTCATTATTATTTTAAGTGATAAAAGTTTCTGAAAAAATATATGAAACACATAAATGTTATATGTAATTTTGTGATTGTTTCTGAAGGTTAACAGGATGGAGGACAGAGGACAGAGGAGTGGTTTAGCTGGGTAGATATTTCTATTTTGAGTTGCTATGTCAGGACAATGGGTGGAGTAATGTTGCTTATCTTTAGACTATAGCCATTTAAAGTATATATGCAAATATGGGTGTTACTAGGATATGCTGACATAACATTTTGAAACAGTATAAGAATGGATCAGATTCATGGTAGAATAGGAATGGAGTAGGGTTAACAAGAGGGAAGTAACCCAACACTTTGGAGAATGTAACATCAAGATGTCTCCTCCTCCTTCTGAGACCATCACCATGCCACATGTTATCGATGTAATGCCCCGTACACAGTCGGACATTGATCGGACATTCCGACAACAAAATCCTCGGATTTTTTCCTACGGATGTTGGCTCAAACTTGTTTTGCCTACACACGGTCGCACAAAGTTGTCGGAATTTCCGATCGCCAAGAACGCGGTGACGTCAATCACGTACGACGAGACTAGAAAAGGCCGGTTCAGAACCAAGCGTGGCACCCTTTGGGCTCCTTTTGCTAATCTCGTGTTAGTAAAAGTTTGGTGAGAGACGATTCGCGCTTTTTCAGACTCGTGGCTTTCAGATCGTTTTCTGCGGTTCAGTTTGTGCTTGTGGGTTTGTATCTGCTCTTCAGTGCGTGCAGTCAGTTCGTATCGGAGTTTTCTGTGCGATCTTGTCCGCTTGTTGCTGTTTTTCAGGTCGCTCTTCACAGGCCTTGCTGTTCTTCAGTGCGTTCTGTTACTTCGTTCTGAGCAGCCGACCGTTTTCTAGCCATGTTTCGTATGCGTACTCCTCGTACAGTTCGTGCTGTGCGGGGGCTTGGTGTTGGGGTCCTGACCTTGACACAAGTCCAGTCCATGAACAGGGTGGGGAGGAGTTAATGGACCAAGAATTGGTTGCTTCAGCGTGACCAGTTCTGTCATATGCCTTTGCTCCGTGAGATCCATGAGAATAATCCTGATGATTTCAGGAACTTTCTCAGGATGACAGGCCCCGTGTTTCACCGTTTGTTGGCTTCGCTGACCCCCTATATCAGCAGGCAGGATACCTGCATGAGGCAAGCCATCACTCCGGAGCAGAGGTTGGTCGCTACCTTGCGGTATTTGGCCACAGGGAGAAGCCTGCAGGACCTCAAGTTCTCGACAGGCATCTCCCCCCAGGCTCATACATATGAATAGTATTATAAAGTCTAAATAGGGTAAGATGATTCAAGAATAAGGTAAAGATTGGGTGACTTATTTACCTGTTACAGTCTTAGTTTAAAAACTTTATTATTTTTTAAACATAAGGTTTGTTAACTTTTGAGTTAATGACAGGATGCCTTTTGAGATTAGCATACTCCGTTATTTTTATATAATCTGTTGTATAGAAAGAAGTGTGGTTGCAAACTTTGCAAACAACAGGTGCAGGTATTTCAGAAGTTTGTTCACAAATTATGGCAAGGCCTTTGCTAAATTTAAATAGAAACAATGTCTTGAATGAGATTACTAATTCTAATGAGTATGTTTAGTAATTCATTCCAGTAGCTAAAGTTATGGTTAAGAATTATAGATCTGAAGGTACCAGGGATGCCAACAGAGATGTCAACTGAGATATCAATTGGAAAGATTATTTTGTTATTTTTAAGGTACATTGGAATTATACATTTTTGTTTCTAAAGAATTAGTAATAAAATAAATAAAAATAATTGGTAAAAATAAGAATAAAATGGGTAAACACAGAAAGGATTATCAGTCTAGAATGGTTTATATTAAATAATGAAAATTTCTAAGGAAAACATATTTTTATAAGAATTTGATACTTGTTTTCATTTTCTTTTATAGATATGTCTTTCATTTCTAAATTTAAAGAATATGATTAGATAGATAAATAAATAGAAAAATAAATAGAAAGATAGAATGTATAAAACATGACAATCAAATAATGGGAAAGTTTTATGTTTTTTATGTATCTACAGACGAGTAGATTATTTAATATGTTTATAATTGTTCTGTGTCAAGGATAATGTATAAAAACTTACATTGTGGAAGTTATTTAGTTATTGAAATTTCCAGGAATGGAAGAAATTTTATTTATTGATTAATAATTTATATTACGAAGCAATATAATTTGATTTTTCAAAGATATGTATTTCATCTTTATATTAAAATAGTCAAATTATATGGTTAAAGTCATACGAGTTTCACAGGAAGTTAAATTAATTTATGAAGTTGAAGGAAGAAAATCTTTAATATTACATGATTTAGATGGAGAGTTAATTAAAATTAATTAATATAATAATTTAAATTTTCTCAATGGAATAAAATAGTTAAATATTTTTCATAGGGATACCTGAGTTTTGGAAAATGTTTATGTACAATATCTGACACACTAAATTGTATTACTGTTTATTGTATTGTATTAATGTTTATTGTATTGTTTGTATTGAAAATGTGGATCAGAGACATTTATTATTTAAGATGAATGCACTTATTATATCTGTTGATTATAGTGCATTGAGGGGGAATTGTTAGAAGATTTTAAGTTCATTATTATTTTAAGTGATAAAAGTTTCTGAAAAAATATATGAAACACATAAATGTTATATGTAATTTTGTGATTGTTTCTGAAGGTTAACAGGATGGAGGACAGAGGGCAGAGGAGTGGTTTAGCTGGGTAGATATTTCTATTTTGAGTTGCTATGTCAGGACAATGGGTGGAGTAATGTTGCTTATCTTTAGACTATAGCCATTTAAAGTATATATGCAAATATGGGTGTTACTAGGATATGCTGACATAACATTTTGAAACAGTATAAGAATGGATCAGATTCATGGTAGAATAGGAATGGAGTAGGGTTAACAAGAGGGAAGTAACCCAACACTTTGGAGAATGTAACATCAAGATGTCTCCTCCTCCTTCTGAGACCATCACCATGCCACATGTTATCGATGTAATGCCCCGTACACAGTCGGACATTGATCGGACATTCCGACAACAAAATCCTCGGATTTTTTCCTACGGATGTTGGCTCAAACTTGTTTTGCCTACACACGGTCGCACAAAGTTGTCGGAATTTCCGATCGCCAAGAACGCGGTGACGTCAATCACGTACGACGAGACTAGAAAAGGCCGGTTCAGAACCAAGCGTGGCACCCTTTGGGCTCCTTTTGCTAATCTCGTGTTAGTAAAAGTTTGGTGAGAGACGATTCGCGCTTTTTCAGACTCGTGGCTTTCAGATCGTTTTCTGCGGTTCAGTTTGTGCTTGTGGGTTTGTATCTGCTCTTCAGTGCGTGCAGTCAGTTCGTATCGGAGTTTTCTGTGCGATCTTGTCCGCTTGTTGCTGTTTTTCAGGTCGCTCTTCACAGGCCTTGCTGTTCTTCAGTGCGTTCTGTTACTTCGTTCTGAGCAGCCGACCGTTTTCTAGCCATGTTTCGTATGCGTACTCCTCGTACAGTTCATGCTGTGCGGGGGCTTGGTGTTGGGGTCCTGACCTTGACACAAGTCCAGTCCATGAACAGGGTGGGGAGGAGTTAATGGACCAAGAATTGGTTGCTTCAGCGTGACCAGTTCTGTCATATGCCTTTGCTCCGTGAGATCCATGAGAATAATCCTGATGATTTCAGGAACTTTCTCAGGATGACAGGCCCCGTGTTTCACCGTTTGTTGGCTTCGCTGACCCCCTATATCAGCAGGCAGGATACCTGCATGAGGCAAGCCATCACTCCGGAGCAGAGGTTGGTCGCTACCTTGCGGTATTTGGCCACAGGGAGAAGCCTGCAGGACCTCAAGTTCTCGACAGGCATCTCCCCCCAGGCTCTTCTTTGTGGCCATTTACTGCTTGTGTTTGTTTTAGCTGACCCTGACAGAAATGTGTGGAGTCCAGAAAATTTCGTGATTGTGTAACCTTACAAAGCACTGTTGGCTGTTATTTACTAAATGCAAAGACACTTTTCACTACAAGTGCACTTGCAACTGCACTGAAACTGCACTTGTAGTGCAAAGAGGATTTGCCCTTAGGAAATTACCCCCATTTTCTCATAAAACAACAATTACATCACCCCAAAAGTGTTGTAGCGTTGAGACAATAATCCACACATTCTTGATGAACAATCTTTTTAATACCAGCACAATCACATATGCATTTACCAAAGGTTTTTCTGACAAACCGACATGTTTGTTGTATAACATATTTTGTGGTGTCATTATCCAAAATCAAAATATGCATTTTATAGTAAACAGGCCTTTTGGGGGAGAAAGCCCTTCCTCACCGCTACTTTATTATTGAGGAAGGGGTTGCACCCCCAAAACGCGTCCATTGATCTCCCGTGATGGCAGATAGCACATGTTGGCACACTGTGTGCATCCTCCAATTTTGGCTTTGGGAAAAATCACAAAAACATTTCGCACATTGTAGCAGACAAAAGAAGAAAGTGATTTTGAGGGGCTTTAAACTCGCCCCAAAACATCAATGATGTTTTTATATTTTGGAATAACATCATTGATGTTTTGCTTGATGTTTTCCAATTGTAAATTACACCCCATGATCTCCCCGATCAGGATCTGGGCACTTTCGGATGTGAAAGGATCTTCATCCACAACCTCACGATCACCTAAAAAGAAAGGAAACCCCAAAATAAATTAGGTCTAAAAAAAATGCCGGCATCCATCTCCTATCTGAGCCTGTGGTTGCAGACACTCACCTGTTGTGGTGACTAGTTCCACCATGTCTTTTTCCTCCTGCTCATCTTGTGTTGGGGGGATTTTCCCTTCTTCCAGAGGGGGGGGCTCTGGTCTCCTCGGATGAGGGGTGTCCTCCGAGTCTTTTCTCCCCTATGTAAAACAAAAATGGTATAATTAGCACACAGATATTTGATGGCAGAACTCTAAAGATGAAACATTGCTTGGAAGTGGGGTACAATGATCTATTTTAGCAGAGTTCCAAGATGTAGCTTTTTTAGTGTCCTTTGTCAAGCTGCAATACTTTACCTGTTTGGTACAAGCTTCACAGATGGAGACCCCCCTATAGTATACACTGGAGCACCTGTGTGGCCCCCCTAATAAAAAGGGTGTTCTGGGGTCCCACACTAGTGCTCCAGTGTCCAGATGTGAATACAGCTGCTCAGTGTCCTCTCCTTACACACAATCTAGTTTGCATTTCATTCTAGTAACAAAGCCATCTACACAACCCAATTCTTTGAAGACAAGTATAGGGCGTCAAAATGGTGGCCAAATGCATATGGGCTAAACAATGGTATTTTATATTTGCAACAAAAAATGTGTGATCCGAACGAATAATGTGCCCATGAACATGAAAGTTGCCATTTTAAACTGTACAACAGTTCCTAAAAGCACATGGAGCAGCACGAACGTAATAAACACAAGAACAATAGGAACACAGCACAACTACTTACTTTTTTGCAGCACTCTCCGGATCTTTCTGTACTGCTCATGTTCTCGTAATTTCAGGTCCGACCACCGCTTTCTGAGCTGATCTTTCGATCGTCGTACCCCCGAATTTCCGTTGCAGACTCCTGACCACATTCGCCATGATCTTGGCCTTTCGGACATTGTGGTTGGGGTAAGGCCCATACTTTCCATCATAGTCGGCCTTCTTCAGGATGTCCACCATTTCCAACATCTCCCCAAAGGACATATTTGAGTCCTTCAATCTCCTTCTGGATCGGGACGTTTCAGGCTCCAGCCTTTCCTCCTCCTCCTCGTTGCTGTACTTAGCACTTTCCTGCTGTCTCTGCGCCATGTGCTCTTCCTCCACTGCGCCGAACGAAAAGGGGCGGGGAATAGAATAGAAAGAACGTCAGGGGCGGGCAGAGTTATACGCATGCGCAGTGTGTATAAATCGTAACGCGCACGTCTTACGTACGATCTGTGAGCGGAGGAAGGAGCATCGGAGACGCCGATCGTGCTAACGAAGGTAGGATCTAAACTTGGGCCTATACTGCTTTGAAATTGAAGCCTATATTGTAACAAGAGTAGGGGAGTTTGGCCTGACATTAGGGTTTGTCTTGTGTTGTGTCTTGCAGAGAAAATGGATGGGTTCAACGACCACAATTTCCTGCCCCTGTTTATTGACAAGTACAGAGAGCTGCCCTGTCTGTGGCAGGTCAGACACCCCCACTATAACCATAAACAGAATAGGCAGGCAGCGCTGGAGAAACTGCTGGAGTTGGTGAAGCCGGTGGTCCCCACAGCAACCATCCCTTATTTAAAAGCTAAAATTGGTGGCCTGAGGAGCACTTATCTTAGGGAGCGCAAGAAGGTCACAGATTCCCAGAGGTCCGGAGCTGCAGCAGATGACATTTATGTCCCCAGGCTGTGGTACTATGAGAGACTGTGATTTCTGTCAGACCACACTGAAGTCAGGGAATCCCTCTCCACTCTTCCTTCCACGCTTCCTTCCACCCCAGCTGAGGCTTCTGATGTCCAACCTGGGCCTTCCAGCCAGGAAGAAGTGGAGGAGCCCAGCTGGAGTCAGGTATAGCATTCTTCTACAGATTTCTGGGCAATAAATAAATGATGTTTACTAGATGTTATTATTGATCACTATTTGCTGATTTCATAAAGTGTTTTACATATCAATAGACAGTAGTGGGCACCCAAAATTGGGACAAGAATGAAAACTGCTGGGCTCAGAAGGATAGTCTGTTATATTTGTTAACATTCAATTTGCAGCAGTCAGGAGGTGAAAATTGTGTGTGATTGATGAAAACAATACTAAAACTATGTCCCTTTTTCATACACAGGAAGACCTCAGCCAGGAGGAGGCTGTGGAATGTGGCAGTCAGGAGGAGGCGGGGATTGGTGGCAGCCAGGAGGAGGCCGGGATTAGTGGCAGCCAGGAGGAGGCGGGGCTAAGTGGCAGCCAAGAGAAGCCTGGGACAAGTCGCAGCATGACTGAGTCTCAGGTACCTCCCCTCCGCCTGCCATATAAAAGGGCCAGGAAGGCCACTCCCAGTCCTGTGCAGGATTCAGTGTACAGGCTGATCCAGGAGGCTTCGGCGTCCCTCCGAGCCTTCCCAGTCCTGCAGAGGCCTTTGCCTGCATGGCTGCCACCAAATTGCTGGGCATGCAGGAGGGCCAACGCAAGATTTCTGAGGACCTGATTTATAAAGTCCTTAGGAAGGGGGGGAGTGGGGAACTGACACACAAGACGGATGTCATGGAGAGGGACGATCCTCCTCCTCCTCCTCCTCCTCCTGCTGCCACAACTCCACCACCACAGCCAAAGGCTGGAAGGAAGCGTGGAAAGAAGACCTGAGAGTGATTGCCCTGGGTTCAGTCTGGTCTGACAGAATCTGCAGTCTCTCGTATGACCACAGCCTGAGGACACAGATGTCATCTGCTGCTTTCCGGATCTCTGGGACTTCTGGACCATACTGCCCTCCCTTAGATAAGGACTCCTCAGGCCACCAATTTTGCTTTTAAATAATTGATGTCTGCCCTGGGGGTCCAAGGCTTCGCCCACTTCTGCACTTTCTCCAGCGTTGCCTCCCTCTTTGTTTTTTTATAGTTGTGACCCCCTTAATAAAATATTTTGAGGTAAATTCTACTCTCCTGTGTGTGTTTTCATCCAAAAAGGACAGTTTGTTGGTGAGTATTCAGGTACATTTCTAAAGTACAATGTGAAATTAACAAGGGACAACAACACCAAACAATCTCCTCCTACAGATTAAATAGAACAACATATCAATGGTGTTGTGGGAACTTGTCACAAAAAACACACAAACATTTTCGGGAGTACAAATCAAAATTAACAAAAAAAAGAGAAACACAAAAAAAGATTCTACATTAAAGTAAAAAAAAAAAAAAAATATGTTGTCAGATGTGAGAAATCAAAATATATTGAGGGAATCCCGATAAATAGTAACGAAAGAAGTTTGTGAGAAGTGTGTGTGAATATGAGCATCAAAACGACTTAATTCTTGTCACATTATAAAGAAGAGAGTGCGCTGTATTAAACCATTTTTTACATTGCAGCGTGACGAAAGTGCTTTATCCATTACGAACGCTAAGTTTACCAGAACGAGCTGTCCCGTGTCGGAATTTCTTCTGAGCATGCGTGGCACTTTGTGCGTCGGAACAGGCCACACACGGTCGGAATTGACGCGATCGGATTTTGTTGTCGGAAAATTTTATCTCCTGCTGTCCAACTTTGTGTGTCGGAAAATCCGATGGAAAATGTCCGATGGCGCCCACACACGGTCGGAATTTCCGACAACACGCTCCAATCGGACATTTTCCATCGGAAAATCCGACCGTGTGTATGGGGCATAAGTCTGGTCTTTGCTTATCTTTCTGAACAAATAAACAACCTTTCTGGAAGCATCGTATGAACGAAGGATTCTTCAATTTCTACTAAGAAACTAATTCCTAAAAGTAAGTTGAAAATGTGGCCTTGGACAAAGTACAGAAACATATCTCCTATACACCCTACCCTCTAGGAGAGAGGGCACTGATATTTATATAACATATAACACAAAGACATTGCTATACATCCAGAAACGCCCCTGAGAATAAGAATTGATAATATCTAGAATTATAGATATTTATACATTCTTTCAGTTAAATATTTTTTTTAGTTTTGTTTAAAAAAAAAAAAAATTCTTTCTTTCCTATATCACCTTTTTTTTTTTTTTGGGTGATTCTTGAGTTTGGTTTTGCTATGGTGAAGTAAAAAAAAGAGCTGAGTAGGGGGAACATTATATGGAGAACATTTCAAACTGTTAAAAATGTTGATATAGAATATTAAAGCTTCCCTATAGCATTTTGGGGTAGGGCCAAGTTCCAACAGTTCTTTTTTTTTCTCTTTCGACATTGGATAATTGTTTTATATAAATTTATGCAATTTTAGCTATTACCAACTATGACAATAGTAACAGTAACACCAGGGTTTAGCAACAATCATGTGACTATTTTCTTTGTGTATGTGATACACAATCCTCTCTACAGTCCTAATATGTGGCAGTCATCATATGTGGTCATTGGTCAATTTTTTTTTTGTTGGTCGGTTTTCTTTTTTGTGCCATAACTAAGTTCAAAGAGCATTGCTTGAATATCATATAGATATACTGGAACTTATGAGACTCATAGTAATTGGCAAATAGCAGAGAGTATAGCAGGGAGTATAGTACTTAAGAGTAATTTAGTTTGATTGTACCTGAAGCCACAAGTAACTGGTGACATCACATTTATCCATATTCTGAAATCAAGTTATATTTGTCTGCTTAGTTGACACTGCTTAATCTGCACTGAGACCTCTTAAGGTTATGACCTCTTCCATAGCCTGCTAAAGGCAGGGATCGTACAGTAGCTACACACCGTAGCCAAGGACGGAGCTATATGCACAAACGTTTGGCACCAGACAGGGTTAGCACATCAGGGTTGGTATAACTGAACCCTGTTTCAGTAAAAGGAGTTAGAGGTGAGTTGCAATGGCAACAAGATCCCCCTGGACACTTGAAGGGTCATACATGCACACAGTGGTATTTAACAGAAGGCGGGGCAGAGTTACTTGCAGGCATATGGCAATGGAGGAAGAAAGATGGGGATGGAAATCGGACAACCTAGTTGCAGGGCGTAACCATTCAAATTGTTCAACGTGTCAATGGGAAAGGGTCTCACTATTTTTTTTTTTTATATTTTATTGACTTTTCACAGATATACATAGCTCATTACAATGGCAATTGTTACAAGAGAATGTAATCCAAAGTCAACATATATCTCAAAAAATGCACATAACGGTATCGCTAAGGAATTATTGTTGAACAGAAAGTAAGAATCCTGGAATTGTAATACAACACATTGGTTATTTGCATTTCTTTTCAGTGGCCTCGGAAGACAATGAAAAATCCTTTAGTTATTAGCAGGAATTGCCATATAGGCCGAGCAGATTATGATAACGTTGATATCGTGACTAACCTACTGAGGTTGTAAGTCACATTCCAAGTAGGAAAGTAATAAGGGGTAGGTGTAATGTAAATTGTTGTTGCTGACCATAGTAGCTCAACCCTCTCCCCTAGGCACCAATAATGGGTACTAACTGTGCGCAGTGAGGGTGTATATATTAGTGCACTCGTAAGGCATGTCGGTTCTGGATGTGCAATATGGTGGGATTCCTGTCCTGTCAGGAACTTTCAAGGGTTACATGTAATTAGATTATATAGTTTGACAGGGAGTTATGAATGGGAGAGAGGGGAATGAGAGGAAGACAGAGGGTTAGGATTGGGCATATATTCATACAGTCATATGTTCATTCACGAGCAGTCCTATGTTGTCGTCAGAATCAGTGATTGAAGGATTGGCTTGTGCGTGCGTCAGTTGCGATTCTTTAAAATGAGCCCAACAGGCCCAAGCTTCTCTATATTTAGATGGCGTGTCAGAAGTTTGATGTATGAGATTTTCTATCTCAGCCAATCTGTCCACTCTCTGAATCCATTCTGGGATAGAGGGAGGGGACGTGCTTCTCCAATGAACGGGGGTGCACATGTTTGCCGCATTAATGAGATGTAGAATTAGCGACTTCTTGTATACACGTTGAGGAATGGAGGTATGGTGAAGTAGGAATTGTGCCGGTGTATAATCCGGGGTATATGTCATTATTTGAGTGATTAAGCGGTGGATGTCAACCCAATAGGTTTGAATGAGGGGACATTCTCACCAAATGTGGAGGAGTGTGCCTCTAGCTGCGTTACATCTCCAAAATTTAGGAGATATGTTTGGTAGAAATTTGTTAATTTTGTCGGGAGTCCTATACCATTTATTGTAAATTTTGAACCTGCATTCCTGTGTCGCTACATTGATTGAGCCTTTATGGATGTGGCTGTGTACGTTTCCCCACTCATCAGGGGTAAGGACTAGGTTCAGTTCAGTTTCCCATTGTTTTATTAATTTGTCCTCTTTGATGTCGTATGATGTAAAAAAGAATGCATAAATGGTCGAGATGAGGTGTCTTTGAGGTTCATGACTGGTGCATAAGAGTTCGAAAGGTGTGAGTTCCCTGTGTAGATTTACATTGGGTTGGAGGCTATGGAGGAAGTGACGGATCTGCAGGTATTTGTAGAAAGGAATATGATATTCTGGGAATTTGTTGGACAAAGCCTGGTGTGTCAAGAGGGTTCCTTGATGGAACATGTGTCGCGCTGTTAGACGGGGTCTTTGTGGGTCATTCGTTGGGTGAAGTAAAGACACTCCCAGTGTAAAGTCCGGGTTGTCTTCTATAGGGGGTCATTGGTCCTGGTGTGGGTTGAAGCTGAAGTAATTTGCACGCCGCTTTAAAGTTCAAGAGGGTGGAGTTAATTAGGGGATTTAATGTGTCTGCTTTCAGAATTTGTTTTGGGTTAATCCATGGAAGGAGTTTTAACGGGATCTTGGTGAAAGCATTTTCAATATGCACCCACTCTCTGTCTTTGCTGTGTATGTGCCAATCAACAATTCTGGCTAGATGGCAGACCCGGTAATAGGTTTGTATGTCCGGTACCTGTTATCCTCCATGTAGTTTGGGAGTCGTCAGTCTGTGCCAGTTCAATCTGGGCTGTTTGGAGAACCAGATGAATTTCCTGCAGATCCTTTTGTATGTAGCAAAGAAAGAGAGTGGGAGCAGTATAGGGATGGTTTGGAGGAGGTATAGTAACCTAGGTAGTATGTTCATTTTTAAGATAGCTATCCTTCCAAACCAAGAAAACGGTCCAGCTTGCCACTTTTGTAGGTCAGTCTGGATGGTTTGTAATATTGGTAAGAAGTTTAGCCTGAATAGTTCTGTCAGTTTGGCGGGGATTTTGATGCCTAGGTACGTTATGGCCTGTGATTCCCAAGCAAATGGAAAGTTATGTTTGCATTGTGCAATTGTCTCATTTGTCAGAGATATGTTGAGGGCTTTGGATTTAGAAAAATGTATTTGTAAGTTTGAAAGGGATTTGAAGAGTGCGAAATCTCTGAGAAGGTTCGGGATGGTAGTGGTCGGTTCTGTAAGGAAGAGTAGGATGTTGTCCACGTATGCCACTACCTTGTATTGTTTTGGTTAATGTCAATGCCTTTGATATCTGGGTTATCTCTAATTCTGCAAAGCAAGGGTTCCATAGTCAGTAGTCAGTATAAAAATCAGGGGGGATAAGGGGCATCCCTGTCTAGTACCGTTGGACACGGAGAAGGCGTTCGACAAGCCACCATTCACTCTTACTTTGGCTGTGGGAGATGAATAGAGAGTCAGAATCATTTTGATTAGTCGTGGTGGAAGGCCTATAGAGTGTAGGTTTGCTTCCATAAAGTCCCAAGCCACCCTGTCGAATGCCTTCTCCGCGTCCAAGGATAGAAAGAAGCCCTGAGTATCAGTGGAGGTTAACCAATGGTATACGTTTAAGGCTTTAGATGTGTTGTCCTTAGCTTCTCTACCGGGGACAAAACCTACTTGGTCTGTGGAAATTAAATTGGGAATCAGAGGTAATAGACGGTTGGCTATGGCTTTGGCATATAATTTGACGTCTACATTTAGTAGAGAAATGGGGCGGTAATTAGAGACCAGCTTGTTATCTTTTCCTGGCTTGGGGATGAGTGTAATATGGCCCTCTAATATGTCTTTGGAAGCTGTACTGGTAGGTGTGAGGCTGTTAAAGGCCTTAACTAGGTGGGGTGTCAGTAGTTCAGGGAAGGTTTTATAGTAACTGACCGTCAGTCCATCTGGACCTGGACTTTTGCCCGGTTTCATATGTTTTAATGCCCGTGTTATCTCTTCCGCCGTCAAGGGGGTATCTAGAGATGCAGCCTCTTCAGCTGTGAGAGGTGAGGGTGAGTATTGGGATAGGAAATCTTGAATTGCTGTATTCCTGTCTTCTAAGGTGGGAGACGTCTGATGGGTGTGAAGATTGTATAGGTTTGCGAAGTAGCGTACAAATTGTTTCGCTATGTCCTCTGACGCGACAAGAGTTTTACCAGAAGGGTCTACGATTGAGTGTATAGTGTGGGCAACTTTTTTAGCCTGTAACGCTCTAGCTAGCATATTCCCTGACTTGTTACCAAACTCATAGAAGCATTTTTGTGTGAGCATATATTTACGTTTAATGTTTTTGTGTAATTCTTCTAAGAGTTCGTTTCTCGATTGTGTCAGTTCAACCAGTGCTTCTGAGGCTAGAGATGCTTTGTGTTTCCGTTCCAATTGGGAAATGCGGTTAGTCAGTTCCTCCAGTCTCGCTTTTCTTTGTCTGTTTCTATTTGCGGCCTGGGACAGGAACGTTCCTCTTATAACACATTTATGTGCAGCCCAAACTACCTCTGGAGAAGATTCGCCCTGTCTGTTTTCTGTAAAATAGTTATTCACGTGTTGGGAAATGGTGTGCGAGATTTCAGTGTCAGTGAGGAGGGAGTTGTCTAAACGCCAGATGGGAGAGTGTTTTTTTATGGTGGGAATGTGAAGGGTCATAGTGATGGGGTTGTGGTCCAAGAATATCATCGGTTCAATTGTGGATGTCTGGAGTAAAGATAGGTCATTTTGGGAGATAAAGAAGTAGTCTATTCTTGAATATTTGGAGTGCGGTGGGGAGAAGAAGGTAAAGTCTTTACTGTTTGGGTGAAGTGTGCGCCATGTGTCATGTAATAGTAAGTCCCGGAAATGTATTTTGATTATGCGTAGAGCCCTATATGTAGAAGATGAGGCACCATTGGAGGTATCGAGGGAAGGATTGAGAGGGATATTAAAGTCACCGCCTACTATAAGTGTGCCCGCGCTAAAAGTGGTGATAAGTTGCAATGTGTTACGAAAAAAGGTCACCTGTTGTGTGTTTGGAAAGTATAGGTTGGCGATGGTTAATGTTTTTTTGTGTATAGAACCTTTGATGAACAGGAATCTACCCTGAGGGTCTTGTTGTATATCAGTTACGACGAGTGGGCAGTGCTTCGATATAAGGATGCATACCCCTTTCGATTTAGCTTCATTATTGGTTGCATGGTATACAGTTGGAAAGTGTTTGTTGTGCAGTTTGGGGATTGCATCTGATCTGAAGTGTGTTTCTTGGATAAGCGCAATATGGGTTTTGGTTTTCTGTAATGAGGCAAGCAAAAGAGAACGTTTTTTGGGTGTGTTTAGGCCGTGCATATTCGTAGAGCGCAGGTTGAGTGCCGAGTATGTTGGAGTCTGTGCATTAGATAAGTTCATGGGTTCCATGACCTCCGTCAGGGTCGGGGAAAGGTATCGTACCAGGGAACAAGGTTCGGGAAAGGTGCACTCAGTGGTGATATCGGTAGATTATGGTATGGTGTGTAGAGCACAAATGAGTGACCGATGAGGCAGCAGTGATATTAATCAATCCTGCTGTCTCGTTACTAGAGGTTAATCGGTAAAGTGCTGCGCAATGACAGTCCCCAACCCGTGGAACCCGGGCTGGTACACTTCACTGCAGCTGTGTGGGGGTTGGTGAAGACCTGTCACTAGAAAGTTTGTAGTGGAATGAGGTATGAATACATGTGTATCCTACTATCCTATGATTAATGGTATCTGATTAAGGAGGTGTGCACAAGTGTACAATAGCTTTGGCATAAAGGAAAATGTTATAGGTGGTTGGGTAGGGCAGGTTAGGTTAGGGCAGGGGCCCATGAGATATGAGCGCCAAGGTGAAGTCAACTTTTCTTAGAAAAAGCTTAGAGGTAAAGTGTCAACAAATTCACAAATTGTAAGCCTGTATGAGAGTGACTTGAAGTCCGGCCTCCAAGCCAGTCTCATAGAGAATTATTCTCGGACCTCTGGAATCTCCGCCGCATCCCCTTGATGGTGCAGCAGAGGAACCAGAGTGCGAGGCAAATAAAAAGTACATTTCAGTTCGCGGAGTGATAAGGAGGTCTATTAGACCAACCTCCACATCATCACTGGTATGAAAATATCTGTTTAGTAAACCTGAAACTATAACCATGGAAACAGTATACTTGTGAGGTATGAACTCATGCGTAAATATAACAAAACGGAGTACCCGTAAAAGAAGGGCAAGTACAAAGTTATGTAAAGAAGAAACAATAGTCAGTGTTGCTTAACCCTGCAAAACTATAGCTGGGAAGTCAAGTGATGATAGCAGGCTGCAGTAAGAAAATTCCTGAGAGGGATGGAGAATCGAATGCCTTATACCTCCCGTAGTTATAAGCAGCTTCGGAATCAGCCGGAGTCTATGTTTTCCTGCAGACATTGGTCTAGGGTGCGTAGTCAGTCCTAGCCGTGAGTCCTCGATCGTAAGAGTATTTGCGCTTTTCCTGTTATTGGTCCCTCTACAATATTCTTAGGCGGAACTCCGGTCCCCATGTGGAAGGACGGGTGGTGTGTAGATGCTTAGGCCCAAGGAAGAGTTTCAAGGGGCCGCCTAGCCAGGGGGAATCCAGTCGAGGTGTGCCACAGCTTGGCTCGATGTGTCGAAAGGTATCCGGTGGAATGAGTAAGTCCCGTGGTGGTGGAGATGTCCCCGAGGAAGCTTTATGGTGGGATGGGAGACATTTCCAGTGATGTATGCGGACTGTCTTTTATCTTTCGTATCCGGCGCATCAACAGTGACTAGATTGGGGAGTGCCGGGTGCAGGCTGCGTTGCTGTGGAGATCTGGTACATGTTTCCGGAGAACTGTCGCCATGCATTCTGGGGATTGTAGTATTCGCAACCAGCTTCTGTGTTCTATATTTAGGAAGGTGGTAGCTATCTACAAGCATCCTGTGAACATGCAATTTAATACAGATATATCACAGTCTGTTCATACCTCCCGTAGGTAATCAGATGATATCCACAGAAATAGCAGGTGTGCATAAACCGTGGGAACAGAAATATAACTGAAATAAAAGAAATAAAAGAAACATTATCTGGGCCAATAGGTTTGGATGCCAAACATGGCATAGACAGGAGTACTGTAGCCCAAAAATCACAAAAGCTTGTGGATAGTGTCAGCGTTCCCGCCTGGCCCTCCTTGAGTTGGGAGAGTGAGGGCTGTGGTTACGGCGGTTGGCGCGGTGCGCGCCATGAGGCGTTGTGATAGAAGGGGATCTTCTTCTCCTTTGGCTTGTATTAGAAGCCTCCATGGGGTCTTCAGGTGGGTGTTCTCTGCGAACTGCGGAGCGGCGAAATTCTGCGTACCAGTTAGGTACCTCTACTCTCGGGATGTGAAGGGTGTCACAAAAGGAAGGGAGATCTTCAGACACTTTTAGGAAAGCCATGCGGCCTTGAGAGCTGGCGGCTAAACAGAAAGGGAATTTACATTTGTAGGTAATGCTTTTAGCGTGCAGAGTGTCCAGCAGGGGTTTCAAGTCTCTGCGAAGTTGAAGGGTTATGCCTGACAGGTCCTGATATATTTGGACGATTTTTCCTTTATGCACTATTTGTGGAACTCCTCTGGCCTGCCTGAGTATTTCTTCCTTGATCCGAAAGTCTGTGAGACAGCAGATGATATCCCTTGGTGGATCTGTGTCTTTGCCTTTAGGCCTCAGTGCCCAATGGATCCTTTCTAATTCAATCGGCGTCTGGAGTGGTCTGTGAAGAAGACTGTTAAACAGGCTTATGGCAGAATGCGCAATCTGTTCGCCTTCTATTGTTTTGGGTAGTCCTCTGATCCTCAGATTATGGCGTCTGTCATGATTGTCAAGGTCTTCGAGGTGTCTTTGCATGTCTCTCATCTGGAGCGTGTGAGTATCGACATATCTTGTCGTTTTGCGCAGTTGTAAATCCTGACGGTCCGCCACTTGTTCCGCCACCTGCACTCTGTCAGAGAGGGCTCGGATGTTGATGCGTAGCTCTGATATTGCTACTGAGAGGGTATCCTTGATGTCTGCGGCTATCATCCGCAGGTCTTGGATGTTGAGTTGAGGTAGGGGCCGGACCTCCGCCGCGGTCCCATTCGTCTGGCTGAGAGGGAGAGTGTGTGTTGAAGCTCTCAGTTGTGAGGGTGCTGCGGCCTCTGAGTTACTGTGGTGGGAGGGGGCCATGTTGCCCCTGCCTTTCCGGAACATTTCTGGAATATTGTGTTCGCCGTTGCCCGGTTGTTCTCTGGGTGAGCGGGACCGAGAGGTCGAGGTGTTCCGGGACGCAGTCCCCATGTTTTGGCTGGGTAAAGGGCGTTAGGACCTCCGATAGACTTATAGCAGGTCGTTGGATAGCAGGAGCTACTGGATTAAGCAGCCATCTTCATGCCAGGTCAGGCCGGGTCTCATTATTATGTTGCAGTATATCTATAACAATTCTAATCAAAAGTTCTTAATACTCAGAATGACAAAATGAGCATTCATTTGAATGCATATGTCTTAAAAGTACTTGTGTTTTTCTTTCTCTACCTTTGTCCACATTAATAAAGTATAATCTCAGAAAGCCAGGAAAGCTGGTCCAAAGGTCATTAATGTATGCTGTACCCAATTGGAATCACCAGGGAAGGCTGTCACAGAAGCCAGGGCAACATGACCAGATTGGCATTATGGACTGTTGAGCACAAGGATCCTCATGTTTTTTTTTTCTTCATGTTTTTTTTTTTTTTGGTGTTCTGTCTCTTATGATTTTTATTATGGACTTATTACATCCAGAACAAGTGATGATTACTGATACTGGGACTCAGAAATGTGGACAGTAAAGATGGAGAGTTTAAAATGTTTTTTTTCCCTCAAAGAGTTTTTTGTTTGTTTGTTTCAGAAGGCAAAGTCTAAAGTTCCAAATATTAAAGGAGATTATACATAAACCATTATTTTAGATGTGGCCGAGTCTCATATTCTCAACTGGTGACAAGGGGCCATTTGTTTCCTTATGAGTTTATGTGAAATCTCCATTAATAGCTGTAAAATATTTTAATTGTGAATATATTTAATTTAACTTGTATCTATGTAGGGTGTAACATATCTTCACAGAAATCTCTGGTAGACCAGACAAGTCGGTGCCTAGGTGTATACAAACAATGGGATCCAAACCTCATTATTTTACACATTCTCACTTGAAAGTATCCACTGCTGAGGCCAACCCGTAATCAATACTTAACTTCCCGGGAAAATTAATTAATTGCTCAGAATAGTCACAAGGATTTGCATTAAAGGGGGCTGACTTATGCAAAGTATAGGGATTGGAGATGTAGCCAGTACTTAACCAGAAATAGGGAAGCTCACCAATCAGGGCTACCCTATGCCAACCAATGAGGCATCAGCTTGTAATGATATACACAGACTAGATGGGAGGAAAACACACACTTTATGGGAGAGCAGCCATCAGAATGGAATCTAGGTGAAATGGGTAATTATGGTAATTATGGCATTTTACTTCATGTAATTCTCTTATTTTAACCTAATATTCTCTTCCTTGGTGTAGATTATAGCTAGGTGGTTGTGTATTAGATAGACTTTCAACTACTCACCAATAAATGTTGTTATTGTGTTAAAGCTTTCACTCATGGTCAAAGAACTCTCATTTAACCCAAATCATATCTGAGAGATATTAAATCACCAATATAGTACATGGGTAACAATCCCCATTTGAAAAATCTGTCCATTTATAGAGCCTATATGTTAAGAGAAAGGCAACTGCAGGTAACATGACCTTTTACAGCTTCAGGTGTTTTTGTTTAGCCAATAGAAAGCACTAGGGGGCAGAGAGGACAGAGGAAATTAAGGGTGGAGAGCTGCTGTTTTAGCAAAAAATGCTCTAAAAACACTCAAGTCAGGCATTTCTATTGAAGTATGGGGTTAAAAATGCTTGTAATGTGCAAAAAGAAGCTCATGTACTTTTTTTAGCGACAGGCGTTTTGCTTCAGGTGACAGAATGCTCATATGTGAACAGGAGCCATTGAAATTAATTGGATTTGGTTGCTTGAATGTCTTAGAGCAACAAGCTCCAAGCAAAAAAAACGCTCAGGTGTAAACACGGCCTCAAGCAAAGCCACAGTGGACTGAGCTTCCCTGGGTATGTGAACTGATAGAGACAATGTTTGTTGCATTCCCCCCAGAGACTAACCTATACAGTATGCATGTATTGAAATATTGTCAGATTGGGTTACTGGTCAATTGAGGGATTGTATGGTTTGAGATCTGAAACTATTAACCTTGAGCTTCCAGTGAGCATTGTTTGTAGTGATATTGAGAGATCTAATCCACCTGGGGTGTGGTATGTTATTAGCAGCCCTTTTACTAAGTAAGCATGGTGGTAAGGCATTTTTTTATTTTATTTTGCCTCTTCAAAACCTGCTGTCTCTGCCAGTACAGGTAGGGAAAGAACATCAGGGATTGGAGGAAATGGAGGAGACAGTGGGCTATGGAGGGGATCAGCTTGTAGGCACACAGCTGGGAGGATCAGTGGCAGATGGCAGGGGCAGTGGGGGGGGGGAGGTGGCCAGTCAATTTTTTTATGAACCACTGTGATCACAACTATACATTAATCAGCAGAGTCTATGAGCCCTTCTGATAAAAGTTTACGGTCACTGAAGTGACCATATGGCCATAGCCTAAGGAAATGCAGGGGGCATAAAGGTTACTGCACTGGCCACCTGCAGTCAGTTCTTTTCTTATGTAACCCTTATATTTTTGGCAGTAAAAGATTTAATGGATTTTTTCAAACAGTGGGCAGTAGTCTCTTGAGCCCCATACACACACACATTAGATTTTCTGCAGATTTTTGTCTTCAGATTTACCAAAACCATATAATATGAGGTCAAACCTTTATGCCGCGTACACACGGTCGGACTTTTCAGCTACAAAAGTCGGACAGCCTGTCCGACATACTTCCGGCGTACCTTCGGCGGACTTGTGGCAGACTTTCTTACGAACGGACTTGCCTACACACGACCACACAAAAGTACGACAGCTTAGTACGCGGTGACGTACACCAAGTCCGACGAGACTATAAAACGGAAGTTCAATAGCCCGTACGACACCCTTTGGGCTCCTTCTGCTAATCTCGTGTTTATCTCGTGTTAGTAGAAGTTTGGTGAGAGACGATTCGCACTTGTGAGACTCGTATTTTTCAGTTCGTTTTAACTGTTGTTCAGTCTGTGCTTGTGAGGTTTGTATCTGCTTTTCAGTGCGTTTGGTCAGTTGGCATTGAGAAATCTTTGTTTTATTGGCCGCTCGTTCCTGATTTTCAGGTCGTTCTTCAAAGGCCTTGCTGTTCTTCAGTGCGTTCTGTTTAGTGCGTTCTGACCAGCCGACCGTTTTGAAACCATGTTACCTGTACGTACTCGTCGTCGAGCTCGTGCATTGTATGTGTTTGGTGCTGTAGTTTATTCTTCAGCCCAGGACCAGTCCATGAACAGGGCGAGGAGGAGTTCATGGACCAAGAATTGGTTGCTCCAGCGTGACCAGTTCTGTCACATGCCATTGCTCCGTGAGATCCGTGAGAATAATCCTGAGGATTTCAGGAACTTTCTCTGGATGACGGACCCCGTTTTTGACCGTTTGGTGACTTTGCTGACCCAGGCAGGATACCTGCATGAGGCAAGCCATCACTCCGGAGCAGAGGCTGGTCGCTACCTTGCGGTATTTGGCCACAGGGAGAAGCCTGCAGGACCTTAAGTTCTCGACAGGCATCTCCCCCCAGGCTCTGGGGATCATTATCCCAGAGACCTGTTCTGCCATCATCCAGGTCCTGCAGAAGGACTATATTAAGGTAAGATATTTTGCTTTTATTAGCATCACATGTTCTTTTATGTAATCTTTGATAATGTAATGTATTTCTTGCTTCAAACACTACTTACCATCATTGCAATATAGTGTGAATGTCCCCTTTTTATCCTCACACATGCTGGATTTTTTTCCTGTTATTTTTTGTCATGCATGTATATTTTCCTTCAATAACCTCCCCAGCATGCAGTGATGGCAACATCCACCTAGTCTACTCATTTTGAATGTATTTTGTTTGAGTGTATTTAGTGTGCTGCTAATTAGCAATTAGCTAGATTTCCCAACCCCCCCCACCTAAACTCACTCCAAATTGTGTGCTGCTAATTAGCAATTAGCTAGATTTCACAACCCCCCCCCCCCACCTAAACTCACTCCAAATAGTGTGCTGCTAATTAGCAATTAGCTAGATTTCACAACCCCCCCCCACCTAAACTCACTCCAAATAGTGTGCTGCTAATTAGCAATTAGCTAGATTTCACAACCCCCCCACCTAAACTCACTCCAAATAGTGTGCTGCTAATTAGCAATTAGCTAGATTTCACAACCCCCCCCCACCTAAACTCACTCCAAATAGTGTGCTGCTAATTAGCAATTAGCTAGATTTCCCAACCCCCCCCACCTAAACTCACTCCAAATAGTGTGCTGCTAATTAGCAATTAGCTAGATTTCCCAACCCCCCCCCCACCTAAACTCACTCCAAATAGTGTGCTGCTAATTAGCAATTAGCTAGATTTCACAACCCCCCCCCCACCCTCGTAAAAATTTGCTTGAATGTTCTGTGGTGTTGATTTGTCTAAAGCAAATATATGTTGCACTTTGCAAAATGCATGTGCACTCTACAAGTGCATTTGTTCCAGTGCTTTAGTAAATGAGCAGAAGCTCTGCTGATTTCCATCATCAAATCATATGCAAGCCTCAAAGTGTTTTCATTAATTGCCCTTGCATGTGATTGTGTACTCCTTGCAACATGAATGCCTTTTTACATTACCTCATTTACTGTAAGCTGGTTAGCAACTGCAACTGCAGAGTGCGACAACTGCAGTCTTGTAGCCTTTTTAGTCCCTAAATTCCTGCGTGTCCTAAAAGTAATCTATTTTACGGATTTCACAACCCCCTAAAATGTAATCAATGTTCCATCAGAGGGGGTGAGCAATCTGATAAGTGTGCCTTTCCATATTAGTTTTTCCTGAAGAATTAAATTATTTAATGTTATACTGATGCTGGGGAATAATGTTTTTAATTGTCTAATTTTATTGCAATGTTAGCTTTCAAATTAATTGATTTTGGTTTTCTTGTTTGATTCCCCAGTTTCCTTCAACGCCACAGGAATGGCAGACTGTGGCATCCCATTTTGCCAGCCGTTGGGACTTTCCCAATTGTGGAGGGGCTATAGATGGGAAACATGTCCACATTGTGCCACCACCCCATTCGGGGTCATACTATTTCAATTATAAAGGGTTCCACAGTATTGTTTTAATGGCGGTGGTGTCGGCACACTATGAATTTTTATATGTGGACGTGGGGAAGAATGGCCGGATGTCGGATGGAGGAGTATTTGCCCAGACGGAGTTCTGCCAGCGTCTCCAGAGTGGTGGCCTGGGATTGCCACCTGATGCGGATAATGTGGAAGGACTCCCCTTTGTCTTCATTGCCGATGAAGCCTTCGCTCTGAGCAAGCACCTCATGAGGCCATTTCCCCAAAGAACCCTCACCCCGGAGAGGAGGGTTTTTAATTTCCGGCTGGCCAGAGCTAGAAGAGTGGTTGAGAATGCGTTTGGAATTCTGGCCAGCCGGTTCCGCCTGTTTCAAACAGCCATTAATTTGGCGGAATACAAACTTAATTTTATCATTTTATCGTGCTGCATTCTGCACAACTTTTTAAACAAACATTCTCAGAATTATATAGGCACAGTTGGGCCTGAGGCCGGACTTATAGATGACAACCTTACGGGCCTGGATAATGTCCGTACTGGCTTGGCCCCCAAAGTGCCTGTTAAGTTAGACAGCAATATGTTAATTATTTTATGGGTAGGGGGGCCATTGCAATGGGCCATGATATTTAATTTTTTACAATAAAAAAAATATGGATGAAATCTTGAATTATATTTATTGCTTGCCTTTCTTTTGGGCTTTCTCCTAGGTTATGGTCGAGCAGTTGTAGTGCCAACTGTATTTTCATTTTAAATGTCTAAATAAAAGCTCCATTGCCACTGTAAACAACTTTTTGACAATTATAACCAAACTGATACTGAGCATTGAAATAACAAACCACACATTTATTTAATTCCTATAAGGAGATTAATGGTTGTTATGCATTCAGTTCTGCATTTAGTATAAAATGTTCATAGACAAAAATATAATGATATCTTAATAATTTCGAAAAATATAATTATATTTAAATATTTATACATAATCCACAAAAAAATATTTTTGGCTTTTTGATTTTCGCAAACAGGCTTTTTTTTTTTTTTTTTTATTTTTTTTTTTAAATCAAGTTTTTTACTTTTTTGCGTTTTTTAACCACTTGCCGACCGCCTACCGCATATATACTGCGGCAGAATGGCACGGGCAGGCAGAATCACGTGCCCGGCATTTGACTGGGAGCGTCGGGAGGCGAGGGGGAGACCATCCGATCGTGGCCCCCCCCCTCGCGATCGCTCCCAGCCAATGGGAATCCTCCTCTGCCTGTGTGTCGTTTCACACAGGCAGAGGATGTGATGTCATCTCTCCTCGGTCTGGCAGTTTCCGTTCCAGCGCCGAGGAGAGAAGACAAGTGAGTGCACAAAACACACACACACACAGTAGAACATGCCAGGCATACTTTACACCCCCGATCCCCCCCCGATCGCCTCCCGATCCCCCCCCAATCACCCCCCCCTGTCACAAACTGACATTAGCAGTATTTTTTTTTTTTTTTTCTGATTACTGCATAGTGTCAGTTTGTGACAGGTACAGTGTTCGGGCAGTTAGTATTACCCCCCTTTAGGTCTAGGATACCCCCCCTAACCCCCCCTAATAAAGTTTTAACCCCTTGATCACCCCATGTCACCAGTGTCGCTAAGCGATCATTTTTCTGATCGCTGTATTAGTGTCGCTGGTGACGCTAGTTAGGAACATAAATATTTAGGTTCGCCGTCAGTGTTTTATAGCGACAGGGACCCCCATATACTATCTAATAAATGTTTTAACCCCTTGATTGCCCCCTAGTTAACCCTTTCACCACTGATCACCGTATAACCGTTACGGGTGACGCTGGTTAGTTCGTTTATTTTTTATAGTGTCAGGGCACCCGCCGTTTATTACCGAATAAAGGTTTAGCCCCCTGATCGCCCGGCGGTGATATGCGTCGCCCCAGGCAGCGTCAGATTAGCGCCAGTACTGCTAACACCGACGCACGCAGCATATGCCTCCCTTAGTGGTATAGTATCTGTACGGATCAATATCTGATTCAATCAGATCTATACTAGCGTCCCCAGCAGTTTAGGGTTCCCGAAAACGCAGTGTTAGCGGGATCAGCCCAGATACCCGCTAGCACTTGCGTTTTGCCCCTCCGCCCAGCCCAGCCCAGCCCAGCCCACCCAAGTGCAGTATCGATCGATCACTGTCACTTACAAAACACTAAACGCATAACTGCAGCGTTCGCAGAGTCAGGCCTGATCCCTGCGATCGCTAACAGTTTTTTTGGTAGCGTTTTGGTGAACTTGCAAGCACCAGCCCCAGGCAGCGTCAGGTTAGCGCCAGTACCGCTAACACCCACGCACGCACCGTATACCTCCCTTAGTGGTATAGTATCTGATCGGATCAATATCTGATCCGATCAGATCTATACTAGCGTCCCCAGCAGTTTAGGGTTCCCAAACACGCAGTGTTAGCGGGATCAGCCCAGATACCTGCTAGCACCTGCGTTTTGCCCCTCCGCCCGGCCCAGCCCAGCCCACCCAAGTGCAGTATCGATCGATCACTGTCACTTACAAAACACTAAACGCATAACTGCAGCGTTTGCAGAGTCAGGCCTGATCCCTGCGATCGCTAACAGTTTTTTTGGTAGCGTTTTGGTGAACTGGCAAGCACCAGCCCCAGGCAGCGTCAGGTTAGCGCCAGTACCGCTAACACCCACGCACGCAGCATACGCCTCCCTTAGTGGTATAGTATCTGATCGGATCAATATCTGATCTGATCAGATCTATACTAGCGTCCCCAGCAGTTTAGGGTTCCCAAAAACGCAGTGTTAGCGGGATCAGCCCAGATACCTGCTAGCACCTGCGTTTTGTCCCTCCGCCCGGCCCAGCCCAGCCCACCCAAGTGCAGTATCGATCGATCACTGTCACTTACAAAACACTAAACGCATAACTGCAGCGTTCGCAAAGTCAGGCCTGATCCCTGCGATCACTAACAGTTTTTTTTGTAGCGTTTTGGTGAACTGGCAAGCACCAGCGGCGTAGTACACCCCGGTCGTAGTCAAACCAGCACTGCAGTAACACTTGGTGACGTGGCGAGTCCCAAAAGTGCAGTTCAAGCTGGTGAGGTGGCAAGCACAAGTAGTGTCCCGCTGCCACCAAAAAGACAAACACAGTCCCGTCGTGCCCATAATGCCCTTCCTGCTGCATTCGCCAATCCTAATTGGGAACCCACCGCTTCTGCAGCGCCCGTACTTCCCCCATTCACATCCCCAACCAAATGCAGTCGGCTGCATGAGAGGCATTTTCTTTATGTCCTCCCGAGTACCCCTACCCAACGAACCCCCCCAAAAAAGATGTCGTGTCTGCAGCAAGCGCGGATATAGGCGTGACACCCGCTATTATTGTCCCTCCTGTCCTGACAATCCTGGTCTTTGCATTGGTGAATGTTTTGAACGCTACCATTCACTAGTTGACTATTAGCGTAGGGTACAGCATTGCACAGACTAGGCACACTTTCACAGGGTCTCCCGAGATGCCATCGCATTTTGAGAGACCCGAACCTGGAACCGGTTACAGTTATAAAAGTTAGTTACAAAAAAAAGTGTAAAAAAAAAAAAAAACACAAACAAAAATATAAAAAAAAAAAAAAAATAGTTGTCGTTTTATTGTTCTCTCTCTCTTTATTCTCTCTCTATTGTTCTGCTCTTTTTTACTGTATTCTATTCTGCAATGTTTTATTGTTGTTATGTTTTATCATGTTTGCTTTTCAGGTATGCAATTTTTTATACCTTACCGTTTACTGTGCTTTATTGTTAACCATTTTTTTGTCTTCAGGTATGCCATTCACGACTTTGAGTGGTTATACCAGAATGATGCCTGCAGGTTTAGGTATCATCTTGGTATCATTCTTTTCAAACAGCGGTCGGCTTTCATGTAAAAGCTATCCTAGTGGCTAATTAGCCTCTAGACTGCTTTTACAAGCAGTGGGAGGGAATGCCCCCCCCCCAACGTCTTCTGTGTTTTTCTCTGGCTCTCCTGTCTCAACAGGGAACCTGAAAATGCAGCCGGTGATTCAGCCAGCTGACCATAGAGCTGATCAGAGACCAGAGTGGCTCCAAACATCTCTATGGCCTAAGAAACCGGAAGCTACGAGCATTTTATGACTTAGATTTCGCCAGATGTAAACAGCGCCATTGGGAAATTGGGAAAGCATTTTATCACACCGATCTTGGTGTGGTCAGATGCTTTGAGGGCAGAGGAGAAATCTAGGGTCTAATAGACCCCAATTTTTGCAAAAAAGAGTACCTGTCACTACCTATTGCTATCATAGGGGATATTTACATTCCCTGAGATAACAATAAAAATGATTTAAAAAAAAAATGAAAGGAACAGTTTAAAAATAAGATAAAAAAATAATAATAATAAAGAAAAAAAAAAGCACCCCTGTCCCCCCTGCTCTCGCGCTAAGGTGAACGCAAGCGTTGGTCTGGCGTCAAATGTAAACAGCAATTGCACCATGCATGTGAGGTATCGCCGCGAAGGTCAGATCGAGGGCAGTAAGTTTAGCAGTAGACCTCCTCTGTAAATCTAAAGTGGTAACCTGTAAAGGCTTTTAAAGGCTTTTAAAAATGTATTTAGTTTGTCGCCACTGCACGTTTGTGCGCAATTTTAAAGCATGTCATGTTTGGTATCCATGTATCGGCCTAAGATCATCTTTTTTATTTCATCAAACATTTGGGCAATATAGTGTGTTTTAGTGCATTAAAATGTAAAAAAGTGTGTTTTTTCCCCAAAAAATGCGTTTGAAAAATCGCTGCGCAAATACTGTGTGAAAAAAAAAAATGAAACACCCACCATTTTAATCTGTAGGGCATTTGCTTTAAAAAACATATATAAAATGTTTGGGGGTTCAAAGTAATTTTCTTGCAAAAAAAAATTATTTTTTTATGTAAACAATAAGTGTCAGAAAGGGCTTTGTCTTCAAGTGGTTAGAAGAGTGGGTGATGTGTGACATAAGCTTCTAGATGTTGTGCATAAAATGCCAGGACAGTTCAAAACCCCCCCAAATGACCCCATTTTGGAAAGTAGACACCCCAAGCTATTTGCTGAGAGTCATGTTGAGTCCATGGAATAATTTATATTGTGACACAAGTTGCGGGAAAGAGACAATTTTTTATTTTTTTTATTTTTTTTTGCGCAAAGTTGTCACTAAATGATATATTGCTCAAACATGTCATGGGAATATGTGAAATTACACCCCAAAATACATTCTGTTGCTTCTCCTGAGTACGGGGATACCACATGTGTGGGACTTTTTGGGAGCCTAGCCGCGTACGGGACCCCGAAAACCAAGCACCGCCTTCAGGCTTTCTAAGGCCGTAAATTTTTGATTTCACTCTTCACTGCCTATCACAGTTTCGGAGGCCATGGAATGCCCAGGTGGCACAAAACCCCCCCAAATGACCCCATTTTGGAAAGTAGACACCCCAAGCTATTTGATGAGAGGTATAGTGAGTATTTTGCAGACCTCACTTTTTGTCACAAAGTTTTGAAAATTGAAAAAAGAAAAAAAAAAAAATTTTTTCTCGTCTTTCTTTATTTTCAAAAACAAATGAGAGCTGCAAAATACTCACCATGCCTCTCAGCAAATAGCTTGGGGTGTCTACTTTCCAAAATGGGGTCATTTGGGGGGGGTTTGTGCCACCTGGGCATTCCATGGCCTCCGAAATTGTGATAGGCAGTGAGGAGTAAAATCAAAAATGTACGCCCTTAGAAATCCTGAAGGCGGTGCTTGGTTTTCGGGGTCCCGTACGCGGCTAGGCTCCCAAAAAGTCCCACACATGTGGTATCCCCGTACTCAGGAGAAGCAGCTAAATGTATTTTGGGGTGCAATTCCACATATGCCCATGGCCTGTGTGAGCAATATATCATTTAGTGACAACTTTGTGCAAAAAAAAAAAAAAAAAAAAAAAAAAATTTATCACTTTCCCGCAACTTGTGTCAAAATATAAAACATTCCATGGACTCAACATGCCTCAAAGCAAATAGCTTGGGGTGTCTACTTTCCAAAATGGGGTCATTTGGGGGGGTTTTATGTCATCTGGGCATTTTATGGCCTTCAAAACTGTGATAGGTAGTGAGGAGTAAAATCAAAAATGTACGCCCTTAGAAATCCTGAAGGCGGTGCTTGGTTTTCGGGGCCCCGTACGCGGCTAGGCTCCCAAAAAGTCCCACACATGTGGTATCCCCGTACTCAGGAGAAGCAGCTAAATGTATTTTGGGGTGCAATTCCACATATGCCCATGGCCTGTGTGAGCAATATATCATTTAGTGACAACTTTTTGTAATTTTTTTTTTTTTTTTTGTCATTATTCAATCACTTGGGACAAAAAAAATGAATATTCAATGGGCTCAACATGCCTCTCAGCAAATTCCTTGGGGTGTCTACTTTCCAAAATGGGGTCATTTGTGGGGGTTTTGTACTGCCCTGCCATTTTAGCACCTCAAGAAACGACATAGGCAGTCATAAATTAAAGGCTGTGTAAATTCCAGAAAATGTACCCTAGTTTGTAGACGCTATAACTTTTGCGCAAACCAATAAATATACACTTATTGACATTTTTTTTACCAAAGACATGTGGCCGAATACATTTTGGCCTAAATGTATGACTAAAATTGAGTTTATTGGATTTTTTTTAGAACAAAAAGTAGAAAATATCATTTTTTTTCAAAATTTTCGGTCTTTTTCCGTGTATAGCGCAAAAAATAAAAACGGCAGAGGTGATCAAATACCATCAAAAGAAAGCTCTATTTGTGGGAAGAAAAGGACGCAAATTTCGTTTGGGTACAGCATTGCATGACCGCGCAATTAGCAGTTAAAGCGACGCAGTGCCGAATTGTAAAAAGTGCTCTGGGGCTGAAGTGGTTAAAATCAAGTTTTTTATTTTTTTTATTTTTTTTTTTTTAAATAAAGTTTTTTTTTTATTTTGGTTTTAAAATCAATTTTTTTTTTTTTTTTTTTTAAATCAAGTTTTTTTTTTTTTTTTGGTTTTTGAGAAAATCAATATTTTGGTTTTTTTGGTTTTAAAATCAATTTTTTTTTTTTTGGGGGGTTTAAAATCAATTTTTTTTTTTTGGTTGTGAAATCAAATTTTTTTTTTTTTTGGGTTTTAAAATCAATTTTTTTTTTTTTGGTTTTAAAATCAATTTTTTTTTTTTTTGGGTTTTAAAATCAATTTTTTTTTTTTTTTGGTTTTAAAATCAATTTTTTTTTTTTTTTGGGTTTTAAAATCAATTTTTTTTTTTTTTTTTTTTACATCAAGTTTTTTTTTTTTTTGGTTTTTGAGAAAATCAATATTTTGTTTTTTTTGGTTTTAAAATCAATTTTTAATTTTTTTTTTTTTAAATCAATTTTTTTTTTTTGTGTTTTTGAGAAAATCAATATTTTTTGTTTTTTTTGTTTTAAAATCAATTTTTTTATTTTTTTTTGTTTTAAAATCAATTTTTTTTTTTTTGTTGTTTTTTTGAAAATCAAGTTTTATTTTTTTGTGGATTTTTTATGTATTTTCGAGAAACAGCCCTCCTTTTTTAAATTAGGTTAAACAGCCATTTATGTTCAGCCAAAAAAATAAAGAGAAGGCCCAGAATGGGGTCAGCAAAACAGGAAATGAAGGACATGATCGATGTTTTGGGGTTTCAAAAAGGGCATTTAGATTCGACCCAAAACATCAATCATGTCCTTCATTTCCTGCTGCATACGATCCAGCCGATTCCGCATTTCATCCATGTCCTTATTCCAGGCCATTATTTGACCAATTAGCCGTTGGGCACTTTCTGAAGTGAAATAGTCACTTTGTGTACCTAAAGTGGAATTTAGATTCGACCCAAAACATCAATCATGTCCTTCATTTCCTGCTGCATACGATCCAGCCGATTCCGCATTTCATCCATGTCCTTATTCCAGGCCATTATTTGACCAATTAGCCGTTGGGCACTTTCTGAAGTGAAATAGTCACTTTGTGTACCTAAAGTGGAATGAAACCAAAAAATGTATTTAGAAATATGCACACATACATAGTTTACCTTACCATAATAAAGCTGTTGTCTCAGACACTGACCTGGTGGGGTGCCCATGTAGCCTAATTCCTCCACATCCTCTGGGGTGGCACTGTTGCTTGAATCAAGCACAACCAGATCCCCTAAAATAGAGTAGAAAAATTACATTAAACAAAAGGCAGCCATGCATAGATTTCCGTAAGCTGGTGTGTCAGACACTCACCTGGTGGGGTGCCCATGTCGCCCACCTCTCCTTCCTCCACATCCTCAGTGGGGCTTGGGCTGATTTCCCAATCATGTTTGGCTTGGGGTGGACTGTCTTCTTGTTGGCTGAGTGATTTTTCCCCTATGTGAAACAAAAAATTATTAATCTACTTAGCACACAGATATTTTAGTACATAGTCATTTTCTAACATTTGTAGTGAAGTGGTTTGTGTAGAGTTCCTATTTTACCTCAATATTTAAAATTATAAAGACATATCGGATAGATAGATATCTAGATATCAATATCTCAAAATATAGTTAATAATCTTTTGATCTCTCTCTCTCTCTCTCTATATCTGGAACAAAATCTATATAAAAATATATATATATATATATATCTATATATATATATATATATATATATATATATATATATATCTATATATATATATATCTATATATATATATTTTTATATATATATTTTTATATATATATATATATATATATATTTTTATATATATATATATTTTATATATATATATATTTTATATATATATGTATATATATATATATATATATATATATATATATATATATATATATATATATATATATATATTTTATATATTTTATATATATATATATATATATATATATATATATATATATATATATATATTTTATATATTTTATATATATATATATATATTTATATATATATATATATATATTTATATATATATATATTTACATAGATCTATCTATAGATATGTAACGAGGTTTTGTAAAAGATCGTTTGAAACGATGAACAAAAAAAATTGTATAGGAAGGAAAAGCACATGGAGCAGTATACAAGGTAATAAACACAAGAGAAAAACACGACAAGTACTTACTTTTTTTAAGCACTTACCGGATCCGTCTATATTGATCCGGCTCCCTGAGTTTCAGGTCAGACCATCTTTTGCGAAGTTAATCTCGGGAGCGCTGTACCCCAAAAGAAGCCTGCAAAGTGTCCACGACCTTCGCCATTATTTTGGCCTTGCGCAAATTTGGCCGTGCGTACGGCCCATACTTCCCATCATAGTCGTCTTTGTGAAGAATGGCCACCATCTCCACCATTTCTTTAAAACTCATATTGGAGGCCTTAAATCTAGGCCTCACAGATTTTGTGGACGTTCCAGCCTCCGGGCTTTTTCCACTACCTGAGGACATGTCAGGTGTCTCCGCCATTATTTACCCCACTACGCGCCGTACTTAAAAATGGGCGGAGAACATGAGTTAAAATCGAACGTCAGGGGCGGGTGACGCAGGCAAAGTTTCACACATGCGTAGTGTATAAAGAGGGGCCTTGCGCACGTGTCGTACGTACGTTCTGTGCGTCGAATTAGGGGGCGGAGAACATGAGTTAATTTCGAACGTCAGGGGCGGGCGACGCAGGCGGAGTTTCACACATGCGTAGTGTATAAAGAGGGGCCTTGCGCACGTGTCGTACGTACGTTCTGTGCGTCGAATTAGGGGGCGGAGAACATGAGTTAATTTCGAACGTCAGGGGCGGGCGACGCAGGCGGAGTTTCACACATGCGTAGTGTATAAAGAGGGGCCTTGCGCACGTGTCGTACGTACGTTCTGTGCGTAGGTGATAGTGGACCAGGACGTTACAAAACGAAGGTAATTTTAATTTTTTTTTTTTTCTTTTTTTTTGGGGGGTTTTATGGTCATGACTTTGTAGCAAGTGGCCTATATGGCTTGATAGATTGATGAGGCCTACATAGGAAGAAGATGATGAGGGGTTAGCAGAAACCTATAATAAGTGTTTTTGGTCTTGTGACTTTCTCTTTTCCAGATATAATGAATCCCCTATTTAAGGATCCAGAGTTCCTTACAGCTTTTATTTCGAAATATCGAGAGATGAGGAATTTGTGGGAGGTGAAACACCCTCAGTATTATGCAAAGCAGGTGAGGAAGTCAACGCTGGAGAGACTTCTGTCCTTCGTCCAGGCGACCATCCCGGGAGCAACAATGGAGACAGTGCTCAAGAAAATTGGGGTCTTGAGGAACATGTATAAGAGGGAGCATAGGAAGATCCAGGAATCAAGGAGATCAGGAGCATCAGCAGATGATGTTTATGTACCCAGGCTGTGGTACTACAATCAACTCCGTTTTCTTGATGACCAGAATGAAGCAAGGGCATCACTTTCAACCCTTCCCTCCACCCTTCCCTCCACCCCAGCAGAGGCTGATGAGGAGCAAGCTGGGTCTTCCATCCTGGATGAACCGGATATGACCATCTGGAGTCAGGTAAATTATTTTAACAAATATTTACTGTACTAATATTAATGATGTTAACTGGATGTTATAATTGTCTAAAATAATTTTGCACTCAAAATTGTGTATACATATCAAATGACAGTAGTGGCTAAATATGTTTGGCACCTGCTTGAAATAATTAGGGTGTCTGATTAGACTCTTTTATTAAAGAGATGTATTCACATTGAATTTGCTAGTCATGAGAAGCAAACTGTGTGTCATTGATGAACCCCAAAAAATATACTAAAACTATTGTCCTTTTTTTATACACAGGATGAGTCCATCCAGGAGGAATGTGGGGAAAGTGGCAGGCAGGAGGAGACCGGGCCCATGGACAGCCTGGAGGAGGCCGGATTCACCATCATCCTGGAGGAGGCTGGGCCCAGTGTCAGGCAGGAGGTGGCTGCTCCCAGTGAGGTGGCTGGGCCAAGTGAGGTGGCTGGGCCAAGTGAGGTGGCTGGGCCCAGTAGGAGCCTGACCCAATCCCAAGTGCCTCCCCTCCAGCTTCCCAAAAAAAGGGCCAGGAAGGGGATGGTCACACAGGACGCATCCCTGCGCCTCATGCAAGAGGCCACCCGTTTTTTAACGAGCCCCCCCGAAGCGGAAGAATCCTATGGCTGCTACTTAGCCAGCAGGCTTCTTCAGATGGATTGGGAGCAGCGCCTCATTTGTGAGCGACTATTTGGGGAAACAATCCATAAGGGGCTGCAGGGCACGCTAACACAAAACACCCAACTACATGAGGCAGCCCCCCCTCCTCCTCCTCCTCCTCCTCCTGCCACAACTAAAACACCAGAGCCACAGCCTCAAAAGAAGGCTACAGGGAAGGCTGCAGGGAAGGCTGCAGGGCAGCGTGGAGGAAAGGCTGCAGGGAAGAGAAGAAAGTGATGACCTGGGTTCAGTCTGGTCTGACAGAAGACGCAGGCTGTTGTAGGACCACAGTCTGGGGACATCTAGATCATCTGCGGGTGCTGTTGATCTCTGGGATTCTTGGACCAGATTGTGCTCCCTCTTATATGGACTCCGCAAGATCCCAATTTTCTTGTACAACGACTTTTTCCAGCGTTGACTTCCTCTTTATTTTATTTTGACCATGAATAAATGGATCTTTTTTGAGTTTAGCAAAAGACTTTATGTGTTTTCTTTTAAATCATTGATTTTACACACAATGTTAAATTAACAAGGGACAACAATCTCATTGAGTTTGAAAAAAACACACCAAAAATACATTACTAATGTTAATAATGTTCAAGTGGTAAGTCTTGAAAATAAAAAAATCTACATAACCAAAAACGGTGCTTTGGGCTAACTTTATCTAAAAACTAAAAAATAATCACTCGAAAAAAAAAAATAGAATAATGGGTTCTTTGTGGTAACTTTACAAACCTAAAAAAAAAAAAATATAAGGGAAAAAGTATTATTAGTATGGAAACATTGTTTTTAAAAAGCATACTATATCATTCATGAGATCAAAGAGAAAAAGAATCCAGAAATCAGTTTGGGAGAACTCTGATTATGAACAGCAAAACACCTTCGTTCTTTAGAGCATTCGTAAAGAAGAAATTAAATGTGCTGCATTCAACGATCACAGATTTTGCAGCGTGATGAATGTGCTACCTACAATACGAACACTAGTTTTACTAGACCGAGTGCTTCCGTTTAGTTTTTGCTTATGAGCATGCGTCGTTTTTTTGTCCGTAGGACTAGCATACAGACGAGCGGACTTCGGGGTCCGTCGTAGTTACGACGTAAAGATTTGAAGCATGTTTCAAATCTAAAGTACGTCGGATATGAGGCTAAAAAAGTACGTTGAAGGTCCGGAGAAGCCCACACACGATCGGATTACCAGCCAGCTTTAGTCCGTCAGCGTCCGTTGGACTTTTGTAGCTGAAAAGTCCGACCGTGTGTACGCGGCATAAGAGTTTCAATTGGTATGCAACCAGGCAGGCCATTGCACTACATAGTTTAGGTAAATCTTAAGATAAAAATCTGCAGAAAATCTAATAGTGTGTATGGGGTCTTAAGAATGAAAATAGAGACATGTTTTAATACTATAACAATTGCACAATGCATTTATAATGTCTTTGCAATTTGTAATTAAAGTTTTGTTAGACATTCAGTCTTCTGTGCATGTGGGAAAAAAGTGTCCTTGTTACTTCAGATTTTTCAATAATTATAATCAAGGTCTCCTAACAAGCTGCCTTTTAAATCTGTATTGATTAGGAGTGTACTACAAAACCTGCTGCTATTTCTGCTAATTAACATCTTTCATTAATAAGTGGTCATCAATTTAGTTGCTTTAAACATAAGCAAAAAAATTGATCATCAAGTCAGTTTTAGATACTGATGACATTATGAACTAAGAACCAGTTTGGTTATCCAGAGCAGTTACAAAGATTGGATCGGTAAAAGGGTAGCTTTAAAGGTGAACTTCAGTTATATATAAAACAATAAAAAGTATGTCAACGTGTTAATAAAAAACAAACAAAAAAAAAAAAAACAATCAATACATTGTAAATGCCACTAATGTAAATATGTGAATTCATCTTGGTATCAGCCTCCTGTAATTCCATGCAAAGTGACACACAGAGGTTAATTTACTAAAACTGAAACATGCAAATTTAAGTGCAGTTTTAGATGGTAGCCAATCAGCTTCTAACTTCAACTTGTTCAATTAGGCTTTGACAATAAAACCTGTAAGCTGATTTGTTTCTATGCAGAGCTGCATCAGATTTTGCATGCTCCAGTTTTAGTAAATCAACCCTTATGAACGATGAGAAGAGTGCAGGGATAAGGATCTATTACAGAGCACATACAGTACAGTATGCTGACAGCAAATTTGTTAAATAAGATTGTCAACACAACTTTTGTGTGTGTAGTTTTAAATTTTGTGAATTTTGTGAATACCAAGGACCCCTACAAAATCTCTGGAATTTTAGTTTTCTCCAGACCTGGAAAGCAGGAAAGTGAAACTGAGAACATGTAAAAATTATGCATATTGATTATTGTATATGAATATGTAATTATAAATAGTATCTTACTATAGCAGTTATATTTGCTAAATAGGGAATAAATGTTGTTGTGAGTGTGGTATAGAATCTTAATAATACATATGGAGAATTTGAATTATTAAGATCTTAGTGTTTTGCTCAGTGACTGCAACCTTACGGTAAAAATGTGAACTTTGTTCACACAATCAGTAACATACCACAATAATTTCCTGAGTTTGTTAATCTATGGGGAATTCTTACCAATGTATAAATATCTCCAAATAAAATGAATAAGTAAATATTTTTTATTCATTTACAAGTATAATTATACAATTTCATACAGAACTGGGATTTCTGGTGTTTAATATTTCATACACCCTACCAAAGACATCAACATGGCAATAAAACTATTTTCCTTAATATTTGACAAATAAGCCAAGGGTAGCCTAAATGACTGTGTTAAAAAAATATTTGCGGTGCTCGGGCCTTAAGTTCAAAAACACAATATCTCCTGTCACACGGGGGAACAATCCTCTGAATTTCTCTGGCCGGAATGGAATACAAAGTATGTCTCGCGGAGTCAAAAGGTAGATGTTATCAATTTGAAGGAAATATTAATTAAAAATAGCTACCAGATTGAATGGGGCGATAAATAATTCCCCTGGGACCACAGTAACCAAATTTGTTGTGATGCGGGTCTATACCTAATTTCACAAACGGCTTCAACACACAACCTAGACAAATAATGTGGGAAAATTATTATTTAAAAAACTGCCCTACACACTGTACATGATAAGGTTCAAAATATAAACTGTAAAATATAATCCCTACAATTTTGGTAGCAAAAGGTTAATTTACCACTTTAGCCCCTGAGGATTTGACTGCTCAATGACCAGAGCACTTTTTACAATTTGGCACTGCGCTGCTTTAACTGGTAATTGCGCGGTCATGCAAACAAAATTTGTGTCCTTTTTTCCCACAAATAGAGCTTTCTTTTGATGGTATTTGATTGCCTCTGCGATTTTTATTTTTTGCGATATAAACGGAAAAAGACCAAAAATTTGGTTAGAAAAATGATATTTTCTAGTTTTTGTTATTAAAAAAATGGAATAAACTGAATTGTAGTCATCCCTTTAGGCCAAAATGTATTCAGCCACATGTCTTTGGTAAAAAAAGTCAATAAGCATATATTTATTGGTTTGCGCAAAAGTTATAGCGTCTACAGTCTAGAGTACATTTTCTGGAATTTACACAGCTTTTAGTTTATGACTACCTCTACTTCTCATTTCTTGAGGTACTAAAATGGCAGGGCAGTACAACCCCCCCCCCCCCCCCCGAATGACCCAATTTTTGAAAGTAGACACCACAAGGAAATTGTTGAGAGGCATGTTGAGCCCATTGAATATTTTATTTTTTTGTCACAAGCGATTGAAAAATGACAAAAAAAAAAATTATTCAAAGTTGTCACTAAATGATAAATTGTTCACACGTGCTATGGTTATATGTGGAGTTACACCCCAAAATACATTCTGCTGCTTCTCCTGGGTATGGGGATACCTCATGTGTGACACTTTTTGGGAGCCAAGCAGCGTACAGGATCCCGAAAACCAACGCCTTCAGGATTTCTAATGCCCCGTACACACGATCGGATTTTCCGACAACAAAACCGTGGATTTTTTTCCGAAGGATGTTGGCTCAAACTTGTCTTGCATACACCGGTCACACAAATGTTGAAAATTCCGAATGTCAAGAACGCGGTGACATACAACACGTACGATGGGACTATAAAAAGGAAGTTCAATAGCCAGGGCACCACCCTTTGGTCTCCTTCTGCTAATTTCGTGTTTATCTCGTGTTAGTAGAATTTTGGTGAGAGACGATTCACACTTTTCAGCCTTGTGCTTTTCAGTTTGTTTCTGCTTTTCAGTTTGTGCTTGTGGGTTTGTATCTATTCTTCAGTGCATGTTGTCAGTTCGTTCCTGTCTTTCAGTGCATTCTTTTTAATAGTTTGCTTCTGTTTTTCAGCGCGTTCTTGTCCGCTGGTTTCTGATTTTCAGATCATACTTCTCAGGTCCTTTCTGATTTTCAGTGCGTTCTGTCAGTTCGTTCTGAGCAGCTGACCATTTTCAAGCCATGTTGTGGGTACATACCCGTCGTAGAGTTCATGCTGTGCTTGGGCTTGGTGTTGGAGTTCTTGCTTTGACCCAAGTCCAGTCCATGAACAGGGCGAGGAGGAGTTCATGGACGAAGTATTGGTTACTCCAGCGTGACCAATTCTTGCACATGCTTTGCTTTGTTGCAGGAGATCCAGGAGAATAATGATTTCGGACCCTGTTTTTCACTGTTTGTTGGCTTTGCTGTCCCCTTATATTACAAAGCAGGACACCTGCATGCGGCAAGCCATCACTCCCGAGGAGAGGCTCATCGCCACTTTGCGGTACTTGGTGATGGGGAGAAGTCTCCAGGATATTAAGTTTACGACTGGAATCTCCCCCCAGGCTCTGGGAATTATTATTCCAGAGACCTATTCTGCCATTATTCAGGTCCTGCAGAAGGGCTATATTAAGGTAAGTTTTATCCTTTAACATCACATTCTATGTATTTAGTGTTTGCTAATGTATTGTATTTATTTCATTATTCCCTAATTACAATGATTGTAATATGCTGTGAATGTCCTCTTTGTCCTCATGCATGCTGGAAGCTTTTAATGCTCATTTTTGTCCTTCATGCATATTTGCCTTCCCTAACCTCCCCAGCATGCTATCCTGGGCCCATACACACCTAGCCTAGTCACTTAACAATGTTTTTGTCAGCTACATTTTAGTACTTACCCTAAACACCCCCTAAAAATGTGTCCAAATGTTATTGTTGGCCTTAAATTTAGGCAGAGTGCAAGAGGCTTTTTTGGGGGCCAAAACTCATTTGGAACCCTCCCTCCCCCAACCCCTAAGTCAGCTGATAACAATACTCTATCTGCTGACTTTGCCAAACCCATACACCTACCTCTTTTGTATTCATATTTATGGATAAATTCACCAAAACATGTAGTGCAAGTGCCCGCCTGAATACTTTCAAATGGTACTGTTTAAAGTTTTGTTCTCCTATTATCTTGATAGGTAATTGCAGAATGTAAAAATGTGCTTCAATTTGTACAGTGTGTATTCACATTTTTGTATCATGACACTTCTTACCTGTCCAGTGGGCTGCCAATAGTGTAAGTAAGGAAGGGCTGGCCAAAGTAATCCACATAATTTATTCATTCATCTCTCAATGAAGTGGAGACAGTTACCTGTCCAAAACATCTCCCCCACCCAAACATTTTTACAATGGGCCATCAGAGGGGGTGATGAATCTGATAAGTGGACCTTATACTTTTGACTTTAAATACTCATTTCAATAAGTGTTATACTTATGTTGGCCAGGAATGTTTGTGTCTAATCTGCTTGCAAAGTTATGTGCAAAAGTACTATTTTTTTTTTTTGTTTGACTCCAAAGTTTCCTTCAAACCCACAGGAATGGCAGACTGTGGCCTCCCAGTTTGCCCAGCAGTGGGACTTCCTCAACTGTGGTGGGGCAAAAGATGGGAAACACATCCGTATTGTCCCACCCCCCAACTTGGGGTCATACTATTATAATTATAAGGGGTAGTATAGTGTTGTTGGCGATGGTGTCAGTGACATACAAGTTTTTGTATGTGAACGTGGGGAAAAATGGCTGGATGTCGGTTGGTGGAGTCATCTCCCAGATAGATTTTTAAAGATGGCTCCAGAATGGCAGCTTGAAGTTGCCACCTCCAGAAGATAACGTAGCGGGGCTCCCATCTTCATAGCGGATGAAGCATTTGCGCTGGGGGACCATCTTCTGTGGCCATTCCCGATGAGGACCCTCACCCCGGACCATAGGGTTTTTAGTTACCAGCTGGCCAGAGCCAGAAGAGTGGTGAGCCAGAAGAGTGGTGGAGAATGCCTTTGGAATAATGGCCATCCAGTTTCGCCTATTCCTCACAGCTATTAATATGGCGGAATATAAACTCAATCACATAATTCTATGCTGCTGCATTTTACATAACTTTTTGTGCAAAAATGCAGCAAACTGCAGGACACTATTGTGGCCTCAGTTTGGACTGAGGCCGGCTTACCGGATCCAACAACTCTGACGGCTCTTGAACCTGGCCATCCTGGCTTGTCCCCCCCAAAGCCCCCGCGAAGTACGCCAAAAGTATCTAGAATACTTTGCAGGTAGGGGGGCCATTGATATGCCAGAGAATGCCAAAACATGTTTGAAATAATTTTTTTTATTATAAACTGAACTCATATTTCATTTGATTTACTGCTTGTGTTTCTTTTAGCTGTCTCCTAGGTTCTACAATGGCCTTTTTTTTGGCCATGTTCTTCAATAGTGCAAATGTAACTTATTTGATACATGAGGTGACAATCTCTTCTTCAGCTAACTATTATGTTGTGCTATAGGTCTACTACACACACACAATGTTTTTGTTGTTAATGTATGTAATGCATTAATGCAAAAAATAAGCATCCTTTTTAGCTCCATGAATTAATTGTCCCTAAAATGGCCTGATTGGGGCAAATTTTAGAGCACTGTGGGGGTTGTTTACTAAAGGCAAATCCACTTTGCACTCCAAGTGTACTTGGAGTGCAAAGTGGATTTGCCTTTAGTAAATACCCCCATTGTCACTGTAACTACACCAACTTACTCCAAAAACTTGTGTTGAGCATTGAAAGAAGAAGCCACACATTGTTGAGTATAAAACATTTTACTCCTTGCACATTCACATGCACAGATTCCTGTCAGGTATCTCTAACCAAATTGATCCTGCAGGTTCATCAGCCGTCAACGCCGCCTTGGTCTTGGAGGAGCTGCACTCTGCCGCTAAATCCTTTAGGCGAGGCAGGACCCAGGGCTGCGATGGTCTCCCAGTTGAGCTCTATGTAGCACTGTTAGATCTCTTGGGCCCAGACCTGCTCAAGCTGTATGAGGATATGGTGGTGGATGGCAGAATGCCTCCATCACTGAGGGAGGGGATGATCACGATTTTCTATAAACGGAAGGGGGAGAGATCGGATCAGAAAAACTGGCGTCCAATCTCACTTTTGAACGTGGACTACAAAATCCTCGCCAAGGTCCTGGCCAACAGGCTGAAGTCTGTCATCAGACAGATCATCCACCTGGATCAGACTTGTGGCATTCCTGGTCGCAGGATTGTGGACAGCCTAGCGCTTGTCCGGGACATGGTCCAGCACATTCATGGCCGCTGTGTGCACACGGCCCTGGTCAGTCTTGACCAGGAGAAGGCCTTTGACTGTGTCTCCCACGAGTTTATGTGCAGAGCTCTGCGCAGGTTTGGTCTCGGGGAAATGTTTTGTTCGTATGTGAATGTAATGTATAATGACATTTCTAGTTTGGTGTTGGTAAATGGCTGGAAAACTGACCCCTTTCCAATTTCGTCTGGGGTCAGACAAGGCTGCCCTCTCTCACCTCTGCTTTTTGTTTGTTGTATAGAGCTCTTCGCCTAAAGCATCAGACGGAACCCAGAGATCAGAGGGATCACCGCACCAGGACCGGACAGACGGGAAGTCAAGTGCTCACTCTACATGGACGACGTGATGGTGTTCTGTGCGGATCGGCACTCCATCGACACACTCGCCCAGACCTGTGAGGACTTCGGCCAAGCTTCAGGGGCAAAGGTCAACTGCGGGAAGTCAGAGGTCATTCTCTTCGGAAAGTGGTTCCTGCCTTCTTCTGCACCCATTCCTTTCAGCATCAAAGCGGATTTCATCAAAATTCTTGGGGTCTGGTTTGGAGCTGAGGGCGCAGCCCTGAAGTCCTGGGAGGAAAGACTTGCAAAGATGCGACAAAAGTTTGGACTTTAGAGCCTCAGAGAACTCACCATCGAAGGTAAAACACTGGTACTCCGTAGCGAGATTCTCCCTGTGTTGCAGTACCTCGACCAGGCCTGGCCCCCGGGGTTAACACCTGCAAGGCCATCACCAGGGCGGTGTTTCACTTCATCTGGAGCTCCAAAATGGACAGAGTGAAGCAGGTGGTTATGTTCAAGGAACCCCTCAAAGGTGGTAAGGGCGTGCCCGACATTACTACTCTACTGAGGGTGTGCTTTGCCTGTAACTGCATCCGCAGGACATTGGTTGACAGAACTGTGGACTCTGGTGGTAACTCCATGTCCTGTTTTTTCCTCCTGCCTCTTTGGAGGACCCTTGGATGGGACAAATGGGACAGCTCCATCCCCTACAACTGGGATACCCCTTGGTACTACTTGGACACTTTCAAGTTTATTAAGGAGCTGGGGCTGCATGGAGTGAAGCCCGACTTGTGGAAGCCAAAAACTATCCACAAGTTGATTAGAGCATCGGACATTGTTGAGACTGTTCCAGGCCTCCCTTCAGCCACTTGCAAAGTGGTCTGGAGGAATGTTTCAAAGAGACTCACCAACATGCACAAAGATCTGGCATGGATGGCAATCCAAGGGGGGTTGACATTCAGGTCATTCATGCATGCCAGAAACCTGTGCAGATACAGCCACTGCCCCTTTTGCATCATCCAGGAGGAAACTGCTTTCCATGTTTTCTGGGAGTGCCCCTTTGCACAGGACCTGTTGAGGGCCTTGGAACCTGAACTGAAAGACTTTGTACCACAGACTGCTATCACACACTTTGGTGTGTTGAACGGACTCTTCTGTGGAACTCATTCACAGGAGGACATTGACGGTGCCTGGCGGGTGCTGTGTTGCTTTAAGGATGCTTTGTGATGCTTTGTGGTGTGCCAGAAAGCGCCTCATCCACCAGCGGGAGAGGATGTCCATCGAGGACTGTCGCAGACTGGTACACAGTCTGCTCAGAGACTATCACTTGATGGACTTCAAGAAGGAAGAGGAGGTCTGAAGATTTCCCCTTTCCCCGTGTATCCTTTGGCAGTTCAATAACGCTTCGGGCCTGTGAACTCTTTTTCTCCCTCCCCTACCCCATCTCCTCCACCCACCCCATCACACCCGTTGCCCATTTGAATGCTACCTGACAGTATATGACTTTTTGTGACATGTTTTTGAAGTAATGCTTTCAGGGTAATGCGGCATCATGCATGATGTGATGTTTCGGGGTATTATTACTCTGCACAACACACTTTAGGCATCATACCGCAGGATGAATGTAATTTATTTTTATGCTTGAAAATATATTGTTATGTAGTGTATTTATGCGCTGCATCGCAGTACAGAGTGGAATGTACCCTGTTGAAGTGTTTGTTTTTTTGTATATTTTCTTGCAAAATAAAGTATACATTTTTAATCAAAAATTCACATGTGCATTATAAAAGGGTTTTTTAACAAACCAACATCTTTGGTTTTCAAACATTTATGTTTGACAGTAGATATAGCCTTTTTTGGCTAAACAGGCATGTTTAAAACCATAACAAACACAACTCAGGAACTTACAAAGTTCAACTTTGATACAGTGAAGGCTATATGAGACATTAGTATGTCAAAACTGTGTTGATCTTGCTTTCATCAGATGGGGTGATGTCACCCCTGAAAAAGCAAATTGTGAAGATGCACACAAATTGGGAGTCAAAATGTAGATTGTCCTCCTGATCCCATGCCTAATGTTAACATGTGCTAGCTCCCATCATGGGAGATCAATGGACGTGTTTCGGGGTGCAACTCCTTCCTCTTTGGCTTTCAAATTTGGCTTTCAAATTACTTTAAAACTTTAGCAAAAATAAAAAATACAACAAGCAACTTTTCAATTTTGTTTCTGCCTGAAACATCAATGATGTTGGTCATTTTTTTTTTGGACATCAGTGATATTTTGCTTGACCATCTCTAAATCCCAATTGCACACCATGATCTCACCGATAAGGATCTGTGCACTTGCACTGTTGAAATGAGTTTCTTCTTCCACAACATCCACATCACCTAATAATAAAAAAACACACCATGTATTAAAAATATGCAGGCATACATCTATTACCTGAAGCTGTGGTCTAGTACTCCTGTGTCCAGATGTGTAAACAGCTGCTGAGTGTCCTCTCCTTACACTGAATCAAGTTTGCATTTCATTCTAGTTACAAACCCATCTAGACAACAATGTACTAAACTTCTTTTAACACAAATAGGCATAAGCAAATATAGTAAAACCTGCATCTGCCAAAAACATCGTATTAGTGGGCGAACAAACTATGTTTACTATGAACGATTACTGTGCCCACGAACCTGAAACTTGCCATTTTAAACTGTACAACAGTAAATAAAAGAACATGGAACAGCACTAAAGTAATAATGATATTAATAGGAACACATGACAAATACTTACTTTTTTTGCAGCACTTTCTTGATCCTTCTGTACTGATCGTGCTCCCTCAATTTCAGGTCTGACCAGCGTTTCCTCAATTGCTCCTTGGATAGTCGTACCCCAAAATTCCTGTGCAGACTTCTCACAACTTTAGTCATGATCTTGGCCTTTCTCACATTTGGGTTGCTGTACGGTCCATACTTCCCATCATAGTTGGCCCTTTTCAAGATGTCCACCATCTCTACAAAGGACATATTTGAGGCCTTATATCTCCTCCTGGATTGGGATGTTTCTTGCTTCGGGCTTTCCTCCTCATTGCTGCTCTCTGCATGCACCTGCTGTCTCTCCGCCATGTGCTCTCCCACTGCGCCGAAAGAGAAGGGGCGGGGAATACACTAGAAAGAATGTCAGGGACGAAGTTTCACACAGTGTATATAAAGCATAACACGCATGCCTTGTATGTATGATCTGTGAGCGGAGGACAGAGTAGCGTAAGCACCGATAGTACAAACGAAGGTACAATTTTAACTTTGGGCATCAGTGGTTAGTGGCCTATACTGCTTATAGATTGAGGCCTATATTGGGACAAGATTAGGAGAGTTTAGCCTGACATTAGGGTTTGTCTTGTGTTGTGTCTTGCAGAGAAAATGGATACAGTTACTGACCCTGACTTCCTGCCAACCTTTATAGATAAGTACAGGGAGCTGCCATGTCTCTGGCAAGTTAAAAACAGAGAATACTCCAACAAGCTAAAGAGGAAGGCAGCGTTGGAGCAACTGTTGGAATTTCGTGAAGCCGGTGACTCCCACGGCAGACATCACCTATTTGAAGGCCAAAATTGGTGGCCTGAGGAGCACATATAATAGGGAGTGCAAGAAAGTCCAGGATTCCATGAGTTCAGGACCAGCAGCAGATGATGTTTATGTCCTCAGTCTGTGGTATTATGACAGACTGCATTTTTTGTCAGACTAGAGTGAACCCAGGCCATCGCTATCAACACCTCCTTCCACACTTCCTTCCACATCAGATGAGGCTTCAGAAGTCCAACCTGGGCCTTCAATCCAGGAAGAAGATGTGGAGGAGCCTAGCTTGAGCCAGGTATAGCATTGTTCAACATATTTCTTGTAAAAAATTGAATGATGTTAACTAGATGCTATTATTGATCACTAATTTCTGATTTAACAGAGTGGTTTACATATCAATAGACAATAGTAGCCAAAAATGATTGGGACGAGAATGATAAATGCTGGGGTTAGAAGAATAGTCTTTTTTATTTGCAACAGTCATGAGCTCAAAATTGTGTGTGATTGATGACCAAAAAACTAAAACTATGTCCCATTTTCATACACAGAAAAGTCTCAGCCAGGAGGAGGCCATGGAAAGTGGCAGCCAGGAAGTGGCCATGCCCAGCAGTCTGACCCAATCCCTGGTTCCTCCCCTCCACCTTCCAACAAAAAGGACCAGGTAGGTGAAGAACCTGAAGGAGTCAGCGACTGTTTTGATTCAGAAGGCTACTGCGGTCCTCACAACAACCCCTGGTGGCCCTGAGTCGTATGTCTGTCTGACAGCCAGTAAACTGGAACAAATGGAGGAGGGCTAATGTTTCATCTGTGAGGTGGTAATACTTCAGGCCCTAAACAAGGGGATGAGGGGCCAACTCACAACTTAAAGCCATATGTGTGAGTTGGACCATATTACTCCTCCACTACCTCCAGCAACACCACCAGCACCTCCAGCAACACCTCCAACAACACAGCCACCCAACCCATGACAGCAGCATGGAAGGAAGCGTGGAAGGAAGTGTTGAGAGTGATGGCATGGGTTTGGTGTGGTCTGGCAAAAGACGCAGACTGTTGTAAGACCAGAGCCTCAGGATATATATGTCATCTGCTGCTGCTCCTGGACCGTATTGTGCTCCCTATTAAATGGACTCCTCAGCTTACTAATTTGGCCTGTCAAATAATTGATGTCTGCCCTGGGGTACAAAGGCTTCAACAATAGACCCCTAATAAATTTAACATTTTTGTTTTGACAAATACTTGGCTATGTGTTTCACTTCAAACACAACAGTTTGTTTGTGAGTAAGCAGGTACATTTCAAAAAAACAATGTCAAATTAACAAGGGACACCAACACCAACCAACCTATTTGAGGTAAAAAAAATACAAGATAATAGTGGTGTTATGGTAACTTGACACACAAAACGACAAAAAATATTATGGAGATCACTAGAAAAAAAATAAAAAAATTATTCTGGAGATTTTGATTAAAAAAAAACAACAAAAACAAAGATTATTCATGAGATCATGAGAAATAATAGAAAATCAGTTTGTCAGAACTCTGTGTGAAGATCAGCAGCAAAGCAACTTCATTATTCTAGCATTATAAAGAAGAAGAGAATGCGCTGCATTGAAAGATTAAAAAATTTGCTGTGTGACGAATGTGCTATCTCCATTATGAACTCTAGTTTTACAAGATCGAGCGTTTCCGTCTCGTACTTGATTTTGAGCATGCATGGAATTTTGTGCATCGGACTTGTGTACACATGCTTGGAATTTCTGAAAACAAAGTAGCAAGTAGATATCAGGAGGGGGGGATATAAAATTCTCACTAGGTGGTATAAAACACCTACTGTATTACATCGGATATACCCCCAAATGTCAGATATCTGCTGGAGATGTCACGAAGCAGAGTGTACAATCTTGCACATTTTTTGGGAATGTGCAAAATCAAAGAGTTCTGGGAAATGGTTGCTGATACCATAAAAACAATAACAGGAATTTCCCTAGGAGATAGACCGGCAGCTTTTTTTATTTCTGTACATATATCAGTGGAAAAATATAAAAACTCTTTGCTGAGACATCTTCTTATGGCAGCTAGGACGTGTATTCCTGTCCTGTGGAAAAGGGACATTCCTCCAACTAGAGCACAGTGGTTTGCTAGAATTGAAAAAATCCAACAAATGGAAAATCTTACTTTGGCGATGAAAAATCCAGATGAGAGATACCGGAAGACATGGGCCCCTTATCTGGCGTATAGGGAAGGATGAGGATGACATCTAAAATTTGTTAAGTGGCCCATATTTGAGAAGAGAAGGGTAGGGTATTTGGCAGAGAGGAGAAGAAGAGGGAAGAGGGGGGTCATAATTCCTCTACCTTCCCTTGCCCTTTTTTTTGTGTTAGGGGGTGGATAATAAATAGACAGGGGGTGGAGGTAAAAGTAGAAAAAGAGAATTCACACTGAGTTAAAGAGTTAATTAATGGTAATATAAGGTACACAGTTGGATGGAAGTATTTCAGATGATTAAAAAGAGATACTGTAAGACTGTGATGAATTGTAATGTGAAATCAATGAAAAATAAAGAATTTATAAAAAAAGAAAGATTAAAAAATTTGCTGCATGACGAATGTACTATCTCCATTACGAACGCTAGTTTTACAAGGCTGAGTGCTTCTGTCTCGTACATGATTCTGAGCATGCATGGACTTTTGTGTACACACGATCAGTCTTTTCTTTGCTGTCAGAAAATTTGAGAACCTGCTCTTAAATATTTGTGTGTGGAAATTCCGACAGCAAAACAGTTCGATGGAGCATACACACAGTTGGACTTTCCGACAACAAGCTCACATTGAACATTTCCCGTCGGAAATTGCAATCGTGTGTAAGCGGCATTAGGGTATACATTTTTTAATTGCACTCCTCACTACCTGTCACAGTTTAGAAGGCCATAAAATGCCAAGATAGCACAAACCCCCTCCAAATTACCCCATTTTAGAAAGTAGACACCCTAAGCTATTTGCTGATTTTTTTTTTTGCAAGAAAATTACTTTGAACCCACAAACATTATATATTTTTTGAAAGCAAAGGCCCTACAGATTAAAATGGTGGGTGTTGCAATTTTTTTTTCACACAGTATTTGCACAGCGATTTTTCAAATGCAATTTTTTTGGAAAAAACACACTATTTTAAATTTTAATGCACTAAAACACACTATATTGCCCAAATGTATGATGGAATAAAAAATATGATCTTATGCCGAGTACATGGATACCAAGCACGACATGCTTTAAAATTGCGCACAAATGTGCAGAGGCGACAAACTACATTCATTTTTAAAAGCTTTTAAAACCCTTTACAGGTTACCATTTTAGATTTATAGAGGAGGTCTACTGCTAAAATTACTGCCCTTGCCGCTCTTACAGTAAAGAACCCTCTACGTAGTTTAAGGTTAAACCTCTTTTCTTCTAAATGTAATGAGTGGCCACGAGTCTTATTAAACTCTCTTTTGCAAAAAAGTTTTATCCCTATTGTGGGGTCACCAGTACAGTATTTGTAAATTGAAATCATATCCCCCCTCAAGCGTCTCTTCTCCAGAGAGAATAAGTTCAGTGCTCGCAACCTTTCCTCATAACTAAGATCCTCCAGACCCTTTATTAGCTTTGTTGCCCTTCTTTGTACTCGCTCCATTTCCAGTACATCCCTCCTGAGGACTGGTGCCCAGAACTGCACAGCATACTCCTGGTGCGGCCAGACCAGAGTCTTGTAGAGAGGGAGAATTATCGTTTTATCTTTGGAGTTGATCCCCCTTTAAATGCATGCCAATATTCTGTTTGCATTATTAGCAGCAGCTTGGCATTGCATGCCATTGCTGAGCCTATCATCTACTAGGACCTCCAGGTCCTTTTCCATCCTAGATTCCCCCAGAGGTTCTCCCCCCAATGTATAGATTGCATTCATATTTTTGCCACCCAAATGCATTATTTTACATTTTTCTACATTGAACCTCATTTGCCATGTAGTTGCCCACCCCATTAATTTGTTCAGGTCTTTTTGCAAGGTTTCCACATCCTGCGGAGAAGTTATTGCCCTGCTTAGCTTAGTATCGTCTGCAAATACAGAGATTGAACTGTTTATCCCATCCTCCAGGTCGTTTATAAACAAATTAAATAGGATTGGTCCCAGCACAGAACCCTGGGGAACCCCACTACCCACCCCTGACAATTCTGAGTACTCCCCATTTATCACCACCCTCTGAACACGCCCTTGTAGCCAGTTTTCAATCCATGTACTCACCCTATGGTCCATGCCAACGGACCTTATTTTGTACAGTAAACGTTTATCGGGAACTGTGTCAAATGCTTTTGCAAAATCCAGATACACCACATCTAAGGGCTTTCCTTTATCTAGATGGCAACTCACCTCCTCATAGAAGGTTAATAGATTGGTTTGGCAAGAACGATTCTTCATGAATCCATGCTGATTACTGCTAATGATATCATTCTTATTACTAAAATCTTGTATATAGTCCCTTATCATCCCCTCCAAGAGTTTACATACTATTGATGTTAGGCTAACTGGTCTGTAATTCCCAGGGATGTATTTTGGGCCCTTTTTAAATATTGGTGCTACATTGGCTTTTTTCCAATCAGCTGGTACCATTCCAGTCAATAGACTGTCTGTAAAAATTAGGAACAACGGTCTGGCAATCACCTGACTGAGTTCCCTAAGTACCCTCGGATGCAAGCCATCTGGTCCCGGTGATTTATTAATGTTAAGTTTCTCAAGTCTAATTTTAATTCCGTCCTCTGTTAACCATGTAGGTGCTTCCTGTGTTGTGTCATGAGGATAAACACTGCAGTTTTGGTTACTGAAGCCCCCCGATTCACTCGTGAATACTGAGGAGAAGAATAAATTCAATACCTTTGCCATCTCCCCATCCTTTGTAACCAGATGTCCTTCCTCATTCTTTATGGGGCCAATATGGTCTGTCCTCCTTTTTTTACTGTTTACATACTTAAAGAATTTCTTGGGATTTTTTTTGCTCTCCTCCGCTATGTGTCTTTTATGTTCTATCTTAGCCGTCCTAATTGCACCCTTACATTTCTTATTGCATTCTTTATAAAGTCTGAATGCTGAGGATGATCCCTCAACCTTGTATTTTTTTGAAGGCCTTCTCCTTTGCTTTTATATGCATTTTTACATTGGAGTTAAGCCATCCAGGATTTTTGTTCGCTCTTTTAAATTTATTACCCAATGGGATACATTGGCTAATGCCCTTATTTAATATGCTCTTAAAGCAAACCCATCTCTCCTCCGTATTCTTTGTTCCTAATATTTTATCCCAATTTATGCCTTTTAGCAAGGTTTGTAATTTAGGGAAGTTGGCTCTTTTGAAATTCAGGTCTGTATTGTTGGTAATCAGTAGATCCAGTAATGTTTTATTTCTAGTTGGTGCGTCTACCATCTGACCCATAAAATTGTCCTGCAAGACATTAAGGAACTGGCGAGCCTTAAATGAATGCGCGGTTCCCTCCGCCCAGTCTATGTCTGGATAATTAAAATCCCCCATTATGATAACACTTCCCATCCTTGCTGCTAATCCACTTTGTGATAGGAGATCCGTCTCCACTACCTCCCTCAGGTTAGGGGCCTATAGCATACTCCCAGTATTATTTTCCCCTTAGCTTCATCCCTTTGGAGCTCTACCCATAAGGATTCCACCTCGTCACTAGCTCCCTCAGTGATGTCATCTCTCACATTCACTTGTACATTATTCCTGATATATAGGCATACCCCTCCCCCTTTTTTACCCTCTCTATCCTTGTGGTATAGGGTATACCCTTGAATGTTTGCCAGCCAATCATGAGAGCTGTTGAACCAGGTCTCTGAAATTCCCACAAAATCCAACTCCTCCTTGTACAACAGTATCTCTAATTCACCCATCTTGTCCGCCATGCTCCTGGGTGTACAGCATCCGACTCTCTTCCAGGGGCATGTCTATTTGTCTCAATCTCTATATCTGGCAGTTCCCTGTTTAAAACATCCATTTCTGTGTAATCTCAACACGTTTTACTTTGATGGCACACCTTCCATGTCTTCTCATTTAGAAGGGACACGACCTTTGAGCCGGACTATGTTTGAGGAACACAACCACGTGGAAGTCATTCCACCATCCCTGCTCTTCTGGACTTACTCCAGCCCAGCACCACCTAAGCCTGATTGACCCCACCTGGCGTACGCCTTGTCGGGTCCATCAAGTCTGGTAAGCCTCTTCATTTTCATTGGTGGTGTGTGGGCTTCTTCCACAGAGGATTTGTACCTTGGTTGAGACTTGTTCCAGAGGATTTTACAATTCATCTTCTCTCCAAGGATGTTTTTGTCAGCACTTGAACTTTGAACTGCCAGTTCTTAGACTACATTTTTTATCCCTTCCCTTAGCGCTACACTTATTTTGTCTCCTTGTCAATTTTTTACACTTGTTGGTTGTGTTAGCTGCTTTCCATCCCCCCTTATAGGTAGCGCAGAATTATTGTATATATAGAACATGCCACATAGTTTAGACCGGTCACATATTGTCCTCGTATTGGGTGTTTCAAGATTGCAACTAGGACTTGCTACTATACTCACCTTGTGTTTTTGTGCTTTGGTTAACCTACCACTAATGCCCCCAATACTACCCTCTGGAATATCTTCCACGCTGGCTATCACTGTCTCTGGACCCTCCCCCCCATCGCCTAGTTTAAAAACCCCTCTAACTTTTTGGCCACCTTCATTCCCAGCAGATCTGCACCCTCCTCATTTAGGTGCAGTCCGTCCCTTCTATAGTACCGGTTACCGACTGAGAAGTCGGCCCAGTCCTCCAGGAACCCAAACCCCTCCTTACTACACCAGCTCTTCAGCCACTTGTTTACTTCCCTAATCTCCCTCTGCCTTTCTGGTGTGGCTCGATGTACCGGTAGTATTCCTGAGAACACTACCTTGGAGGTCCTTTTCCTCAATTTAGCACCTAAGTCCCTAAAATCGTTCTTTAGGACACTCCATCTGCCTCTGACTTTGTCATTGGTGCCAACGTGCACCATGACAGCCGGGTCTTCCCCAGACCCTCCCAGTAATCTGTCCACAAGATCCGTGATGTGCCGAACCCGAGCGCCCGGTAGACAACATACAGTTCGGCGCTTTAGGTCTTGGTTACAGATTGCCCTCTCTGTCCTTCTAAGAATTAAGTCCCCTACCACCAGAATCTGTCTTTCCTTTCCCTTTGCTGCCCCCCCACTCTCACTGGAGGAGTTCTTCCCCTGGCAGCTAGGAGAGTCCCTCATCTCCAGCAGTGCTGGTCCCTGACTGGTTTCACCAATGTCACTTATTGGGATGCTCCAGTCCTGGATCGGCCTCTCTGACACTTCCCCCTCTACCCATCCTGACTTTCACCCATCTACTCTTTTCTAGTGCCTGCACCTCTTTGTCTCCACCCGCCTCTGTGCTGGCCCCTGCCGGCACCTGCCGTGTACGTTCCTGGCTCACCTTTAGTATGGAGGGACTTCTCAGTGCTGACAGTTGCTTCCCCAGATTCAGAACCTGGGCTTCCAGGGAAACAATGTGCTTACATTTTGCACAGCAGTATTCGCCCTCGATCGGATGATCAAGGAACGCATACATGCGGCAAGATGTACAAAGAGACGCCTCTCCACACCCGCCGGGCATCGTACCTATTAAATATAGTGAGGATTTGGGGATTTTACCCTGTCCAAATTACCTAACAGCTAGCTTCCTGGCACTAATACTCAAGACAATACACAGGTACACAACAAGACAATACACAGGTACTCACAGACCTACGTGCAATCGCAGAACAGTCGCAGACCTACGTGCACTCGCAATACTCAAGTTTACAGTACACAATACACAAGTACTAACGATCCACACACACTACTCAGACAACACTCAGATACTCACACTACACAGGTACTATGACCCCTGTTATAACCTACTGTTTTAAACTCTGGTTTTTAACTCCCACTTATACCAGCTCCAATGACACCGAGTTCCACAGCCTCAGACTGAGCACGCTCAGACTGAGTCCTACACCCAGTTAAATAGGCACCTGTGAGCAATTAACCACTCCCCTTAATTGATAGACTGATGGAACTAGAGAAAAAAAAAAGCTATTTAAAAAGTGACAGCAAAAGGCAAATGAAAAACTAAAAGGAAAAGCCCCAAAAACGCACCCAGCAAACAAACAGCAAACAAACAGCAAACAACCAGCAAGCAAACAGCAAGCAAACAAACAGCAAGCAAACAAACAGCAAGCAAACAAACAGCAAACAAACAAACAGCAAACAAACAAACAGCAAGCAAACAAACAGCAAGCAAACAAACAGCAAGCAAACAGCAAGACTTGTACACTCTAACTCTGGTTTTCAACTCCCACTTATACCAGCTCCACTTACACCTAGTTCCACAGCCTCAGACTGAGCACGCTCAGACTGAGTCCTACACCCAGTTAAATAGGCACCTGTGAGCAATTAACCACCCCCCTTAATTAATAGACTGATGGAACTAGAGAAAAAAAAAAGCTATTTAAAAAGTAACAGCAAAAGGCAAATGAAAAACTAAAAGGAAAAGCCCCAAAAAATGCAACCCAGCAAACAGCAAACAAACAGCAAGCAAACAAACAGCAAGCAAACAAACAGCAAGCAAACAAACAGCAAACAAACAAACAGCAAACAAACAGCAAGCAAACAAACAGCAAGCAAACAAACAGCAAACAAACAAACAGCAAACAAACAGCAAACAAACAGCAAGCAAACAAACAGCAAACAAGACTTGTACACTCTAACTCTGGTTTTTAACTCCCACTTATACCAGCTCCACTTACAATAACCTGTGGGTGATCCCCACCATAATGTGAGTGTAAATAAAGTCAATAACAAAGTCTGACAATATAAAAAGTGAAATCCGGTAATATGAAAAGGTCTCCTAGTGTGTGATTCATCAAACATGGAAATCTTGAGATGGAGAGAGATTAAGCACTGTTACCGGAACCGGTGGATTTGGATGTTGGCAACACCGAATCAAACAGGCTTAGAGATCCAAACGGATGGCTGTCCTGGAAGGAAGTGGAAGTGCTGGATCTCAAAACACATCCCCTCTGGTTTGGAACAGCTACCACGGTATCCACCGCCTGGAAGGAATCCGATGTCTCCTCTGGTTTGGAACAGCTACCATAGGATCCAGACGCACACGTCCGCTCTCTGCTGCAGACAACAGACCTGGATCCCCTTGTTGGACATAGGATTCCTTCCGGGCGGTGGATTAGGCTAACTAGTGTCACCAGTGACACAAATATGGCTATTGATTAATGACACTGGTGACAGGGGGTGAAAAAGTTAACCAGGGGGTTAAAACCTTTATTAGAGGACTGGATAGGATTGAACGTCTCCTGGTTTGGCCGCTCAGCTCTAATCAAAATGATAATCCTCCCACGCATTCTATACTTAATTCAATCTGTACCAAATCATCTACCACCAAAATTCTTTGAGAGCAATCAGAAAGTATGTTCCGCCTTCATTTGGAATAACTCTCCATCGCGTATTAAATACTCCCGCCTAACACTCCACAAAACTAAAGGGGTATTGGACTACCATATTTATATAAGTATTACACGGCGTGCCACCTTACCAGAATAGCTGACTGGAACATACACTCATGTAAAAAGAAATGGATAAATCTTGAAAAGTCCATCATATTCACTTCTCTCTACTTGCTCCCCTGGATACCCTCCAAACACTGGCCACCAAACATCTAATCACATCCGCTTATATACCCCTCTCTATTAGCCTTTAAAAAAGCCTTACAATCTGGGATACTTGCACCCATCCCGGGACCCCTAAGAGGTAACCCTGCTTTCCCTCCAGGTGATTCCCAGCATTTGCTTCACCAGGAATGGCCCTATGAAGATATTCTAGCCTCCCAATTTTTCTCGGGAGGGATACCTATCCCCCTAGAGAAAATAAACGCCATGTCTAAGACCACCACTTTCCCCTTTTGGACATATAGGCAAATAGGGCACTTTCTCATGACCCACGCTCACCAAACCAACTGGACGAGACAACTCACGCCCTTTGAGGACCTTTGCCACCGCAAAACACCACAGAGAAACCTTATATCCCTCCTATATACTCTCCTCTCCAAGGAGACCAAATACGAACCACATCCTTCACAAATAGCATGGAATGGAGACCTACAATCACTGTTAACCAAAGAGGAATGGAACAAGGTGTATGAATATGGCCACAAAGGTTTACTGAATGTTGCCATTCAAGAAAATTGTTACAAAGTGATTACCAGATGGTATAGGACTCCATCCCTTCTCCATAAATTTTCCCCCACCATCCCTAACATATGTTGGAGATGTGAGAAATCGGTAGGCACCATGCTTCACATTTGGTGGGATTGCGAGAAACTACAACCCTTCTGGAAAGAGGTCCATAGCCTTATAGCCCATGTCACCCTAGATTACTCTTCTGCACAGTTCCTCCTTCATCACACATCTTTAGCGAAAAAAGACTATTACAAATCGTTAGCCATGCATATGGTAAATGCAGCTAAGCTCTGCATACCGAATCATTGGCGAGCTAAGAACGCTCCGACGATTAGGGGATGGTTGTCGAGGGTCTCAAACATAAAAAACATGGAAGAATTAATCCATATCTCCCAAGATAGAATACACAAATTCACATTCACTTGGGCATGTTGGAATTACTTTACAACATCAGACCAATATCGCCAATGGACTTGCATAAGTAATCTCAGGCCTCCTTAGTTTATTGGCAGCAACGGGGGGAGCTACCAACTACATTTGTATCTGCTCCCTCTCCCCCCTTTTCTCCCCGACCAAGCCCTTCATACTCTCTCCTTCCCTGCTGCTTCTTATGCCCCCTCTTCCCCCTCTCACTCTTCCTTCCTCTTCATGCTCCTCACCTTCACCTCCTTCACGCACTGTTTCGACATATTCCCCTCTTTCCCTTGAGGTTGAATGTCCTGAATTCAACAAAACCAATACAATACCCCACATACCCTCCCTCCCTGTGCCTATCCTGATGTCACTTAATAAGCAGTCTTAGGCTACACTACATTTGTAACAATGGCCTGGAGAGAACCCTTATGCTACCTCCTTTCCTTGGTCGCCCCGAGGGGGGGAGGGGGAGGTGAAATAGAAAAAGAGATTCTCCACCTAACGAAGCTCTGTTTAATACACAAGTTTTTGTTCCTGGTCGACTTATCCCAGGCTGTTCTACTAAATGTTTTCCTAATGCCCCGTACACACGGTCGGACATTGATCGGACATTCCGACAACAAAATCCTAGGATTTTTTCCGACGGATGTTGGCTCAAACTTGTCTTGCATACACACGGTCACACAAAGTTGTAGGAAAATCCGATCATTCTGAACGCGGTGACGTAAAACACGTACATCAGGACTATAAACGGGGCAGTAGCCAATAGCTTTCATCTCCTTATTTATTCTAAGCATGCGTGGCACTTTGTGCGTCGGATTTGTGTACACACGATCGGAACTTCCGACAACGGATTTTGTTGTCGGAAAATTTTATAGTAAGCTCTCAAACTTTGTGTGTCAGAAAATCCGATGGAAAATGTGTGATGGAGCCCACACACGGTCTGAATTTCCGACAACAAGGTCCTATCACATTTTCCGTCGGAAAATCCGACCGTGTGTACGGGGCATAAGACTGTAAACCCATTTTGATGTTACTGCTATGACTTTATCGAGTAAATGTAATGCTTTCTTTGTATACCCTTTCCTTACTGACTTAAATAAAAACTTTTATGGAAAAAAAACCCTTAATTAGGTAGTATATATGGGGGTACCTGACGCTATAAAAACCTGACAGTGAAACAAATCACCTAACTGGCTAACTAGCGTCACCAGTGACACAAATATGGCGCTCAATTAGTGACACTGGTGACAGGGGGTGAAAGGGTTAACTGGGGGGTGATCAAGGGGTTAAACCTTTATTAGGGGGTTTAGGAGGTAACCTATACCTAACGGGGGCTACTACTAACTGCCCTAACACTTATTTCAGTCACAAATGAAACCAACGCAGTGATCAGTGAAAAATCTGAAAACTGCAATGGGTGACACAGTGACAGGTCGTGAAAGGGTTAACAGGGGGGGGGATCGGGGGTGATTGGGGGGGAGTGTACCTATGTGTACTGGTGTTAGTGTACTGTCGGTGCAATTCACGGTTAGATGTCCTCTCTCTCTCACTGGAGTCGAAAAGATCCCACGAGGAGAGATGACATCACTTCCTCCTGTCTGTGTTTACACTTACACAGACACGGGAAGGTTTTCATTCATTAGGAGCGATCACCAGGTCCAGACCATAAATCATTGGTCTGGCCCTGGGTACAGATCACTCCCCTAACAAACCCGACCGCGGCGGGCACGGGGGGGGCATTTACCCACCCGTGCCATTCTGCCAACGTACATTGGCATGCAGTGGTTGAGAACCGGTTATTATCTGTATGGTCTGTATCTTTCCACAGTTTAAAAGTGGAAAATATCCAACAAATCACAAGTTTGAGAATCACATAGATATAGAAAGATATTGATTTTCAGGTGAGATAACCTTTTTATTTGACCTTGAATTTAGAGGTCGCCAATCACAACCTTTTGATCACCAAGGAGGTGTAGGAGGGTTAGTCCTCCAACAACTGTAATTGGGACTTGGGGTGGCAAGCACGTAATTGATTGATGTGCACCCATCTCTCACTGATTTCACCATTCTGTGGAATATGCAATTTATATGCCACAGGGGAGATCTTGTCAACAATGTTAAATGGACCTCTCCAGGATGGAAAAGGAATTTCCGTTCTTTTACCTGGTTCCTTGCAAAATTGTAGAGATATACCTTATCCCCAGTTTCATACTCCTTGGTGGTCTCATAGTTCATAGTATGTCTTAGCACTAGTTGCGGCTCTTTCAATATTTCTCTGGGCGAAGGAGAATGCATTTTGTAAGTGTTTCCATAAATCTTCTATGTATTGGTGAGTTGTGGTGGCATTGACCAAATTATGGTCAGTGATGCGGTACAAGAGGTGTTGGGGCAGGATCATCTGCCTTCCAGTCATGAGTTCAAAGGATGACATTTTCGTGACCGTATTCGGGGTTGCCCTTAAGGTCATCAGGACTAAGGGAAGCTTTACATTCCAGTCCTTGCCTGTTTCCTTGACAAATTTATTGAGTATGTTTACAATTCTCTTATTGTACCTTTCTACTCCACCACTAGAGGCGGTCCGATGTGTAATTTCCTTTTTACGCCCAATATTTTCCACAGTTTAGTCATTACTTCACTAGTGAAATGTGTATCCCTATCAGACTCTATTCTCTGGGGAAGGCCGGAGTGTGAAAAGATATGATTGATCAATAGAGCGGCACATGTGTCAGAGTTGTTATTTGGTACTGGAATACACTCAACATACTTGGTAAATAAACATGTCACGGTTAACATATATTGATTCCCTTGTGAAGATTTAGTTACAGGTCCAATTCAATCCATTTGAAGGTCTGACCAAGGCATGCAGTTCCCTCTTTTCTGAAGGGGTGTCCTAAGGTTGGGCGAAGCTGGTTGAAATTGAGGACATATTAAGCAGCCTTGGCAGTATGCTGTCACATCATGCAGCATATGAGGCCAGTAGGCATAATCCCGGCGGATCACATAGGTGATTTTTTCTCTGCGGTGCCTGACCGTGCGGGCATCATGGGCATGCTGTAACATAAAACCTCTGAATTTAGGTGGGACTACCCATTGTTGGATACCCCTTTTGAGGTGCGGATCAATAATCCCTGATGCAGTGTAAACTGGGATTTGGATTTCATTAATATACGTATGTCTTCCTTGCCGGTATCATTTTCTTGACTAAGGAGATTTGGGTCTGGGCGTTCTAAATGGTTATAAAATAAGCCAATTATTGGGTCTTCCTTTGGGCTGTGATTAAATCTTCACTGGGGTTTTCATGACACCATTGCAATACATTTGAATCATCTTAGCTTGTTGTCTAGTGACAGCTTCTTACTGTACTGAACCTAAGAGATGATCTATACCTAGCAACTCACCTGTCAGGGCCCCTTTTTTGGCCAGGGAATCAGCCTGATCATTCCTTTCATTTTCTTCACCTAGGAATTTGGAGTGGCCCTTGGTTTTCTTAAAATACAGAGTGATCTTGTGTTCCCTTACCAATTGGTCCATTTGAAAAAACAACTTACCATGTTTGACAGGTTTATGGTTACTTTTTACCATGCTGTTCCTTTTCCATTTGGGAAGATACTGAACAAAACTATACCTGACGTAATTTGAATCGGTGATGATAGATAATTCTTTAAGGCGGTAATCTATGGCCATCTCAACGGCTTTCAGGATTGCAGATAGTTCAGAAACTTGGCTGCATTTTGGCTCAAGATGTATCCCACATAAATTGGGGCTACACCTTGGGTCCATATAATCCCAATACCAGCCACTAGTTGGAGCTGTTCTTTGTCCTTATGATGATAGGCACAGCCATCTACATATACACATGGCAACTGTTTACAATGTTCATCATCATAAACCTTGTATGGAGACAACAGTTGTTCTTCCAAAATGTCAGCGTCTGTGGTCCGCGTGCAGAGATCGGGGCAGAACAATCATGCAGCTCAGCAAGGCCCTGGGCCACTGGACTTTTCTTGTTCTGTTTGTATTGAATTTACAGGGGCCACCCTTGCAAGGACAAAGTCCAAGCAGTGATGCAGCTATTAGTCACATTTCCATCCCTGATACATTCACTCTGTAAATACTGTAAATACTGTAAAGGCTGGTGTGCGGTCACAACAATAATTCTTTCACCTTGAATATAACTGCAGAAATTCTGTAATGTCCAGACAGTGGACAATAGGGATGAGCTTCGAGTTAGAGTCGAACCCATGTTCGACTCGAGCATCGTCTGTTCGACCGTTCGTCGAATTGCAAACGATATGGGCCGTTCGAGCCAAATTCGAGTGGTACGTCACGGACCATAATTCACTGCGGCATCGCAGTGCATTGCTGGCTGATGATGAGCCAGGGTGGCTTTGGCTAATTATGGCTCAGGGGGTTTAGTACACGTCCCACACTATATAAGGCCACCTGCATGTCTGCCCTGTGTAGTGTGTTTCGGGGGCGGAGAGAGATAGATAGAGAGACAGTAAGCTGCACTTACAGGTGTTATATATATATATACAAGTGCTTGTGTGCTTCTGATCCTATTAATAGCACAGGCAGGCTCTTGAAGTATTTACAGTTAGTGTACTGTGTACCCCTGCACAGTTGCACCTACAGTATAGCTACTTGAATACAAGTGCTTGTGTGCTTCTGATCCTATTAATAGCACAGGCAGGCTCTTGAAGTATTTACAGTTAGTGTACTGTGTACCCCTGCAAAGTTGCACCTACAGTATAGCTACTTGAATACAAGTGCTTGTGTGCTTCTGATCCTATTAAAAGCACAGGCAGGCTCTTGAAGTATTTACAGTTAGTGTACTGTGTACCCCTGCACGGTTGCACCTATAGCTAACTGAAGACAAGTGCTGGTGTGCTTCTTCTGATCCTATTAATACCACAGGCAGGCATTCTGCTAGCTGCTGTATAATCAATATATATATATTGTGGAGTGGATGACCAAGCCGTCCTCATCCTCCTCATCCTCTCTCACTCAGGCTCAGGGTACTTTGTCTGGCAAAGCAGCTGCTAACGTGGCCTCTTCCCTCAGCTCAATGGCATCAGTCACTCCTTCCCTAGCCCCACCATGTCCTTCTGAGGAGTCCCCGAACTGTTTGACCACAGTGTTGGGTACATGCTCCAGGAGGATGCCCAGCGTTTTGAAGGCTCCGATGATGGTACTTAGCTAGAGGAAGGCAGTAACGTGAGCCCAGACAGAGGGGGTACCCAAGAAGGACAGCAATCTGGCAGTCATGTTCCCCCAGCTGTAGCATGCTGCCAGGTTTGCTCCAGTGATGAGAAGGGAGGGGATGATGAGGTCACTGACTCCACATGGGTGCCTGATAGGAGAGAGGAGGAGGAGGAGGCACATCACCAATGAGGCAGGATGCCCTCCAGGGGCCAGCTTAAGGACAGCACACCAACTGCATCACACTGCAGAACTCCGCATGTGCAGACGCTGCTGTCTCTGTGCGTTATTCCAAAAGTTCTTTGGTGTGGGCCTTTTTGAGACGAGTGCATCAGATTGCACCGCTACTATTTGCAACATATGTCTCAAGCATATCTCGCGTGGCCAAAACATCACTCTCTTGGGCACCACATGCTTGACCAGACATATGTTGACCTTCCATGCAGTTCGTTGCCAAGCGTACTTAAAAGACCCAAAGAACAAAGAGGACCTCTCCTTGCTCCTCATCAGCTGGGATCTCCAACCCCACTGTACCTTCAGTCCTCTCTGAGACCTGCACTGAGTGTAATGAAGGTGTAGAATTAGGTGTGTCACAGCCAAGTACTTGCGGGCAATCTGTACACCAACGTTAGATTGTACCAGGCAAATTTCCCTGCCCCAGCTGCTGTACCGCCGAAAGAAGTTTGCTCCCAGCCATCCACATGCCCATCGGTTAAATGCTAGCTTGGCTAAATTCCTAGCACTTCCACTGCTGCCTTTTCAGTTGGTAGACTCTGCCCCCTCCCGTGAGTTTGTGGAATGTGCGGTTTCTCAGTGACAGGTTCCCAAACGCCACTTTTTCTCATGGAAGGCGATTCCGGCTCTCTACCAGCATGTGGAAGGCAATGTCTTGGCCTCACTGGACAGGGCGGTCAGCGGTAAGATGCAGGTAAGGTATTACCACTGACTCATGGTCCAGCAGGCATGGACAGGGACGTTACCTATCTTTCACGGCGCATTGGGTGACTCTTCTGGCAGCTGAGAAGGATGCAGGACAAGGTGCAGTAGTGTTGGAGGTTGTTCTGCCACCACGCCTCCAAAATGCTACTACTTCTGATTCTGACACACCTCTCTCCTCCACCCCTCCTCTTCTTCTTCCTCCATGGCCTCTTTCTGTGCTTTGTCAATTTAACTGCTTCAGCCCCAGAAAAATGTACCCCCTTCCTGACCAGAGCACTTTTTTCGATTCGGCACTGCGTTGCTTTAACTGTCAATTGCGTGGTCGTGCAACGTGGCTCCAAAACAAAATTGAAGTCCTTTTTTCCCCACCAAAGAGCTTTCTTTTGGTGGTATTTGATTGCCTCTGCAGTTTTTATTTTTTGCGCTATAGACAAAAAAATATTTGAAAATATAAAATTTTGAAAAAAACGCATTATTTTTTACTTTTTGCTATAATAAATATCCCCAAAAAATATTTAAAAAATATTTTTTTTCCTCAGTTTAGGCCGATACGTATTCTTCTACATATTTTTGGTAAAAAAAATTGCAATAAGCGTTTATTGATTGGTTTGCGCAAAAGTTATAGCGTTTAAAAAATAGGGGATAATTTTATAGCATTTTTATTATTATTTTTTTTTTTTACTAGTAATGGCGGCTATCATCGATTTTTTTTATTGTGACTGCGACATTATGGCGGACACATCAGACATTTTTGACACATTTTTGGGACCATTGTCATTTATACAGCTATACAAATGCACTGATTCCTGTGTAAATGACACTGGCAGTGAAGGGGTTAACCACTAGAGGGCTAGGGAGGGGTTAAGCATGTCCTGGGGCGTGTTACTAACCGTGAGGGGGCGTGGCTACATGTGAGATGTCACTGACCTTTGCTCCTGATCACAGGGAGTAGAGATCAGTGACACTCACTAGGCAGAATGGGGAAATGCTTGTTTACATTAACATCTCCCCGTTCGTCCTCTGCGTGAGGTGATCGCGGGTATCCCCACGGTGATCGAGTCCATGGGACCAGCGACCCAACAAACGGAGCTCCCGGGCAGCGCGCACGCAATGGCACTGCGGCAAATTCAAAGGGACGTACAGATACACCCATTTGCCCAGGCGCGCCAGTCTACCAACGCACATCGGCGTGCGCCAATGGGGAAGTGGTTAAGGGGGTCTGAATACTTTCTGTCCCCACTGTATATATTTTGTAGTTCTGTCTAAAACTTGCAACTGGGGCCCTTCTGGGGCCAGGTAAATCAACACTATTGAGCAGGTAACCTTGTTCTTGAAACAATGGGGCTTGTTTGACTTTCTTTGATCAAAGACTTTTGAGATCCAGACTTCAAACCATCAATTCACCATTGTTGGCTGGGGTTGAGTTAAGCAGACACCATTGTCCAGGTTCATGCTCGATATATGTGAGTTTGCGTATTAATCCCACACCTCCCATCTGTGAGCATAATTCAATCAACATATCCTCTGGGGGGGGGGGGGGGCTCCTCTGGTCTGGAATCTCCTTGACTGAGTATTTTATGAATTATAAAAATGTTTATGTATCCCGGCCATGACAATGTATATGTGAACAATACCTTCTATGTTATTATATTGGTATTGTCATGTTATTTCAGATGTGTATCCTTTGCTGATATGTTTCATTATACACATTCCCCAGGGTGCTAAAAGGTGAGCAAACCTTATTTAAAGTGTTACTATGTTACTAAACCCACAACAGTAAAATCAGTCTGTATATGCAGTAAAGCATGCTTGTTATATATTCACTGTGGAACCTAAGGGGTTTAATCTGCATTGTGTAAAAAGTCTGTTTGATCCCGGTCTTTACTGATCATCTCCTTTATCCACTTTTTCTTGGGAGAGTGCATGTGATCTGTGGGAGGCCAGGTATAGTGAATGCAGGGTCCTGAGTTTAGTAACACTTTAACATGGAAAACAAAAGCTAATTGAATTTTATCAGTGCATAAGATTTTGGCTTGATACATCTTTTGTTTCAGGAATTCTGGGGAGACTTTTTTTCTACACTCAAATGAAACCAAAATGGCTATGCTGTCTGGCAAGGATCCTTGAATCATAAGAATAGCTGCAGAGAAATACAAATCCCTTGGCAGGTGAAACAATTCCAATTTAAGCATTTTAAATGTTTATTTTGTTTTTTGACTGGAGCTATTTTTTTTTTAAATGAGAAAGAGAGAAAGATTGAGAGAGAAGCACAGAAGTTGCAGGGAAGAGAGCAAGTAGTTAAAGGCCAAATTAAAGCTATTATACTGCAGTAAAGTGTCACATCTTCTCTATTAGAAGTGTAAAATCAATTTAGTTGAGTAAGCCAAACAAACTCATCATGAAGTCAACTTTAACAAGTTTTGGACACTAGGCATACTACATATTTCCAAAAAAACGTAATCAAAGTACACAGAAAGTGTTTAGTATTACCTGTCGTTTTACCTTTCTGCAGCACCTTTACCTTCCACTTGCCGGCTATTCCTGACTTTCAAAATGACAGTTAGGAGTTGCTGCGTTGAAAAAAATAGACCATCTGACACAATGTTTATAAACACTGTTCATTCATTCATACTTTTGGATGCATTCCATTTCATTCATACCCTTTTCTTCTAAGTTATTATTTTCTGCTGAATTTTTTTTTATTCTATTGTTGTAACCATTAATATGTTTAAACTTGTTTAAGTTATTATTAATATAGTTTTTTTTCATTCAAAACAAGCTCAACAGTTACAAAAGGCCTATATTTGTTAATAACTTTGCTTAATTCCATTTGTTAATTATTTTGCAATGCTTTTTCTGGTAGACTTATAATTTTACTGTCAATTTAAAAGGGGACATTATAGGGGGCGTGGCCTGGACAGGCATGGCGTAGAGCGCTAGAAACGAGAGCTCCGCTTACCCACTATCCGTACTTTAAGATCCTGGAGGTACTACTGCTGAATCAACACCCACGAGTGGAAGCCCTGACTCCCCTGACCCCCGGGGAACATGTCGCTGCCGAAACAGAAAACGGACCCGGCTGCAAAGCTGGCCAAATACAGGAACTCAGACAAGGAAGCTGGAGTAGAAAATGGCGCCGGCTCCTCTCCCCATGCAGACTCAGCGGCGGAAGACACGGCGCGAGTGCTGGAAGCAATATCAGATTGTAAGAGCACATTAACCAGCAAGATTGAGGAAGTTAAGGTGGATGTCTCATCAATACGCCAAGATCTGCAGAAACTAAGAGACAGAGTTACCGAGACTGAAGCCCGCATTAGCCGCGTGGAGGACGAAGTACCGCCCTTACAGGTACACACCGAGCGACTGCAGCACCAACTCAACATGGTGTTGGTTAAGCAGGTCGACATGGAAAACCACCTGCGAAGGTGCAACCTGCGGTTCATAGGCCTGCCTGAGGGATCAGAAGGCTCTGACCCCCCCTCATTTCTAGAGAAGCTGCTGAGTGACACGTTCGGGAGAGCTGAATTCTCCACCTCCTTTGTGGTTGAAAGGGCACACAGGCTGGCGGCTAAACCTCCCCCCCAGGGCGCCCCGCCGAGGACATTTATCGCTAAGCTGCTCAACTTCCGTGACCAAGATGCCATACTGCGACTTACGAGAACAAAGGGTAACATACCCTTCCAAAATGTGGAGATTAAGGTATTCCCGGATTTCTCGGCGGAGGTCCAAAAGAAGAGGGCCCTGTTTACAGAAGCGAAATGCCAGCTACGAATCCGCCATTACTCTTACGCAATGCTTTTCCCAGCGCGGCTGCGAGTTGCTGGAGAGGACAGGGCACACTTCTTTGATACGCCTGAGGCTGTTCTTACTTGGCTTGAAAATAAGGAAGCTCCGCGCCGTGATCCTGCCTGAAACATCCACCTGATGTCCAGCAAGGGGGGGAATAGGTCCCGCAACAACTACACATCTCCCTGAAATCTGCAAATTCTTCATCCTACAGGTACTATTACAAAAACGTATGCTTTCCACAATAACGTTCCTGTGTCCGGTTCAATTGCACCTGCACTTCCTCTATGCAAGGACTATCCGTTTCTTGGCACCCGTGGATGTGGTCAGGATGACCCTTTTGATACTATATGGGCACATTTGCCACTATAAATACCCACAGGACTTGCGTGAGTCTCCACATGGAAGGGCCTGCTCAGAAATCTGCCAGAGACACAGTTAGTATTCCTCACAAGTTTTACAGTCAGTGGCAGGCGGTCACTCGGTAAGACACTCGCAATTGGGAATATGAAACTTTCCCCCAGTTCGGTGCACTGGCTCCTGATGCTCCTGCTTGTCTTACAGCGAAGTATCGCCCCCCTAGCCGCAGATGTCCGGCTGGATTCCGCGTGTTCTTATTTTTTGTTGTTTCTCAGCAACAGTTGCCTTAGGGCACAAGCGAAGTTTCCCTGGTACGCCCGGCATCAGCAAACTGCATGTACATCTAAATGGATACATTGCTTACCCGGGTATGCCAGTGTGTTAATGCAGCATATTTCAAGCTGCTATGTTGGTGTTAATGTTTGGTTAAAAAATTTCATATTGAAAGGTAATAATTCGTGATGTCCACTTCTCTTCATACTGCTCTTGCACTCCAAGCAATATATCAAAAGCTCCCATATACCACCAGCCCGGGTTTTTTCATCTACTCGTCCCCATATATTTAAAAGAGAAGGAGGGGAAAGGGAGTGAGGTCTTTGTTGCATATGGGAATGTTATTAGAGTCTTAGTAAATGTATATATGGCATGCAAACATAAAACAACCAAACCATGTTGGATATTAAATGTTTGACCTGGAACGTGAGAGGTCTCAGGGCCAAGCCCAAACGCAACGCAGTACTGGCGTATCTCAAGTCCCAACACGTGGACCTTGCGGTGCTTGTTGACACCCACATCACGGGGCAACTCCAAACGACACTTAAGAAACCCTGGGTGGGATGGCTACTAATTCCAGAGGTGTAGCTATACTTGTGGCCAAAACAGTACAATTTGTCCTTCTTGCTCTTAGATCCGACCCACAGGGTAGATTTTTATTTTTGCATGCCAAGGTGAATGGGCTAGAAATGTTAATCATGGCGTTTTATATACCACCTCCCTTTCAACTAAATGTCATACATGAGGGGATAATGTACATGTCTCAATTCCCTACAGTTCCTGTGTTATGGCTGGGCAATTTCAATAATATAATGAATAGGGAGTTAGACTGTATGTCAACGGCACCTCAAGATGGTATCGCCCAGCCGCATACTAGGTTTAGTAAGATGATCACAGACCTGGCCCTCATAGACACATGGAGACACTGTAATCCATCAAGGAAGGCATACTCCTGTTTTTCCACATCACACAACACCATGTCACGTATCGACCTCATATTTATCTCAGGTACTCTCACCCCCCTACTTAACAAAGTAGGATTTAACCCACGCATCCTATCTGATCATGCCCCATATTGGATTATGCTTAGGATTGACGCTCCCCCCCGGACATACAGCTGGAAGCTAAATCCGTTTTGGCTAACGGTTGTCCCTGACCTGGAGGAGGCGGCCAGTGAATGGGAGTTCTTCTTCCACACAAAAAAGGACACGGCACCCCCCGAGATTATATGGGACACTTTTAAAACCCACGCCCGAATGATCTTATCGCAACGCATATCCCGGTATCGCAAAACCTCTTCCCAGATTCTCACACAGGCAGAACATTCCCTGGTGGAGGCAGAAAAAAACTTCACAAACGACCCCTCCGCACTAACAGCAGACCAATTAAAACTACAGGCAAGAATAGTGAATAACTTATATTTTGAAAAGGCTGACAGGAAAATCTTTTACAATAAACAAAGACACTATGAGTGTGGGGAGCGGGCGGGTCGACTCTTGGCATATTTAGCACATTTGGACCACAGACCTCCCACGGTGGTGGCACTTCGGGCTGCGGCCGGTGGGATGTTGACTGATCCCGATGACGTAGCCAGGGAGTTTCGCGACTTTTACGCATCCCTATACTCATCCAGTGCAGATGCCTCTGTAGAGGCAATAGCGACCTTGCTATCCAACATAGAACTCCCCCACCTCACACAACTCCAAATAGATCAACTAGAGGCCCCCATTATCGAAAGCGAGATCACCAGGGCTATTTCATCGCTCAATACCTCAAAGGCTCCTGGGTCTGACGGGCTGCCTTTGGAATTCTACAAAACGTATAGTGAGGCGCTGACCCCAAAACTATGTGAATTATTTTCTCATATATTTAAATCTGAAACCCTTCCCCCGTCTATGCGTGAAGCCAATATAGTGCTGATACTCAAGCCAGGGAAAAACCCAGAGCTCCCAGAGTCTTATCGCCCGATATCCCTCCTTCAACTAGATGTAAAAATCTTGGCCAAGATCCTGGCGCTTCGCTTAAATACAGTGATCCTTTCACTAATTCATCCGGACCAAACCGGTTTCATGCCAGCTAAAAACACGGCATATAACTTGCACAGGCTTTACATGAATGTCCAAGCTGAACATGACACCATGGGCTCCAGGGTGGTGGTGTCCTTGGACGCCGCAAAGGCGTTTGACTCTGTTGAGTGGACGTACTTGTGGGAGTGCCTCACAAAATTTGGGTTCGGACCCCGCTTTATTAAATGGATCTGACTATTATACCAGAGTCCATGCGCCAGGATCTTGGTCAACGGAAAGATCTCGGAATCGTTCCCTCTCTCTAGGGGCACTCGGCAGGGGTGCCCACTTTCTCCCCTTCTGTATGCCCTAGCGGTGGAGCCTCTCGCCGCATCCCTTAGAGCCCACCCAGGTGTTATAGGACTCACTCGTGGTACCTTGCTGGAAAAGATCAGTTTATACGCTGATGACATGCTACTATACCTTGCAGACTCAGGCACGTCTTTACAACTGGCCCTAGAAGCAATTCAAACCTTCGGCAATTACTCAGGACTGAAAATTAACTGGGATAAATCCCAGATCCTCCCCATAGATGTCAGTGTACCCACCAGAGAACAGTCCAACTCCCCACTTCTTAGGGTCAGCGAGATGACTTACCTAGGGATAGTGATAACCCGATCACCAGAAGATTACGTCCGCCTCAACTTAGAACCCCTAATAGCAGTACTGAAACGCAAAACACAGATCTGGGCCAAATTACCCCTAGGGGTGATGGGTCGAGTTAACCTAATTAAAATGGTCCTTCTTCCCAAATTTTTATACGTACTGTGGCACGCCCCGATCTACTTACCCCTGCGAATATTTAAATCCATTGAGGCTATTCTCAACTCATTTGTATGGGGATCGGGCCGCCACAAATTATCCTGGCAAACGTTGAAAAACCCGACAGAATTGGGGGGTGCGGCTCTACCGGATTTCAACTTCTATTACCTGGTGGCGCAACTGTCCCAGTTTTTCCACCTAGATAAACATGACAAAAAGCGTTGTTTATCCCTGATCTGTGCTCCACGGGGACGCCGAACCTCACACCCCTTCCAGATTCTTTTTCTAGGCCCTAACAAAACAGATAACAAGAAAGGAATGCTATACCATTACTGCAGGGTGTGGGAGGTAGTAAAACACAAACTCAAATTGCCGCCTACACACTCCCACACGCCACTATGGGATAATCCTGAACTGGGAGAACTCCACAAGGTACCTAACCTTGAATTATGGCTTCAGTACGGCATTGGATTCCTGTCAGATGTCTATCATGACAATGTCTTACAATCATTCCAACACCTTAAAACAAACGTTAACCTCCCAAACAATATGTTCTTTCGTTATCTCCAGCTCCGTCACGCCCTCCATGCCCAATTTGGTGGGACCACTCCTGAAGTGGAACGTGCAGATGTCTTGCATATTATGTTGGGCACCGAACACCGCAAGCTCATTTCAGAATTCTATAACTTGCTGCTAAGACCCACTGCAGCCTCCATTGCATATAAATTAAAAGACGTCTGGTCGGGGGACGTGGGGGAGCTGGAGGATGATGAATGGGAGGATGCCCTGGAGACTTGTAGAAAGGTCTCTACCAAGCTGTCGGACCGCCTCACACACCTGTACATTCTGCACAGGTCGTATTTAACGCCCCATCGTATAGCCAAATACAAACCAACTCAAAACCCTAACTGTCCCCACTGTGACAGCCCATCTAGTACTTTCTTTCATCTTCTGTGGCAATGCCCAGTGGTGCAGGACTACTGGTCCCTGATAGTTATATTTATTCACGATGAAATGGGATCCCCACTCACACTATGCCCCAAACAGTGCCTATTAGGTATATTTCCAGACCCAGACTCGGATAAATATCACAAGATATTTCTCCAAGAAGTGCTTTTCATAGCTAGACTATTAATAGCCAGAAAATGGTTACAAGCTTCTCCTCCCACACGCCAAGAATGGATATCCAACATTAACAAGGTCCTTCCTTATAAAAAGGAAATCTATGCCCACAGGGGATGCCCAACCAAATATGGCAAAGTATGGGACTTGGGACTTGGCTGGAAAATGCCTCTACCTGTAACACACCCGCAGAATAATTTATCTTGCAATAAAAACTCCCACTGAAGTATTAAATTGTGGACGTACTAACCATGTCATATAGATGTGATGTAGCACACCAATAATTGATACATGTTCGGTAACTCTTTTACATTTATATTTTCTTTTATTTGCCTGTATGTTTATCGCCGAAGCTATTCTCAGATGTAACTTGAATAGTACTCTCCTGTATTATTGATGAATATTACCTGTATGTACAACTACCTTTGATTTTCCAATAAAAACACCACGTTGAATGTAAAAAAAAAAAAGGGCACATTATATAATAAAATATATATTCAGATATATATTCAGTCAACCCCTGAAATTGTGTGGGTTTTGGATGTGGTCAAAAACATGCCCATAAATGTCTATTTTGCATTGCTAGAATGTAAAATACCGATGTTGGGTACCCACCAATAATGAATGATATTGATTGAAATGATGAAATAGCTGTTCAATACGATGAAGATATGTAATGAAGATAATGACTGCACAGCAAAGCAGAGGATTTACAGCTCCTCGGTTGGTGCCTCTTTTTCAGGCAATTCAGGAGGAGCCGTATCTTCTGACGGGTCTTTTTCTGGTGGGGTTTCGTGCTGGCTTTTCTTGATAGGTTTAAGGAGGAGATGCAACACAGGGCACGTTTTCCTCTATGGTTGCTTTGTGTTCTCTCTACAGTACTAAAAATGTATACAGTTCAAATCCACAAACGACTGATTACTTTGAACTGTGACTTTGCAGAGGTTGACTGTATTTTTAAAAACTCTAATGCAATTTTTTTGACTAATACTGATCAAAAGTGTGTTTTATGTTGTCATACTTTTCTATAATGATTGCATAAAAAATAAAAATACAATTTGCAAGACAATATAATCTAAATAAAGCCTTGTTTGTCCCAAAAAACAATGTATGTATTATTTTGTTTACTGAAATAATGAAATACAGTATTTATCGGCGTATAACACACACTTTTTTCCCCTTAAAATCAGGGGAAAATCGTGGTGCATGTTATGCGCTGTTCCCCGCTGACTGTGAGAGGGAGAGGAGCGAGCGTCTCCGAAATACACATAGCCAAGTGTACTGTGTACTCAGCTAGGGTTGGCTCCTCTTGGCTCCGCTCACAGTCACGCCCAGTCCCACCACTGGACCTGTGCTTTGTCCATCATAGGAGCTGGGCCAAGGGGCAAGATGGGACGGGACTCGGCGGGACTGCGAGAGGAGCCGAGAGGAGCTGGGTACACAGGGCATCTGGCTCTGTGTATCTCAGTGGCACTAATTTTAAAAACGATAAGGCTGAAATGAGACCTGGCAAGGCTGCAATGAGACTGGGCAAGGCTGCAGATGAACACTGATCATTCTGCAATGATGGACAAGACTGCAGATGGACACTGATAAGGCTGCATTGATGGGCATTTTAATGTAAAGTTTTTTCCCTAAACTTCCCTCCTAAGTGTTTTTTTCCTTAAAATTCCCTCCTAAACTTGGGGTGCGTGTTATACGCCGACGCGTGTTACACACCGATAAATACGGTAGTTATTGACAAATGAAAAGGCCCTAAGCAGGAATGTAAAAAATGCTCTGGTCCATAGGTGCTGTACACCTAGTTTTATAGATTGTAGCAACAAAGTGGTTAAATCTTGATGATATTGATGAAGCAAAAACCCACTATGTTTTCCAGAAGGTTTTATATATTGTAGCAACAAAACTTAAACAAAATAGAATTGGAGAGACACACAGAGAAACAAAGCAAAATGCAAAGAAATAAAAATCAAATTAAATCCATTGTATTTCAGCCTTATGTTTTATTTATACGTTTAACAACTTACGGTATACCATTAATTTAAAGTGATATTAAAGGCTCATATTCTTTCTCCAACAGAAAAAAGAAGTTATACTTACCTGCTCTGTGCAAGGATGCCCCTTACCTCATCTCCTGGAGTCCCCTACTGGTGCTCCTGTTATTCTCCAAGTGCCTCCATAGCAAGCCCTGTGCTATGGAGGCACACATGTACAGGTATGTACGATCCTGAGCTCTGCTGTGAGTGTCCACGGCATGGACACACATAGCAGGGCTCAGCCATGCCCTCGCTCCTTCCTACAGGGTTTGACTGGCAGCAGCAGCATCCAATGGTTCCTGCTGCTCTCAGTCTGTCTTGTGAGAGTAGGAAGAGAAAGCAGCACTGCAGCAGATGGGTACAGTACTGGATTGACAGAGGACTATATTTTTTTTGGGGGGGGGGGGGGTGGAGGAACAGGTTTTCTCTGTGAAGGAACAGCAAGTGGAAGGTTTTTAACCATAATGCAGAAAATGCATTTGTGTAAATGTAGAACTTGTAAAAACTTTAGAACCACTTTAAGTATTCTGTGTCTTTTTATGTAATAGTTAAAATGAAATATTTGCAAGATCCAACATACAATGAGATTTGCATTGTTCTGAATTATTAATGCAAGGCAACTATGTGCCAATAACAAATTCTTTTTTACCCTTGCACATGATTGGGAATTCAAAGTGAACATGGATCTACCTTATTCACTAACTTTCCCTTTGGGACAGGCCACATTTGCATACAGAGAAACAATAAGGTTAATTTTACCAAGATACCAGAGACTGTTCAACTAAACGTGCTGGCAAGAATCCTGTTATTTCATTTACTTATGATTGGTTATTTAAAGTAAACACAGGTTAACCCTAATAACTATCATTCACTTTGCAAATTAAACATATTGTTTCCAATGTGAGCATTGATTATATTACTTTTGGTAAATGTGCTGGCTTAATCCAGGTAAAAATAAAAGTTGCTTGCAACTGAAGGCAGTACATCCCATTGACCTTTTCACCCACCCCAACCAGGGTGGTCAAATTCATTTTAAAATTTTTGCACATGCTCATTTCACACCATAGCATTTCTTGAAGTGCACAATCCAAAGGATTAAGCTGTGTGCTGTGGAGTTTATATGGTCCATTAAAATTGTGCATATGATTATCAAAATCTCCCTAATATGAAAGTGTGTGCATGTATAAAATACACTGAAATAGTTGTAGTACACAATAATATAATGTTTTCAAAACTTAAAACTTATACTAAAAATACAAGCTAAAATAGTGCTAAGTTTATAAATAAAAAGCATTTGTAGATTCAAAATTGTATGTTTTTTCTAAACAGGGAAAACACATAAAACTGTATAACGACACAATAAAAAACCCTTCCTACATCACCTGTTTAGTGTTATACTAAAAAAATGACCTTAGCATTATTTCTAAATCACCTTTGAGGAAGTATACCAAACATGTGCAGTGTAATAGGCGTCTGATGTATACCTACAGTCAGGTCCATAAATATTGGGACATCAACATAATTCTAATCTTTTTGGCTCTATACAGCACCACAATGGATTTGAAATGAAACGAACAAGATGTGCTTTAAGTGCAGACTTTCAACTTTAATTTGAGAGTATTTACGTCCAAATCTGGTGAATGGTATAGGAATTACAACAGTTTGTATATGTCCCTGTCACTTTTTAAGGGACCAAAAGTATTGGGACAACAGGCTGCTCAGCTGTTCCATGGCCAGGTGTGTGTTCTTCCCTCATTATCCCATTTACAAGGAGCAAGATAAAAGGTCCAGAGTTTATTTCAAGTGTGCTATTTGCATTTGGAAACTGTTGCTGTCAACTCTCAATATGAGATCCAAAGAGCTGTCACTATCAGTTAAGCAAGCCATCATTAGGCTGAAAAAAACAAAACAAACCCATCAGAGAGATAGCAAAAACATTAGGTGTGGCCAAATCAACTGTTTGGAACATCCTTAAAAAGAAAGAATGCACCGGTGAGCTCAGCAACATCAAAAGACCCGGAAGACCACGGAAAACAACTGTGGTGGATGACCAAAGAATTCTTTCCCTGGTGAAGAAAACACCCTTCACAACAGTTGGCCAGATCAAGAACACTCTCCAGGAGGTAAGTGTATGCGTGTCAAAGTCAACAATTAAGAGAAGACTTCACCAGAGTGAATACAGAGGGTTCACCACAAGATGTAAACCATTGGTGAGCCTCAAAAACAGGAAGGCCAGATTAGAGTTTGCCAAACAACATCTAAAAAGCCTTCACAGTTCTGGAATAACATCCTATGGACAGATGAGACCAAGATAAACTTGTACCAGAGTGATGGGAAGAGAAGAGTACTGAGAAGGAAAGGAACTGCTCATGATCCAAAGCATACCACCTAATCAGTGAAGCATGGTGGTGGTAGTGTCATAGCGTGGGCATGTATGGCTGCCAATGGAACTGGTTCTCTTGTATTTATGATGATGTGACTGCTGACAAAAGCAGCAGGATGAATTCTGAAGTGTTTCGGGCATTATTATCTGCTCATATTCAGCTAAATGCTTCAGAACTCATTGGACGGCACTTCACAGTGCAGATGGACAATGATCCAAAGCATACTGCGAAAGCAACCAAAGAGTTTTTTAAGGGAAAGAAGTGGAATGTTATGCAATGGCCAAGTCAATCACCTGACCTGAATCCAATTGAGCATGCATTTCACTTGCTGAAGACAAAACTGAAGGGAAAATGCCCCAAGAACAAGCAGGAACTGAAGGCAGTTGCAGTAGAGGCCTGCCAGAGCATCACCAGGGATGAAACCCAGCGTCTGGTGATGTCTATGCATTCCAGACTTCAGGCTGTAATTGATTGCAAAGGATTTGCAACCCAGTAATAAAAAGTGAAAGTTTGATGGATGATTGTTAATCTGTCACATTACTTTTGGTCCCTTAAAAAGTGGGAGGCACATATACAAACTGTTGTAATTCCTACACCGTTCACCTTATTTGGATGTAAATACCCTCAAATTAAAGCTGAAAGTCTGCAGTTAAAGCACATCTTGTTTGTTTCATTTCAAATCCATTGTGGTGGTGTATAGAGCCAAAAAGATTAGAATTGTGTTGATGTCCCAATATTTATGGACCTGACTGTATATGTCCTAATCAGTGGCATAGCTAGCACATCTGGCATCCGAGGCTGGTAACTTTTTTGCACCCCCTCCCAAGAAAGATGGTATGTGGCAATATAGCGATGCCGCACCAAAACTGTGGGTGTGGTCAGATTGCATCAACAGTGGGATAGGCTTAAATGACCATATGCTTTAATGACTATGGCACAAGCAAGTATGTAACAGACAGTACAAACCTCAGTATGCCAATTTTATTAAAATAAAAAAAAATAGTTTTATTGCATATCCATTACTACACACAGCTAACCTTAAAGTGATATAAAGTTTTGTTTTGTTTTTTCTTTTTCAATAACAAACATGTTATACTTACCTGCTCTGTGTAATGGCTTTGAACAGAGCAGCCTTGATCCTCCTCTTCTCGAGTCCCTCGCTGGCGCCCATGGCCCCTCCCTCCTTCCGGGTGCCCCCACAGCAAGCAGCTTGCTATGGGGACATCCAAGCATGGGCACTCCTACTCACTTCATCTCCTGATTGGCTCACTGGCTGTGATTGACAGCAGTGGGAGCCAATGGCTCCTGCTGCTGCCAAAAGCCAATCAGAAGTGCAAGTCCCTGGAGAGCCAAGGCTCTCATGGACATCGCTGGATTGAGAGGGGGCTCTGGTAAGTATTAGGTGGGGCTGGGGGGCTGCCTCACACAGATGATTTTTTACCTTTATGCATAGGATGCAAGAAGGTAAAAAACCTTGTGCCTTACAACCACTTTAACAAAGATTGTGCTGTAGAATGCAGTAATCAGGAGGAAGAAAGGCAAAACAAGTGAGGGGGATTTATCAAACCTGGAGCAGTCAGAATCTGGAACAGCTGCACTTGGCAACCAATCAGCATTTATCTTCAGCTTGTTCAGCTTTGAAAGCTATGTGCTGATTGGTTGCCATGCACAGCTGCTCCAGATTTGGTCTCTAGTTTTGATAAATTACCCTAAGAGCTCATTCAGACATGTGCTGAGACAGGTCCTGTATGCTGAGCCACTTTTTTTCTGCATCTGCATCCACCAGAGAGCTTCACCTATAGAAGTAGGTGCACATATCTGAATGCAGACACAGTGTGTTCAGATACATGCATCCCTTCCTGTCTGCGTGTCAAATTTTGACATGTGACTATATCCATGCATCTACTGTGTCCCAATTGACTATGACTGGACTGCCTTCACAGAGATGCACAGGACACCAAGTATCCCCACGTGGTACCTAGCCACCACACTGGGCATGGACACATATGCTCTATGTGAATGAGGCCTAATTGTCATGTGGGCTAGATAGCAGGAAAGAGATGTTGGGTATGGGAATTTTTTTTAATCATACTTGCAGTACATAGGTAGATACTGCATCTGTCCCTCTGCCGGCTCTCAGGCTGAGAACCGAGTAATCAAACACCAGTGATCACTCAGTTCTCAGTGCTCCATGAGCAGAGATCTGGTGACTGTCAGTCTCTGGCTCTCTGCTCTGCCCCCCATGTTCACTGAAACACTGAGCTGTGGAGGGGCAGGAGCGGCCGCCTCAGGCTGAGTTGGATGCCAGTCCAGGTATGTGAGTGGATCCCAACTTGTGGTTGCAATCCCCCCAGCCTGGACTGGCTCTGTGATGACAGCCAACAGCCTGCTGTCAGCTGAAAACGTGTCACAGGAGTGCAAAACGATCTGCACTGCTGTGATCCACAGGAGGAGAATAGACAAACAAGCAATAAATTTATCACACGACCTCCCTGCTCCTGTTTGGCATTACTTGCGACAATTGATAAATGTCCCTTGTTATGTTGTGAACTCACCCTCCAGGGCCCAGGCAGGCTATTCTTCAGCCCAGTCTTTAGATCCAGGCTCTTTCTCCCTGAAGCTGGCAGGTCCTTCATGCACCCTCTTTCCTAGTCCAGAGAGCTTGCACTATCCCCCTCTCATAGTTCAGGGCCTCCAGACACCTGCTGTCCTAGTCCAGGGCCTCCAGACACCCCCTCTCCTAATCTGGGACCTCCAGGCACCCCCTTACTAGGGATGAGCCGAACACCCCCCTGTTCGATTCGCACCAGAACATGCGAACAGGCAAAAAATGTATTCGAACACGCGAACACCGTTAAAGTCTATGGGACACGAACATGAATAATCAAAAGTGCTAATTTTAAAGGCTTATATGCAAGTTATTTTCATAAAAAGTGTTTGGGGACATGGGTCCTGCCCCAGGGGACATGGATCAATGCAGAAAAAAGTTTTAAAAACGGCCGTTTTTGTCGGGAGCAGTGATTTTAATAATGCTTAAAGTGAAACAATAAAAGTGTAATATCCCTTTAAATTTCGTACCTGGGGGGTGTTTATAATATGCCTGTAAAGGGGCGCATGTTTCCCGTGTTTAGAACAGTCTGACAGCAAAATGACATTTCAAAAAGGAAAAAAAGTAATTTAAAACTACCGCGGCTATTAAGGCATTGCCGGTCCGACAATACACATAGAAGTTCATTGATAAAAACGGCATGAGAATTCCCCACAGGGGAACCCCGAACCAAAATTTAAAAAAAATGACGTGGGGGTCCCCCTAAATTCCATACCAGGCCCTTCAGGTCTGGTATGGATATTAAGGGGAACCCCGGACAAAATTTTTGTAAAAAATGACGTGGGGGGTCCCCCTAAATTCCATGCCAGGCTCTTCAGGTCTGGTATGAATATTAAGGGGAACCCCGCGCCAAAATTTAAAAAAAAAACGGTGTGGGGTCCCCCCAAAAATCCATACCAGACCCTTATCCGAGCACGCCGCCTGGCAGGCCGCAGGAAAAGAGGGGGGACCAGAGAGTGCCCCCCCTGAACCCTACCAGGCCACATGCCCTCAACATTCGGAGGGTGCTTTGGGGTAGCCCCCAAAACACCTTGTCCCCATGTTGATGAGGACAAGGGCCTCATCCCCACAACCCTGGCCGGTGGTTGTGGGGGTCTGCGGGTGGGGGGCTTATCAGAATCTGGAAGCCCCCTTTAACAAGGGGACCTCCAGATCCCGGCCCTCCGCCCTGTGTGAAATGGTAAGGGGGTACAAAAGTACCCCTACCATTTCACTAAAAAAACTGTCAAAAATGTTAAAAATGACAAGAGACAGTTTTTGACAATTCCTTTATTTAAATGCTTCTTCTTTCTTCTATCTTCTATCTTCCTTCATTTTCTGGTTCTTCTGGTTCTTCTGGTTCTTCCTCCGGTGTTCTCGTCCAGCATCTCCTCCGCGGCGTCTTCTTCCCTTCTTCTCCTCGGGCCGCTCCGCATCCATGGCATAGAGGGAGGCTCCCGCTCTTCTCTTCATCTTCTTCTCTTCATCTTCTTCTCTTCATCTTCTTGTCTTCATCTTCTTTTTGGGCTGCTCCGCATCCATGCTGGCATTGAGGGAGGCTCCAGCTGTGTGACGCTTCTCCTTTCTGACGGTTCTTAAATAACGGGGGGGCACCCGGTGACCCCGCCCCCCTCTGACGCACAGGGACATGACGGGACTTCCCTGTGGCACTTCTATCTTCCTTCATCTTTTTCTTCTGATTCTTCTGGTTCTTCTGGTTCTTCCTCCGGTGTTCTCGCCCAGCATCTCCTCCGGGGCGTCTTCTTCCCTTCTTCTCCTCGGGCCGCTCCGCATCTATGGCATGAAGGGAGTCTCCCGCTCTTCTCTTCACATTCTTCTCTTCGTCTTCTTCTCTTCATCTTCTTGTCTTCATCTTCTTTTCGGGCCGCTCCGCATCCATGCTGGCATGGAGGGAGTCTCCCACTGTGTGACGCTTCTCCTCTTCTGACGGTTCCTAAATAATGGGGGGCGGGGCCACCTGGTGACCCGCCCCCCTCTGACGCACGGTGACTTGACGGGACTTCCCTGTGGCATCACGGGGAATGCCACAGGGAAGTCCTGTCATGTCCCTGTGCTTCAGAGGGGGCGGGTCACCAGGTGGCCCCCCCCCGTTATTTAAGAACCGTCAGAAGAGGAGAAGCGTCACACAGCGGGAGCCTCCCTCCATGCCAGCATGGATGCGGAGCAGCCCGAAAAGAAGATGAAGACAAGAAGATGAAGACAAGAAGATGAAAAGAAGAAGATGAAGAGAAGAGTGGGAGCCTCCCTCTATGCCATGGATGCGGAGCGGCCTGAGGAGAAGAAGGGAAGAAGACGCCGCGGAGGAGATGCTGGACGAGAACACCGGAGGAAGAACCAGAAGAACCAGAAAATGAAGGAAGATGAGAAGAAGAAGAAAGAAGAAAGAAGAAGCATTTAAATAAAGGAATTGTCAAAAACTGTCTCTTGTCATTTTTAACATTTTTGACAGTTTTTTAGTGAAATGGTAGGGGTACTTTTGTAGCCCCTTACCATTTCACACAAGGGGGAGGGCCAGAATCTGGGGGTCCCCTTGTTAAAGGGGGCTTCCAGATTCCGATAAGCCCCCCATCTGAAGACCCCCACAACCACCGGCCAGGGTTGTGGGGATGAGGCCCTTGTCCTCATCAACATGGGGACAAGATGTTTTGGGGGGCTACCCCAAGGCACCCTCCCAATGTTGAGGGCATGTGGCCTGATACGGTTCAGGAGGGGGGAGCGCTCTCTCATCTCCCCCTCTTTTCCTGCGGCCTGCCAGGTTGCGTGCTTGGATAAGGGTCTGGTATGGATTTTGAGGGGGACCCACGCCATTTTTTTAAAAATCTTGGCCGGGGTTCCCCTTAATATCCATACCAGACCTAACGGGCCTGGTATGGAATTTAGGGGGACCCCCACGTCATTTTTTTTTTTTCAATTTTGGTTCGGGATTCCCCTGTGGGAAATTCCCATGCCGTGTTTATTAATGAACTTCTATGTGTATTGTCGGATCGGCAATGCATTAATAGCCGCGAGTAGTTTTAAATGACTTTTTTTCCTTTGAAATGTCATTTTGCTGTCAGACTGTTCTAAACACGGGAAACGTGCGCTCGTTTACAGGCATACTATAGACACCCCCAGCTACGAAATTTAAAGGGATATTACACTTTTATTGTTTCACTTTAAGCATTATTAAAATCACTGCTCCTGAAAAAACGGACGTTTTTAAAACTTTTTTTTGCATTGATCCATGTCCCCTGGGGCAGGTCCCAGGTCCCCAAACACTTTTTAAGACAATACCATACATATAAGCCTTTAAAATTAGCACTTTTGATTTCCCCCATAGACTTTTAAAGGGTGTTCCGCGGCATGCGAATTTGCCGCGAACACCCCAAATTGTTCGTTGTTCGGCGAATTTGCGAACAGTCCATGTTCGAGTCGAACATGAGTTCGACTCGAACTCGAAGCTCATCCCTACCCCTCACCTAGTTCAGTATCTCCCTTGTACACCCCCACCCCATCCAGAAGCCTTTGCCACACCAAACACCATTTACTAGTCAAGGGCCTCTTCTGCACCCCCCAGTCCAGAGTTTCCTCTGCACTCCCCTCCTAGTCCAAGGCCTCTTCTACAGCCACCCCAAGTCCAGAGCCTCCTCTGCATCCTGCCCTCTGAATCCAGGTCCTTTTCCATACCAACACAACTTTTCAAGTCCAGGGCCTCCTCTACACCCCCAGTCCAGGGCCTCTGGTGTACTCCCCTCCGAGTCCAGGGCCTCCTCTGCATCACCCAGTCCAGGGCCTCCTCTGCACCCCCCAGTCCAGGGCTTCCTGTGTACTCCCCTCCTAGTCCAGGGCCTCCTCTGCATCCCCTAGTTCAAGGCCTCCTCTGCACTCCCCTGCTAGTCCAGGGCCTCCTCCACACCCCCCTGCTAGTCCAGGGCCTCCTGTGTACTCCCCTTCTAGTCCAGGGCCTTCTCTCCTAATCCAGGGTCTTTGTCATACCAACCCTTTTCTAGTCCAGGGCTTCCTCTGCACCCCCCCACCCCAGCGCCTCCTCTGCACCCCCTTCAGTCCAGGCCCTCCGCTGCACCCCCCAGTCCAGGGCTTCCTCTGCACCCACCCAGCCCAGGGTCTCCTCTTCTTCACACGCCCCATCCCAGGGCCTCCTCTGCATCCCCCAAGTCCAAGTCTAGGGTCTCCTCTGCACCTTCCAGGTCAGGGCCTTCACTGCACCCCCCTCAGTCCAGGGCCTCCTCTGTATGCCCCAGTCCAGTCCAGCCCTGGAATGCCTTTCTATAGTGCTGGCAGGTGAGAGCAGCAGAGTGATTCAGCATTAGTGCACCTTTGGAGTCTCCCTCCTGTTTGGTTATCCAGTATTTGGCAAACTGCAGCGGGTGCTGCCTGTTCATTACACTTGATCGGGTGGCAGGGGATGACAGAACCCCCCTAGATGTGTCACCCAGGGCGTGTGCCCCCCCTAGTTTTGGCCCTGGTCCTAATTGTTTGTTTATGTGTAATATGTGTGCAGGTATAATATGTATGCATAACTTTTCTTGCTTGTTTTACTATTTTAATATTATTTTATTGTTTTTTTAACCATGTTTTCTTTCACTTCACCTTGCTGTTATCACTAGGTGGTGATGATGATAGTAGAGTACAGCGGGGAATTAAAGAAGTTAATCAGGGCTGATAAGGAATAGAGTTGTGCCCAACACCCCCACTTCAGTTCACACCAGAACTCTTGAAAATTGCAAAAGTTTGGACCCGAACCCTATTAAAGTCTATAAGACCCAAACTTGAAAAGTCAAAAGTCCCCATTTTGAAGGCTTATATGCAAGTTATTGGCCATAAAAAGAGTATGGGGGCCCAGGTATTGCCATGGGGGACATGTATCATTGCAAAAAAAAGATTGTTTTTACAAGAGCATTCTGTGGACATGTGCATACTCCAGCAGTGCATGAAAGTCACACTTTTATGACAGTTACTATAAGGTAATGTTCCAGCATACGTTGGCATTGATTTACTAAAGAAAAATAAGCTGTTCATTTTGCAAAGGAAGTTGCACTTTGCAAGAACATCTTCCTCTGAACATAGTGAATGTGAATCTTCACTGATTCACTGAATTTTCAATGATCACTTGCAAGGAAAATTTTAAAGAAAACTGAATTTTTGCTTGCACATGATTGGATGATGGAAGCAGGAAGAGCTCATTCACTCGGCTCTGATGAAAATTCCTAAATTCCCATGCAAAATGCAACTTCCTCTGCAAAGTGTCTAATTCAAATAGTCTATTTGATTTTAGCAAATCTACACCTTTGTCTTTATTCTAGGCAGCCCAAATTGAAAGCCAATAGGAAAGGGTGAGAATGCTGCAGCTGAATTGAGTAAGTGTTGAAAAGGAAGTGCCTGTGGCTATACTTTGCTGGAAGAATTACAAGGTTTGATTTAACTTTATAGAAACATGTGCAACATGGTTTCTCTTGCTAGAAAATGAACTGATTGGCTTTTTGTTTTGCTTCTTCCTTTTACACTCCTGATGGGCGGGGACTGAAATAGGTTGATACCAGGTCAAACCTGGGTATTTACCCTCCTTGTATTTAAAAATTACATTTATTGATTTACCCTACGTTCATACCTATGCGTTTCTTAGTGCATTTTGCAGTTTGCAGAAATGCACTACAGTCCATCAGTCCATTTAACATGGTTTCCTATGGTACTAGTTCACAACTAGGCGTTTTGTGGCCGGTGCATTTTTAGAAAGGGTCGGCGACTTTTTTTCCCGCGATTTGTGGCTAAAAGATTTCAATGGAGCTGCATCAGAAATGCAAGTGGTGGGAAGCCGGCCTCCGTGTCCTTAGCAACCAATGAGTTATCAGCTGTCAGCGGGGTTCTCCGCTGTTAGCTGCATGTAAAAAAAAGTGTGAAAAAAAACAATGTGGGATTCCCCCCAGGTCCATACCAGGCCTTTTGGGTCTAGTATGGATTTGGATGGGACCCTCCATGGCAAAATAAAAATTAAAAAAAATGGTGTGGGGCCTCCCCTAGATCCATACCAGACCCTTATCCAAGCATGCCGCCCGGCAGGTCAGGAAAAGGAAGGGACTAGCGAGCACTCCCCCTACTGAACCATACCAGGCCGCATGCCCTAAACATGGGTTCTGCGCCCCCACCGCAAAGCATCTTGTCTCATGTTGATGAGGACAAGGGCCTCTTCCCGATAACCCTTGCCCGGTGATTGTCAGGGTCTGCAGGTGGGGGACTTTTAGGAATCTGGAAGCCCCCTTTAACAAGGGGACCCCCAGCCCCCCACCCTATGTGAATGGGTAGGGGTACATCGTACCATTCACCAAAAAAGCAGTGAAAAGTTAAAAAAAAACAGAGCCAGTTTTTGACAATTCCTTTATTAGTAAAATAGCTCTGAGCTGCCATATCTCCCCATGTTGTCTCTCCCAATGTCGTCTCTCCTGGGGGCCCTTGCCTTCTTCTGCTGCTGTTTTCTCCACGAGCTGTCATCTCCTGGTGTTGTCGCCTTCTTTCTCCTCCTCATGTCGTTGCCACCATCTTCTTCTTCTTCCTCCTCGCCGTCGCTGGTTACCCATTAAAAACAAAAAAAGCTGGTCTTGTCGTGTAGATGTCTTCCTCCATTGCTATGTTCCCCGCTCTCCGACGCCTTTTATATAGGCATGGGCCATGGTCATCCAATGATGTCGCCTGGAGAGCCCGCCCCTTGTGACTTGTGACGTCACAGGGGGTGGAGTCTCTGGGCAATGTCATTGGATGGCCACGTCCCATGCCTATAAAAGAGGCGCTGGAGAGTGGGCAATATAATGGAGGAAGACAGCTTGTGACAAGACCAGCTTTTTTTTAACAGGTAACCAGCGACGGCAAGGAAGAAGAAAAAGAAGATGATGGCAACAACACGAGGAGGAAGAGGAGGAAGACGACGCAACCAGGAGATGACAGCTTGGGGAAAAAACGGCAGTGGAAGAAGGCGAGGGCACCGGGAGAGACAACATCGGGAGAGACAACATTGGGAGAGACGGCGGTTAAGAGCTATTTTACTAATAAAGGAATTGTCAAAAGCTGGCTTTTGTTTTTTTTTTTTACTTCACTGCTTTTTTGGTTAATGGGTATGGATACGATGTACCCAATACCCATTGACAGAGGGTGGGGGGCCAGGATCTGGGGGTCCCCTTGTTAAAGGGGGCTTCCAGATTCTGATAAGCCCCCTGCCCGCAGCCCCCGACAGCCACCGGGCAAGCTTTGTCGGGAAGAGGCCCTTGTCCTAATCAACATGGGGGCAAGGTTCTCTGGGGTGGGGGGCACAGAGCCCCCCTCCTCCAAAGCATCCATACCCCCCATGTTAAGGCCTGGTATGGTTCAGGAGGGGGGTGCTCACTCATCCCCTCCCTTTCCTGACCTGCCGAGCAGCATGCTCGGCATGTCTGAACGGCCTGGTATGGACCTGGGGGGAACCCCACGCTGTTTTTTTCACAAATTTTTTTTGCCAGCAATTTTTTTTTTCAATCCAGCTTTCAGCGGGAATGCCGCTGACAGCTGATGACTCATCAGTTGCCAGAGAAGCATCCCCCTCCTTAGCAATCAGCTTTATAGAGTGTGTTTTACACTGCCTTTAAAGAGGAAAAAATGTAAAATGCAAGAAAAAGTAAAATTTATTATCATATACTTACCGTAATTTTCCTTTCCTGATGGACTCCATGGCAGCCTACGTGTGGGTTAACCCCGCCTCCTCTCCAATGCTATAGGACCCCATTCCTATAAATGAGTACTCACCACTAGCTACTGCATTCCGTAACTAGCCTACTCTTTGACCAATGGGTGGGAACTCCGTCTGCCATGGAGTCCATCAGGAAAGGAACATTACGGTAAGTATCTGATAATAAATTTTCCTTTTTCCTGACAGACTCCATGGCAGCCTACGTGTGGGAAATAACTAGCCATCCACATGGGTGGGTATGCTGAACAAAACATAATTTTAATTTGCCCTATCAGTCGATAGGATTTGCAATCCAAAGTTTACAGAGGACAGTGAGGCAGGCTCTATACAATAATGTGACATGAAGGTATTAATAGAAGCCCATGAGGCTGCTTTGCAGATGGTGTCTGGAGCCACATGTCGAGCCGCCGCCCACGAAGTTGCAATTTCCCTGGTGGAATGGGCTGTCACCGCCTTTGAAGGAGCCAAGCCCTTAGCCCTGTATGCTTGCTGTATGGTCTGTATGATCCTGGCCGCGAGTGTCCTGGTTGAGGCTTTCTTCCCTATATTGCTGCCCGAGTGAAGTACAAAGAGATGACTAGAGCGTCTAAAGGGAGAAGTAACTTTGAGATATTCCTTTATAGCTTCGCCTACATCTAGAGGGTGATTTTCAGTGGACCCTGGGGTCCTGAATGTAGGTAAAACAATCTCCTGATTGACGTGGAATACTGAAGACACTTTCGGGTTGGAACCCAGCATAGGGATGAGGACTACACGGTCCGGAAAAAATGTCAAGAAGGGTTCTTCATGACCCAGTGATCCAATCTCAGAGACCCTTTTGGCTGAGGTAATGGCCACTAAGAAGGCCACCTTCGCTGAAAAGTCCTTGATAGAGAGCGGGGAGGGCCCCGTAGTACTAAGTCCAGAGATCGAGTCAAGGACAAGTGGAAGGTCCCATTTGGGGAACCTAGACTTTCTTTGGGGCTTGAGCCTCGATGCACCTAGAAAAAATTGTCTAACCAAAGGATGAACTGCCCACGAAGTGCTGGAGAAGGCCGATAGTGCAGAAACTTGGACTCTCAGAGAGCTGACAGATAAAGGTAAATCTAGGCCCGTTTGAAGGAAGCTGAGAACATCCTGGATTTTTGGATGCCTAAAAGACATGCCCTGAGGAGAGCAAAATTCCATGAATTTGGACCAGATTCTACCATAGACCTTATTTGGACTAGATCTTCTCGAACTCATGAGAGTGGATATTACTTCTGAAGCACAGCCTAGGGACTCTAGCCTCCCCCTCTCAAGAACCAGACCATCAGTCTCAGCACTGCCAGACAAGGGTGCAGGACTGACCCCTGAGAAAGAAGGTCCGGCCTGAGGGGGAGAGGCACCGGGTCCCGACAGCTGAGCTGGACCAGGAGAGGGAATCAAGGCCTGTTCGGCCAGTAGGGAGCTATTGTCACCACTTCCACTGGTTCTGCTCGGAGCCTCTGCAGGAATCTCAGCATAACTGGCAGCGGTGGAAAGGCATATGCCCACTTGAACCTCCACTGATCCGTCAGGGCGTCTGTCCCGATGGCTTGACTGCAGAGACCCCTGGTGTAGAACTTCTTCAGCTTGCAATTGCAGGGGGAAGCAAACAGATCTACTTCGGGATCGGTCTTCAATGACAAGATCCACCAGATCCAGATCGTTGTTGTCCAACTCGGTCCGTGATAGGAAGTCCGCTTGAGTGTTTTGGACACCTGGGACAAAGACTGCCGAGATGTTGGCAAGGTTTTTCTGAGCCCATGATAGGATGGGCTCGACTTCCAGAAGGAGAGTGGGACCCCGAGTACCCCCTTGCCTCTTCACATCCGACACCGCTGTGGTGTTGTCCATTCTTAACAGCACTTACTCCCCTATCAGGAGATGAGAGAAGGACTGTAGGGCACACCAGGCCGCTCAAAGTTCCAAAACGTTTGACCCTGGGTTGGGGAGACATGCGTCCCACTTTCCCTGAGCCAGGTTCGACCCGCAAAGGGCTCCCCAACCGGTACCGCTGGAATCGGTCGTGACCGCCACCCAAGAGATGGGAGCGATGGAGTGGCAGGTCAGGAGGTTCTTGCGCTGAAGCCACCAGAAGAGGCTGTTTCTCATTGTAGATGTTATGCGGATGACCTGATTCTTGTCCCCTGACTTCCATTGTCGTAAGAGACCTGACTGGAAGGGACACAATCTCCATAAGGCCCATTTGACCATGGGAGTCGTGGAAACCATTGCGCCGACGACTTTCAGGCACTGAGAGGCTTTCATTTGCCGGGAATGTAGGGCCCGAGAGACTCTGTCTCGAACCGTAGGAATTTTCTGTAGTGGAAGGGAGATAGTGTTTGCCACTGTATCGAACTGGGCTCCCAGATATATTAGACGCTGAGTTGGGCCCAGTTGACTCTTTTCTAAATTTAGGAGCCACCCGAAGTTGGACAGAGTGGAGATTACTTGTTCCCGGTGGACCAGCAACTGCTCCCTGCTCTGGGACAACACCAGCAGGTTGTCGAGGTAGTGGTAAAGACGTACCCCTTTTGATCTTATGAGTGCCACCGTAGCTAAGAGGACCTTCGAAAAGACCCGGGGGGGCGTTGTCAGCCCGAATGGGAGGTAGATAAATTGAAGGTGATCTGACCCAACTTGGAAACGGAGGTATTTGTGAAAATCTTTTTCCACTGGGACGTGGAAATAAGCGTCCTTCAGGTCGATTGATATCATCCAGTCGCCTGGCTGTATGGCTCTCTGAATGGTCACCAAGGTTTCCATCTTGAATCTTCCGTTCTCAATGAATTTGTTGAGATATGTGAGGTCTATGACTGGGCGCCAAGAGCCCCCCTTTTTTTGAACTAGGAAGAGAGGGGAGTATATCCCCTGGAACCATTCATCCTTTGGGACATGTACCACTGCTCCTTGAGTTTACAGAAGGTCCACATAGGACAGAAATATTTGTTTCTGATCCTCTGCACAAGGAAGAAGAGTGGAGACAGATCTGGGGCGAGGAGTACTGGAAAAGGCCCATCTGTGGCCTGACGAGACTGTCCTTATGACCCAGAAGTCTGAGATCGAGGCCACCCAGACGTGCCGGAAGAGGAGCAGATGAGCCCCCACCCGGCCCACCTGGGCGGGCGCAATCTCAAAAAGACTTGGCCTGATCGCGACCACTGGATGTTTGATTTTTGACGGGTTTACGAAAGGATGTCTGCCCTCTGCTCCAATAATTTCTAAAGTCCCGGCCAGGCTTGTAAGAGCGTGCTTCTCTGGAACGCTCCGGGCTTCGTCTTCTGAACTGGGGTTTCTTTCGACCCAGCATGCGCCTGTCCTGGGGAAGAAAACCAGATTTACCACCTGTGGCTAGCGTAATGGCATCGTCAAGCTTATTTCCAAACAGTGAGGCCTTCTCAAACTGGATTTTACACTATGCTTGTTTAGAACCCGGGTCGGCCAGCCAAGGGTGCAACCAAAGGGCTCTCTTGGCCGTGACCGAAGACAACATATTACTAGCCAGTAGGCGGATCAAATCAATGGTCGCCTCCCCCAGGAAGACCGCTGCCAGCTTCAGCTCTGTGGCTGCCGAACTTCCGGCCAGCTCTTCTGACACGCCCTTGAGGAAGGACTCCATGTTCTCCGTCCAGGCCTCCATGGCTTTAGACATGGCCACTAGTGCCAGGGCCGTTTTACAAGCCATACTGGCGAGCCCATAAATTCTTTTTAGATCCAGATCTATCTTCCTTTCGAGCCCATCTTTGAAAGATACTGCATCTTCTAGAGGAAGAGTCACGTGTTTGGCCAGACGCATAAGAGCTGCGTCCACAAGGGGAGTATTCTCCAAACTCTTCACTTCTTCCGACTTGAAGGGGTACAATCTGGAGGTTTTATTACACATGGAGGACTTTTTCTCTGTTTTACTCCATTCTTCCTCAATGATGTCCTTTAGCTCCGGAAGGAGCGGAAAGTTTGCGCGTTCTTTCTCCAGATGTTTGAAGAATTTTTTCTGCTTGGCTGGGGGAGTGGAAGGATCTTCCCACTTCAAGGCCTCCTTGATCGCCACTTTGATTAATGGGGAAACCATCGCAAAATCAAACCCTCCAATGTCCTCTTCATTAACAGACTCGTCGTCCGAAGAGTCAAGAGAGGCAGCATAGGGCTGGGAAGTGCCCGGATCATCACGGGCCTCATCAGCCGGCGGGTCAGACAAGGTAGTAGACTGGCTCAATGTGCGAGGTGTATCCCTCTCCATTAGGGATTGCTGCACCACCCATTTCACAAGAGACTCTAAACGCTGGTTTTCTGTCTCCTTTTCCCCAACCGCACGGTCAAAGCAACGGTCACACAAGGACTTGCCCTCCGGGACTTGTGTCCTACATCCCCAGCAGGCTCTGCGATCAGAGCGGCTATCATGGCAGTGGAAGCGGTGTCTTGAGGAGGAACGAGAACGTCTCCTCTGGTGGGATCCGGACTGGGAGTCTCATCTGGATCTGGATGAAGATGAGTGATATTGTGGCTTGGCAAGGTCACTGACATTCTGGACCATGGTTAGCGGGTCCGACCTGGAGGGGCTGGAGAAAAAAGAGGGGAAGGGGGAAAGGCAAAACATAGTATCAGCACCACAACATTTGTGCCCAAATCTCATCCCCTCCCCTCACGAGCACATACCTTGTGCGTGAGGGCTGGCCACTTAAAGGCGGTGACTTGTCCATGACCTTGGATGCAGATGTCACGTTAAGCAGTCTGCAGAGAAATGGCCTGAAAAAGCCAAGGCACCAAATGAGGAGGTTTTAAGAAACTCTGCTTTAAAAGATACACAAATGAACGGTTCAAACCATATTTAAGGCAAAGAACTCTTGCCGCATATACATATATAAATAATCATATTATATGTGTTATAATTTATAATATTTTTTTTTTAACAAAAAATACTGTCTCCCTTTAATATTTATTTATTTATTATTTATATATTGTATATATATATATAATTTTTTTTAAGTTTTACTAGAAAACAAAACAATGGAGAGTGTTTGTTTGTTTTTTTTTTTGTTTTTTTCAAAATATATGCAGAGATCTTACACCACTCACCTGGAGACCAGCAGGGATCCGCTCCTCCTTTCACTACCAAGGGAAATCCTAACACAACAGGACAGGAGGGCGGAATTTAAATTCCCCGCCCGTGACGTTGTCATCTCGCACTGCACATGCGCAATAGGAGACCGCCGCACGGCGCCTGCGCGGCCGATGAACGGACCGCCAAAACGCGCATGCGCGAGCCAAGCCATGGCTGGGCTCTGAGCTGCACCGCACAAAGGTATGCCAAATCTTGGATCCATTCAATCCTGACGCGAACAGCATGTATAGGTCCATAGAGGAGGACAAAAAAGGAACGCAGTAGCTAGTGGTGAGTACTCATTTATGGGAATGGGGTCCTATAGCATTGGAGAGGAGGCGGGGTTAACCCACACGTAGGCTGCCATGGAGTCTGTCAGGAAAACTGCATGCAAAAATGCAAAAAAAGTTGGTTTAAGAATGCAAAATGCACTGAAAAACATGCCTGAAAAAATGCATCAAACGCAGTTGCATAGGTGTGAACCTAGACTTAGGAATTGTGTTAGATTATATGTTTTATACCTGCTTAGGTTTAAATTAAATAGAATGCAATTGGAGTAAACTGCACTGCATAGAGCAGAAGAGTATTGATGAGTTCTTACAGATTAAAATGGTAATAAGGGAGGAAATAAAAATGTTGTTTTTAAAAACGGAAAATTGTATACTCACCTTTCCGTAATTTTCCTTTCCTGACGCATCTTCATGGCAGCACACACTGGGTTGTGACTCCGCCCCCACAACCTGACAGGATTGGTCTATCTATAAAAGTTGAAGAGAGATGACCCCCACCATTCTCTGAATATATCATTTAAAACAGGGTGGGAATCTGTGTGCTGCCATGAAGATGCGTCAGGAAAGGAAAATTACGGAAAGGTGAGTATACAATTTTCCGTTTTCCTGACGCCTTCATGGCAGCACACACTGGGAAATAACTCGCCAGTCGGGAGGGTGCAAATTAAAGTTTATTATTCTAAAGAGCTGAGGAATTGGCTGTAATAATGGCTCTGCCAAAGTCCGCTGTAGTTAATTGTGCAGAGTCAATTTTATAGTGAGAAGTAAACGTATGTCTTGATGACCAGGTAGCTGCCTTACAGATCATTTCCGGTGAAACTCTACAATATGCTGCCCATGAAGTTGCCACTGCCCTGGTTGAGTGTGCCTTGATGCCTTCTGGGATGGCTAGCTGCTGAGATGAATATGTCTTTTTAATGGTGTTGACTAGCCAGGATGCGATTGTTCGGGAAGTTGCTGGATGACCTTTCCTAGGACCGTGAGGAATTATGAGAAGAGTATCTGATTTTCTGAAAGAGGCTGTAGCTTCCAAATAGCTGGTAATGATAGTTTTAACGTCCAATGCATGAGGTTCACCCTGGTTATTAATAAAGGATGGAAGGTTGATATCTTGATTATAATGAAAAGAAGATGATACCTTGGGAGTAAAACGTTCCGAAGGCCTCAATACCACTCTATCGGGATAGAAGACTAGGTAAGGTTCTGTTATCAGTAATGCTTTAAGTTCTGAAACTTTTCTCGCAGATGTAATGGCGATAAGGAAGGTTACCTTCAGAGTCAGATTCCAAAGTGAAATTGTCTCAGTCGGCCAAAAAGGAGGTTTGGATAATGCATCGAGTACTGTAGAGAGATTCCATGGTGGAAATGTGGGTTTTTTTGGAGGTCTGATTTTTAAGCAGGCTCTCATGAACTGAATCACTAGAGGATGTAGTGCCCATCTAATGCCTGTTTTAGCTGAAAGAGCCGAAATCTGGACTTTAAGGGTGCTAGAGCTTAAGCCTTTGGTAATACCTAACTGAAGAAATTCTAGAACTTGAGGAGGTTCTGGTGATACTGGGTTCCATTTTTTTTGTTGAGCCAGAGAACAAAACCTATTCCATACTTGTGAGTAGGTCCTGTTGGTGGTGCTTCTTCTAGCTTGAAGGAGAGTAGAAATGACTTCCTGTGAGCATCCTTGTTCTAACAGCCGAGTCCTTTCAATTTCCATGCTGTCAAGTGTAACTTCTCTGGAGCTGGATGTAGAAATTGACCCTGGGACAGAAGGTCCGATGTTACTGGGAGAGGAAACGGTTGTTGTAGGCTGAGCTGTAGTAGGGTTGTGAACCACGGCCTCCTCGGCCAGAAAGGAATTATGGCTATTACAGTTGCTGATGATTTCCGAAGCCTGGATAGGAACCTCGCAATTAAGGGTACTGGGGGAAAAATATAACCCAGCTTGAAATTCCACGGATGGGTTAGACAATCCATCCCTTCGGCTGATGGGAAGGCTGCTCTTGACAGGAATCTCCGACATTTGGCGTTCGCAGGTGTGGCTGCTAGGTCGATTTCTGGTGTTCCCCAAGTTGCTGCAAGAAGGGAAAAAGCCCGTTGGCTCAATGACCACTCGTTGTTGGAGAGAAGCTCCCTGCTCAAATAGTCGGCCAGCATGTTCTGAGCTGCTGGGACATATACCGCTTTCAGATCTATTAGGTGTACTTGAGCCCACTCCATGATAGGGCGTACCTCCTGCATCAGAGTGCGACTCCTCGTACCCCCTTGCCTCTGGATATATGCTACAGCGACTCTGTTGTCCATTCGTATCACCACGTTCTTCCCCATCAGGTATGGAGTGAAGGCTAGAAGTGCCTGGAAGGCCGCTCTGAGCTCTAGTATGTTGGATACTATCCCCTGGGCTTGAAACTTCCATTGTCCTTGTGCTGCTAGATTTTGGTAATGAGCTCCCCATCCTAGCTGGCTGGCATCTGAAGTGACCACTTCTGGCTGTGGAGAAACTAGAGATTTGTATCTCTTGAGATTCCTGGGCCGTGTCCACCACCACATCGATTGTTTCACACACCTGTTTATGTAAATCTTCTGAAGCATTGATACTCCATTCCACTGCCTCAGAAAATAATTCTGCAAGGTTCTTGTGTGCCATTGGGACCAATGAATCATGGGCAGGGTCGCAGACATGGAGCCCAGGATGCTCATACCAATTCTGGCTGGCAAGTGTGTAACCGAGATTAGCCTCTGGACTTTCTGAATCAGAGGCATGATTTTCTCCTGAGGAAGCTGTACTCTGTTCAGGATGGTGTCTAGCTCCGCACCGAGGAAAATCATCCTCTGAGTGGGCTGAAGCTTGCTCTTCTGCCAGTTCAATAGCCAACCAAAGTTTTGCAGAGTTGATAGTAGGATCTCTCGGCGTTGTATCAAGACCTGGCGACTTTCTGCTAGAAGAAGTATATCGTCCAGATAATGATGTACTCTCAGACCTCTTTCTCTGAGGTATGCGATGAGAGGCAGAAGAACCTTGGTGAAGGTTCTGGGAGCTGATGAGATGCCGAAGGGTAGGCACTGGAACTGGAAGTGGTGTTGATTGATTGAAAAGCGGAGAAATCTTTGAAAAGCAGGATGTATTGGGATGTGAAGATAGGCGTCTGATAAGTCTATGGACAGCATCCAATCTTCTAGATTCACCGCTAATAGTATGGACTGTAGGCTCTCCATCTTGAAGGTTTCTATCTTGATATTTTTGTTTAGTCTTTTTAAGTCCAGCACTGGCCGTAAATCCCCCGTTTTCTTTTTTACTAAAAACAGAGGGGAGTAGAAACCTCTGCCTCTTTGACATAGTGGAACCTCCAAAATTGCCTCCTTTTGTTTTAGTTCCATTATGTACTGCAGAAGGATTCTTCTCTTTTGTTGAGAAGCCGGGAGTTTTGTTGGCAAAAAATGGTTTCTGGGGATCTTGTTCAGGAATCTCCACTTGTGACCGTACTTGATTGTAGAAATGGTCCAATGATCCCTGATGTTTTCTGACCATATTTGTGTGAATCTTTTTAGTCTGGCGCCCACCCTCGGGGGATGGGCGGGCGTACCTTCAAAAGGACTTCTGTTGTTCGGTAGAAGGGGTGGCCTTGGTTTTTCGCATCCTCAGGAAAGAAGACTGTGTGTTCTTCCAGTTTCTTTTAAACTCTCTGCCTGGTCTGTATGTTTTTGCTTCTCTGTACCTTTCTGGAAGGTTACCTTTGTAAACGGGACCTCTTGGTCTCTTTGGTCTCCTGTCAGAGGGAATGAGCCCAGATTTTCCCCCTGTCACCTTAGAAATTGCCGTATCTAATTTGGAGCCGAAGAGGTTGGAACCATCGTAGGGAATTCTGCACCAGTTTGTTTTTGATGCTGCGTCTGCTACCCAGGGTTTTAGCCACAGAGCTCGTCTTGCCATAACTGAGGCTAACATTGCCCGGGCCGAGCACCTAATAATGTCCACGGAGGCTTCTGCAATAAAATCGCCTGCCAATTTAAGTTCTTGTAGAGATGTAATTACTTTCTCCAAGTCTATCTCTCCCTGAAGAGATTTTTCAATATTGACAATCCAGCCTGAAATGGCTCTACCAACTGCTGCTGTGGTGACTGCTGGTCTGCAAGCGCCCCCTGCTGTGGAGTAGGCTTTTTTGAGTTCTAGGTCTATTTTCCGATCTAGGACGTCACGGAAAGAGACGGCATCTTCAATGGGTAGGGTGACATGCCTTGCCAAACGCATCAAAGAGGCATCCACAACCGGGGCGTTAATTAAGGAGGAGACCTTAGGTTCTCTTAAAGGGTACATTTTTGTAAGTCTGTTGTTTAGGTTAGGCCTCTTGTCGGCTCTCTCCCATTCATCTTTGATCAAATCATTTAATTCCTCGATGAAAGGGAAGGTTTCTGGATCCCTTTTCAGGTTCGGAAAATATTTTCGCGTTTTTTGAGGTGTTTCCTCAGATTCTTCCCAACCTATGGCCTCTTTGACAGATTTTGCAAATGGTTCGACCAAGGTGAAGTCAAAACCTGTTGGCACTTCCGAGTCTTCGTTCTCTGAGGGGGATTCTGGATCTGCCCTTACTTCGATTGCTGAGCGAGGAGGAGCCATGGAGGTACCTGGTTCTGACCTGGCCGGCAGGGGTGCAGTTGACTCCATTATAGATTCTCTGACTGATTCCCGAATCAGGTCAGTTACTTCTCTGACGTCCGATTCTCTATCCTTCGTAGCTTCATTGAAGCACGAGCGACATGCTAATTTATCTGGCAAAGCCGTGGCGCCACATACCCAGCAGCAATTTGCTGCGGGACGGGTGTGCTGGGTTTGCTTGCGACGTGATGAAGGCGATCTTCTATGATGAGATCGGCTACGTCGAGAACGACTGTGGCGTGAGTGACCACGACGAGAATGGCTGCGGTGAGAGTGTCTGTGACGAGATGAGGAGCGTGATCGGCTTCTGCGGGATCTTCTGCTTGAGGCATGGCTTGATTTCTCCCTGCGTCTTGATTTAGACCTGGACGGACTGATAGAAGAAGTCTTGTCAGAAGATGTGCGCTCTTTTTTTCTCTCTTCAATACTTACCATATGGACAGCCCCTTACCTTACAGGACGTGGGTGGTCTGCTTGGGCAGTGGTCTCCATGAGCAGAGAAGAAGAATGTAGGCAGAAATAAAGGTCTGGAATGGGTTAAAGAGGAAAACAAAAATATACATATATATCTATGCCGAGATAATAATAATGATATTTTTCTATTTTCTTTTTTTTTTTTTTTTTTTTAATTTTTTTTTTTTTTTTGAATAAAAAATACCCTTGTAACGATGAATCAGGAAGGATCAAAATGACTTACCAGTTTCCAGAGGGAATTTAGTTTCAGGATGCCAAGAATAGTCAGCCAGAACAAGCAGAATAGCAAACTGCTGTATTGCAAAGCCAGAGCCCTTTTTTAAATAATGCCGCCGCCGTCGCGCCAAAAATGACGCTTCGCGCATGTGCAGAAGCGCCGTGACGGTTCCGGCGCCATGTTGGAAGCTGGCAAACATGAAGGTTGTCTCTATTCGATTCTGCCGCGCATGCGCAATGCGGAGCGGGACGCGCCGGCGGCCATCACTGCATGGCTAGAGTGCTGTGGGACTACAGGTACCAGAGGGAGAAAGAAAAAGGGAAAAATAGAAAAAGAAAAGAAGTAGAGGCCACTGCAATACTTCAGCTTCTTTAAAGCCTACTATGTGCCAGATGATCCATGATGCTGCCCCTGAGACCACCAGAGTGGGGGCTCCCTCCATAGAAGCTCCTTTAGAGACTGTACAAGAGGGACTTCCAAACAGGAGAGGCTTGAACCTGCTGGGGTGATGCGGTAAGAGGCTCTTGCGATGTCCAACCATCTTGTCAGGTGAGGATAAAAAAGAGAATGGTGGGGGTCATCTCTCTTCAACTTTTATAGATAGACCAATCCTGTCAGGTTGTGGGGGCGGAGTCACAACCCAGTGTGTGCTGCCATGAAGGCGTCAGGAAATCTATATCCCTTTTTAATGGGGCAACAAACTTAACAAACTTAAATACAATCAAAATAATATTACCTTTTACCAACATGTATTTTGTTCAATTTAAAATAAATATTTACAAACCCTATTCAAAAATAGTTATATTACCTGACTTAAACAGAACCAGCATCATATTTCATATAGTATTTACTAATATTTCTTCTTTTTGATTCTGGTCAGAGTGTAAAGCCAGTTCTGGGACTAGGGCCAAAAACGTTCTATATTTAAATCTGTATAACAGATAAACATATTTGGAAAAAAAATATTTATGTCCCCCACCTGGTGCTATTCTATAAAATCTAAGTGATATAATAAATCTATAATGAGTTTTTTTTGTTTAACAATAAAATGTATTTATATACAAAACAATTACTTTGTAACCATAGTGTATATTACAAAAAATGTTGAGTGATTCAGCCCAACAGCTCCACCCAAACAGACATTTTGTAGGGAATTACCATTTAATGCCTTAAACATATACATTTGTTATAGATTTGTGTTAGGGCTTTCATACCTCACTTGAATTAAATACTAAAATGTAAACAAAAATGTCATATACCTAGATAATAACAATGCATAGAAATCTTTGTGGTATACTTTCATTTGCATATTAAATTAGAAGTCAGAAAAGATTATGATTTTCATCCATCTAAATGGAACTTAATGAATCCAATTATTGGTAATATTAGGCAAGCACATTGGCATGAATATTAATTTGTGCAATAAGTACAATACCAAAATTAGTTTAAAGATTTAAATATATATGTGTGTTCAGTTGCAAAACAGATATTACATCAGAAATATAATGCATTTGACTTACTTTACACCAGGGATATTCCAGCCTTATTCACTAATATGATCTTGTAGTACTTGAATAATATCAGAAGACTGCTTAGTCAACACTCAAGCACTAAAAGTGTATAACAGCTGCACTGCTTCTTCTGTGGACTACCAAAAACCAGTTACAAGTAGTAGAAAATGAGATATTTATAGTTAGATTATTAAATTGTGAAAATAATATATAGTTCTCATTTTAATGTAAATTCTATTATTGAAATTACTCACAATTAAAGTTTTACTTTGTGAAAAAATTTACAAATGCACATCTCAGCTTTTAGTATTGAATTAAACATTTAAATTACTATTGGAGAACATCCAATGTTTATGTACTTGCATTTAAACCAAAAACAACAGTTTTAACATTTTTAGGAGAAGAAAGTAAAATGAACATCTAAAGGCAATATTTTATTTTGTTTTGCATATGTGGTGAGGGTTTAGAAACCCTGAAAGGTTTTATTGTTGCATGCTTCTCTGCTATGGAGATTTGCCCTCTTTGTCCTGTTGTCCATTGTCACTTGGACTGAAAGTGATGGAATATCTAAAATTATCTAAAGTTATCAGTGGAACAAGAAAAGATCTTCTAGTGGGAACACTTGTGATGACAGCTATCGAAGAGAGGAATTCCCCTATTTTGGAGAGAACTGTTCTCACTTCCTAATGTGTTTCAAGACACTATTATTACTATTCTACATTTACGCTACTCCATTCAAAACAAAACAAAAAAAAATTTGCTTTCATTATACTTTACATTTTTAAATCTGTTTATGTCTAGCAGTGTGCAATGAAAAAGGATGAGTGCTAGGTTAACTTACATGTACTTATAAAGGTCACACTAATGACATCCCTCACATGAATTATGACACTTGAACAGATTCACTACAACTGAAAAAAAATTAATTTGTACAGAAAATCCATAGCAAATAAAGCTGGCTGTGTGATGTACTCTTCACAATGATTCTTTATTGGCTACATATAAAATGACACAGCATATAGAGTGCTAACCTGTTTTGGCTAATACAGCCCTCCTCATAGCAAAACAACACATTTAACAACATCACATATATGTTCTCTTTCACCCACTCTGGAATTAATTTCAGAGGTTGGGTTCAACTCATTATAAACAATTAAGGATAAGTGGTTCCACATGGAGAACAAACAGAGAAACTTCCTGCTCAAATTAGCAAACAAAACAAAAGACATATATGTATATATACACAAAATGTTCACTATATATATATATATATATATATATATTAATGTGCATAATTAGACAATCATTTCAGAAATATATATATATCCAATTTATTGTTTGGACTGTATTAATACATACATCAATAATACATCAATTCAAATGATCTTCTCTGCCCTTCCAGAGCATAATGGTACTTAGACTTAAAGATACTTTGAATTTATTTTGATCACACACACATAAAACAACCTTAATTTGAAATTTACCTGCAGTTACCATTCTGAATGTATTAATTACTTGGATGTAGTTTTGACAGGATATGAAGGTACTGGCAAGGTTGATAGCAAAATCTTGGTTTACTAACCTAAATTAACAGCAGCAAGGATCATTTATTATGGAACGCTTACATTGTGGGTTCACATGAGCACTTATGAATGCATGCATAGTGAAAGCATTTCCTGGACCTCTGTAACAAATTGTACATGAATGTTCAATGCATACAATGAAGTCCTAGTTTCCTTGTCTGTTCCAAATGAAGCTACTAGTATGCTATTCATTCTGATAAGGTGCACTAAGGAGTGTGTGTGTGTTTGTGTGTTAAAAAAAATGGGAATTTACTAAGCATGAAATGCACATGAACTTAGCAAAGCAGCATATCCAAAAAAATCAAACAAACAGAAAAAAAAACACTCCTACCACTCTCACAGAGCAAAACATATGGTGCATATATAGATATTTATCATCAAAAACATTTTCAGAGTCAGCAGCATATGAATTTGTGCACGTGCAAAAAGGGCATATATGTGCATGCATATTGTGATATTCCAATCACAGCACACACGAATGCTATTTTGTTCTTGCAGTTTTTTTTTTACTGTCCCTTTTGTTTATATATGAGATGCATGTGTAAAATCCCTAACAGTGATCAGAAATCTATTTAAAAATGAGGGATTTTTTTTTATTTAGGCACACCACTTCAACACCTTATGTATGCTGGAGTCTGTGCAAGGGGGTGGGGGTTTGCCTTAACAAACAATTAGTACCAAACGTATAGTTGTCCTCTAGGAGGTATTTTCATGTAAGATTTGGGAGGATATCTAGGAGGTGTTACAAAGTGAATTTTCAGCCATCTCTTCATCTCTAGAAAACACATACAAAATATCTAGACTGTACTCCAGTTTTGTTTTGTTTTTTTATATTATTAACTTATCCGCTAAAATGAAAAATGCAGCTTTGCAATACTGAACTCCTTTCCTGTGCTGTGCATATCATTCACTGCTGGTCTTCTTAGTTGACCTGCTTTGAGGGAGCACCATCTTAGTGGTCTAGGCTCACAGAGGAATGCCATTAGAACATGGTGCCTGACATCATTATGTGAGCTCTGTTTACTTCCAATCACCAGAGTAGAGGAAGGATCCTAGTGCCGCGTACACACGGTCGGACTTTTCAGCTACAAAAGTCCAACGGACGCTGACGGACTAAAGCTGGCTGGTAATCCGATCGTGTGTGGGCTTCTCCGGACTTTCAACGTAGTTTTTTAGCCTCAAATCCGACGTACTTTAGATTTGAAACATGCTTCAAATCTTTACGTCGTAACTACGACGGACCCCGAAGTCCGCTCGTCTGTATGCTAGTCCTACGGACAAAAACCCACGCTAGGGCAGCTATTGGCTACTGGCTATCAACTTCCTTATTTTAGTCCGGTGTACGTCATCACGTACGAATCCGTTGGACTTTTGTGTGGTCGTGTGTAGGCAAGTCTGTTCGTTAGAAAGTCTGCCGCAAGTCCGCCGCAAGTCCGCCGAAAGTCTGTCGGACAGGCTGTCGGACTTTTGTAGATGAAAAGTCCGACCGTGTGTACGCGGCATAAGACTTCATACCATTTCTGATCTTTTGATGCATGTTGCCTAACAATTAAATTGACTTAGCGACCCTTATGCTTTATGAGTAATTGTATGATTTGTAAAGAAGTTAGCAGATTTGGAAACTCACAGTAATTTCAGAAGTCAGAAAGAAAGAGAGCCAATTAAGTAGTATTTGCAAAACGAAAAACTATAAAGCCTCTACATTTCTCACAGGAAAGGTTTCCTTTAACATGCAATATTTTATTATTAGTTATGTTGTTGCTTTGATGCTTGCCTGTTTAAAAATTCAGCAAGCTGAGCCAATATCAAGTTTTTCAACAGATTGCAGCCATAAAGAAAATCCAGCAAGAAATGTATTTTAATATCCCATTGTTTTATATTGACAACATTAAGCCGTTATATTGGTTCCATTACATTTCTGGCCTTTCTATACAGTATGTGTGTATCTTTAAATTGAAGTCACTGTGCCTCCTGTTTATATCACAGTGATTTATGGGGTTTATCTAAAAATGTGTCAGTTGTAAACATCTAAAACAGCTTGCTTAATATATCACATCAAGCACATCTCTCATGATCAATTGACCATCTCTTGATTTGCAGCAATATTTTAAAAGTATAATATTTCCCTGAAGTCCCTGACCTGCTCTTCTGGCCCTTGAAGATGGATGGGCATTCTCTAAGTAATCAGAAACAATATATCACTAGTCTCTCCATTTTAAAGGGAATTACATTGTCTACATTTTGGAAGGTTGGAAAGTTGTTGTTACTTTATATTTTTAAAGCAAACAGAAAAAAGAGACTACCAGGAATTTCAGTGGTGTTTTGATTATTCAATGCAAGTTTTCTGCTGTTGGACTTACATCAAAAATTAGCAGTGCATTCATGTAATGCAACTAAAATTAGTACTGTCATGGGTAAATATAAATTTCTAATGCAAAAAGGAACATGCCTTTAATAGATAAGGTGAACAAAGTGGAAATGACTTCAAGCTTTCAAGGCAGAAGGTCCCTTCATTTGCGAGATTATAAAACATTGTTATGCCTTAAAATCCTGCAATAAATGAAGATAGCTTTCAAAGATATTCAACATCTCCAAGATACGCCCCTTCCTAACCAATGACACCACAAAGCTTCTAATCCACTCCCTGGTCATCTCCCGCCTCGATTACTGCAACTCCCTCCTCATTGGTTTACCTCTAAATAGGCTATCCCCACTTCAGTCCATCATGAACACTGCTGCCAGGCTCATCCACCACACAAACCACTCAGCGTCTGCCACACCCCTCTGCCAATCTCTCCATTGGCTGCCACTCAGTCACCAAATTAAATTCAAGATACTAACTATAACTTACAAAGCCATCCACAACCTGGCCCCCAGCTACATCTCTAACCAAGTCACAAAATACCAACCTAATCGTTCTCTTCGCTCCTCCCAAGACCTCCTGCTCTCAAACTCCCTTGTCACCTCATCCCATGCTCGCCTTCAGGACTTCTCCAGAGCCTCCCCCATCCTCTGGAATGCTCTACCACAATCCGTCCGATTTTCTCCTACTTTATCCACTTTTAGACGATCCCTGAAAACTCATCTCTTCAGAGAAGCCTATCTGGCCCCCACCTAACAACTGTACATTTATCTTCTCAATCAGCACATCACCCATAGTTATTACCTTTTGTATCTCTTGACCTTCCCTCTTAGATTGTAAGCTCTAAGGAGCAGGGCCCTCTGATTCCTACTGTATCAAATTGTATTGTATTTGTACTGTTTACCCTCAAGTTGTAAAGCACTACGTAAACTGTTGGCGCTATATAAATACTGTATAATAATAATAATAATAATAATAATAACATAAACCTATTTTTTATACCATTATTATTTGGTTTTTTCTATGGAAAGCAGTGTATCATCTACCATAAATAATATATCACTCTAATAAACTTAATCAATATATTATGTATAAACTATATGATGGTTACATTATCCAACTAGTTATTAATGCTGGCAATGCTGACATCTATAGATTAATACTCAACTATCAATTGAAATTTCTATGAACGTTATATAAAGAGACAAGACTGCATCAGAAGAGTATGTGCTTAAAGACTTTCTTGTTTTTTTTGTTTTGTTGAAAATATCGAACATGTTATACTTACCTGCACTGTGTACTGGATTTGCACAGAACAGTCTGGTTCCTGCACTTCTCAGCTCCCTTTTCAGTACTCCTGGCCCCACCACCCTGTTGAGTGACCCCACAGCAAGCAGCTTGCTATGGGGGCACCTGAGCCAAGCCACAGCTCCCTGTGTCCATTCAGACACAGAGGCGTGGCCCCTTCCTGACCCCTTGTTCTCCTCATTGGCTGACTGACATTGATTGAGCCAATGGCACTACACTGGTGTCTCAGCCAATAAGGAGGGGAGTGCCAGGCAGCCGAGACACTCCTAAAACTTTGCTTGATTGAGATGAAGCTCAAGTAAGCATTAGGGGGCTGAGGAGGGCTGCTGCACACAGAAGGCTTTTTATCTTATTGCGTAGAATTCATTAAGATAAAAAAACTACTGCCTTTACAATCACTTTAAGTAGGTGGTTTATGGATAGAATTATAATACATGTATGGACACTGGTTGTACAAAAGTCAATCTACTAATACAACTGCCCGTTGAATTTTCTCCACTTGATCAGCACTGGAAGCTATAGCCTGCAATGCTGATCTTGTGTATTCTTACAACAGGTGTGGATGAGGGACTTGGGTCAGTTTTGTTTATTCATCCCACTGATTCACCCCCCAAAAAAAAAGATCTATCTATGGGCTACCTTACTGCTCCTTTGTTTCCCCAGTGCCTGTAAAACAGCATGTTCCCCAATAGTAGCCTATGGGGAAGGAACACTGCTCTCTGTTATGACATATCCACTGCTTAATCAGAGATACAGCTTTGTAATAAGCAAAGCTCATGCTTCCCACTGATAGCAGAGCTAGGGGTTTAATTAAGCAGGGGATGTGTTAGACCAGAGAGAGAGACCTTTGCCTCCAGATGGAGAGCAGCTGTCCTTAGCTACTATAAACAAAAAATGTATCTCTGCGCTGGCCTGATGATGAACGACTGCAAAATCTAATCAAAAAATAATAGTGCGCTGTTCCTTGAAAAATTTAAAAAGATAGTGACCACATGCTGCAATAGCAGATTGAATGGGTGAAATCAATCTGGTTGATTGAATACCACAACACATAATATGTAAGTAATGTAACACTCAGGCCAAGATTAACAATTTAAAAAAAAAAGCCTGGTGTCTCTTTTGTAGACTTTGGATAGAAGTAACAGGTGTGGAAAAATTTGGCCTTGCGCGTTGGTGGTGCCTTCACATAATAACCCTTTAGAAGTACTCTTGATGAAAGCAAGAATTGGCCTTGCTGTAAAAAATGAAATGATATGCTCTTGTCAAACAGTTGCAGAAAAATTGGGCTTTAGTTGTCAGTGGTGCCTTCACACCATAAACCTTATAGAGGTACTCTTGATGAAAGCAAGAATTGGCCTTGCTGTAAAAAATGAAATGACACGCACCTGTCAAACAGATGAGGAGAAATTGGGTGTTAATAATGCCCATGAAACCTACACCAGAAATATTATTTTAAGATAAAATCAACACCCACAAAGCTAGGCAGCTAAGACAGCTTTGCAGTGATTCCACATCCCCAACATATTTAATCAGCAACATCGGCATCAAGGGCTTGATAGTTGCTGGCTAATCCAGGAATCATTCATTTTGAGAAATGTCTAGTGTCAGCTTGCGTGATAGAGAATGAGGAGGATGAGGAAGGTTTAGTAAGCAAGTCCACCACCTCCTCTGCATGCTATGGCTGGATAGCATGGGCAAAATCATTAAACAGAGACAAATGTGCCCTGCTTGAGGACGGACCACTCCACTAACACCACACTGACACTCTACATTTAAAGTCACAATAACAGATTAACTAGCTAGTAGCTAGTGGGGAGGAACTTTTTTTTTTTTTTAAATTAAATATTCTTTATTCATTACACAAAGTTATACAATAATCGACGGTAAACATTACAAAACTCGTATACCCAACACTCCAAATGACAAAAAATCCTGCAGCGTTATACACTCATTTTTTCCCTTTTTCCCCCCACCGTACCTACCCCCCCCCCCAACACAGAAAAATTAACTGATAATCCTTCGGTAGAACCTTGGCACTCTATATATACCTTCTCCTCCCCTTCCCACCCACACTTTACATAGGGTACCCAATTTCTTCTAACCATGGGTTCCAGATTTTTTTGAACTCCTTCAGATTATTCCTCCTTACATATACTACCTTTTCTTTCCAAACTGTTTCTGTCACTGATCTAATCCAGTCAGCCTTGCAAGGGGGTCCCACCGCCTGCCACCTCATAGCTATCAATTTCCTTGCCTGAAAAAGACATCTCGCCACTGCTTTGTTGATATTGTTGCCTCTACCTTGGCATTCCTCAACACCCAGTACACATAACTTTGCGTCCATTTTCAATCCTAATTTAAAGATCTTATTTATAAATCCTAATATTTCTGTCCAGTACCGGTGTAATTTTGGGCATTTCCATATCATATGGATCAAGTCCCCAGTATTTTGGCATCTTGGGCAATTAGCATCCACCCTCCGCCCGAATTCAAACAGTCTCTTTGGTGTATAATATGCCCTGTGTAGAAGCATTAAATGTGAAAACTTTTGTGCGGGTGATACCGAGACCTGGTGTCCTCCCTCCAGCATCTTTTTCCACTGCTCGTCCGGTATGCTACCCACATCCCTTTCCCATTTACTTCTACACTTGAGCTTCCCTGGTCTCTCCGTACTACCTCTACATAATAACGGATACATTTCTGCTATGGAGCCCCTAGATCCATCCGAACTACCCATTCCACAAATAATAGGGGAGCAACTCCATCTCGAGCCCTGTTCCCCAAATTGAGCCTTTAGAGCATGCTTTATTTGTAGATAATTGTAGTACGTGTAATTCGGAATATCAAATTCCTCCTTTAATGAGGTAAATGTTTTAAGCATGCTACCATTGTATAATTGAACCAATTTTACTATTACCTTTGTTTCCCACGACTTTATTTTCCCCATTGATGTTAGTTCGTGTAGGTTCTTATTATCCCAAAGGGGAGCATACCTAGCCATTCCTCCCACACCTTCCAGCGTTTTAATGGATTTCCACACTTTCACTGTTAATTTAACAGTGGGGGGTCTAGAGGCGAAGGAGTTCGCCTCCAGAACCTCCACTAATGTTTCATGTGGCGCTCCCATGACCATTATACCCTCATTGTTTTTATCCCCTGACCCTATATGCTGTAACTGAGACGCTAAAAAATAACTTCGGGGGTGTGGAACCGCCATACCCCCCTCTCGAGTTGATAGTTGTAGAGTTTGTAAGCTTATCCTAGATTGTCCCCCTTTCCATATAAGATCTCTTAACATTGTATCTATTTTTTTAAACCATTTCTTATAAATCCATATTGGTGAATTCTGCAATATGAACAACATCTGGGGCAGCCACAGCATTTTGATCAAATTGCATCGTCCAGCAACTGATAAGGGGAGCCTCCTCCATATATTAATTTTATTTTTAAACTTCATCAACAAGGGGACCAAATTGTGATTTATATAGCTACCAGGGTCCTTTGTTATATAAATACCTAAGTATTTTACTATCTCCACTATTTCTATTTGTATACTGTCCAAATATGCATTTTTCCTAATTGGGTCTACCGGTAACAGCATTGATTTTTCCCAATTTATGGTGAGGCCAGAGATCTTTCCAAAACTCGTGAATATGTCTATCACCTGCTTAAGTGAGCACTCCGTGTCTCCTAGGAATATGAGGACATCGTCCGCATATAGTGCGATTCTCTCCTCTCTCCCCCTTCTCCGGAACCCCATCATAAGCTGACTTTGCCTCACTGCTGCGGCCACCGGTTCCATGGCCAAGGCAAAAATCAGAGGTGACAGAGGGCACCCCTGTCTTGTGCCTCTTTCAAGTCGGAACCCATCTGAAAGAACGTTATTAACTTTGACTTTGGCACTGGGGTCATTATATAAGATTTCAACCCACTTCCTAAAAGATGGGCCAAAGCCAAACTCCTTCAGGACACGCCACATAAATCCCCATTCCAGGCTATCAAACGCCTTTACCACATCCAGCATCATAACCGCCCTTGAACCCGTGTTCTCTATAGGTATTTGCAGGTTTAAGAAAAGCCTCCTGATGTTCCTACTAATTGTCCTCTGGGGAATAAAACCCGTTTGGTCTGAGTGAACTAATATTGAAATTATTTTTTTGAGTCTAATAGCAAGAATCTTTGCGAGAATTTTAGCATCTGAGCAAAGCAAGGAAATAGGTCTATAAGACCCAGGCTCTAAGGGGTCTTTCCCCTCCTTAGGCAGCATAATAATCGTGGCTTCGGTCATTGATTTAGGTAATTTCCCTTCTTCCTTTGCCCAGTCAAGTACATTAAGGAGTTCCGGGAGTAAAATTTCCCCATATTTTTTATATGTTTCAGCAGGGAGGCCGTCAGGGCCTGGGGACTTCTGATTTGCCATCTCTGCTACAGCCGTTCTAATTTCCTCTATTGTTATCGGGGCCTCCAAAACCTCTCTGTCAGTGTCTGTGAGGGAGGGTAGTTCAATATTCTTGAAGAAACTGTCCATTTCCTCCCCTCCCGCACCCCCGCGGGACTTATACAGCTCTCCATAATATTCCTTAAACGTATTGCTTATCTCATCTGTCACAGATGATATCTCTAGGCCCATGGTTCTAATAGCGGGGATTGCGGAAGGTGGGGCACTGGCCGTAACAATATAGGCCAACATCTTACCAACTTTTTCCCCTTCCCCATACGCTATTTGTTTTTGAAACAATCTTTTGTTTTCCGATTTCCTGACCATTACCTCTTTATATGTTTGTTGCTTATTCTCCCACATACTACGCGTAGTGGAGGATGGCTCCTTCACATACTCCCTTTCAGCTGCAGCTAACTCTGCCCTGATCTTAACCTCCCAATACAACGATGTCTTTTTTGTCCTTGAAACCTGCTGAATAAGTAAACCCCTCAGATACGCCTTTAAAGCATCCCACATCACCCCTCTTGCTGTTGTGTCCGTATTAATGTCTATAAATTCTTTCAACTTGCCTACAATCTCATTCTGACCTTCTATTATTTCGAACCATATTGGGTTCATCCTCCATGACCCACCTAATTTATTCTTCCTTATATTTACCATAGCTGTCAACAATGAGTGATCCTAGGTTGGTAAACTATATCTTGGATTATTGGGGAGGCTAAATTATTGCCCAGTATGAGATTGATTCTTGAAAGTGTAGAATAAGAACCCGAATAGCATGAAAATTGCTGTGCCTCCGGGTTCCGTATTCTCCAGAGATCCAATAATCCAGCTTCTTCAAGAAATTGACCCATACGCTTTTCTTGTGGCCCCCATCCCTGATTACCTGGGGGAAACCTATCCATTTTTTTGTTAATAACGACATTGAAATCCCCAACTACAATAACTGGTATGCTAGGTCTATCAGCTACGAACTCCAGTAAACAATACAGAACATCCAATTTGAAAGGAGGGGGGATGTAAATATTTGCAAGTATGCATTCCTGATTTTCTATTATACAATGTAGAAAAATAAAACGACCCTCCCCATCTATCTTGCACTGCCTGCAGGAAAACACCACCCCTCCACCAATAAACACCGACACCCCTCTAGAGTACGAGGTGTGTACCGCATGGTGTTGGTATTGATAATGCTTGTTCTTTATTTGGCTTTTAGTGTCATTGGTCAAGTGTGTCTCCTGGATAGGGATGAGCTTCGTGTTCGAGTCGAACCCATGTTCGACTCGAACATCGGCTGTTCGACCGTCCGTCGAATTGCGAACGATATGGGCCGTACGCGCCAAATTCGTGTGGCGCGTCACGGCCCATAATTCACTGCGGCATCGCAGTGCATTGCTGGCTGATGATTGGCCAAGCATGCACTATGACCTGCATGCTTGGCCAATCACAGCGCCGTCAGTAGAGAGAGCTGTAATTGGCCAAAGCCAGGGTGGCTTTGGCCAATTATGGCTCAGGGGATTTAGTACACACCCCACACTATATAAGGCCGCCTGCACGGCGGCCCTGTGTAGTGTGTGTTCCGGTGTGCTGAGCGATAGAGAGAGAGAGAGACAGTGTCATTTGATTTGAGTTAGATAGATTAGGCAGAACAGTCAGTCAGTTAGCTGCACTTACAGTGTATTGTGTATATATATGCATCCCAGGTGTTGCATATATATATATACACTGTATTCAGTTTAGCTAGATCCGTTCCTGTTATCTTCTATCTAGACTATTTACATTCAGTGCAGTGTGTCCTGCTCACAGTGTTCAGCTAGATCCGTTCCTGCTATTTACATTCAGTACAGTGCTTCCTGCTCACAGTGTTCAGCTAGATCCGTTCCTGCTATTTACATTCAGTGCAGTGCGTGCTGCTCACAGTGTTCAGCTAGATCCGTTCCTGCTATTTACATTCAGTGCAGTGCGTCCTGCTCACAGTGTTCAGCTAGATCCGTTCCTGCTATATACATTTAGTGCAGTACGTCCTGCTCACAGTGTTCAGCTAGATCCGTTCCTGTTATCTTCCTACTGACAGGCAGGCTTGTCTGGTTACAGTATATAAAGCTACCTGAAGAAAATTACAGGTGTTCTTTTTGATCCTATTAGTACCACGGTCAGGCAGCTAGACTATTTACATTTAGTACAGTGTGTCCTGCTCACAGTGTTCAGCTAGATCCGTTCCTGCTATTTACATTCAGTGCAGTGCGTGCTGCTCACAGTGTTTAGCTACATCCGTTCCTGCTGTTTACATTCAGTGCAGTGCGTCCTGCTCACAGTGTTCAGCTAGATCCGTTCCTGCTATTTACATTCAGTGCAGTGCGTCCTGCTCACAGTGTTCAGCTAGATCCGTTCCTGCTATTTACATTCAGTGCAGTGCGTCCTGCTCACAGTGTTCAGCTAGATCCGTTCCTGCTATATACATTTAGTGCAGTACGTCCTGCTCACAGTGTTCAGCTAGATCCGTTCCTGTTATCTTCCTACTGACAGGCAGGCTTGTCTGGTTACAGTATATAAAGCTACCTGAAGAAAATTACAGGTGTTCTTTTTGATCCTATTAGTACCACGGTCAGGCAGCTAGACTATTTACATTTAGTACAGTGTGTCCTGCTCACAGTGTTCAGCTAGATCCGTTCCTGTTATTTACATTCAGTGCAGTGCGTCCTGCTCACAGTGTTCAGCTAGATCCGTTCCTGCTATTTACATTCAGTGCAGTGCGTCCTGCTCACAGTGTTCAGCTAGATCCGTTCCTGCTATTTACATTCAGTGCAGTGCGTCCTGCTCACAGTGTTCAGCTAGATCCGTTCCTGCTATATACATTTAGTGCAGTACGTCCTGCTCACAGTGTTCAGCTAGATCCGTTCCTGTTATCTTCCTACTGACAGGCAGGCTTGTCTGGTTACAGTATATAAAGCTACCTGAAGAAAATTACAGGTGTTCTTTTTGATCCTATTAGTACCACGGTCAGGCAGCTAGACTATTTACATTTAGTACAGTGTGTCCTGCTCACAGTGTTCAGCTAGATCCGTTCCTGTTATTTACATTCAGTGCAGTGCGTCCTGCTCACAGTGTTCAGCTAGATCCGTTCCTGCTATTTACATTCAGTGCAGTGCGTCCTGCTCACAGTGTTCAGCTAGATCCGTTCCTGCTATTTACATTCAGTGCAGTGCGTCCTGCTCACAGTGTTCAGCTAGATCCGTTCCTGCTATATACATTTAGTGCAGTACGTCCTGCTCACAGTGTTCAGCTAGATCCGTTCCTGTTATCTTCCTACTGACAGGCAGGCTTGTCTGGTTACAGTATATAAAGCTACCTGAAGAAAATTACAGGTGTTCTATCCCAGCTTAGTGCAGCTACAGGCCATTAGTATGTCTGGAAGGCCAAGAAGGAGAGGCAGACAGTCACAAGCCAATAAGAGAGGGCAAGCAGGCTCTGTGTCTAGTGCTGGTCGTGGAGACGGTGCATCCTCATCAGCACGTGGCCATGGGACACGCTTGGCCTTTTTTTCGGCAGCTGGCCGTGTTGAGCCGCAACATGCGGAAGACTTGGTCGAGTGGATGACCAAGCCGTCCTCATCCTCCTCATCCTCTCTCACCCATGCCCAGGGTGCTTTGTCTGGCAAAGCAGCGGCCTCTTCCCTCAGCTCAATGTCATCAGTGACTCCTTCCCTAGCCCCACCATGTCCTCCTGAGGATTCCCTCGAACTGTTTGACCACAGTGTTGGGTACATGCTCCAGGAGGATGCCCAGCGTTTGGAAGGCTCTGATGATGATACTGAGCTCAATGAAGGCAGTAACATGAGCACGGACAGAGGGGGTGCCCAAGAAGGACAGCAATCTGGCAGTCATGCTCCCCCTGCTGCAGCATACTGCCAGGTTTGCTCCAGTGATGAGGAGGGAGGGGATGATGAGGTCACTGACTCAACGTGGGTGCCTGATAGGAGAGAGGAGGAGGAGGAGGAGGAGGAGGAGGAGGAGGTGGCACATCACCAACTAGGCAGGATGCCCTCCAGGGGCCAGCCTAAGGGCAGCACATTGACTGCATCACACCCCAAAGCTCCACATGTGCAGGGCGCTGCAGTCTCTGCGCGTTATTCAAAAAGTTCTTTGGTGTGGGCCTTTTTTGAGACGAGTGCATCAGATCGCACCGCTGCTATTTGCAATATATGTCTCAAGCGTATCTCGCGTGGCCAAAACATCTCCCGCTTGGGTACCACATGCTTGACCAGACATATGTTGACCTGCCATGCAGTTCGTTGGCAAGCGTATCTAAAAGACCCACACCAAAGAACAAAGACGATCTCTCCTTGCTCCTCATCAGCTGAGATTTCCAACCCCACTAGACCTTCAGTCCTCTCTGCGACCTGCAGTGAGAGGAATGAAGGTGTAGAATTAGGTGTGTCACAGCCAAGTACTTATGGGCAATCTGCTTTTGGTACACCGACGTCAGATTGTACCAGGCAAATTTCCCTGCCCCAGCTGCTGCACCGCCGAAAGAAGTTTGCTCCCAGCCATCCACATGCCCAGCGGTTGAATGCTAGCTTGGCAAAATTGCTAGCACTTCAACTGCTGCCTTTTCAGTTGGTAGACTCTGCCCCCTTCCGTGAGTTTGTGGAATGTGCGGTTCCTCAGTGGCAGGTACCCAAACGCCACTTTTTCTCACGGAAGGCGATTCCGGCTCTCTACCGGCATGTGGAAGGCAATGTCCATGCCTCGCTGGACAGGGCGGTCAGCGGTAAGGTGCATATTACCGCTGACTCATGGTCCAGCAGGCATGGACAGGGACGTTACTTAAGTTTCACGGCGCATTGGGTGACTCTGCTGGCAGCTGGGAAGGATGCAGGACAAGGTGCAGTAGTGTTGGAGGTTGTTCCGCCACCACGCCTCCAAAATGCTGAATGTGACACACCTCTCTCCTCCACCCCCTCCTCTTCTTCTTCCTCCATGGCCTCTTCCTCGGAACCAGCGGTGCTCCGTAGGCGTTCAAGGGGCTACGCAAGTACGCAGGCCAAAAGATGCCATGCGGTGCTTGAGCTGGTGTGCTTGGGGGACAGGAGCCACACTGGGGCAGAGGTTCTGTCAGCTCTGCAGGGGCAGGTTCAGAGGTGGTTGACGCCACGCCAACTTAAGGCAGGAATGGTGGTTTGCGACAATGGCACCAACCTCCTCTCTGCCCTCCGACAGGGACAACTGACCCATGTGCCCTGTTTGGCTCACGTCCTTAACTTGGTGGTGCAGCGGTTCTTGGGCAGGTACCCGGGCTTACAGGATGTCCTGAGGCAGGCCAGGAAAGTCTGTGTGCATTTCCGCCGGTCATATAATGCCAGTGCTCGGCTGACGGACCTCCAAAAGGAGTTTAACCTGCCCAAGAACCGCCTAATCTGTGACATGCCCACCAGGTGGAACTCGACGTTGGCCATGCTGCAGCGGCTGCACACGCAGCAGAGGGCCATCAATGAGTACCTGTGCGACTATGGCACCAGGACAGGGTCAGGGGACCTTGGTTTTTTTTCCCCACGCCAGTGGGCCATGATCAGGGATGCATGCACTGTCCTGTCACCATTCGAGGAGGCCACGAGGATGGTGAGCACTGACAGTGCATGCATCAGTGACACTGTCCCCCTTGTCCACCTGTTGGAGCACACGCTGCGTGGGATAATGGACAGGGCACTTGAGGCAGAACAGAGGCAGGAAGAGGAGGACTTCCTTAGCTCTCAAGGCCCCCTTTATCCAGACAGTGTTCCTGCGTGCCCGCCGATCACACAGGAAGAGGACGAGGAGGAGGAGGAGGAGGAGGAGGAAGATTGTGTCAGTATGGAGGTGGAGCCTGGCACTCAGCATCAGCAGTCTTTAAGGGATCAGTCCCAAGGAACACATGGACTTGTACGTGGCTGGGAGGAGGTGGCTGCGGACGTTGTTGTCCTTAGTGACCCAGAGGACTCCGGACCGAATGCCTCAGCAAACCTACGCTGCATGGCCTCCCTGATCCTGCAAAGCCTGCGTAAGGATCCTCGTATTCGTGGTATCAAGGAGAAGGACCAATACTGGCTGGCAACCCTCCTTGATCCACGTTACAAGGGTAAGGTTGCGGACCTTATCTTGCCATCGCAGAGGGAGCAGAGGATGAAACATCTTCGGGAGGCCTTGCAGAAAGGTCTGTGCAACGCGTTCCCAGAGACTGGGAGGTTACAAACTCCTGTTTCTGGACAACGTGTTGCTGAGGCTTCGGTCAGTCAAAGAAGGAGCGGTGGAGAAGGTGGCCGTCTGACCGATGCGTTCAGACAATTTTTTGGTCCGCAGCCCCAAGGTATGATCGGTTCCAGCAACCATCGCCAGCGTCTGTTTTACATGGTGCAGGAATACCTAGGGGCAAGATCAGACTTGGACACCTTTCCCACCGAAAATCCTCTGGGTTACTGGGTCTTGAGGATGGATCACTGGCCAGAGCTTGCACAGTATGCAATTGAGCTACTGGCCTGTCCTGCATCCAGCGTTCTTTCGGAACGCACATTCAGTGCTGCTGGAGGCGTGGTAACCGATCACAGGGTGCGTCTGTCCACCGACTCGGTCGATCGGCTGACCTTCATAAAAATGAATCAGTCTTGGATCACCACCAGCTACCAAGCACCTGATGCAGATGTAACCGAATAATTTTTTTTGAAATCTCAGATCCCTTCAAAGACTGCCTATGCTGATGCTGAGTGACTATCCCTGAGTAATTATCCTCTTCCTCCTCAATCATCACGCTGATAGCTTGTAAGAACATTTTTGGTTCTGGGCGCCACCACCAGTGCCTAAGGCACAATTTTTCAGCCCCTGTTTAACAGGGGCGTGTAATTACAATTTTTGATGTAATACTTTGCAGCAGGGCTCGTTCCTGCATTCCAACTAGAGTGTCTGTGAGGGGTTGCAGTGTTGTGGCACCAGCACCAGTGCCTAAGACCCAATTTTTCATCCCCTGTCTAACAGGGGCGTGTAATTACAATTTTTGATGCAATACTTTGCAGCAGGGCTCGTTCCTGCATTCCAACTAGAGTGTCTGTGAGGGGTTGCAGTGTTGTGGCACCAGCACCAGTGCCTAAGACCCAATTTTTCAGCCCCTGTCTAACAGGGGCGTGTAATTACAATTTTTGATGCAATACTTTGCAGCAGGGCTTGTTCCTGCATTCCAACTAGAGTGTCTGTGAGGGGTTGCAGTGTTGTGGCACCAGCACCAGTGCCTAAGACCCAATTTTTCAGCCCCTGTCTAACAGGGGCGTGTAATTACAATTTTTGATGCAATACTTTGCAGCAGGGCTTGTTCCTGCGTTTCAACTAGAGTGTCTGTGAGGGGTTGCAGTGTTGTGGCACCAGCACCAGTGCCTAAGACCCAATTTTTCAGCCCCTGTCTAACAGGGGCGTGTAATTACAATTTTTGATGCAATACTTTGCAGCAGGGCTTGTTCCTGCGTTTCAACTAGAGTGTCTGTGAGGGGTTGCAGTGTTGTGGCACCAGCACCAGTGCCTAAGACCCAATTTTTCTGCCCCTGTCTAACAGGGGCGTGTAATTACAATTTTTGATGCAATACTTTGCAGCAGGGCTCGTTCCTGCGTTCCAACTAGAGTGTCTGTGAGGGGTTGCAGTGTTGTGGCACCAGCACCAGTGCCTAAGGCCTAATTTTTCAGCTCCTGTTCAACAGGGGCATGTAATTACAATTCTTGATCTAATATTTCACAGCAGGGCCCTGTGAGGGCTTACAGTGTTTTGGCCACAGCAACACCTAAGGCCCAAATTTCTGCTGAGTATATAGGGCAGGACCCTACTTTCAAACATCTAACTTACAAACGACTCCTACTTGCAAACGGAAGGAGACAACAGGAAGTGAGATGAAATCTACCCCTAAGGAAGGGAAATTCTCTCCTGTAAGAGTTAATATGGGAAAACAATTTTTCCTTTCCACTGATGCTTTCCAATCCTTGTTCCACAAAAAAACACAAATTTTCAAAAAACATTTTTCATTGGGACAAAAAAGTGAGGTGAAATCTTCTGAAGAGGAGGAAAGACGCAAAACAAATGTCACAGGGGTGATAACCCTTCCCTATGTTTTCCAAAAAGCTTAGAAAAGATTTTTTGGCTGGAGCTAAACACATTAAAAATGTTCAAAATTACAAACAGATTCTACTTAACAACAAACCTACAGTCCCTGTCTTGTTTGCACCGCCTGTATACTGCTGTTCAGAGTATATAGGGACCTTTCCTTATTTTAATTTGGGTGCGGGGTTCCCCTTAATATCCATACAAGACCCAAAGGGCCTGGTAATGGACTGGGGGGTACCCATGCCGTTTGTCTCACTGATTTTCATCCATATTGCCATGACCCGACATGACATTAAACCCGCAAGCAGTTTTAAATGAGATTTTTTCCTTTAAAAATGACATTTGGTGCAGGGACTGTTCTAAACATGGGAAACACGCGTCACTTTACAGGCATACTATAGACACCCCCCAGGTACGATATTTAAAGGAATATTTCACTTTTTTTTTTTTACTTTAAGCATCATTAAAATCACTGCTCCCGAAAAAACGGCCGTTTTTAAAAGTTTTTTTTGCATTGATACATGTCCCCTGGGGTAGGACCCGGGTCCCCAAACCCTTTTTAGGACAATACCATGCAAATTAGCCTTTAAAATGAGCACTTTTGATTTCGAACGTTCGAGTCCCATAGACGTCAATGGGGTTCTAACGTTCGTGCGAACTTGCGGTCCGTTCGCGGGTTCTGGTGCGAACCGAACCGGGGGGTATTCGGCTCATCCCTACTCCTGGAGGCAGGCAATACCCACTTTAAAAATATCCAGCATATCAAAAACAGCAGCCCTTTTCACAGAGGTACCCAACCCCCGGACATTCCATGTTCCAATATTCAATACCATTGGCTACATTGCAACATGATTATCAGCCACAACTGCAAAAAAGACTACAAGGAGAGAAATACATCGCAGGATGTCTTGCACTATAATACCCAGGACTCTGTCCGTCACTAATGCCACCTGCATCCACTCTGCCCCTTGTTCTACTTTACTCCCCATTATCAACGAAATAATTTCCCTATAAATACTAAATAAGTGATCCTATTATTCAAAGAACATACCCATGTTTCCACACTCCTCACTTTCCTAATATACCCATATTCTATTGTGCCCTGCATATCATTACGTAACCCAGTGTGCCAGATATCATACCTGATTTTTTGTTGTGCCAGGTGTATTATTATATAAAGTAGTGTACCTTGTAAATTCTTATTATTCAGTGTACCCACCCGTACCCTCCCATGTGTTCTTCATCTTGTGTTCCCTTCCTCCCAGCGCGTTTATCCGAAGCCTGGCGGGGTACAGAAGGGCATATGTGACCTCAAACTTTTGAAGGCTACGTTTAACTCCCAGGAATTCAGCTCTGCGCTTCTGTAGGTCAGGGGAAAAATCTGGATATATTGAGATCCTAATGCCGCCATATAAAACTTTCCCCATCTCTCTAGCCTTCCGAAGTAGCCTGACTTTATCCTTAAAATTTAAAAATTTCACTAACAACGGTCTTGGGGGGCTTCCTGGGGGGGGGGCCTGAATGGAACCCTATGCGCTCTTTCAATTGAGAACTGCTGAGAAAACGTCTCTCTCCCAAAAGTTTCTATCAGCCAGCCCTCTAGGAAAACTATCGGATCTAGGCCTTCGCTCCTCTCAGGCATTCCCACCACCCTCACATTGTCCCTACGAAGTCTGTTTTCCATTTCATCAAACTTTCCCGCCAGATTGGTTATTCTCTCTTTCCAGACTTTGATTTCCTGTTTCATAGGGTACACATCATCTTCTAACAGACTTATTCTTTTTTCCGCTTCCATTACTCTTTCCGCTGTTTTCCCGAGCTCCTGTCGCACCAGAACTAATTCCTCCTTAATCTCCTTCATTTGATCACCTAGTTCCCCCAAGGAGTGTTTACATGTGTTAATTGCCACAAGAATGTCTTTTAGCAATGGCTCTCTTTCAGCTGAGGGTGTTATAGTGCCAGGGGCCTCTATTTCTTTCCCAGCTCCTCCTGGCCCTTTACTAGTATGGTTCTTTATACCAGAGGCACCTACTGGCATACTCGGAAGCCCCTGGCTCTTTCTGTCCGTTACTATTTTTGTTTGCCCTTGCTGTCCCCCTTTATTCGGTGTATGTTCTGCCGAGTGGACCATTTTCTCTAGCTTGGCGGTTGCAGCCACGGCCGCCGCCGTTGCGCCTGCCACAGTAGACTGAGCCCCTTTATCCTTCTCTTTTTCTTTAGATGATCGGGTCGCCATAATGCCTGTCTATACTTGAGGCTTATTTCCTATAATACGGCACGGGGGGGGGGGTCCTTAACTGACAAGCAAAAGTACCACCACACAGCCCCCACTGGTTTAAAGTCCGTTTTTAGATTTCTGCGTCACTGAGGTAACAGGAACTGCCGTATAGCACATCAACACCTGGGAGGTATACATGCCATAATCACCATTCATGTGCGTATTAGTTACCCCTTCTCACTTTAGGCCGGGAGTTGTCTCAGTTCTCTCAGTCCAACATGCACAGAGCAGTCTTTCTATTTGCATTATGTTAATTTCTCCACAGGCATGCCCAAAGATAAACAGTTCACCTCCCTCTATTAAGCCTCAGCTTACTGCAGTTAGGGGACTATGTCATAGAAAAAGTCAAAATACTACCTCCGTTCTGCTGATCTGCTAGCTCAGGGAGTCGATCACTCATTCCACTTAGGTGTCCAGGTCCTGTCTTGGCTCCTCAACTGAAGCAAGTGAGTTTCCTCCACCTCCCCTTCTCTTTACATTCGTTTCTTACTGCAGAGTATATCCAGCAAGCTCCTTCTGCTGTCTCCCAGCGTCGTCCCTGCAACGGCCGTCCTCCTCTCCTCCTCTCCTTCCGTTGTCTCCTGAGATCTCACGAGATTACCCCGCCACAGACCAGCTGCGAGCGTCCTCCGGGACATGCGACCGCGCTGTCTCAGCTTAACTGTCTAACAGCAGGACAGGATGTTCAGGTCCACGGCGGGAAGGGTACAAACGGCACCAAGGGCTGTAGCGGACCCGCACACCATACCAGTGTACAACGTGGAGCAGGGAATCCACACACACTCACTCCTCGCCACCCATCACCTCCGTCCGCTCCGTCCGCTTCCGGTCACGCCCTCTCAGTCCGGGGAGGAACTTTTTATAGTGTGGAGTGGGACTATAAGCAATGAGCCATAATTGGCCAAAATTATCATGACTTTTTCCAATCAGGGCTCTGACAGTGCTTGATTGAGCAAAGCCTTGTACATGACCAGTGGTCAGGTGCATTGCTTCATCCAATTAGGGCCCTAGAATGCACTGTGCAGCACACAGTGCATTGTGGAGCACTCGGTGAGCATTGTCCGGGTTGAACCTATGCTGAACTTTTGCTCAGCCCAAACTGCTCGCCCAACACTATTGGCAAGTAGAACATACATTAAACAATGTCACATATCACAGAAGAATCACAGGATATAAGCACAGGTTTTGCAAGTCACATGAGTTGTCAACACGCTATACATTTAGAGTGCATTCAGGCACCATTGTAAAACATCTTTATGTTCATAAATTACTTCCATTAACATTGTTCATATGAGTCAATCAAGATGTTAGTATGGGAGAACCTTTAGCCATGTGTTATTAATTATCTTTTTGGCTGTTTTAATAGCAATAAAACCTTAGTATAACAATCCAAACTGATGTGGTCAGTAAGGCCCAATATACAGACCTGGAGTCTAGTCCTAGTAGGGAGCCAATTCATTCATGAAGGAACCCTGGAAGCTGTTGACAACTTGGATTTAGGGCTATATTGTGACATATACTTTGACAAGTAAATTGGGGTCAAGTAAGATCTATGAAATATATGCAATTAGGTAAGCTTCAGAAAACCAGAAAACTTCAGAAAAAACTATTTATGAGGCATAAGTGCCTTTTTCAGCTTACAGTGATCCAAGGGGCCTACATCAATCATCTAGGAGGTTTTCATAAGATATGTGTCACATATTGGGAATCTGCTCCCACTAGGGGTGGAGAGGTTGATCAGGATTTGCAGTTGTTGGGTAGATGGTGGCAAGAACCACAGCATGAAAACATAGAAGACTTGGATCGCTACTTTATTAGCAGTGGTGAGAGTGCTAAGAAGGGCCAAGAATAATGTCTAAGACATCGCCTGGTCTTCACCAGAGCTCCTAGAGGTGTGTTGCTCTGCAGGTGGTGTCCAAGTTGCAATTCTCCATTTAACCCAATCAGGCCACAGCCAGGGAGTGGGTGCACAGATTAACAAGCAGGAGTGTATGTTAAAACACAGAGACACATGAGAGAAATACAGGCAGGTAATGCAAATACAGATAATGAGGAACTGACAGAGACACAGAGAATCAGAGTAGACAAGCAGGAATGAACTAAAATACAGAGGGGAAGAGAGACAAGACACTAGCAGGAATTCACAGGATCACTAAGGTAAGAAATAGACCAGGGAACATGAAAAAAACAAGCACAGGCACAGGATCACGGGAAAGCATACACAAGACTGGTAGCAGAAGGCATACTGTGTCAACACAAAGAAACACATAGGAAATTCTTGCACATAACTGGGGTTCACAGGGGAAAGCACATAACTGGGATTCACAGGGGAAAGCACAAGGAGCACAGAGACAGTACAAAGGGGCACACAGAGGGTCTGGCTACTCGTGTATAGACACATTGCTTGAACACTAAGAAATCCACACACTAGCCTTTAAAAACAGCAGGTTGGTTTACTAAAACTGGAGAGTGCAAAATCTGGTGCAGCTGTGCATGGTAGCCAATAAGCTTCTAACTTCAGCTTGTTCAATTAGGCTTTGACAAAAAAAAAATGGAAGCTGATTCGTTTCTATGCAGACCTACACCAGATTTTGCACCCTCTAGTATTCGTAATTTAACACCGTTTGTCACAAAATACTACTAAATCAGTTTAGTTGAATTCGGATGAAATGGAGTGTTAAGGATTAGGTAATCAGGTAAGTCCCCTACTATGTCAAAGAATTGGGGGTGGACAGCTCGCCAAAGCTGGGTATAATGGAAAAAACATATGATTTGACATATGATTGGGAAGTTTGAATGCTGCTTATGCTTGATGTTACCATGCTCATAAAATGGTCTAGGCAAGTCATTTGTAATCTATTCCACTACCCAGCAACTAAAAGAGACTATTGTGCTAAAGGGCGGTGTGGGTATGAAGAGATGACACATGTTTTAGTGAGTATAGCACCTGAAAGTTTTAGGCATTGCATTAAAAGCCTATCTGTTACTGGTCTAGAGGGTGTGCCATGGTACCTATTGAAAATTTACTATAAACGGTGCAGGAAGTGCTTTGCATCTGGTAGTGAAGAATCTGGATAGTTCTGAATTCCTCTAGTATGGTATATGTGAAAGTTGTAAGTCTATGTAATACAAATTAAAATCTGGTAACTTCAGGCCACCAAGATCTAATGGTCTTTTAAGTATAGACTAGCCCAATTTATGTCTGCCACCACCACACAAAAAAGGCTTTAAAAGAGATTACAAAGTTTCTAAGTATTTAAGGGAAAAACATACTGGAAAATGCCATAGCATGCTTAGGCAACAAGATAATCTTTATTAAATTGACACAGCTCATGAATCCCAGTGGTAACCTAGACCATATCTGTATTTTAGTTGTAATAGTAGTTATTAATCTAAAGATTCAGAGATAGGTAACTATCTAAAACATCTTTGGACACCTATACCCCTAGAAATTTGATAATACTAGTTATTTTAAGTGAGAGGAAGCAAGATTAGGTGGGAAGAAGTCTAGTTGTATAATCTAGTATTTGGGCCAGTTTATAGACAAGGCAGAGAACATCCCGAAATGGTTAATTATCTTCAGAGCTATCTGCACAGAATGTCCCTGGTCTGCATATAAACCAACTATCTCTTAAGCCTCATACACAGGATTGGGTTGTAGGTCAACAAAACCGTGGACAGTTGTCCGAAGCGCGTTGGCCCAAACTTGTCTTGCATACAAATGGCAAGGAATTTTTGGCCAACAAACACAAACGTACTGATGTACTACGTGGTTTTTTAGCTCTGTAGCACCACCCTTTGGGCTCCTTCTGCTAATTTCGTGTTAGTAGAAGTTTGGTGAGTGTTGATTCGCGCTTTTGATTTCATGCTTTTCAGTTCATGCTTTTCAGTTTGTTGCCGTTCGTCAACCAGACATGTTGCAGAATCGGAGGAGACAACATGTTATTTATTATTGGCCTTGGAGTTATTGCTTTGACATAAATCTTTTGATTGAATAATGATTTGATTTAGTATATTTTCTATATTTGTGGATGCATAGAATGCATTTTTTGATTAACCAGTTGCCGACCGCCGCACGACGATGTACGTCGACAGAGCGGCACGGGCAGGCAAAAGGGCTTACCTGTACGTCCTTGCCTGCCCGCGGGTGGGGGGTCCGATCGGCAAATCTCCCCCGGCGATCGGTGGTGAGGGGGAGGCCATCCATTCGTGGCCCCCCCCTCGCGATCGCTCCCAGCCAATGGGATCATTTCCCTGCCTCTGTATTGTACACAGAGGCAGAGGAAATGATGTCATCTCTCCTCGGCTCGGTATTTTCCGTTCCGGCGCCGAGGAGAGAAGACTGTAAAGTGAGTGCACAACACACACACAGTAGAACATGCCAGGCACACAAAACACCCCGACCCCCCCCCGATCGCCCCCCGATCACCCCCAATCCCCCTGTCACAAACTGACACCAAGCGGGTTTTTTTTTTTTCTGATTACTGTATTGGTGTCAGTTTGTGACAGTTACAGTGTTAGGTCAGTTACTGTTAGCCCCCTTTAGGTCTAGGATACCCCCCTAACCCCCCCTAATAAAGTTTGAACCCCTTGATCACCCCCTGTCGCCAGTGTCACTAAGCGATCATTTTTCTGATCGCTGTATTAGTGTCGCTGGTGACGCTAGTTAGGGAGGTAAATATTTAGGTTCGCCGTCAGCATTTTATAGCGACAGGGACCCCCATATACTACCTAATAAATGTTTTAACCCCTTGATTGCCCCCTAGTTAACCCTTTCACCACTGATCACCGTATAACCGTTGCGGGTGACGCTGGTTAGTTCGTTTATTTTTTATAGTGTCAGGGCACCCGCCGTTTATTACCAAATAAAGGTTTAGCCCCCTGATCGCCCGGCGGTGATATGCGTCACCCCAGGCAGCGTCAGATTAGCGCCAGTACCGCTAACACCCACGCACGCAGCATACACCCCCTTAGTGGTATAGTATCTGAACGGATCAATATCTGATCCGATCAGATCTATACTAGCGTTCCCAAAAACGCAGTGTTAGCGGGATCAGCCCAGATACCTGCTAGAACCTGCGTTTTGCCCCTCCACCCAGCCCAGCCCAGCCCACCCAAGTGCAGTATCGATCGATCACTGTCACTTACAAAACACTAAACGCATAACTGCAGCGTTCGCAGAGTCAGGCCTGATCCCTGCAATTGCTAACAGTTTTTTTGGTAGCATTTTGGTGAACTGGCAAGCACCAGCCCCAGGCAGCGTCAGGTTAGCGCCAGTACCACTAACACCCATGCACGCACCGTACGCCTCCCTTAGTGGTATAGTATCTGAACGGATCAATATCTAATCCGATCAGATCTATACTAGCGTCCCCAGCAGTTTAGGGTTCCCAAAAACGCAGTGTTAGCGGGATCAGCCCAGATACCTGCTAGCACCTGCGTTTTACCCCTTCGCCCGGCCCAGTCCAGCCCAGCCCACCCAAGTGCAGTATCGATCGATCACTGTCACTTACAAAACACTAAATGCATAACTGCAGCTTTCGCAGAGTCAGGCCTGATCCCTGCGATCGCTAACAGTTTTTTTGGTAGCGTTTTGGTGAACTGGCAAGCACCAGTGGCCTAGTACACCCCGGTCGTAGTCAAACCAGCACTGCAGTAACACTTGGTGACGTGGCGAGTCCCATAAGTGCAGCTCAAGCTGGTGAGGAGGCAAGCACAAGTAGTGTCCCGCTGCCACCAAGAAGAAGACAAACACAAACCGTCGTGCCCATAGTGCCCTTCCTGCTGCATTCGCCAATCCTAATTGGGAACCCACCACTTCTGCAGTGCCCGTACTTCCCCCATTCACATCCCCCATTCACATTTTTAAACTGTTCCTTTCATTTTTTTTTTTTAAATCATTTTTATTGTTATCTCAGGGAATGTAAATATCCCCTATGATAGCAATAGGTAGTGACAGGTACTCTTTTTTGAAAAAATTGGGGTCTATTAGACCCCAGATCTCTCCTCTGCTCTCAAAGCATCTGACCACACCAAGATCGGTGTGATAAAATGCTTCCCCAATTTCCCAATGGCGCTATTTACATCCGGCGAAATCTAAGTCATAAAATGCTCGTAGCTTCCGGTTTCTTAGGCCATAGAGATGTTTGGAGCCACTCTGGTCTCTGATCAGCTCTATGGTCAGCTGGCTGAATCACCGGCTGCATTCTCAGGTTCCCTGTTGAGACAGGAGAGCCAGAGAAAAACACGGAAGAAGGTGGGGGGGGCATTCCCTCCCACTGCTTGTAAAAGCAGTCTAGAGGCTAATTAGCCGCTAGGATTGCTTTTACATGAAAGCCGACCGCTGGCTAAAAAGAATGATACCAAGATGATACCTAAACCGGCAGGCATCATTCTGGTATAACCACTCAAAGTCGTGAATGGCGTACCTGAAGACAAAAAAATGGTTAACAATAAAGCACAGTAAACGGTAAAGTATAAAAAATTGCATACCTGAAAAGCAAACATGATAAAACATAATAACAATAAAACATTGCAGAATAGAATACAGTAAAAAAAGAGCAGAACAATAGAGAGAGAATAGAGAGAGAGAGAACAATAAAACGACAACTATTTTTTTTTATTTTTGTTTGTGTTTTTTTTTTTTTTACACTTTTTTTTTGTAACTGTAACTTTTATAACTGTAACCGGTTCCAGGTTCGGGTCTCTCAAAATGCGATGGCATCTTGGGAGACCCTGTGAAAGTGTGCCTAGTCTGTGCAATGCTGTACCCTATGCTAATACTCAACTAGTGCATGGTAGCGTTCAAAACATTCACCAATGCAAAGACCAGGATTGTCAGGACAGGAGGGACAATAATAGTGGGCGTCACGTCTATATCCGCTCTTGCTGCAGACACAACATCTTTTTTGGGGGGGTTCGTTGGGTAGGGGTACTTGGGAGGATATATAAATGCCTCTCATGCAGCTGACTGCATTTGGTTGGGGATGTGAATGGGGGAAGTACGGGCGCTGCAGAAGCGGTGGGTTCCCAATTAGGATTGGCGAATGCAGCAGGAAGGGCACTATGGGCTCGACGGGCCTGTGTTTGTCTTTTTGGTGGCAGCGGGACACTACTTGTGCTTGCCACCTCACCAGCTTGAACTGCACTTATGGGACTCGCCACGTCAAGTGTTACTGCAGTGCTGGTTTGACTATGACCGGGGTGTACTAGGCCGCTGGTGCTTGCCAGTTCACCAAAACGCTACAAAAAAAAGTGACAGTGATCGATCAATACTGCAATTGGGTGGGCTGGACTGGGCTGGGCCGGGCGGAGGGGCAAAACGCAGGTGCTAGCAGGTATCTGGGCTGATCCCGCTAACACTGCGTTTTTGGGAACCCTAAACTGCTGGGGACGCTAGTATAGATCTGATCGGATCAGATATTGATGCGTTCAGATACTATACCACTAAGGGAGGTGTACGGTGCGTGTACGGTGCGTGCGTGGGTGTTCGCGGTACTGTCGCTAATCTGACGCTGCCTAGGGCGACGCATATCACCGCCGGGCGATCAGGGGGCTAAACCTTTTTCCGGTAATAAACTAACCAGCGTCACCCGTAACGGTTATACGGTGATCAGTGGTGAAAGGGTTAACTAGGGGGCCATCAAGGGGTTAAAACATTTATTAGATAGTATATGGGGGTCCCTGTCGCTATAAAACACTGACGGCGAACCTAAATATTTACGTCCCTAACTAGCGTCACCAGCGACACTAATACAGCGATCAGAAAAATGATCGCTTAGCGACACTGGCGACAGGGGGTGATCAAGGGGTTAAAACTTTATTAGGGGGGGTAAGGGGGGTACCCTAGACCTACAGGGGGCTAAACCTTTATTCGGTAATAAACGGCGGGTGCCCTGACACTATAAAAAAATAAACGAACTAACCAGCGTCACCCGTAACGGTTATATGGTGATCAGTGGTGAAAGGGTTAACTAGGGGGCAATCCAGGGGTTAAAACATTTATTAGGTAGTATATGGGGGTCCCTGTCGCTATAAAACACTGACGGCAAACCTAAATATTTACGTCCCTAACTAGCGTCACCAGCGACACTAATACAGCGATCAGAAAAATGATCGCTTAGCGACACTGGTGAGGGGGGGTGATCAAGGGGTTAAAACTTTATTAGGGGGGGTAAGGGGGGTACCCTAGACCTACAGGGGGCTAACACTCACTGTCCTACCACTGCTAACTGTCACAAACTGACACTATGCAGTAATCAGGAAAAAAAAAAAAAAAAACCTGCTTGGTGTCAGTTTGTGACAGGGGGGGGTGATTGGGGGGGGATCGGGGGGCGATCGGGGGGGATTGGGGGTGTAATGTATGCCTGGCATGTTCTACTGTGTGTGTGTGTTGGTGCACTTACATGTCATCTCTCCTCGGCGCTGGAACGGAAACTGGCCAGCCGAGGAGAGATGACATCACATCCTCTGCCTCTGTGTACTATACAGAGGCAGGGGATGTTTCTCATTGGCTGGGAGCGATCGCGAGGGGGGGGCCACGATCGGATGGCCTCCCCCTCGTCTCTCATTGCTCCCAACCAAATGCCGACCGCAGCTGGCACCGGGGGGGGTCCGAACGGCCCCCCTACCCGCGGGAAGGCAATCACGTTTCAGGTACGTGATTTTGCCTGCCCGTGCCGTATATAGGCGTGAGGCGGTCGGCAAGTGGTTAATGAACTGCCGGTCCCGAGTCTCCCGACAATACACATAAAAGTTCATTGATAAAAATGGCATGGGAATTCCCCACAGGGGAACCCCGAACCAAAATTAAAAAAAAAATGATGTGGGGGGTCCCCCTAAATTCAATACCAGGCCCTTCAGGTCTGGTATGGATATTCAGGGGAACCCCATGCCAAAATTTAAAAAAAATGATGTAGGGGTCCCCCTCAAAATTCATACCAGACCCTTCAGGTCTGGTATGGGTTTTAAGGGGAACCCCGCGCCAAAATTAAAAAAAAATTGGCGTGGGGTCCCCCCAAAAATCCATACCAGACCCTTATCCGAGCAAGCAACCTGGAAGGCCACAGGAAAAGAGGGGGGATGAGAGAGCGCCCCCCTCCTGAACCATACCAGGCCATATGCCCTCAACATTGGGAGGGTGCTTTGGGGTCCCCCCTAAAGCACCTTGTCCCCATGTTGATGAGGACAAGGGCCTCATCCCCACAACCCTGGCTGATGGTTGTGGGGGTCTGCGGCACCCCCCCTCCTGAACCGTACCAGGCCACATGCACTCAACATTGGGAGGGTGCTTTGGGGTCCCCCCTAAAGCACCTTGTCCCCATGTTGATGAGGACAAGGGCCTCATCCCACAACCCTGGCCGATGGTTGTGGGGGTCTGCGGGCGGGGGGCTTATCGGAATCTGGAAGCCCCCTTTGACAAGGGGACCCCTAGATCCCGGCCCTCCCCCCTGTGTGAAATGGTAAGGGGGTACTACCATTTCACAAAAAAATAGTCAAAAATGTTAAAAATTACAAGAGACAGTTTTTGACAATTCTTTTATTTCTACTATCTTCTTTCTTCTAACTTCTTTCTTCCTTCATGCTTCGGCTTCTTCCTCCATCTTCTTCCTCTTCTGGTTCTTCTGGTTATTCTGGTGTTCTCGTCCAGCATCTTCCTCCGCGGCACCTCCTTGTATTCATCTTTTTTCTTCATCTTCTTCTCGGGCCACTATGCATCCACGATTGGATGGAAGGCTCCCGCTGTGTGATGCTTCTCCTCTTCTAACGGTTCTTATATAAAGGAGGGCGGGGCCACCCGGTGACCCCGCCCCCTCTGACGCACGGGGACTTCCCTGTGGCATTCCCTGTGACACAAATGCAATATTGCCAGCGCCGGGTCTGGTTGAGATAATACTCCCGTGATCGTGGAAATCAATCTAAACACTTGGTTCCAAACGCATTTAACAGCAGGACAATACCAAAGCATGTGTAGTAGGTTACCTACATGTCCACAGGCTCTCCAGCAATGTGGGGATGTTCCTGGGAAGAATTTCGCTATTCTGTATGGAGTGTAGTGCCATCTGTTAGCCAATTTGATAGTTAATTCCCAATGTTTGATGCAATGGGAGGATTTGTGTATTTCTCTAAAGGCTTGCCGTCATTGTTCATCTGAGGCTGATATACCTAGTTCTTCCTCCCATTTTTTCATTGCAGTCGTTTTTGTAAACTTGAGTTTATCTTTGGTGATATTGTAGAAGAAAGATATGCCTTTTGTATGTTGTTTATCTGTAGAGTAAAATTGCCAAATATTGCTCGGAAGGTACATGGTTGGTGTGGGCTTAGATTTAATGAAGTTTACAATTCTTAAGCACGTAAACTGTGTGTTCTTTGGGAGGTGATATCGTGTCATAAGTTGTTCCACAGATTTAGGATTTGTGCCATTATATAAGTCTGATATGTGTAGTATGCCCTTACTTATCAGGTCTTTGACCGTTAGCATTGGGATTTTTGTTTCTAAGAACGATAAGGGTATGTTATACTGTGTGTCTTGTTTGTTCTTCCATGTTTGTTCCCGTATAAATCGCCACGCTTTCAATGAGATTTGCGTAGTAGGAGACAATTTTTTTGTGTCCTATGTTATCCACCCGTCTGTCATGAGTAGTAGGGGTAAATTATTCAGTGGTGCTGTCGCTCTTTCAATGTCCACCCATAATGGTGTGTCAGTTGTTTGAAACCAGTGTTTGATTTGGTCTAGGCGTACTGCCCAATAATAATCATGTATGTCCACTAAGCCTGCTCCGCCCGCTTGTTTATGTGATGTGAGATTATTTCGCGAACATCTAGCTTTTTTCCCTTTCCATATATATTTCCAAGCAATATTCGCTATGTTTTTTATTAAGTGTTGAGGGATGTTCAGTGGTAGGGAGCGGAATATGTATAGTATTTGTGGCAATAGCATCATTTTGTAAGCTGTAATTCTGCCTAACCAAGATACTTCATTGTTTGACATGTTTTTGGTTTGGGCTTCCAGTTTGGTAATCAGTGGTAATACGTTGGCTTTTATCATTGTTGATATTTTGTTCGTGAGAGTGATCCCCAAATATGTGATATTTCCTTTACTCCACATATATGGTAATTTTACTTGTAGTGAATTATGAATTTTTGTTGGGATACCCATGTCTAAAATCAGTGATTTGGTAAAGTTGACTTTATAGTAGGATATTTCCCCAAAGGTAATGAGGATTTTATGAGCCTGTATTAAGGATATGGAGGGATTAGTGAGTAGTAGGATCACATCGTCTGCGAATAGGTTAATGGTGTGTTTTGTTGACCCAAACTGGAAGCCTGTTATCAGAGGATGTGTTCTTATGGATTCTGCCAACGGCTCTATCATCAAATTGAAAATTGCAGGAGATAGGGGGCACCCCTGTCGGGTTCCATTATTTATATGAAAAGTTGCGGATAGAAACCCTGCAGAGTACACCCTTGCTGATGGGCAATGAGTATAATGCCATAATAGCTTGCAAAATTGGGCCTTTAAATCCATACTTTATCAATGTTTGTTCCATATAGGTCCAGTGGACCCTATTGAACGCCTTCTCTGCGTCAATGGATAGCAGCAGAGAAGGCGTTCGAGTCTTTTCAGCATAGTTTATCACATTAATAATCCTCCTAGTGGCGTCTGAAGTTTGTCTCCCCCTCACGAAACCCATCTGGTCTCTTTTAATAAGATTAGGTAAAATATGCGTTAGTCGTTTGGCTAGTAGTTTCGCATAGACTTTTGTATCGGAGTTCAGCAGTGATATAGGTCTGAAGTTAGCTGGTGTGGTAGGTTCTTTACCCGGTTTTGGTAAAGTCACAATATGTGCCTGCAGCATTTCCTGTGGGAAAGAGGCAACCTCAGCAGCTTTGTTAAAAATGTTTGTCATATGTGGAGATAGAATATTGGTGAACACTTTGAAATATTCATTGGAGAATCCGTCTGGGCCGGGGGATTTCCCATTTGGAAGTGAATGTATTGTCATTTCAATTTCTCTGTTTGTAATCGGGGCATTCAGATATTCTAATTGATTGTCAGAGAGGGCTGGAAGGTTTATGTGCTCCAAAAAAGAATTTATTTTATCTATAGATGGTTGTGGTGTGGTTGCATCTTTGTGTAAATTATACAATGAGCTGTAGTATGATGCAAATTGATTTGCTATTTCTTGTGGGTTCGTGATTCTATGTGGTAGCGTGGGGTGTTGAATGTATGCTATTCTAGTTCTGGTGCGAGCAGCTTTTAATCTATTCGCTAGGTATTTACCAGCTCTGTTAGCATTGACATAGTAGTTTTTTCGTAAGTATTTCAGGTGTTTGTCATATTGTTGTGTTAAGAGTGTTCTAAGTTGTTCTCTAAGAGAGTTGAGTTTGTCAATAAGTTCTGTAGATGGAGATGTTTTGTTTTGATTTTCTATAAAATGTATGTCTGCTATAATTTTATTCAGCTGCTGAGTTTGCCTCTTCTTTTCTCTAGCTCCTAGTTGTATCAGGATACCTCTCATAAAGGCTTTATGAGCACTCCATACAGTAAATGGATCTCTAGCTGAGTCTCCATTTTCGGAGAAGAAATTTTTTAAATGCTGGGAAATTGTTTTGTGATAGTTATTGTCTTGGAAAAGTCTGGTATTACAACGCCAGATGGGTGGTGAGGAGGAGACTCCCCTCTCTGCAATAGACATAGAAATGGCCGCGTGGTCAGACCACGTAATTTCATGTATTTTAGTCATGTTCACATTTTGTAGGAGCCATTTATCTGTTAGAAACATGTCTATTCTTGAATAAGAAGAGTGCCTGTTGGAAAAAAAGGTATAGTCTCTTTCCGTGGCGTGGAAGCACCTCCATATATCGTAAAGCTCCTCTTGGTGGAGTATGGACTGAAGGGATAGGGTTCCTTTTGACTGTCCTGAGGACGTGTCCAGCGTCGGATCTGAGGTTATGTTGAAGTCTCCGCATATTAATAGGTTCCCATATTTCATGGAATTAGCTTTGTGTAGGACTTTTTTGATGAATCTGATTTGGTATGTATTCGGGGCATACAGTGTGATCTTGGTATATGGTTTGGAATTGATGTCACCTGTGAAGATTATATACCTGCCTCCTGCATCGGTGAAGACATCCTTAGGTTGTATGGATAGCGAGTCCTTGAAAGCTAATAGGACACCTCCTTTTTTACTATTTGGTGTGTTGGCCATATAAATGATTGGGAAGTTTTTATGCTTACATTGAGGAGCATTATTTAACTGGAAGTGTGTTTCCTGGACATAAAGAATGACCGCTTTATGTGTGCTGGCTTCCTTCCACAAGGAGAATCGTTTAGCTGGGTGGTTTAGTCCCCGGGTATTAATTGAAAGGCATGTTATCGTCATTGTGAAGGGTACGTGTGGTTTTGTGGGGTGATGTGGTAGAAGTACTCACTGCGCCCGGTTGGTTGGTAGATCTTTGTGGATTTGTGATTGGAGGTAAGTCTTTTCATTTCTTCATGTGTCTTAGTTGGTCCGGTTCTTTCGTAGAAGAAACTGTGTATATCAAAAACAAAGGGTACAGAAAGCAAGGAAAAAAAAAGTAAGTTAACAGGGGTTCTATAAGAAATGGATCCATTAATTGATCCCTGTGCAGGTGTAACTGCTACTGGTTGACTGGGGTGTAGGTAAGAGTTAAGCCTAAGCTCTTCCCTGGAGATAAACTGATTTGTAACTGTGTGGAGTGTTATGAGCTTCCACCATTGCTTTTTTTGGTTGAACGCTTGTGGGAGACGATTTGCCACTCGCTCTGTATAGGCCTTAAGTCCCTCTTCTAAGGTGGACACCGAGACTGTTTGACCATTGTGAGTGATCGATAAGGTAGCAGGGTACTTCTATTTATGTAAAATGTTGTGGATTGGTTGACGGTTAACAAATTCCTGCGGCGTTGAAGAGTGTGTCTGGACAAGTCAGGCAGTACTCTGATGGCGGCATACTGTTGTGGAATGTTTTCCTGTTTGCGGGAGACTTGCAGAATGCGATCTTTTATATGGTATTCTCATTAAGACATCTCTTGGTGTGTCATCAGGGAGGAAGGACGGTTTTGGTACCCTGTGGATCCTGTCCACTAGAAGATCTGATGCAGTTGCTTCAGGTATTAAGGTGGAAAATAGGGTCTGAGCATATTGCAGAAGCTGAGAAGGGGGGACAGATTCTGGAACACCCCTCAATTTGAGGTTGTTCCTCCTGGATCTGTCCTCGAGGACAGCAATTTTATCTTTTAGCCATGAAATGTCCTCCCCTTGTGCTGTGTGCGCTTCTACCATAACATTGTAAGATGAGGTATATTCCTTCATCTTGTGTTCCACCTGGTTCACTCTGCGGCCTAGCGTCTGCACTTCCCTCTGGCACTCAGTAATTCCTCTCATCATATCTGCCTGTAATGAGGAGCGCAGGGACAGCAGCATGTCCTTCATTAAGGTATCTGATACTGGTCTATCTGCTGTGGGGAACTCTTTAATGGGATCTCGGCCCTGATCGCTCTGGCCTGTAGTATTGGGAGGCCCGCTTACCTCCATGGCCGGATCTGCCTGTGGTCTGACCGGCGAGTCCCTCCGTTGCCGTGATTTGGCTGGGCTTCGGGTTGTGGGGGTAGATGGGCCCGAGGATTGTGTACTGGGAGGGTTGTTCAGGCAGGAGGGAGCCGCTGATGTCCCCGCTCCGCCGTTCTGTCCAAGGCCCTGGTCCGGCCTGTCAGCTCGGGCGCCGCCGCCATTTTGTTGAGGCCCGCACGACGCATAGAAGCTCGTCATCTTCTGCAGCTGCTGTGGGGTTTTTTGGTGCCGTGGCATCCTCATCGTGCTCCGCGGGGATTTGGTGTCTGGATGTCAGTGTTTGGGGCTGCGGGTGGTGCTGGTGGGCTCTGATGTTGACGGATTATCTCCGGTGTGCGAGCGGAGCTTCTGGATTACGCGTCCATCTTGGAGTCCAGTCGCCACGCCCCCTATTCGGGATAATACATTATTGATAAGTAGCATAGAACCCTGTGGGCAGGCTATTAGTTCCTGAGGCTTTGGACATTGCAAGTCAGCAATGGCTATTTGAATTTCATATTCACCTTTTCAGTGAAAGGGGCTCCAAGTAACTGGGCCTCAGTCTCACTTAGGTGTGGTAGGATCAGCCGCTGCAAATAATTTTTGCTGTATTATTTAGGTGGTTCTGGAGCCAGACAGGTCATTAAAAGGAGAAAATATTACAGCGCACACATGCAAAAAAGACATTTACCTCCAGCAAGGCTAGTTTAAAACATCTAACAATTTAAAAAAAAAACATTATCAAAAAATATGGGGATTTGGTCACACCATATTGCTATATGGTGCTAAGCCCACTTACTGCGACAAAGTACCCCATGATTAGTGGGTCCTATACTATTCATAGATTGGGAGATCCTGCTTCTCTAAACCATGAGAGCAATACACTCTTCTAAAAGATGCATTAAAGATGGTGCAGCCATAAGACCGTACAGTAGAAGAAAATATTACAGCGCACACATGCGAAAAAGACATTTACCTCCAGCAAGGCTAGTTTAAAACACCTAAACATTTTCAAAAAAACATTATCAAAAAATATGGGGATTTGGTCACACCATATTGCTATATGGTGCTAAGCCCTCTTACTGCGACAAAGTACCCCATGATTGTTTTTGATAATTTTCTTTGGGGGGGGTCCGGACGTCGAGAGGAGAGGACATGTGACTGCAGGGCTTCGCGGACCCTTTTGCAATCCATGGCCATCTAGCGCAATCACCATCTGGGAGAGCTTCCAAATTCTCCCCAGCAGCCATCAGACTTTTCCTACACCACCCCGGGGGATATTAGTGGAGCCTAAGCGGCCGTTCGGGCTGTAATCAGGCTCCAACGGGTGCTACACCAGAAAGACCTGCCGCCATCTTGCGGCCTGTGTGATCCCCTCCGCCCTCGGCCTCGAGTGCCGCAATCAGCAGAGCGGAGGGAGTCCTTTCCATCCTCACCTGTGCGGACTGTTCCCGGGAGGAGGCTGAACTGCGAGGATACCCGAAATACCGCCGGAGGGCTCGTGGCGGTGAGATCAGAACGGCCGCGACCTACGGATATCCTGCGGCCTGTATAGCCTCCGGCGTCCCCGGACTCTAGTAACACAGTCGGCGCACAGGGGGTCCGCTGACCCCAATATTCCCACAGCGGAGATCAAGGGGAGGAAGCTGGCTGATACAATCTCCTGAGAAAGCACCAGAGGAGTAATATAAAGAGATTCACGGGCATCCACCGCACTCCACCATCCTGCGGCCTATTATACAAGGTGCATCCTCCATGTTAAGGTACTGTGTGCTCTGGGGTTACTGTGCTGCTTTTCTAGTGCCTCCACTACTGCTAGAACTGGGTCTTGAAGCAAGCCTGTACCTACTTAGACAGCTCAGACACCCAGATCTTTGAATGACCACTGCTTCCAGCATTCAGATCACCCTATTCCCATTGCTCTCTTCACAATAGGAAGATCAGACTGTTAACTGCTTATTAACCACTAATATAAATTGTTCTCTGGCCTGCCCCTGGCCTTGGCATGTTGATCACGCTTGCGGCCTCTGCACCCCCCCCCAGATCTGATTTCTATTTCTCAAGCAACCCAGGGGCACATGCGCTGTCCTCTGAGATAGTAGATACGTGATTCCTGAGCCCCGCTCCCGTCCAGTGATCCGCGGCCTCTGTACAGCTACATAAGCCTCAAATAGCTCCAGAGGCGAGACGCCACAACTCCGCTACACATTCCGGCACCCTATGGGCAAAATTGGTGATCAGAGATCCTTCTATCGAACCACGCAATGCTCAAAATCCTCCTCTACCATGGATCGCTTCCTAACTAAGCCTCAATCCCCGGTCCCAATTTCTCAGGGAGATCCAGAGGAATTTGGTAGACCCTTAATGACAGAGAATGGATCACAGCAACAGGCCGTCCATCCCCATGCAACCTCCTCTTGACCCCAGAGATGATGGATCTTAAACTCCAGGCCCTGGCCCAGCATGTAACAAGAGACATAGCACAAGAGATGGGGAAAATATCTAGAGAACTCAGGGGAGAGATTGACGCATTGGGAGAACGCACAGCTTCTCTAGAGACAAAATTTGATGAATCTCTGGTCTATGTACAAGCTCTTGAAGAGGAAAATGCAATTCTTAAAAATTCAGTGTCCCAACTGCAGCTTCAGCAGGAGGACCTCGAGAACAGAGAGCGACGCCAAAACCTGAGAATACGCGGAGTCCTTGAGACTGTTGCTGATAACAATATCAGGCCTTATCTCTTAGGCCTATTTAACAACCTGGCTTCTGAAGTTGTGGACATTGACTGGTGCCTTGACAGGGCTCATAGGTCCCTGGCCCCTAAACCCCCAGCGGGGGCCAGACCATGTGACATAGTGGTACATTTCCACTTCTATGAAAGTAAATAGATTTTAACCAGGGCCACACACAATAGATCAGGCATTGACTACAAAGGTGACAGAATCCAACTGTTTAGTGCTCTCTCCCCGATCACCCTGGCTAAACGTCGCTCTCTACGACCCATCACCTCTCATCTATAGCAACACAAGGTCCCTTATTACTGGGGCTTCCCATTTCGCCTCAATGTTACTTTAGAGGGGGTCCAACATGTCCTACGGGACCTTCAGGAAGGTGATGCTTTCATAAAATGGCTAGGTCTGCCTCCTCTTCCTGCGGACATAGAACAGGCTTTGCCTACCACTCCAAAATCACTGTAAGCCCCGTCCAGAATCTGGAACCCAGTGAGAAGCAGAGGATCAAAGGCCTACTCCACTCCCCAGCTATCTCAACGCTCAAGACCTCCCACCTGATTTGAAGTGGACATTCTTACCTGATCCATATCCTTATTATGGGACCTGATTGATGTCTGATTCCCTGATAGGGCCCACCATGTTTGCAGTGCGTCCCCTACATGCGAACGCCCTGCACAGTTTAGGCTACTGTTATTGCCGGTATACATTTCTGCTATTGCAGTCCATTTTCCATAGGTTGTAAGATGCAGTTGATTTTTGTTTAAAGGTTCTTTCATGGCTGCATCTTTCCAGGTAGGGATGAGCTTTGTGTTCGAGTCGTTCGGTCGTTCGCCGAATTCCGAACGATATGGGCCGTTCGCGCCAAATTCGTGTGGCGCGTCACGGCCCATAATTCACTGCGGCATCGCAGTGCATTGCTTCCTGATGATTGGCCAAGCATGCACTATGACCCGCATGCTTGGCCAATCACAGCGCCGCCTGAACAGAGAGCCGTAATTGGCCAAAGCCAAGGAGGCTTTGGCCAATTATGGCTCAGGGGATTTAGTACACGCCCCACACTATATAAGGCCGCCTGCACGGCTGCCCTGTGTAGTGTGTGTTCCGGCGTTGAAAGAGATAGACAGAGAGACAGTGTCATTTGATTTGAGTTAGATAGATTAGGCAGAACAGTCAGTCAGTTAGCTGCACTTACAGTGTATTGTGTATATATATGCATCCCAGGTGTTGCATATATATATATATATACACTGTATTCAGTTTAGCTAGATCCGTTCCTGTTATCTTCTAGACTATTTACATTTAGTGCAGTGCGTCCTGCTCACAGTGTTCAGCTAGATCCGTTCCTGTTATCTTCCAGACTATTTACATTTAGTGCAGTGCGTCCTGCTCACAGTGTTCAGCTAGATCCGTTCCTGTTAAATTCTAGACTATTTACATTTAGTGCAGTGCGTCCTGCTCACAGTGTTCAGCTAGATCCGTTCCTGTTATCTTCTAGACTATTTACATTTAGTGCAGTGCGTCCTGCTCACAGTGTTCAGCTAGATCCGTTCCTGTTATCTTCTAGACTATTTACATTTAGTGCAGTGCGTCCTGCTCACAGTGTTCAGCTAGATCCGTTCCTGTTATCTTCCTACTGACAGGCAGGCTTGTCTTGTTACAGTATTAACAGCTACCTAAAGAAAATTACTGGTGTTCTTTTGATCCTATTAGTACCACGGTCAGGCAGCTAGACTATTTACATTTAGTGCAGTGCGTCCTGCTCACAGTGTTCAGCTAGTTCCGTTCCTGTTATCTTCCTACTGCCAGGCAGGCTTGTCTTGTTACAGTATATAAAGCTACCTGAAGAAAATTACTGGTGTTCTTTTGATCCTATTAGTACCACGGTCAGGCAGCTAGACTATTTACAGTTAGTGCAGTGCATCCTGCTCACAGTGTTCAGCTAGATCCGTTCCTGTTATCTTCCTACTGACAGGCAGGCTTGTCTTGTTACAGTATATAAAGCTACCTGAAGAAAATTACTGGTGTTCTTTTGATCCTATTAGTACCACGGTCAGGCAGCTAGACTATTTACATTTAGTACTGCTCACATTGTTCAGCTAAACCTACAAATTAGTGGGGTGCGTCCACCTCACAGTGTTCAGCTAAAGCTACCTGTAGAAGGTTGGTGGTGTTCTCATACTACAGGCAGGCAGTTGATTTTGCTAGCTGCAGTATATATATATATATATATATATATATATATATATATATATATCCCAGCTTAGTGCAGCTACAGGCCATTAGTATGTCTGGAAGGCCAAGAAGGAGAGGCAGACAGTCACAAGCCAATAAGAGAGGGCAAGCAGGCTCTGTGTCTAGTGCTGGTCGTGGAGACAGTGCATCCTCATCAGCACATGGCCATGGGACACGCTTGGCCTTTTTTTCGGCAGCTGGCCGTGTTGAGCCGCAACATGCGGAAGACTTGGTCGAGTGGATGACCAAGCCGTCCTCATCCTCCTCATCCTCTCTCACCCATGCCCAGGGTGCTTTGTCTGGCAAAGCAGCGGCCTCTTCCCTCGGCTCAATGTCATCAGTGACATTAAGCCGAGGAGTCCCTCGAACTGTTTGACCACAGTGTTGGGTACATGCTCCAGGAGGATGCCCAGCGTTTGGAAGGCTCTGATGATGATACTGAGCTCGATGAAGGCAGTAACATGAGCATGGACAGAGGGGGTGCCCAAGAAGGACAGCAATCTGGCAGTCATGCTCCCCCTGCTGCAGCATACTGCCAGGTTTGCTCCAGTGATGAGGAGGGAGGGGATGATGAGGTCACTGACTCAACGTGGGTGCCTGATAGGAGAGAGGAGGAGGAGGAGGAGGCGGCACATCACCAACGAGGCAGGATGCCCTCCAGGGGCCAGCCTAAGGGCAGCACATTGACTGCATCACATGTGCATGGCGCTGCAGTCTCTGCGTGTTATTCAAAAAGTTCTTTGGTGTGGGCCTTTTTTGAGACGAGTGCATCAGATCGCACTGCTGCTATTTGCAACATATGTCTCAAGCGTTTCTCACGTGGCCAAAACATCTCCCGCTTGGGTACCACATGCTTGACCAGACATATGTTGACCTGCCATGCAGTTCGTTGGCAAGCGCATCTAAAAGACCCACACCAAAGAACAAAGAGGACCTCTCCTTGCTCCTCATCAGCTGAGATTTCCAACCCCACTAGACCTTCAGTCCTCTCTGAGACCTGCACTGAGAGGAATGAAGGTGTAGAATTAGGTGTGTCACAGCCAAGTACTTGTGGGCAATCTGCTTTTGGTACACCGACGTCAGATTGTACCAGGCAAATTTCCCTGCCCCAGCTGCTGCACCGCCGAAAGAAGTTTGCTCCCAGCCATCCACATGCCCAGCGGTTGAATGCTAGCTTGGCAAAATTGCTGGCACTTCAACTGCTGCCTTTTCAGTTGGTAGACTCTGCCCCCTTCCGTGAGTTTGTGGAATGTGCGGTTCCTCAGTGGCAGGTACCCAAACGCCACTTTTTCTCACGGAAGGCGATTCCGGCTCTCTACCGGCATGTGGAAGGCAATGTCCATGCCTCGCTGGACAGGGCGGTCAGCGGTAAGGTGCATATTACCGCTGACTCATGGTCCAGCAGGCATGGACAGGGACGTTACCTAAGTTTCACGGCGCATTGGGTGACTCTGCTGGCAGCTGGGAAGGATGCAGGACAAGGTGCAGTAGTGTTGGAGGTTGTTCCACCACCACGCCTCCAAAATGCTAATGATTCTGACACACCTCTCTCCTCCACCCCCTCCTCTTCTTCTTCCTCCATGGCCTCTTCCTCGGAACCAGCGGTGCTCCATAGTCATTCAAGGGGCTACGCAAGTACGCAGGCCAAAAGAGGCCATGCGGTGCTTAAACTGGTGTGCTTGGGGGACAGGAGCCACACTGGGGCAGAGGTTCTGTCAGCTCTGCAGGGGCAGGTTCAGAGGTGGTTGACGCCACGCCAACTTAAGGCAGGAATGGTGGTTTGCGACAATGGCACCAACCTCCTCTCTGCCCTCCGACAGGGACAAATGACCCATGTGCCCTGTTTGGCTCACGTCCTTAACTTGGTGGTGCAGCGGTTCTTGGGCAGGTACCCAGGCTTACAGGATGTCCTGAGGCAGGCCAGGAAAGTCTGTGTGCATTTCCGCCGGTCATATAATGCCAGTGCTCGGCTGACGGACCTCCAAAAGGAGTTTAACCTGCCCAAGAACCGCCTAATCTGTGACATGCCCACCAGGTGGAACTCAATGTTGGCCATGCTGCAGCGGCTGCACATGCAGCAGAGGGCCATCAATGAGTACCTGTGCGACTATGGCACCAGGACAGGGTCAGGGGAGCTTGGTTTTTTTTCCCCACGCCAGTGGGCCATGATCAGGGATGCATGCACTGTCCTGTCACCATTTGAGGAGGCCACGAGGATGGTGAGCAGTGACAGTGCATGCATCAGTGACACTGTCCCCCTTGTCCACCTGTTGGAGCACACGCTGCGTGGAATAATGGGCAGGGCACTTGAGGCAGAACAGAGGCAGGAAGAGGAGGACTTCCTTAGCTCTCAAGGCCCACTTTATCCAGACAGTGTTCCTGCGTGCCCGCCGATCACACAGGAAGAGGATGAGGAGGAGGAGGAGGAGGAGGAGGAAGATTGTGTCAGTATGGAGGTGGAGCCTGGCACTCAGCATCAGCAGCAGTCTTTAAGGGATCAGTCCCAAGAAACACATGGACTTGTACGTGGCTGGGAGGAGGTGGCTGCGGACCATGTCGTCCTTAGTGACCCAGAGGACTCCGGACCGAATGCCTCAGCAAACCTATGCTGCATGGCCTCCCTGATCCTGCAAAGCCTGCGTAAGGATCCTCATATTCGTGGTATCAAGGAGAAGGACCAATACTGGCTGGCAACCCTCCTTGATCCATGTTACAAGGGTAAGGTTGCAGACCTTATCTTGCCATCGCAGAGGGAGCAGAGGATGAAACATCTTCGGGAGGCCTTGCAGAAAGGTCTGTGCAACGCGTTCCCAGAGACTGGGAGGTTACAAACTCCTGTTTCTGGACAACGTGTTGCTGAGGCTTCGGTCAGTCAAAGAAGGAGCGGTGGAGAAGGTGGCCGTCTGACCGATGCGTTCAGACAATTTTTTGGTCCGCAGCCCCAAGGTATGATCGGTTCCAGCAACCATCGACAGCGTCTGTTTTACATGGTGCAGGAATACCTAGGGGCAAGATCAGACTTGGACACCTTTCCCACCGAAAATCCTCTGGGTTACTGGGTCTTGAGGATGGATCACTGGCCAGAGCTTGCACAGTATGCAATTGAGCTACTGGCCTGTCCTGCATCCAGCGTTCTTTCGGAACGCACATTCAGTGCTGCTGGAGGCGTGGTAACCGATCACAGGGTGCGTCTGTCCACCGACTCGGTCGATCGACTGACCTTCATAAAAATGAATCAGTCTTGGATCACCACCAGCTACCAAGCACCTGATGCTGATGTAACCAAATATTTTTTTTTGAAATCTCAGATCCCTTCAAAGACTGCCTATGCTGATGCTGAGTGACTATCGCTGAGTAATTATCCTCTTCCTCCTCAATCATCACGCTGATAGCTTGTAAGAACATTTTTGGTTCTGGGCGCCACCACCAGTGCCTAAGGCACAATTTTTCAGCCCCTGTTTAACAGGGGCGTGTAATTACAATTTTTGATGTAATACTTTGCAGCAGGGCTCGTTCCTGCATTCCAACTAGAGTGTCTGTGAGGGGTTGCAGTGTTGTGGCACCAGCACCAGTGCCCAAGGCCCAAATTTTCTGCTCCTGTCTAACAGGGGCGTGTAATTACAATTTTTGATGCAATACTTTGCAGCAGGGCTCATTCCTGCATTCCAACTAGAGTGTCTGTGAGGGGTTGCAGTGTTGTGGCACCAGCACCAGTGCCCAAGACCCAATTTTTCTCCTCCTGTCTAACAGGGGCGTGTAATTACAATTTTTGATGCAATACTTTGCAGCAGGGCTCGTTCCTGCGTTCCAACTAGAGTGTCTGTGAGGGGTTGCAGTGTTGTGGCACCAGCACCAGTGCCTAAGGCCCAATTTTTCTGCCCCTGTCTAACAGGGGCGTGTAATTACAATTTTTGATGCAATACTTTGCAGCAGGGCTCGTTCCTGCATTCCAACTAGAGTGTCTGTGAGGGGTTGCAGTGTTGTGGCACCAGCACCAGTGCCCAAGTCCCAATTTTTCTGCTCCTGTCTAACAGGGGCGTGTAATTACAATTTTTGATGCAATAATTTGCAGCAGGGCTCGTTCCTGCGTTCCAACTAGAGTGTCTGTAAGGGGTTGCAGTGTTGTGGCACCAGCACCAGTGCCTAAGGCCTAATTTTTCAGCTCCTGTTCAACAGGGGCATGTAATTACAATTCTTGATCTAATATTTCACAGCAGGGCCCTGTGAGGGCTTACAGTGTTGTGGCCACAGCAACACCTAAGGCCCAAATTTCTGCTGAGTATATAGGGCAGGACCCTACTTTCAAACATCTAACTTACAAACGACTCCTACTTGCAAACGGAAGGAGACAACAGGAAGTGAGATGAAATCTACCCCTAGGAAGGGAAATTCTCTCCTGTAAGAGTTAATATGGGAAAAAAATTCTCCTTTCCACTGATGCTTTCCAATCCTTGTTCCACAAAAAAACCCAAATTTTCAAAAAACATTTTTCATTGGGACAAAAAGTGAGGTAAAATCTTCTGAAGAGGAGGAAAGACAGCAAAACAAATGTCACAGGGGTGATAACCCTTCCCTATGTTTTCCAAAAAGCTTAAAAAAGATTTTTTGGCTGGAGCTAAACACGTTAAAAATGTACCCGTTCAAAATTACAAAGAGATTCTACTTAACAACAAACCTACAGTCCCTGTCTTGTTTGCACCGCCTGTATACTGCTGTTCAGAGTATATAGGGCCTGGTGGCCCCACACCTTTCCTTATTTTAATTTGGGTGCGGGGTTCCCCTTAATATCCATACAAGACCCAAAGGGCCTGGTAATGGACTGGGGGGTACCCATGCCGTTTGTCTCACTGATTTTCATCCATATTGCCATGACCCGACATTACATTAAACCCGCAAGCAGTTTTAAATGAGATTTTTTCCTTTAAAAATGACATTTGGTGCAGGGACTGTTCTAAACACGGGAAACACGTGTCACTTTACAGGCATACTATAGACACCCCCCAGGTACGATATTTAAAGGAATATTTCACTTTTTTTTTTTTACTTTAAGCATCATTAAAATCACTGCTCCCGAAAAAACGGCCGTTTTTTTTTTTTTTTTTTTTTTGCCACTTCAGTTAACTTTGTCCAGGGACTATCGTCAGGATGTTATTCACGTATGTCCCAAATCCAGTCACATCATTGTGGCTTTTCAAAGCTTTCCCCTTTTTTTTTTTTTTTAAATAAATGAGCTGTGTAAGTATTATATTGCAATATAGATTTCGATATACATAACTACAATAATACCACCTTGCAATGTGCATAGCATGCAAAGCCGATTAACCGCCTGTTCTCATATAACTATTGTACGTATCTATATGTTAATACTTTTCTTTCTGGTGAACCCGCCCACCCACCCTCCTATATCCCCCCCCCCTATTTGCCCCCTATATATTCAAGGCATATCCGACGACTGACCTAGGTTCAATGCATTGTTCATTTCTCGGCTCTGGCCTCTGGGCTGCTCTTAGCTCAACCCACCCCATTGATAAAGAGCGGGTAGTCCCAACACTAGGATAGTATGGGTGACGGGCACGGCATTGTTTGAATCCACAGGTTCCACATTCTTATAAATTTATTATAGCTGCCTGACCTGGTGTAGAATGTTCTCTCACTCCAGACTGTGGAGTTGACAGTTCCCAGCCAATCTTCCGGGGTGGGAGGGGTTTTTGATTGCCACGACTGTGCGATTAGTTTTCTAGCTTGGAACAGGCATCTTGCTACCGCTACCACCGTATTCCTATCTCTCAGATCATTGGTAACGTGCCCCAGCACACAAGTCCTAGGATCTAACTCTAGGTTGGTTTTAAACGTAGTGTTTATTTTCTTTACAATCTCGGACCAGTACCTCACTAGTTTTGGGCATCTCCAGAACATATGGATCAGATCGCCTGCTCCCCTGCATCTGGGGCAGTCATCGTTGGTTCGACGACCAAACATAAAGAGCTTTTTGGGTGTATAGTAGGACCTATGCAATAGCATCAGATGGGAGGCCTTTTGTGAGGGAGAGACCGACACCTCCGGTCCCAGTTCCAGAATCCTTTTCCACTGTATGTCCGTTATCTCCCCCACATCGGCCGCCCATCTGTCCCTACCCCCGAGAGAACCTACGTGCGTGTTTATTTTCTTTGTTAGTTGAGTGTATATCTCTGTGATTAGCCCCTTAGAGGTCTCTGATTTAATAATTGTTTGTAATAGTGGGATCTTACACCATGTAAGGGGTTGGCTTCCAAATTGCTTGCTTAAGGCGTGTCTAATCTGTAAATAACTGTAGAATACGTGGCTTGGTAGCCCGTATTCATGCCTCAGTACCTCGAAGGGTTTCAGGGTATTCCCTTCATATATCTGAGTCAGTCGATAAACCCCGTTTCTCTCCCACAGCTTATTCCTGTCGACGGATAGTAGTTCCTGCAGGTTCTTGTTGTTCCAGATTGGTGAGTATTCTGAAATTCCCTTGTACCCCATTATTCGCTTAGCTGTCTGCCAGACCCTGGTAATCATTTTAAGTGTTGAAATCTCTCCCTGCAATGAGTCTGCCTCCAATGCCTCAACCAATGAGCTATGTGGGCTTCCCTGCAGAGCGATCTGGGCGCTCTTACTCCCCCCCCCATCGTTGGCGCATCCCCCAAGTTGCTGTAGCTGGGCTGCCAGGAAGTAGGTAAACGGGTGTGGGACCCTCAGTCCCCCCTCCGTAGCGGGGCACTGCAATTTTTGTAGGCTAATCCTGGCCTGTCCTTTTTTCCAGATTAATTCCCTAAAAAGGGATTGGATTCTTTGAAACCACTTCTCCCCAATCCATACTGGGGAGTTGTGGAGCAGGTATAGTAGCTGGGGCAGCCATACCATCTTGATTAAGTTGGCCCGGCCCGCCATAGATAGAGGGAGTCTACACCAGATGTCACATTTTTTTTTAAATTTTGATAGGAGAGGGACCAGGTTGTCTTCAATAAACGCACCAGGGTCCTTGGACAGCACGACACCAAGGTACTTCATTTTCCCGGTAACTCTCAGTTGGGGTAGACTCATTGAGATAGAGTTAGCCAATGGATCGACCGGCAGGAGCGAAGATTTCTCCCAGTTGATAGTCAGCCCTGAGAATTTTCCAAAGTCCTCCACTAGGTGCATTACTTTCTCCAATGAGGAAGACGTATCCCCAAGGAAGAATAGGACATCGTCCGCAAAAAGCGCTATTCTCTCATCCTCGCCTTTTCTATGGAAACCCTGTAGTTCAGATGATGATCTCACCGCTCCCGCCAACGGCTCCATAGCTAAAACAAACAACAGCGGGGATAGGGGACAGCCCTGTCTTGTCCCTCTTTCGAGAGGGAAGCTTTCCGAATAGTCATTGTTTATCTTAAGTCTAGCCCTTGGATGGCTGTAGAGAATTTTTAACCAGTTGATGAATACGAGGCCGAATCCAAACTTCTCCAGCACCCACCAAAGATATTCCCACTCCAGGCTGTCAAAGGCCTTGGCGGTGTCTAAGGACAGTATGGCTCTAGGCCCCGCGTTCTCCGTTGGAACCTGGAGATTCAGGTATGCCCTTCTGATGTTGGTGCTGGTAGACCGACCGGGAATAAATCCCGATTGGTCTGGGTGCACGAGTTTTGCAATACACTTGTTTAGTCTGGACGCTAGCGCCTTTGCTACAATCTTAGAGTCCGAGCACAGTAGTGATATCGGTCTATATGAGGTGACTTCCAATTGGTCTCTTCCTTCTTTTGGTATCACCACTATATCAGCCTCCAACATTGATGAGGGTAACCTCCCATCCTTAGTCGTCTGTTCCAATACTTTTAGAAGCTCTGGAAGTAGGACCTCCCCGTACTTTCTGTAAATCTCCAGTGGCAGACCATCCGGGCCAGGGGATTTCTGACCTGACAGCTCTGCGACAGCTTTTTGCAACTCCTCCAGGGTCAGGGGAGACTCCATCTCGCTCCTGTCCCCTTCCGAAAGCACGGGCAGATCCACCCCTTCCACAAACCTATCCATATCGCGCCGGTCCGAGCCCCGGCGCGACCTGTACAGGTCCCTATAAAACGTAGTAAAGGTCTCTAGGACCTTTGCGGGGTCGGAGGTAATCTCACCAGCCGGTGTCCTAATTGAGAAAATGGCCGATGGGGCTAGGTTAGACTTGGTTATGAGTGCCAGCATCCGACCTACCTTCTCCCCTTCGCCATAGTAATTTTGCTTCTGGAACAATCTTTTATTTTCTGCTCTTCTGTTAATTAATTCCCTGTATTCTTGTTGTTTACTGAGCCAGATCTCCTGTTTTGCATCTCCTGTTTTGTGCTTCTGAGTCTGTAGCCTCCCTACTGGCCCTCACCTCCCATTCCCTTGATTTTTTCTTTACTATGACAACCTGTTGATGTAATAGTCCCCTAAGGAACGCTTTTAGAGTGTCCCACACTACCCCCGCAGGGGCTGTGCCTACATTGAACGTTACAAACTCTTTTAGTTTGGAAGTAACTTCTACTGGGCTACTTATTAAATCCAACCATAGTGGTTTTATTGTCCACCTTTTTCGGCTAGATCTAGTATTTAAGTTCAGAGTCAGGATTAGGGGGGAGTGATCTGAGATACCCCTCGGCTTGTACTCTATGTCCCCTATTATTTGCAGGGCTTCACTATTACCTACTGCCATGTCTATACGTGAGAGAGTGGAGTGTGATCCCGAATAGCAAGAGTACTGTCGGGTTTTTGGGTTATGGGATCTCCACAGGTCGCACCACCCAACCTCTTCCAGAAGTTGGCCTAAGCGGCCCTCCGAAAGCCTTTCCGCCCGATTTATAGGCGGAAAACGGTCCATTTTGTTATCCAAAACTGCATTGAAATCCCCTACCAATATTATCGGTACATCTGGCTTGCTCTCGACAAATTCCAGCAGCTCCAAAATAATCTCTGTTTTAAACGGAGGAGGGATATAAATGTTTGCTATTACCAGAGGCTTATTTTCCACGACGCAACTCAAAAAGACATAACGACCCAGCGCGTCGATTCGGGCTTCCCTGCAGGAAAACGAGATACCTCTCCCCACCAATATACTCACCCCTCTTGAATATGAGGTGTAAACTGAGTGATACTGTACTTGGAATTTGTGGTTCCGAACATGTAGTTTGGTATCATTAATGAGGTGGGTTTCCTGCAGGCAAGCCAGTCCAACGCCATGAACTTCCATTGCTGCGAAAACCGCTGCCCTTTTAGCTGGGTCACCCATGCCCCTGATGTTCCAAGAGCCTATCCTTAGCATTTTAAAAGATATTTTGGTAAAAAAAAGCAAGAGAGCAGCAAAGAGAAAAGGAGAAGAAGAGAAAGAAAAAAAAGCCAAAAAAAGAAAAGACAAAAAATATCCAAAAGGAGAGGGCGTTTCATTTGTGTGCTGGTAGGTACCAAATTATTCGTGAGCACTGTAGTTGTGTTAATCAAAAAAGTCAAAAAATAAAAAATAAATAAATTGGGGACGGGCAAGGGGCCCCCGCGTCCGGGGGCTCCCCCCCCCCATATTTCCTGGCTGCAAGTGCAAACTCCACGTGCTGGTATGATTTACATTTATTTTTACAAACCCACCCTTCGTGACTTTATGTACCTTGCATTTACCCCATTGCCTAACCCTATATCTCAATATAGACCCCCCTCCCCCCCTGCCCTCAACTTTGTGTATCCCCCTTGTTAGTGATCCCCCCCTCTGCCTAGTTAGGCTAGCCCTAGGGGCTGTGCTTGTGACCTTGTTCCCCCCTCCCAACCATACAAAAAATTCCTCCCCATACTTATGCTGAGAAAATGTGTTGTGACTCACTCCCACACTCTTGCCCCCCTCCCCCCCTCCCTCCACCCTCCTCCAGAACCCCGAGACAACATTTACAGCATACAAAACTAGTGAGCTCACATCCTTCCTCCGTGCTTCCATCTCACACCCCCCCTTCCCCCCTCCCGAGTCCCCCGTGTCCACTACTGGTTACTATGGAAAAACAGGCCAAAAGGGAAAAAAAAAAAAAAAAAAAAAGTCACATTATCCTCTTTTCCTGTCCAAATTTGACCTTGTTTGACCCCTAGGTCTGCAGGTCCGCTTTGTTATCATCTAGCCATTTTGTTGCCCCCGCTATTGTGTCGAAAAAATGGGTGGACCCCAAGGCAGTGATACGCAGTCGTGCAGGGTACAGCAGGGCGTATTCTAAGTTATAGGACCGCAGACTGCGCTTAACGTCCCTGAATTCAGCCCTCCGCTTCTGTAGGTCTGGGGAATAGTCAGGAAAGAATAGGATCTTGACTCCATTGTATAGAATATCCCCCAGCTCTCTGGCCCTACGCATCAATGTTACCTTGTCTCTGTAATTGAGAAGCTTCATTATTATTGGCCTGGGATGCCCTCCAGATGGTGGGGCCCTAGTTGGAACTCTGTGAGCTCTTTCAATAGCGAAGAGGTGGGAGAAGGTTTCCGTCCCAAATATTCCCTTGAGCCACTTCTCCAGAAACTCCTCAGGGTAGGGGCCCTCGCTCCGCTCCGGCAGGCCTACCATCCTCACGTTGTTCCTGCGAGACCTATTTTCCATTTCCTCTATTTTGACTTTGTGTAAGCCCATCTGCATTTTTAGTGATTTGAGCTCTTGCTTCAATGGGATTAGTTCGTCTTCAGCCTGGCTAACTCTCTCCTCCAGTGCAGTTGTTCTACCGATAGTCCTTTGCAGTTCTTGGCTTAGCATAGTTATCTCTTCTTTCAATCCCGTCAGCTGGTCGCACAGGTCGCTTAAGGAAGCCTTACAAGAATTAACAGCACATAAGACATCTTTTAATGTGGGTTCGGCTTCTGATGGGGCGTCATGTGCCGCAATCTTGTTAGCTGCTAATCCCGCGGCCTCACCAGCAGATCTATTGCTGCTCACCGTTTTTGTTGTGTGCGTTGCCGCTGGCCCTTTTCCTAGGCTCCTCCTGTCCCCTAGACCCCCTGCATGCGGCCCGTCCTGCTGCTGCTGGGTGTTTTTAGATGGAGATGAGGTAGGGAGATGCACGAATTTTTCCAGTTTAGCCGCGGCGGCAGCTGCTGCCTGGCTCGCTTTTTCCTTTGATGTGCGGGTCGTTTGGGAGCTGGCGTTGTCCTGCTGTTGCAGTTCCTCTCCCTTTTTCCTGGTCATGGCTTATTGGGTAAGTCAGGGGAGTATATGGAAGGATTAAACCGCTCGCGGGGTTGGTACTTTCCCTTCTCCCTCTCTTCACCTTAGCCCATTTGCGGGTACCACTAGGGTAGTTATCCACTTTTAAGAATAGGCGGTGTTTCAGTTCTATTCAATTAGTGTGGTGTGGCAAGGGGTTAACGTCTCTTTTTTTTTTTTGACGCAACCCTCCGCTAACCATCAGGGGGTGACCTCTCTTCTAACATGCACAGATCACTATGTATCGGAGTATCAGGTAGCCCAAGCCAAGCCTGCCTAAATGCCAAGGTTGACCGTTAAGTGACAGTATGTCAAGCTGCCTGGGCCCACCTGAACCTCCCCCTCCCCTTGTCCGTGGTAGATAACTAAGCCTTTAAAAAAGATAAGGGAAGACAATCCACCCCTGGTGTGGCTACAGAAATTGGTACCTTGAAGCTGCCAAAATGCCTGGGCAGCACAGGGATGCCTCTGGGGCTTAATCCCCTCGCCGATGGTGCACGCCGTCCATGCTGCTTCTCCCCGCCGACGCCGATGCCGTTGCCCGGGCAACTGTCACACGCAGACAACCTGAGCTCCTCCACACCGCTCCGTGAGCTCCGATCTGCGTTCTTCCCGAGCGGCTGTGTCAGTGCACCGCCGACACGCTGGGGGGGGGCAGAGCTAGGGGGGCCAGGCGGCCAGGGAGACGCCAAGGTCTGCAGGGTGAAGGAGGCTCCGTCGGTCAGCCGGAACGCTGGCTGGATCCAGTGGTCACGGAGGCATCGGGCTGGGGGAGGATCACTTGCTCTCACTCTGACATCCGGTCACGCCCCACTAAAACGGCCGTTTTTAAAAGTTTTTTTTGCATTGATACATGTCCCCTGGGGTAGGACCCGGGTCCCCAAACCCTTTTTAGGACAATACCATGCAAATTAGCCTTTAAAATGAGCACTTTTGATTTCGAACGTTCGAGTCCCATAGACGTCAATGGGGTTCTAACGATCGTGCAAACTTTCGGTCCGTTCGCAGGTTCTGGTGCGAACCGAACCGGGGGGTGTTCGGCTCATCCCTATTCCCAGGTTACCCAGAGTTGTAATTAGTCAGGCAACGCTATAGGCGGGTCACTGTGACGGATAGTTGCGGGTCCCTTACCACTTTGGAGACGGCTATGCTCCCCTACTGGTCCTCGGGCTTCGGCCGAGGATTCCTGAGTAAATTTTGCTCAGTCCTTTTTGTGCTGTTGTTTTTTTTCTTTTTTTTTCTTTTTTTTCTCAGTTTTTGGGCCTCACAGGCCTTTTTGTTTTTAAGCAACATAATCGTTCATGACCCTTTTTTTGGATCATCCCAAGTTAGTTCAAACACTTCAGTTCTTCTCTTATTTTTCCATTTTTTTTTCTACTTCATGGTTTTTTATTTTCAGCTTGGTAAATGATCATCTCATGATAAGGGCTCTTTTGAACAGGCTAAGGCCTGTATTTAGGCCATGTACGCATATTTCTATTATTAAGCTGTTGTTCATTGTTTTGAATATCCCAAAGCTGAAATGTAATGTCTATCTATGGCTTTGAAACTGTTATCATATAATGTGAAGGGTTTGAATTCCATTAAAAAGAGATGGATGGCCTTGAAGGAATTCAGGGCCTCTGGTGTGGATGTCATCCTGGTTCAGGAGACACACTTCCGGGTTGGGGGTTCCCTGAAATTTGCCTCTAGACACTTCCCAGTGTCCTTTCTAGCTTCCGACCCATCTGGAAGGGCTGAAGTGGCAGTCTTGGTCAAACGTTCATGTCCCCTCCAGATCAAGTCCACCCATCTAGATCCTCATGGGCGTTATATAATTTTGGAAGGCACATATTTATCTAACCCTATGACGATCATGAATGTATATGCTCCTAACATGGGTCAAATTAAATTCCTTGCTGAAGTCTTTGAACGATTACACAGAATAGCTCACCCCTTCATGATAGTTGGAGGTGACTTCATGAAGGGGTTCAGGATAGGAAATCATTGTTCAATGCAGTGTTACCTTCTGTCCCACAATCCCTAGCAAATTCTTTCAGGAAGCTGATTCGCACCCACCGTCTGTTTGATGCTTGGCGTATTAAGCACCCGGTTGGTCGTCAGTATTCGTTTTATTCCCCTCCCCACAAGATGTTTTCAAGACTTTATTATTTTCTAGCGACAGCCCCTCTGCTTTCCCACACAGTGTCTTCTGAACTGGGTCCAATTACCTGGTCAGACCACGCTCCTCTATTCCTAGATCTTTGCCTCTCAGCTGCTTTCCCAGGAGGTGTACCTGGAGACTTAATGAGTCCCTAATTAAACATCCCAAATCTAGAGATAAACTTCTCACTGACCTAACTAAGTATTTTCACTTAAACACAGGTTCCGTGTCAAGCCCGTCCGTCCTCTGGGAGGCTCACAAGGCCTTTTTTAGAGGACAGTGTATCTCTGTGGGATCCCAGAGAAAGAGGGACTCGGCTCTTCAGAGGTCCTCTTTGATTTTGGAACTAGCGGCTGCCGAACGCTCTCTGCTACATGCCCCCATGATGGGCCGGCTGCGCACGGTAACCTCTCTATGCACCCATATAAAGTCTTTAGACATGTCCAAAATAGATAAATCTATTCTGTGGGCAAAACAAAAATTCTCTCAATTTTCAAATAAACCACATGGGATGTTAGTATCTAGGCTTAATCCTAGGCCCTACCTATCTTTCCCGACACATATAAAATGCTCCAATGGGACTCCCACCTACTGTCCGCAGTCAATGACCCAAGCATTTGGGGAATTTTACGACAAACATTATAACTGCCTCTCCCCTGACCAATACCCCCCCTTTGACCAGAAAGCTTTTGAAACATTTATGACGGATCTTCACCTCCCCTTACTTACTGAGATAGAGGTGCAGATTTTAAATGAACCCATTACTGAAGAGGAGCTTACTCATACTGTCAAGACCCTTCCATACCATAAAGCTCCAGGTCCAGATGGCCTTCCCTACACTTATTATAAGACCTTCCTCCCGACTATTTCAAAACACTTGGTATCTTTATTTAACTCCCTTCTACAAGGTCAACGCCTCTGCCAACAATTTTTACACTCCTATATTACGGTCATACCCAAACCGGACAAAGACCCTTCGCTTCCAGACAGCTATAGGCCAATTGCGCTTTTAAACTCTGATTACAAGCTCTTTACCAAAATTTTAGCTAACCCCCTTTCTCAATTCTTGACGAAATTAATAGATAAAGATCAAGTGGGATTTGTCCCTTCTAGGTGTGCAGGGGATAACACTAGACGAACCATTGACCTAATTGACATATTAAATAGAGTTCGCCGACCTGCCCTGATCCTTAGCCTAGATGCCCAAAAGGCTTTCGATCAACTAAGCTCGCCATACATGTTCGCAACCCTTACTAAGTTTGGACTGAGAGGTCCGTTCCTTTCGGCCCCCCGTGCCCTTTACTCCAACCCCTCCTCTCAGGTCCAATTAGCGTCCTTTACACCCAGGTCATTTCCTATGTCAAATGGTACCAGACAGGGCTGTCCCCTCTCGCCTCTCCTTTTCATACTATGCCTGGAGCCATTGGCTGAGGCTATTAGATCTCACCCAGATATACGGGGGGTCCCTATGCGACAAAGAGAATATAAACTTTCTTTATTTGCCGATGACGTGCTTCTGACTCTCACTAATCTCCATGTATCACTCCCATCCCTACATGCCCTCCTATCTCAGTTCTGTTTAATCTCGGGTTATAAGATTAACACGTCCAAAACTGAGGCCCTGCCTTTACATATCCCTCCTGATGATCTCTTTTCACTAAAAAATTCTTATCCCTATCGCTGGTGCACTTCATCCCTCAAATATTTAGGAGTACAGATCACCTCGTCATATTCTACCCTTCATTCAGCCAATTACATCCCCTTATTTAAATCTATCAAAGATATGTGAAATAGATGGAATCCCCTACCGATATCTTGGATTGGCAGGATAAATGTTCTGAAGATGTCAGTGATGCCCAAATTATTATATTATTTTGAAACACTTCCTGTCCTTATCCCGATGGCCCAATTGAAACTCCTTAGAAGATGGTTTCTCAATTTTATATGGAGGGATGGGGCCTATAGAGTAGCCAGTTCGCTCATTTTTTCCCCCAGGGGGCAGGGGGGTATGGGGGCACCGGACATCCATAAGTACTATTTGTCCTGGGCCAGCTTGCGTCCCCCAAATAGGTGGAGAGAGATAGAGATGGGTTCGCTGTTCCCGGTCCACCCCTGTTCCCTGGTGTGGTCTCCTGCTTTATTTGCTGACCCCAAGCTCCACGATCTCTGTCTGGGACCCACACAGTTCTCACTAGCGATCCTGCTATACCAAGTTCTCACTAGCTTCCTCATGCCCACCTCTCTCCAATGTGCTATTTAATCCCCTTCTACCTGATAGCCTCTCACACTCCTGGATGTTCCCTTGGGCCAAGGTGAGTTTGTTTCAGCTTAGACATTTTGTACATCCTGTTACCCAGAAAATTTACACCTTCCAGGACTTAGAAATAAAACACCCTATTCCAAACCAGCTGTTCTTTTCATACCTCCAAATAACACATTATCTAGCATCCCTCTCACCTTCTCTTACTTTGACCAAGCCTACACACTTTGAAGTTCTTTGCTCTCAAGGTCCATACCAACCACGACTGATATCTGAAATTAGGGATGAGCCGAACACCCCCCTGTTCGGTTCGCACCAGAACATGCGAACAGGAAAAAAGTTTGTTCGAACACGCGAACACCGTTAAAGTCTATGGGACACGAACATGAATAATCAAAAGTGCTAATTTCAAAGACTTATATGCAAGTTATTGTCATAAAAAGTGTTTGGGGACCTGGGTCCTGCCCCAGGGGACATGGATCAATGCAAAAAAAAAGTTTTAAAAACGGCCGTTTTTTCAGGAGCAGTGATTTTAATAATGCTTAAAGTCAAACAATAAAAGTGTAATATCCCTTTAAATTTCGTAGCTGGGGGGTGTCTATAGTATGCCTGTAAAGGGGCGCATGTTTCCTGTGTTTAGAACAGTCTGACAGCAAAATGACATTTTGAAGGAAAAAAGCCATTTAAAATTACTCGCGGCTATTGCATTGACGATCCGAAAATACACATAGAAGTTCATTGATAAAAACGGCATGGGAATTCCCCACAGGGGAACCCCGAACCAAAATTTAAAAAAAAAATGACGTGGGGGTCCCCCTAAATTCCATACCAGGTCCTTCAGGTCTGGTATGGATATTAAGGGGAACCCCGGACAAAATGTAAAAAAAAATGATGTTGGGGTCCCCCTAAATTCCATACCAGACCCTTCAGGTCTGGTACGGATTTTAAGGGGAACCCCGCGCCAAAAAAAAAAAAAGGCGTGGGGTCCCCCCAAAAATCCATACCAGACCCTTATCCGAGCACACAACCTGACAGGCCGCAGGAAAAGAAGGGGGGACGAGAGAGTGGCCCCCCTCCTGAACCGTACCAGGCCACATGCCCTCAACATTGGGAGGGTGCTTTGGGGTAGCCCCCCAAAACACCTTGTCCCCATGTTGATGAGGACAAGGGCCTCATCCCCACAACCCTGGCCGGTGGTTGTGGGGGTCTGTGGGCGGGGGGCTTATCGGAATCTGGAAGCCCCCTTTAACAAGGGGACCCCCAGATCCCGGCCCCCCCGTATGAAATGGTAAGGGGGTACAAAAGTACCCCTACCATTTCACTAAAAAACTGTCAAAAATGTTAAAAATGACAAGAGACAGTTTTTGACAATTCCTTTACTTAAATGTTTCTTCTTTCTTCTATCTTCCTTCATCTTCTTCTTCTTCTTCTGGTTCTTCTGGCTCTTCTGGTTCTTCCTCCGGCGTTCTCGTCCAGCATCTCCTCCGCGGCGTCTTCTATCTTCTTCTCCTCGGGCCGCTCCGCACCTTGGCATGGGGGGAGGCTCCCGCTCTTCTCTTCATCTTCTTCTCTTCTTCATCTTCTTCTTCATCTTCTTCTTTTCTTCTCTTCTTCTCTTCTTCTCTTCTTCATTTTCTTCTCCGGGCCGCTCCGCATCCATGCTGGCTTGGAGGGACGCTCCCGCTGTGTGATGGCGTTTCCTCGTCTGACGGTTCTTAAATAACGAGGGGCGGGGCCACCCAGTGACCACGCTCCCCTCTGACGCATGGGGACTTGACGGGACTTCCCTGTGACGTCACAGGGAATGCCACAGGGAAGTCCCATCATGTCCCATCCCCCCCTTATTTAAGAACCGTCAGACAAGGAGATGCCGTCACACAGCGGGAGCCTCCCTCCATGCCAGCATGGATGCGGAGCGGCCCGGAGAAGAAGAGAAGAAGAGAAGAAAAGAATAAGATGAAGAAGAAGAGAAGAAGATGAAGAGAAGAGCGGGAGCCTCCCCCCATGCCATGGGTGCGGTGCGGCCCGAGGAGAAGAAGATAGAAGACGCCGCGGAGGAGATGCTGGACGAGAACGTCGGAGGAAGAACCAGAAGAGCCAGAAGAACCAGAAGAAGAAGAAGAAGATGAAGGAAGATAGAAGAAAGAAGAAGCATTTAAATAAAGACATTGTCAAAAACTGTCTCTTGTCATTTTTAACATTTTTGACAGTTTTTTAGTGAAATGGTAGGGGTACAGTTCAGTACAGTTTCACACAGGAGGGGGCCGGGATCTGGGGGTCCCCTTGTTAAAGGGGGCTTCCAGATTCCGATAAGCCCCCCGCCCGCAGACTCCCACAACCACCGGCCAGGGTTGTGGGGATGTGGCCCTTGTCCTCATCAACATGGGGACAAGGTGTTTTGGGGGGCTACCCCAAAGCACCCTCCCAATGTTGAGGGCATGTGGCCTGGTACGGTTCAGGAGGGGGGATGCTCTCTCATCCCCCCTCTTTTCCTGCGGCCTGCCAGGTTGCATGCTCGGATAACGGTCTGGTTTTGACCTTTGGGGGGACCCCACGCCGTTTTTTCTTTTTTTTGGTGCGGGGTTCCCCTTAAAATCCGTACCAGACCTGAAGGGTCTGGTATGGAATTTAGGGGGACCCCCACGTCATTTTTTTTTAAAATTTTGGCAGGGGTTCCCCTTAATATCCATACCGGACCTGAAGGGCCTGGTATGGAATTTAAGGGGACCCCCACGTCATTTCTTTTTTTAATTTTGGTTCAGGGTTCCCCTGTGGGGAATTCCCATGCCGTTTTTATCAATGAACTCCTCACAGTATTGGGTGTTTAATATTTTGGACATAAGCATTTTATTTACCTTTAGTAATATCACTATTAATTTTTAATAATATATCTTCTTGGTTAGAAACTCTTATTTTTTTTATATATTTTTGAATATATTTCTTTAATATATTTTTTGGGTAATACTTACTAAGATCCACTAGATGGCATTAGAAATACTTTTCTAGGTCCTCTTCGTTAGAAATATTCACCTTTATTTATGTGTTTTTTTGGGCAATACCTCTTAAGATCCACTAGATGGTATCAAATTTACTTCCCCACGTATTTGTATTTATATAATTCAGGTGAAACATTAGGAAGCCTATCTTTATAATTAACTGAGGGGTTCCTCCCTTTGTTCCGAGATTATTCATTTAAGTGGTTGATTCCATATATTTTTAAACCAATAAAAGTTTATTCTTATTTAGGTTAGCCAATCGCAGTGCTCTCTGTTACGCTGTTGAGGTTTATAATGCGCATGCGCGTGCGTCGGTGCGTACCCCTGATGACGTAAGTTGTGACGAAACGGCCGTAGGGTCACAACACTATATGTACCATGCATGCACGATTTTAATTCAAACGGCGGTATTGTCGTTTTTATTTCCCTGCTATTTTACAAAGGATTCGCATTTGTTTGTATGTATATGTTATTTTAATTAAACAAAACGAAGACATCTACACCAGCGGAGTCTATTCCTTTGTTTTGTTTCCCCCCTTCTTTTTTTTTTGTATCATACCAATTTTTTGAGCTGGAACCCAGGGAGCCAGTACTAATAGCCCTATGAGAAGAGGTCTCGGAATAGGATCTTGGATAGCACCCCCAGCTGTCGCCGGCTTGCTGCCCAGGAAGGAGATCGTTGTGTTTATTCAGCGGTGCCCTCCGCAATATCCCCAAGGTTGTCTTTCCCCATCTACTAAGCCTGTTTGGCGGTCACAGGCTTTCTGGTAAGCCTCCAATTTATTATCAGGTGGTGGGCAACACTTAAGGGTGAAGATTGACTCCTGACCCTGTATGGAATATCTACACATTTAATTAATTTTTTGGAACTTTTAAAAGATAATTTTCTGGGACTTTTCTCACAATTAACTATTTGTGTACACTTAAATTTATTATTTATGAACACTTTATGCACTGTTATTCTGTTACTTATGATTGTTATTTACACTTTTTCATTAAGGTGTTTGCTATATTGCTCCACACAATTTATCACTGTCTGTTTATATCACTTAGTCCAGCGCTGCACTTTTTGATTGTTTATTAGAACTTCTATGTGTGTTGTCGGACCGGCAATGCAATAGCCGCGAGTAGTTTTAAATGTTTTTTTTCCTTCGAAATGTCATTTTGTTGTCAGACTGTTCTAAACATGGGAAACATGCACCCCTTTACAGGCATACTATAGACACCCTCCAGCTATGAAATTTAAAGGGATGTTACACTTTTATTGTTTGACTTTAAGCATTATTAAAATCACTGCTCCTGAAAAAACGGCCATTTTTAAAACTTTTTTTTGCATTTATCCATGTCCCCTGGGGCAGGACCCAGGTCCCCAAACTCTTTTTATGACAATAACTTGCATATAAGCCTTTAAAATTAGCACTTTTGATTTCTCCAATAGACTTCTAAAGGGTGTTCCGCGGCATTCGAATTTGCCGCGAACACCCCAAATTGTTCGCTGTTCGGCGAACAGCCAATGTTCGAATCGAACATGAGTTCGACTCAAACTCGAAGCTCATCCCTATCTGACATATATAGTCTTCTGCAAGAGAACCTTCCACTCTCCGTGGAGCCCCACACATATATGAGTAAATGGTCACTTCTGATACAACAACAAATCTCTCCACCCCAATGGACTAAAATTTGGACCTCAACATCCAAAATATCCCGATGTGTAGCGCAAAAAGAGACAGCTTATAAGGTGCTTTTGTTTTGGTATAGGACCCCTGAGGTTATTCACCGTTACGATGCTTCCCTCTCTCCTTTATGTTGGAGATGCGGAAGGATCAGAGGTTCCCATTATCACATTTTTTGGCAGTGCGATCTGATAGTTCCCTTTTGGTCCATGGTTGTGTCAGTGCTCCAGCGGATTTTTGAATCCCAGATCCCGTTAGACCCGGTTCATCTTCTTCTAGGTCTCCCATTCCCTGGTTTGGGAAAATCCTTGAACAAACTGGCATTGTATGTATTACTGGCCGCAAAAAGCGCTATCCTTGCGTGTTGGCTCTCCACTCCCCCCCCACCCAGACGCAGCTTATACAATCTATTACTGATATTCGTAGAATGGAGCATATGACAGCCATGGTGGAAGATGATGTGGAGAGATTTGATAGGATTTGGGCTCCTTGGGATCGTTATATACAGGGCCCTTCATAGGGTTTTTCTATCACTGCCCCTTATCTATAAACTGAACTTTTATAATAGAGTTTACAGCAAGATGATCAACCTTTACTGATTTCATTTGGCTCTTATTTGTTGTTTATATTATAATAACTTATATTTACAATATGCACTGGTTTACTGTTATTGCAATCTTACACCTGCTTATTTTATTTTCTTGATTGCTATAACTACAATATGTATACTATGTTTCTTCTATTTTTGAAAAATTTCTTAATAAAAATACAATTTATAAAAGATAATTTTTTTTGAAAATGTTTAGGTGTTTTAAACTAGCCTTGCTGGAGGTAGATGTATTTTTTGCATGTGTGCGCTGTAATATTTTCTTCTACTGTACGGTCTTATGGCTGCACCATCTTTAATGCATCTTTTAGGGTGTGCCCCCCAAATATCTTGTTTGTGTATTGTGTGGATTCTGACCAAATCCCCTTGGGTGAGGAGCACCCCACTCCCTTTATTAAGTACCTCTCATTAGTGTCCACTTGTGTCATGGGTGGAGACCTCAAGATTCTCCTATTTTAGAAGAGTGTATTGCTCTCATGGTTTAGAGAAGCAGGATCTCCCAATCTATGAATAGTGTAGGACCCACTAATCATGGGGTACTTTGTCGCAGTAAGTGGGCTTAGCACCATATAGCAATATGGTGTGACCAAATCCCCATATTTTTTGATAATTTTTTTTTGAAAATGTTTATATGGTGTGACCAAATCCCCATATTTTTTGATAATTTTTTTTTGAAAATGTTTAGGTGTTTTAAACTAGCCTTGCTGGAGGTAAATGTATTTTTGCATGTGTGCGCTGTAATATTTTCTTCTACTGTACGGTCTTATGGCTGTACCATCTTTAATGCATCTTTTAGGGTGTGCCCCCCAAATATCTTGTTTGTGTATTGTATGGATTCTGACCAAATCCCTTTGGGTGAGGAGCACCCCACTCCCTCATTAAGTACCTCTCATTAGTGTCCACTTGTGTCATAGGTGGAGACCTCAAGATTCTCCCATTTTAGAAGAGTTTAATGCTCTGTATGGTCTTATGGCTGCACCATCTTTAATCTATCTTTTAGGGTGTGCCCCCCAAATATCTTGTTTGTTTAGGTCATGAAAAAGGTTACAAAGATCCAAGATACCTCTAACAGGTCAGATGCCATAACTCTGTCCAGGGACCTTAAAGCATTTTTAAAATACATTTTTTTAAATTAAAATAATAAACATGTTTAAACCTATCTGCTCTGTGCAATAGTATTGCACTGAGCAGCTCTGAACCATCTCTTCTAGGGTCCCCCACTTGAGCTGACCATTCCTTTTCTTCTGTGTTTGCCACCATAGCAAACCAATTGCTATGGGGTCAGATGTGCTGGCTTGCCCACAAGTTGGGCTATGTGCATCTATAGACACACACAGCATGGCTCAGCTACTCCCCCTGCTCCCTCCTCATAGCATTTGATTGACAGCAGCAAGAGCCTAATACTCCTGCTGCTGCCTCAGTCCCAGTGAGTAGAAAGGAGGGAAGAGAAGAGATGCAGCCGTGGATAGTGCTGGGCCGAACTACCTTCTGTTCAGTTTGCAGCAGAACTTTAGAATAGAAAGTTTGGTACAAAATAATTAACCCCAATGAAGTCTATATGACCCGATTTATACTGCGTTAAACGTGCAGTAACCCAATGATATATACTGCGTTAAAGGGCTTCCAATACACTGTGCGATGGTGCAATATTTTTTTACCTTAACCACTTCAGCCCCGGAAGGATTTGCCCCAGGGCATTTTTTTGCGATATGGCACTGCGTCGCTTTAACTGCCAATTGCGTGGTCGTACGACGTTGTACCCAAATAAAATCCAAATAAAAAATCTCCTTTTTTTCCCACAAATAGAGCTTTCTTTTGGTGGCATTTGATCACCTCTGTGGATTTTATTTTTTGCACTATAAACAAAAAAAACAATATTTTTTTCTTTTCAGTATATTAAATATAAAAGCAAATAAAAAAAAAATTCTTCATTAGTTTAGGTCGATATATGTTCTTCTACATAGCATAGGTATATAAAACATGGCATAGATAAGTAAAATTATGCATCACAGTCCCCCAGAACAATATCAGGTAGAATAAAAAACATAAAAAAATAGATCAATGTGTATTAGATGCATCAACGTAGGCCTGACGCGTTTCATGGACTTTGTTCCACTCTTCAGGAGTCAGATGCATCTGAGTTCTATATAGATGTATAAAAAACAATATGGTTGCATGTAACTAACCAAGTCAACAAAAAATGAGGGGGAGGAGGGGGGAAAAAAGAAAACCAAAAGGGAAATTGTTAGGCATAACGGGCCATGCCAAGAAATTACTTACATAGTAGCCAAAAATCAGACCGTGCGACAAGAAAAGCCAGGGGTCAGCCATGGAGCCCAGCCCGGGAGCTGAGAAGGGGACCCAACGAGGAACACAGGACCGCACATTCCAAGACCCCGCAACTGGGACGGACTTCTGTACTGTGGGAAAATATGTAAAGGTATCTATGATGATGCAATTAAAGAAAAAAGGGGAGTATTGTGAACTAAAAATCAAAACATGATGGTGAAATGAAACACCAAGACTTTACCTTGTAAGTATGCATAGGTATTGAAAACCACACTAGTAGAGGAAGTCAAGGTGTGCATGAATAGGGTCGCCATGATCACTGGTAACCAGTGAGTGGGGAGTGAGATGCAGGTCCAGCACAGAACGTTAGCTCCCCCTCAGCCTCACGCAGGCAAGACATAGATGGAGAGACATCTTGGCAAATGCCAGAGAAGCTCACTACATGTCAGCCGAGCTGATAAACCACAACGTCTGCACAGAGTGACTACCAACCAGGACGTCAAATGCACAGCGCTGGAGGCATGGCACCGATGCACGGTGGCAAGGTCTGCCCAGTCCCCCAACCATAATAGAGGGGAGGTGAGGGGGCGGACACCAACATGCATCGCAACTCCTGGGAAACAAAACACCTGCTGACCCACCAGCAAGAATCATCACATAGACCCAGTCTGGCCACATGGAGCAAAGATTGTAAAAATGGGGATTTGTGTGTAAATCCCCATTCTGGCTCTTGTGCCTGTGATCGCGGGTGGCTGGCAGTGGTCGTGCACCTGCTATGGCTCTTAAAGGAGCTGCCGTACGAGTATGGCAATTCACCCAGTGGTGCCATTCTACCAATGTATATCGGCGTGAGTCGGTCAGCAAGTGGTTAATGTAAGGAATGCATTAAGGTAGTAAATGTTTCAGCTTTAAAACCACTTTAACCACTTGAGCTCCAGGAGATTTTACCCCCTACATGACCAGGCCATTTTTTGTTATTTAACACCATACTACTTTAACTTGTAATCACGTGGTCGTATTTGATCACCATTGGGTTTTTTATTTTTTGCAATATAAATATATTTTCTACTTTCTGCTATAAAACATATCTAATAAAAACATTTAAAAAAATCTAATTTCTTCATAGATTTAAGCCAAAATGTATTCTGCTACATTTCTTTGCTAAAAAAAAAAATCCCCAAAAAATCCCAATAAGTGTATATTGATTGGTTTGCATAAAAGTTATAGTGTCTACAAATTAATGTATACAGTAGATACTGGAATTTCTATTTTTTCAATATAGATATTCTATTTTTTTTTATACTAGTAATGGCAGTGATCAGCGACTCATAGTGGGACTGTGATAGTGCAGTGGAAAATCTGACACTAACTGACACTTTGTGGGAACTAACTAAATGCCACTGACATCTCCGGTGAGATACTAATACAGTGATCAGTGCTAATAATATACACTGTCGCTGTACTAATGACTGGGAGGGGGTTAACATCTAGGGTGATCAAATTAATTGTGTGCCTAACAAGTGTTAATGTGTTTACTGTGTGCTGTTTTTACAAGGTAATGCGCTAGTTTTTACTCCCTGCTTGCTATGCCTCTTACTAAATACCTTTGACTGTCCACTTTCCAAAAAGGGGTCATTTGGGAAATATTTGTACTGTTCTGGCATTTTTTGACCACAAAAAATTAGATAGTCCATCAGTACATCCGGATTGATTTTGAGATATATATACCATAGTTTGTGGACTCTGTGGAACTTTCCTACAAGACTAAAAAAGAAACACTAATTTGGGTTATTTTCACCAAAGAAATGTAGCAGATTACATTCTGGCCTAAATTTATGAACGATTATTTATTTGCAAAATTTTTATAACAGAAACAACTAGATTTTTGGTCTTTTTTTTGTTAATTTAGCAAACAAATAAAAAAAAAACAGCAGTGATTAAATACCACCAAAAGAAAGCTCTATTTGTGTGAAAAAAATTATAAAAAAACTCATATGGGTACAGTGTTGCATGACCGCACAATTGTCATTCAAAGTGTGACAGTGTTGAAAGTTGAAAATTGGCCTGGGCAGGAATGGGATGAAAGATGAAAGTGCCCAGTATTGGTTAAGGTTATGTCAGAGCCGCAGAATGCATAATCCAGTTATGGAGATTACCCCTGATATTCATTTCAAGAATTTAAAGTATAACTAAAGGCAAAACTTTTTCATTTTGGATAGAGTGGAGAGGGATCAGAACGCCTGTCAGTTTTTATTGATGTCTGTGCCCCATTAGGAGATTCGTATTCTCAATTTAGCCTGTTTACCATTATCATTGAAAGTGAAAATAAAAGTAAAAGAAAATCCCAAATTTTGGGTTGCCCCAGAAAAGTAATAGTGGGGAAATCTTCCAATGGGGACACAAGTTCTGCTGACCTGGGGATCCCCAAGGAATTCCCTTAATTTGCAGGGTTTTTCTCTCACATCCTGTTTGGCTATGGGACATGAAGTGAAGGGAAATCTCCGCAATGGGACATAGAAGGTGAAAAAAAAATCTGACAGGGGTTACAGCCCTCCCTTGCTCTATCCAAAATGAAATAAAATGTATTGCCTATACAGTGTCTTTCAAAAGTATTCACCCCCTTGGCTTTTTACTTATTTTGTTATATTAAAAAAAATTTAACTAAAGGCTGTAATCTGAATTATATGTGATAGATCAGAACACAATAGTCTAAGTTGGTGAAGTAAAATTAGAATAATATATACATAAAACTATTTTTCAGAAATAAAAAAAAATGATAATTGGCATGTGCGTATGTATTCACCCCCTTTGTTATGAAGCCCATAAAAAGCTCTGGTGAAACCAAATACCTTCAGAAGTCACATAATTAGTAAAATGATGTCCACCTGTGTGTAATCTAAGTGTCACATGATCTGTCATTACATATACACTCCTTTTTGAAAGGCTCCAGAGGCTGCAACACCTAAGCAAGAGGCACCACTAACCAAACACTGCCATGAAGACCAAGGAACTCTCAAAACAAGTAAGAGACAATGTTGTGGAGAAGTACAAGTCAGGGTTAGGTTATAAAAAAATCCAAATCTTTGATGATCCCTAGGAGCACCATCAAATCTATTATAATCAAATGGAAAGAACATGGCACAACAGCAAACCTGCCAAGAGACGGCTGCAAAGAGGCCTAAGGTAACCCTGGAGGAACTGCAGAGTTCCACAGTGGAGACTGGAGTATCTGTACATAGGATGACAATAATCTGTACACTACATAGAGTTGGGCTTTATGGCAGAGTGGCAAGAAGAAAGCCATTACTTTTAGCAAAAAACAAAATGGCACATTTTGAGTTTGCGAAAAGGCATGTGGGAGACTCCCAAAATGTATGGAGGAAGGTGCTCTGGTCTGATGAGACTAAAATTGAACTTTTTGGCCACCAAAGAAAATGCTATGTCTGGCGCAAACCCAACACATTACATTACCCAAAGAACACCACACCCACAGTGAAACATGGTGGTGGCAGCATCATGCTGTGGTAATGTTTTTCAGCAGTTGGGACTGGGAAAATGGTCAGATTTGAGGGAAAGATGGATGGTGCTAAATACAGGGATATTCTTGAGCAAAACCTGTAGCACTCTGTGTGTGATTTGAGGCTAGGAGGGGGGTTCACCTTCCAGCAGGACAATGACCCCAACGCACACTGCTAAAGCCCAGACCTCAATCCTATAAAAAATCTGTAGTAAGACTTAAAGATTGCTGTTCACAAGCACATACCATCCAACTTGAAGGAGCTGGAGCAGTTTTGCAAGGATGAATGGGCAAAAATCCCAGTGGTAAGATGTGGCAAGCTCATAGAGACTTATCCAAAATGACTTGGAGCTGTGATAGCCGGAAAAGGTGGCTCTAAAGTATTGGCTTTAGGAGGGTGAATAGTTATGCACATTGACTTTTTCTGTTATTTTGTCCTATTTATTGTTTGCTTCACAATAAAAAAAAAAAACACCTTCAAAGTTGTGGGCATGTTTTTTAAATTGAGTGATGCAAACCCTCAAACAATCCATGTTAATTCCAGGTTGTGAGGCAACAAAACATGAAAAATGCCAAGGAGGGTGAATACTGTAGTTCTACTTTAAGAAGGGCCATAACTTACTGTGTATAAAGCCAGCTGGAAAATACATCCACCCACCTTCTTTGCTCTATACATTAACACTTGTGTGAACTTGTTTTCTTAATCAACTAAATAAGTTCCAACCAGAAAACACACCAATTGGTAGTGAAAGGAAAAAGGAAAAAGACAACATTAGCTATGGGAGTAGTACACCGCTGGAACACAGCAGTGGGTGAGACATTTCTCCTAACATTGTCATGGAGATCCAGTGCCAAGCTGTCACCACCACAAATTCCAGGGAGTGTCCAGATCATATGCAATCCCCTTGAGATCTGTCTACCAAAAAACAAACAGCCACAAAGATTATAACACGTGTCCTTAATACAATGTCATTAATGCATCCATGAGCCCAAACTATGGTGACGAGATTTTACCACAATGTAACATATCTTCATAGTTTGGGCTCATTGGATGCATGTTTTTTATTTTGGAGGAATACCCTGCTAAAAAAAGCTGGAAGTTAGCAGCTCCATTTAACCCTGGGCTCTCTGTAGTTTCTTAGGAATCTAATGTAAATATCTCTGTAATAAGACCTTGTCCAAATCACACATCTCTCACTCACATTTGCTTTCGTTTGTACTGGGCAGAATGGACACGGGAGCTATCTCTAAACCTAAGCATTTTTTTATGGAATACACTTCCCTCACAGATAGGCACACCCAGTACAAACAAGGGGATGGACTCGTATGTACTGAAACTCAATTAATAAAGGATGGGCTGCAATTAATTTATCCTCTTTCTCTCTCTCTGAGGATTAATTACACCTTCTAGCTCTTTGTTTGGCGTTTTGTTGTAAGGACCTCAATTTATTTGCACATACTTTAACAATTAAGGTATTATATTCCAAAGGGGCAGACAAAAATCGGGAGGATGATTTGAGAAAATATTAATGGTGCACTGAATGGAAATTTTGGTGACAAAACCAAAACCGAAAATGAAGCATGCACTTGGTCGAAAAAACGAAAATTACAGATTTTAAAAAATAATACTATTTTGATATATAATTGTATTATATTTGACTTTTTAATTATCATTAATTTAATGAATAAAAAATACAATCCAGTAATGTAAAATAAGTACTTTAATAAAGTAACCTACATAAATTGGACACAGAAAATAAAATAAATACAAATTTAAATAAAGAAACTTACAGTACATATGTTGCACAATAATAATAAAAAGAAAAAAAATAAAACTAAATAAAATAAAAACAATTATAAAATAAAATGAAAGACTAAGCGCCTCTATGCTTGTGTAGACATATTTTTACTGTTTATTGTTCAAAAATAGAAGAACCATAAAACAAGACAGAGGGCATACTACTAACAAACCGTCAGCTGTATCAAAGCTTGTTGTCAAAGTAAAACATCAGCTTCCATTCCACGATACCTCATTACATCACATAATGGAACAACTGGAAAACCCAACAGGCTAACATGTTTCAAGGACTTGCCTCATCCTTAGAGCCAGAGCTCTGAGGAGAGGCAAGTCCTCAAAACACGTTAGCCTGTTGGGTTTTCCAGTTGTCCTATTATGTGATGTGATGATGATGTATCGTTGAATGGAAGCTTACTTTGATGACAAATTTGATACTACACCTATTGGTTTGTTGTATATTACTTACCACCATTTTTATTAACAAAGAGATGTCATTCTTAAGACTAGAAAAGGTACAATTTCTGGGGAAATTGTGAAAGTGTTCTTGCCTCTACAACTGGAGTGGGCGGAGTAACTGGGTGGGGTGGAGTGGCTTGAGTAACTGTGAAAAGTGTTAAAAAGCTTAATATTTTAAAAAGTATAAATAGTAGTAAAAAAGTTCCATCATTCGCTGAAAGAGCTGAACATTTTTTTCAAAAGTAATTTTTTTTTCAAAAATGAATTTTTTTTAATCAAAAATGATTTTTTTTTCTTCAAAAATGATTTTTTTTTTCAAAAGTAATTTTTTTTTTTCAAAGGTAATTTTTTTTTTCAAAAATGAATTTTTTTATTTCAAAAATTAATTTTTTTTTTCAAAAATATTTTTTTTTTCAAAAATATTTTTTTTTTTCAAATATTTTTTTTTTTCAAAAATATTTTTTTTTTTCAAAAATAATTTTTTTTTTCAAAAATATTTTTTTTTTCAAAAATATATATATTTTTTTTTTTCAAAAATTATTTTTTTTTTTCAAAAATTATTTTTTTACTTTTTTCAAAAATTTTTTTTTTTTTTCAAAAATATTTTTTTTTTTTACATGGGGCGGTCATAATGTTTTGGCTGATCATGGGGTGGTCATAATGTTTTGGCTGATCATGGGGTTGTCAGCTTTTGTCACTTCCCACTCTAGTTTTGAACATTTCGCCATTCATTCCTATGGGACCAATTTCGCCGCAAAAACGTCATTTCGTGGACCATTCGGCAAAACATTCCACAAAGTAATAACACACCAATCGGGAACAATCCGCTCGTTTCGGTATATTATTTGTCTCTGTAGTGTGAAAACTGTGGGAGGAGTCTACAAGCATTATCAAGTCTAGCAGATGAAGTCACATGCATTTGGAGTCTCAGCATCTTGTGTTTACAACCACTGTTTCCTAGCAACGCTCATGCCCTGTTTATGCTTCCCAAATACTGCTTCATCAAAACTGCCCCATCAGAATTACCCCATCAAAACTGCCCCATCATATTCCTCTATTATAAATCAGTACATGGTGTGTCTGTCCCCTCCCCCGGGCTCTGTAATCAGCTGAGATGCTCCAGCCACCTTCCCCCCTGTGTATAACAGAAGCTTTGGTAACCATGGCAACAAAACAAACACTAACAGTACACTCTGATTAATGGCTAAAATTTCCTGAAATGACCTCTAAACAAATGGCCGTATTTTAAAAACTATACATCCTACAGCGAAGATCTTTATATTGTGAGAATCACAAGACCCAGACCTAGATTTTGATGTATAGTATGTCTCTGAAATATTAAAAATGAAGGCACAGTCGCAGTTTAGAAATTGCCCTTCAAATTTGGAGGGGGCTAGAGTGTAGTTTCAATGAATGTCAATGGACGGCGTGAGTTGCAAACAAATGGTCATATTGTGAAAACTATCAGGACTATGGCTTAGCCGTGGACATGTTTAGTGGCAGCAGGGATAGCTGAACGTTTTGATATAAGATTTGTGTAGGTGGGCTTGAAAATGAGGGAGTGGCGGCAGTTTAGAAATCATGTTCTGATTTTCCAGCTTTTGTCATCTCCCACTCTAGTTTCCCCATTCATTCCTATGGGACCAATTTCGCCGCAAAAACGACGATATTTCGTGAACCATTCGGCGAAACGTTCCACAAAGTAATAGCACACCATTCGGGAACAATCCGCACGTTTCGGTATATTACTTGTCTATGTAGTGTAAAAACTGTGGGAGGAGTTAGGGTGGTAAATTTGGCTATAATAATAAGAATAATATATATGTGAGATAACAGTAAGTGGTCTTGCTATGCAAGAACACTTAATACTAGAAAAGGTACAATTTCTGGGGAAATTGTGAAAGTGTTCTTGCCTCTACAACTGGAGTGGGCGGAGTAACTGGGTGGGGTGCAGTGGCTTGAGTAACTGTGAAAAGTGTTAAAAAGCTTAATATTTTAAAAAGTATAAATAGTAGTAAAAAAGTTCCATCATTCGCTGAAAGAGCTGAACATTTTTTTCAAAAGTAATTTTTTTTTTCAAAAATGAATTTTTTTTAATCAAAAATGATTTTTTTTTCTTCAAAAATGATTTTTTTTTTCAAAAGTAATTTTTTTTTTCAAAGGTAATTTTTTTTTTCAAAAATGAATTTTTTTATTTCAAAAATAATTTTTTTTTCGAAATTATTATTTTTTTTAAAGTAATTTTTTTTTCAAAAATATTTTTTTTTTTCAAATATATTTTTTTTTCAAATATATTTTTTTTTCAAAAATAATTTTTTTTTCAAAAGAAATTTTTTTTTCAAAAATATTTTTTTTTTCAAAAATATTTTTTTTTTCAAAAATATTTTTTTTCAAAAATATATATTTTTTTTTTTCAAAAATGTTTTTTTTTTTTCAAAAATTATTTTTTTACTTTTTTCAAAAAAAATTTTTTTTTTTCAAAAATATTTTTTTTTTTACATGGGGCGGTCATAATGTTTTGGCTGATCATGGGGTGGTCATAATGTTTTGGCTGATCATGGGGTTGTCAGCTTTTGTCACTTCCCACTCTAGTTTTGAACAGTTCGCCATTCATTCCTATCGGACCAATTTCGCCGCAAAAACGTCATTTCGTGGACCATTCGGCAAAACATTCCACAAAGTAATAACACACCAATCGGGAACAATCCGCTCGTTTCGGTATATTATTTGTCTCTGTAGTGTGAAAACTGTGGGAGGAGTCTACAAGCATTATCAAGTCTAGCAGATGAAGTCACATGCATTTGGGGTGTCTCAGCATCTTGTGTTTACAACCACTGTTTCCTAGCAACGCTTATGCCCTGTTTATGCTTCCCAAATACTGCTTCATCAAAACTGCCCCATCAGAGTTACCCCATCAAAACTGCCCCATCATATTCCTCTATTATAAATCAGTACATGGTGTGTCTGTCCCCTCCCCCGGGCTCTGTAATCAGCTGAGATGCTCCAGCCACCTCCCCCCTGTGTATAACAGAAGCTTTGGTAACCATGGCAACAAAACAAACACTAACAGTACACTCTGATTAATGGCTAAAATTTCCTGAAATGACCTCTAAACAAATGGCCGTATTTTAAAAACTATACATCCTACAGCGAAGATCTTTATATTGTGAGAATCACAAGACCCAGACCTAGATTTTGATGTATAGTATGTCTCTGAAATATTAAAAATGAAGGCACAGTCGCAGTTTAGAAATTGCCCTTCAAATTTGGAGAGGGCTAGAGTGTAGTTTCAATGAATGTCAATGGACGGCGTGAGTTGCAAACAAATGGTCATATTGTGAAAACTATCAGGACTATGGCTTAGCCGTGGACATGTTTAGTGGCAGCAGGGATAGCTGAACGTTTTGATATAAGATTTGTGTAGGTGGGCTTGAAAATGAGGGAGTGGCGGCAGTTTAGAAATCATGTTCTGATTTTCCAGCTTTTGTCATCTCCCACTCTAGTTTCCCCATTCATTCCTATGGGACCAATTTTGCCGCAAAAACGACGATATTTCGTGAACCATTCGGCGAAACGTTCCACAAAGTAATAGCACACCATTCGGGAACAATCCGCACGTTTCGGTATATTACTTGTCTATGTAGTGTAAAAACTGTGGGAGGAGTTAGGGTGGTAAATTTGGCTATAATAATAAGAATAATAACTAGAAAAGGTACAATTTCTGGGGAAATTGTGAAAGTGTTCTTGCCTCTACAACTGGAGTGGGCGGAGTAACTGGGTGGGGTGGGGTGGCTTGAGTAACTGTGAAAAGTGTTAAAAAGCTTAATATTTTAAAAAGTATAAATAGTAGTAAAAAAGTTCCATCATTCGCTGAAAGAGCTGAGCATTTTTTTCAAAAGTAATTTTTTTTTTCAAAAATGAATTTTTTTTAATCAAAAATGATTTTTTTTTCTTCAAAAATGATTTTTTTTTCAAAAGTAATTTTTTTTTTCAAAGGTAATTTTTTTTTTCAAAAATGAATTTTTTTATTTCAAAAATAATTTTTTTTTCCAAATTATTATTTTTTTTAAAGTAATTTTTTTTTCAAAAATAATTTTTTTTTTCAAAAATATTTTTTTTTTCAAATATATTTTTTTTTCAAAAATAATTTTTTTTTTAAAAGAAATTTTTTTTTCAAAAATATTTTTTTTTTTTCAAAAATAATTTTTTTTTTTCAAAAATATTTTTTTTCAAAAATATATATTTTTTTTTCAAAAATGATTTTTTTTTTTCAAAAATTATTTTTTTACTTTTTTCAAAAATTTTTTTTTTTTTTCAAAAATATTTTTTTTTTACATGGGGCGGTCATAATGTTTTGGCTGATCATGGGGTGGTCATAATGTTTTGGCTGATCATGGGGTTGTCAGCTTTTGTCACTTCCCACTCTAGTTTTGAACATTTCGCCATTCATTCCTATGGGACCAATTTCGCCGCAAAAACGTCATTTCGTGGACCATTCGGCAAAACATTCCACAAAGTAATAACACACCAATCGGGAACAATCCGCTCGTTTCGGTATATTATTTGTCTCTGTAGTGTGAAAACTGTGGGAGGAGTCTACAAGCATTATCAAGTCTAGCAGATGAAGTCACATGCATTTGGAGTGTCTCAGCATCTTGTGTTTACAACCACTGTTTCCTAGCAACGCTCATGCCCTGTTTATGCTTCCCAAATACTGCTTCATCAAAACTGCCCCATCAGAATTACCCCATCAAAACTGCCCCATCATATTCCTCTATTATAAATCAGTACATGGTGTGTCTGTCCCCTCCCCCGGGCTCTGTAATGAGCTGAGATGCTCCAGCCACCTCCCCCCCCCTGTGTATAACAGAAGCTTTGGTAACCATGGCAACAAAACAAACACTAACAGTGCACTCTGATTAATGGCTAAAATTTCCTGAAATGACCTCTAAACAAATGGCCGTATTTTAAAAACTATACATCCTACAGCGAAGATCTTTATATTGTGAGAATCACAAGACCCAGACCTAGATTTTGATACATAGTATGTCTCTGAAATATTAAAAATGAAGGCACAGTCGCAGTTTAGAAATTGCCCTTCAAATTTGGAGGGGGCTAGAGTGTAGTTTCAATGAATGTCAATGGACGGCGTGAGTTGCAAACAAATGGTCATGTTGTGAAAACTATCAGGACTATGGCTTAGCCGTGGACATCTTTAGTGGCAGCAGGGATAGCTGAACGTTTTGATATAAGATTTGTGTAGGTGGGCTTGAAAATGAGGGAGTGGTGGCAGTTTAGAAATCATGTTCTGATTTTTCAGCTTTTGTCACCTCAAACTCTAGCTTCCCCATTCATTCCTATGGGACCAATTTCACCGCAAAAACAACGATATTTCGTGAACCATTCGGCGAAATGTTCCACAAAATAATAGCACACCATTCGGGAAAAATCCGCACGTTTCGGTATATTACTTGTCTATGTAGTGTAAAAACTGTGGGAGGAGTTAGGGTGGTAAATTTGGCTATAATAAGAATAAGAATAACTAGAAAAGGTACAATTTCTGGGGAAATTGTGAAAGTGTTCTTGCCTCTACAACTGGAGTGGGCGGAGTAACTGGGTGGGGTGGCTTGAGTAACTGTGAAAAGTGTTAAAAAGCTTAATATTTTAAAAAGTATAAATAGTAGTAAAAAAGTTCCATCATTCGCTGAAAGAGCTGAACATTTTTTTCAAAAGTAATTTTTTTTTTCAAAAATGAATTTTTTTTAATCAAAAATGAATTTTTTTTAATCAAAAATGATTTTTTTTTCTTCAAAAATGATTTTTTTTTCAAAAGTAATTTTTTTTTTCAAAGGTAATTTTTTTTTTCAAAAATGAATTTTTTTATTTCAAAAATAATTTTTTTTTCGAAATTATTATTTTTTTTAAAGTAATTTTTTTTTCAAAAATAATTTTTTTTTTCAAAAATATTTTTTTTTTCAAATATATTTTTTTTTCAAAAATAATTTTTTTTTTAAAAGAAATTTTTTTTTCAAAAATTTTTTTTTTCAAAAATAATTTTTTTTTTCCAAAAATATTTTTTTTTCAAAAATATATATTTTTTTTCAAAAATGATTTTTTTTTTCAAAAATTATTTTTTTACTTTTTTCAAAAATTTTATTTTTTTTTCAAAAATATATTTTTTTTACATGGGGCGGTCATAATGTTTTGGCTGATCATGGGGTGGTCATAATGTTTTGGCTGATCATGGGGTTGTCAGCTTTTGTCACTTCCCACTCTAGTTTTGAACATTTCGCCATTCATTCCTATGGGACCAATTTCGCCGCAAAAACTTCATTTCGTGGACCATTCGGCAAAACATTCCACAAAGTAATAACACACCAATCGGGAACAATCCGCTCGTTTCGGTATATTATTTGTCTCTGTAGTGTGAAAACTGTGGGAGGAGTCTACAAGCATTATCAAGTCTAGCAGATGAAGTCACATGCATTTGGAGTGTCTCAGCATCTTGTGTTTACAACCACTGTTTCCTAGCAACGCTCATGCCCTGTTTATGCTTCCCAAATACTACTTCATCAAAACTGCCCCATCAGAATTACCCCATCAAAACTGCCCCATCATATTCCTCTATTATAAATCAGTACATGGTGTGTCTGTCCCCTCCCCCGGGCTCTGTAATCAGCTGAGATGCTCCAGCCACCTTCCCCCCTGTGTATAACAGAAGCTTTGGTAACCATGGCAACAAAACAAACACAGTACACGCTGATTAATGGCTAAAATTTCCTGAAATGACCTCTAAACAAATGGCCGTATTTTAAAAACTATACATCCTACAGCGAAGATCTTTATATTGTGAGAATCACAAGACCCAGACCTAGATTTTGATACATAGTATGTCTCTGAAATATTAAAAATGAAGGCACAGTCGCAGTTTAGAAATTGCCCTTCAAATTTGGAGGGGGCTAGAGTGTAGTTTCAATGAATGTCAATGGACGGCGTGAGTTGCAAACAAATGGTCATATTGTGAAAACTATCAGGACTATGGCTTAGCCGTGGACATGTTTAGTGACAGCAGGGATAGCTGAACGTTTTGATATAAGATTTGTGTAGGTGGGCTTGAAAATGAGGGAGTGGCGGCAGTTTAGAAATCATGTTCTGATTTTCCAACTTTTGTCATCTCCCACTCTAGTTTCCCCATTCATTCCTATGGGACCAATTTCGCCGCAAAAATGACGATATTTTGTGAACCATTTGGCGAAACGTTCCACAAAATAATAGCACACCATTCGGGAACAATCCGCACGTTTCGGTATATTACTTGTCTATGTAGTGTAAAAACTGTGGGAGGAGTTAGGGTGGTAAATTTGGCTATAATAATAAGAATAATAATATATATGTGAGATAACAGTAAGTGGTCTTGCTATGCAAGAACACTTAATAATATATATGTGAGATAACAGTAAGTGGTCTTGCTATGCAAGAACACTTAACTAGAAAAGGTACAATTTCTGGGGAAATTGTGAAAGTGTTCTTGCCTCTACAACTGGAGTGGGCGGAGTAACTGGGTGGGGTGGAGTGGCTTGAGTAACTGTGAAAAGTGTTAAAAAGCTTAATATTTTAAAAAGTATAAATAGTAGTAAAAAAGTTCCATCATTCGCTGAAAGAGCTGAACATTTTTTTCAAAAGTAATTTTTTTTTTCAAAAATGAATTTTTTTTAATCAAAAATGATTTTTTTTTTCTTCAAAAATGATTTTTTTTTTCAAAAGTAATTTTTTTTTTCAAAGGTAATTTTTTTTTTCAAAAATGAATTTTTTTATTTCAAAAATAATTTTTTTTTCGAAATTATTATTTTTTTTAAAGCAATTTTTTTTTCAAAAATTTTTTTTTTCAAAAATATTTTTTTTTTTCAAATATATTTTTTTTTCAAAAATAATTTTTTTTTTAAAAGAAATTTTTTTTTCAAAAATAATTTTTTTTTTCAAAAATAATTTTTTTTTTTTCAAAAATAATTTTTTTTTCAAAAATATATTTTTTTTTTTCAAAAATGATTTTTTTTTTTCAAAAATTATTTTTTTACTTTTTTCAAAAATTATTTTTTTACTTTTTTCAAAAATTTTTTTTTTTTTTCAAAAATATATTTTTTTTTACATGGGGCGGTCATAATGTTTTGGCTGATCATGGGGTGGTCATAATGTTTTGGCTGATCATGGGGTTGTCAGCTTTTGTCACTTCCCACTCTAGTTTTGAACATTTCGCCATTCATTCCTATGGGACCAATTTCGCCGCAAAAACGTCATTTCGTGGACCATTCGGCAAAACATTCCACAAAGTAATAACACACCAATCGGGAACAATCCGCTCGTTTCGGTATATTATTTGTCTCTGTAGTGTGAAAACTGTGGGAGGAGTCTACAAGCATTATCAAGTCTAGCAGATGAAGTCACATGCATTTGGAGTGTCTCAGCATCTTGTGTTTCCAACCACTGTTTCCTAGCAACGCTCATGCCCTGTTTATGCTTCCCAAATACTGCTTCATCAAAACTGCCCCATCAGAATTACCCCATCAAAACCGCCCCATCATATTCCTCTATTATAAATCAGTACATGGTGTGTCTGTCCCCTCCCCCGGGCTCTGTAATCAGCTGAGATGCTCCAGCCACCTTCCCCCCTGTGTATAACAGAAGCTTTGGTAACCATGGCAACAAAACAAACACTAACAGTAGACTCTGATTAATGGCTAAAATTTCCTGAAATGACCTCTAAACAAATGGCCGTATTTTAAAAACTATACATCCTACAGCGAAGATCTTTATATTGTGAGAATCACAAGACCCAGACCTAGATTTTGATGTATAGTATGTCTCTGAAATATTAAAAATGAAGGCACAGTCGCAGTTTAGAAATTGCCCTTCAAATTTGGAGGGGGCTAGAGTGTAGTTTCAATGAATGTCAATGGACGGCGTGAGTTGCAAACAAATGGTCATATTGTGAAAAATATCAGGACTATGGCTTAGCCGTGGACATGTTTGGTGGCAGCAGGGATAGCTGAACGTTTTGATATAAGATTTGTGTAGGTGGGCTTGAAAATGAGGGAGTGGCGGCAGTTTAGAAATCATGTTCTGATTTTCCAGCTTTTGTCATCTCCCACTCTAGTTTCCCCATTCATTCCTATGGGACCAATTTCGCCGCAAAAATGACGATATTTCGTGAACCATTTGGCGAAATGTTCCACAAAATAATATCACACCATTCGGGAAAAATCCACACGTTTCGGTATATTACTTGTCTATGTAGTGTAAAAACTGTGGGAGGAGTTAGGGTGGTAAATTTGGCTATAATAAGAATAAGAATAATAATATATATGTGAGATAACAGTAAGTGGTCTTGCTATGCAAGAACACTTAACTAGAAAAGGTACAATTTCTGGGGAAATTGTGAAAGTGTTCTTGCCTCTACAACTGGAGTGGGCGGAGTAACTGGGTGGGGTGGAGTGGCTTGAGTAACTGTGAAAAGTGTTAAAAAGCTTAATATTTTAAAAAGTATAAATAGTAGTAAAAAAGTTCCATCATTCGCTGAAAGAGCTGAACATTTTTTTCAAAAATAATTTTTTTTTTTCAAAAATAATTTTTTTTTTTCAAAAATATTTTTTTTTTTCAAATATTTTTTTTCAAAAATAATTTTTTTTTTAAAAGAAATTTTTTTTTCAAAAATATTTTTTTTTTTTCAAAAATAATTTTTTTTTTTTCAAAAATAATTTTTTTTTTTTCAAAAATATTTTTTTTTTCAAAAATATTTTTTTTTTCAAAAATGATTTTTTTTTTTTCAAAAATTATTTTTTTACTTTTTTCAAAAATTATTTTTTTTTTCAAAAATATTTTTTTTTTACATGGGGCGGTCATAATGTTTTGGCTGATCATGGGGTGGTCATAATGTTTTGGCTGATCATGGGGTTGTCAGCTTTTGTCACTTCCCACTCTAGTTTTGAACATTTCGCCATTCATTCCTATGGGACCAATTTCGCCGCAAAAACGTCATTTCGTGGACCATTCGGCAAAACATTCCACAAAGTAATAGCACACCAATCAGGAACAATCCGCTCGTTTCGGTATATTATTTGTCTCTGTAGTGTGAAAACTGTGGGAGGAGTCTACAAGCATTATCAAGTCTAGCAGATGAAGTCACATGCATTTGGAGTGTCTCAGCATCTTGTGTTTACAACCACTGTTTCCTAGCAACGCTCATGCCCTGTTTATGCTTCCCAAATACTACTTCATCAAAACTGCCCCATCAGAATTACCCCATCAAAACTGCCCCATCATATTCCTCTATTATAAATCAGTACATGGTGTGTCTGTCCCCTCCCCCGGGCTCTGTAATCAGCTGAGATGCTCCAGCCACCTTCCCCCCTGTGTATAACAGAAGCTTTGGTAACCATGGCAACAAAACAAACACAGTACACGCTGATTAATGGCTAAAATTTCCTGAAATGACCTCTAAACAAATGGCCGTATTTTAAAAACTATACATCCTACAGCGAAGATCTTTATATTGTGAGAATCACAAGACCCAGACCTAGATTTTGATACATAGTATGTCTCTGAAATATTAAAAATGAAGGCACAGTCGCAGTTTAGAAATTGCCCTTCAAATTTGGAGGGGGCTAGAGTGTAGTTTCAATGAATGTCAATGGACAGCGTGAGTTGCAAACAAATGGTCATATTGTGAAAACTATCAGGACTATGGCTTAGCCGTGGACATGTTTAGTGACAGCAGGGATAGCTGAACGTTTTGATATAAGATTTGTGTAGGTGGGCTTGAAAATGAGGGAGTGGCGGCAGTTTAGAAATCATGTTCTGATTTTCCAACTTTTGTCATCTCCCACTCTAGTTTCCCCATTCATTCCTATGGGACCAATTTCGCCGCAAAAATGACGATATTTTGTGAACCATTCGGCGAAACGTTCCACAAAATAATAGCACACCATTCGGGAACAATCCGCACGTTTCGGTATATTACTTGTCTATGTAGTGTAAAAACTGTGGGAGGAGTTAGGGTGGTAAATTTGGCTATAATAATAAGAATAACTAGAAAAGGTACAATTTCTGGGGAAATTGTGAAAGTGTTCTTGCCTCTACAACTGGAGTGGGCGGAGTAACTGGGTGGGGTGAAGTGGCTTGAGTAACTGTGAAAAGTGTTAAAAAGCTTAATATTTTAAAAAGTATAAATAGTAGTAAAAAAGTTCCATCATTCGCTGAAAGAGCTGAACATTTTTTTCAAAAGTAATTTTTTTTTTCAAAAATGAATTTTTTTTAATCAAAAATTATTTTTTTTCTTCAAAAATGATTTTTTTTTTCAAAAGTAATTTTTTTTTTCAAAGGTAATTTTTTTTTTCAAAAATGAATTTTTTTATTTCAAAAATTATTTTTTTTTCGAAATTATTATTTTTTTTAAAGTAATTTTTTTTTCAAAAATAATTTTTTTTTTCAAAAATATTTTTTTTTTTTCAAATATATTTTTTTTTCAAAAATAATTTTTTTTTTTAAAGTAATTTTTTTTTCAAAAATATTTTTTTTTTTTCAAAAATAATTTTTTTTTTTCAAAAATATTTTTTTTTTTTCAAAAATATTTTTTTTTTTTCAAAAATATTTTTTTTTTTTCAAAAATATTTTTTTTTTTTCAAAAATGATTTTTTTTTTTCAAAAATTATTTTTTTACTTTTTTCAAAAATTATTTTTTTTTTCAAAAATTATTTTTTTACTTTTTTCAAAAATATTTTTTTTTTCAAAAATAATTTTTTTTTTTTCAAAAATATTTTTTTTTTCAAAAATGATTTTTTTTTTCAAAAATTATTTTTTTACTTTTTAAAAAATTTTTTTTTTTTTTTCAAAAATATTTTTTTTTTTACTTGGGGCGGTCATAATGTTTTGGCTGATCATGGGGTGGTCATAATGTTTTGGCTGATCATGGGTTTGTCAGCTTTTGTCACTTCCCACTCTAGTTTTGAACATTTCGCCATTCATTCCTATGGGACCAATTTCGCCGTAAAAACGTCATTTCGTGGACCATTCGGCAAAACATTCCACAAGGTAATAGCACACCAATCGGGAACAATCCGCTCGTTTCGGTATATTATTTGTCTCTGTAGTGTGAAAACTGTGGGAGGAGTCTACAAGCATTATCAAGTCTAGCAGATGAAGTCACATGCATTTGGAGTGTCTCAGCATCTTGTGTTTACAACCACTGTTTCCTAGCAACGCTCATGTCCTGTTTATGCTTCCCAAATACTACTTCATCAAAACTGCCCCATCAGAATTACCCCATCAAAACTGCCCCATCATATTCCTCTATTATAAATCAGTACATGGTGTGTCTGTCCCCTCCCCCGGGCTCTGTAATCAGCTGAGATGCTCCAGCCACCTTCCCCCCTGTGTATAACAGAAGCTTTGGTAACCATGGCAACAAAACAAACACTAACAGTGCACTCTGACTAATGGCTAAAATTTCCTGAAATGACCTCTAAACAAATGGCCGTATTTTAAAAACTATACATCCTACAGCGAAGATCTTTATATTGTGAGAATCACAAGACCCAGACCTAGATTTTGATGTATAGTATGTCTCTGAAATATTAAAAATGAAGGCACAGTCGCAGTTTAGAAATTGCCCTTCAAATTTGGAGGGGGCTAGAGTGTAGTTTCAATGAATGTCAATGGACGGCGTGAGTTGCAAACAAATGGTCATATTGTGAAAACTATCAGGACTATGGCTTAGCCGTGGACATGTTTAGTGGCAGCAGGGATAGCTGAACGTTTTGATATAAGATTTGTGTAGGTGGGCTTGAAAATGAGGGAGTGGCGGCAGTTTAGAAATCATGTTCTGATTTTCCAGCTTTTGTCATCTCCCACTCTAGTTTCCCCATTCATTCCTATGGGACCAATTTCGCCGCAAAAATGACGATATTTCGTGAACCATTCGGCGAAATGTTCCACAAAATAATAGCACACCATTCGGGAAAAATCCGCACGTTTCGGTATATTACTTGTCTATGTAGTGTAAAAACTGTGGGAGGAGTTAGGGTGGTAAATTTGGCTATAATAATAAGAATAACTAGAAAAGGTACAATTTCTGGGGAAATTGTGAAAGTGTTCTTGCCTCTACAACTGGAGTGGGCGGAGTAACTGGGTGGGGTGGAGTGGCTTGAGTAACTGTGAAAAGTGTTAAAAAGCTTAATATTTTAAAAAGTATAAATAGTAGTAAAAAAGTTCCATCATTCGCTGAAAGAGCTGAACATTTTTTTCAAAAGTAATTTTTTTTTTCAAAAATGAATTTTTTTTAATCAAAAATGATTTTTTTTTTTCTTCAAAAATGATTTTTTTTTTTCAAAAGTAATTTTTTTTTTCAAAGGTAATTTTTTTTTTCAAAAATGAATTTTTTTATTTCAAAAATAATTTTTTTTTCGAAATTATTATTTTTTTTAAAGCAATTTTTTTTTCAAAAATTTTTTTTTTTCAAAAATATTTTTTTTTTTCAAATATATTTTTTTTTCAAAAATAATTTTTTTTTCAAAAATATATTTTTTTTTTTCAAAAATGATTTTTTTTTTTCAAAAATTATTTTTTTACTTTTTTCAAAAATTATTTTTTTACTTTTTTCAAAAAATTTTTTTTTTTTTCAAAAATATATTTTTTTTTACATGGGGCGGTCATAATGTTTTGGCTGATCATGGGGTGGTCATAATGTTTTGGCTGATCATGGGGTTGTCAGCTTTTGTCACTTCCCACTCTAGTTTTGGACATTTCGCCATTCATTCCTATGGGACCAATTTCGCAGCAAAAACGTCATTTCGTGGACCATTCGGCAAAACATTCCACAAAGTAATAACACACCAATCGGGAACAATCCGCTCGTTTCGGTATATTATTTGTCTCTGTAGTGTGAAAACTGTGGGAGGAGTCTACAAGCATTATCAAGTCTAGCAGATGAAGTCACATGCATTTGGAGTGTCTCAGCATCTTGTGTTTACAACCACTGTTTCCTAGCAACGCTCATGCCCTGTTTATGCTTCCCAAATACTGCTTCATCAAAACTGCCCCATCAGAATTACCCCATCAAAACTGCCCCATCATATTCCTCTATTATAAATCAGTACATGGTGTGTCTGTCCCCTCCCCCGGGCTCTGTAATCAGCTGAGATGCTCCAGCCACCTTCCCCCCTGTGTATAACAGAAGCTTTGGTAACCATGGCAACAAAACAAACACTAACAGTAGACTCTGATTAATGGCTAAAATTTCCTGAAATGACCTCTAAACAAATGGCCGTATTTTAAAAACTATACATCCTACAGCGAAGATCTTTATATTGTGAGAATCACAAGACCCAGACCTAGATTTTGATGTATAGTATGTCTCTGAAATATTAAAAATGAAGGCACAGTCGCAGTTTAGAAATTGCCCTTCAAATTTGGAGGGGGCTAGAGTGTAGTTTCAATGAATGTCAATGGACGGCGTGAGTTGCAAACAAATGGTCATATTGTGAAAAATATCAGGACTATGGCTTAGCCGTGGACATGTTTAGTGGCAGCAGGGATAGCTGAACGTTTTGATATAAGATTTGTGTAGGTGGGCTTGAAAATGAGGGAGTGGCGGCAGTTTAGAAATCATGTTCTGATTTTCCAGCTTTTGTCATCTCCCACTCTAGTTTCCCCATTCATTCCTATGGGACCAATTTCGCCGCAAAAATGACGATATTTCGTGAACCATTCGGCGAAATGTTCCACAAAATAATAGCACACCATTCGGGAAAAATCCGCACGTTTCGGTATATTACTTGTCTATGTAGTGTAAAAACTGTGGGAGGAGTTAGGGTGGTAAATTTGGCTATAATAAGAATAAGAATAACTAGAAAAGGTACAATTTCTGGGGAAATTGTGAAAGTGTTCTTGCCTCTACAACTGGAGTGGGCGGAGTAACTGGGTGGGGTGGAGTGGCTTGAGTAACTGTGAAAAGTGTTAAAAAGCTTAATATTTTAAAAAGTATAAATAGTAGTAAAAAAGTTCCATCATTCGCTGAAAGAGCTGAACATTTTTTTCAAAAGTAATTTTTTTTTCAAAAATGAATTTTTTTTAATCAAAAATGATTTTTTTTTCTTCAAAAATGATTTTTTTTTTCAAAGGTAATTTTTTTTTTCAAAAATGAATTTTTTTTTCGAAATTATTTTTTTAAAGTAATTTTTTTTTTCAAAAATATTTTTTTTTTTCAAATATTTTTTTTTAAAAATAATTTTTTTTTTAAAAGAAATTTTTTTTTCAAAAATAATTTTTTTTTTTTCAAAAATATTTTTTTTTTCAAAAATATATATTTTTTTTTTCAAAAATATTTTTTTTTTCAAAAATATATATTTTTTTTTCAAAAATATTTTTTTTTTTCAAAAATATATATATTTTTTTTCAAAAATATTTTTTTTTTCAAAAATATATATTTTTTTTTTCAAAAATATTTTTTTTTTTTCAAAAATAATTTTTTTTTTTTCAAAAATATTTTTTTTTTCAAAAATATATATTTTTTTTTTCAAAAATGATTTTTTTTTTTCAAAAATTATTTTTTTACTTTTTTCAAAAATTATTTTTTTTTTTCAAAAATATTTTTTTTTTACATGGGGCGGTCATAATGTTTTGGCTGATCATGGGGTGGTCATAATGTTTTGGCTGATCATGGGGTTGTCAGCTTTTGTCACTTCCCACTCTAGTTTTGAACATTTCGCCATTCATTCCTATGGGACCAATTTCGCCGCAAAAACGTCATTTCGTGGACCATTCGGCAAAACATTCCACAAAGTAATAGCACACCAATCAGGAACAATCCGCTCGTTTCGGTATATTATTTGTCTCTGTAGTGTGAAAACTGTGGGAGGAGTCTACAAGCATTATCAAGTCTAGCAGATGAAGTCACATGCATTTGGAGTGTCTCAGCATCTTGTGTTTACAACCACTGTTTCCTAGCAACGCTCATGCCCTGTTTATGCTTCCCAAATACTACTTCATCAAAACTGCCCCATCAGAATTACCCCATCAAAACTGCCCCATCATATTCCTCTATTATAAATCAGTACATGGTGTGTCTGTCCCCTCCCCCGGGCTCTGTAATCAGCTGAGATGCTCCAGCCACCTTCCCCCCTGTGTATAACAGAAGCTTTGGTAACCATGGCAACAAAACAAACACAGTACACGCTGATTAATGGCTAAAATTTCCTGAAATGACCTCTAAACAAATGGCCGTATTTTAAAAACTATACATCCTACAGCGAAGATCTTTATATTGTGAGAATCACAAGACCCAGACCTAGATTTTGATACATAGTATGTCTCTGAAATATTAAAAATGAAGGCACAGTCGCAGTTTAGAAATTGCCCTTCAAATTTGGAGGGGGCTAGAGTGTAGTTTCAATGAATGTCAATGGACAGCGTGAGTTGCAAACAAATGGTCATATTGTGAAAACTATCAGGACTATGGCTTAGCCGTGGACATGTTTAGTGACAGCAGGGATAGCTGAACGTTTTGATATAAGATTTGTGTAGGTGGGCTTGAAAATGAGGGAGTGGCGGCAGTTTAGAAATCATGTTCTGATTTTCCAACTTTTGTCATCTCCCACTCTAGTTTCCCCATTCATTCCTATGGGACCAATTTCGCCGCAAAAACGACGATATTTCGTGAACCATTCGGCGAAACGTTCCACAAAATAATAGCACACCATTCGGGAACAATCCGCACGTTTCGGTATATTACTTGTCTATGTAGTGTAAAAACTGTGGGAGGAGTTAGGGTGGTAAATTTGGCTATAATAAGAATAATAATATATATGTGAGATAACAGTAAGTGGTCTTGCTATGCAAGAACACTTAATAATATATATGTGAGATAACAGTAAGTGGTCTTGCTATGCAAGAACACTTAATAATATATATGTGAGATAACAGTAAGTGGTCTTGCTATGCAAGAACACTTAATAATATATATGTGAGATAACAGTAAGTGGTCTTGCTATGCAAGAACACTTAACTAGAAAAGGTACAATTTCTGGGGAAATTGTGAAAGTGTTCTTGCCTCTACAACTGGAGTGGGCGGAGTAACTGGGTGGGGTGGAGTGGCTTGAGTAACTGTGAAAAGTGTTAAAAAGCTTAATATTTTAAAAAGTATAAATAGTAGTAAAAAAGTTCCATCATTCGCTGAAAGAGCTGAACATTTTTTTCAAAAGTAATTTTTTTTTCAAAGGTAATTTTTTATTTCAAAAATAATTTTTTTTTCGAAATTATTATTTTTTTTAAAGTAATTTTTTTTTTCAAAAATAATTTTTTTTTTCAAAAATATTTTTTTTTTTCAAATATTTTTTTTCAAAAATATTTTTTTTTTTTCAAAAATAATTTTTTTTTTTTCAAAAATATTTTTTTTTTCAAAAATTATTTTTTTACTTTTTTCAAAAATTATTTTTTTACTTTTTTCAAAAATTATTTTTTTACTTTTTTCAAAAATTATTTTTTTACTTTTTTCAAAAATTATTTTTTTTTTTCAAAAATATTTTTTTTTTACATGGGGCGGTCATAATGTTTTGGCTGATCATGGGGTGGTCATAATGTTTTGGCTGATCATGGGGTTGTCAGCTTTTGTCACTTCCCACTCTAGTTTTGAACATTTCGCCATTCATTCCTATGGGACCAATTTCGCCGCAAAAACGTCATTTCGTGGACCATTCGGCAAAACATTCCACAAAGTAATAACACACCAATCGGGAACAATCCGCTCGTTTCGGTATATTATTTGTCTCTGTAGTGTGAAAACTGTGGGAGGAGTCTACAAGCATTATCAAGTCTAGCAGATGAAGTCACATGCATTTGGAGTGTCTCAGCATCTTGTGTTTACAACCACTGTTTCCTAGCAACGCTCATGCCCTGTTTATGCTTCCCAAATACTACTTCATCAAAACTGCCCCATCAGAATTACCCCATCAAAACTGCCCCATCATATTCCTCTATTATAAATCAGTACATGGTGTGTCTGTCCCCTCCCCCGGGCTCTGTAATCAGCTGAGATGCTCCAGCCACCTTCCCCCCTGTGTATAACAGAAGCTTTGGTAACCATGGCAACAAAACAAACACAGTACACGCTGATTAATGGCTAAAATTTCCTGAAATGACCTCTAAACAAATGGCCGTATTTTAAAAACTATACATCCTACAGCGAAGATCTTTATATTGTGAGAATCACAAGACCCAGACCTAGATTTTGATACATAGTATGTCTCTGAAATATTAAAAATGAAGGCACAGTCGCAGTTTAGAAATTGCCCTTCAAATTTGGAGGGGGCTAGAGTGTAGTTTCAATGAATGTCAATGGACAGCGTGAGTTGCAAACAAATGGTCATATTGTGAAAACTATCAGGACTATGGCTTAGCCGTGGACATGTTTAGTGACAGCAGGGATAGCTGAACGTTTTGATATAAGATTTGTGTAGGTGGGCTTGAAAATGAGGGAGTGGCGGCAGTTTAGAAATCATGTTCTGATTTTCCAACTTTTGTCATCTCCCACTCTAGTTTCCCCATTCATTCCTATGGGACCAATTTCGCCGCAAAAATGACGATATTTTGTGAACCATTCGGCGAAACGTTCCACAAAATAATAGCACACCATTCGGGAACAATCCGCACGTTTCGGTATATTACTTGTCTATATAGTGTAAAAACTGTGGGAGGAGTTAGGGTGGTAAATTTGGCTATAATAAGAATAAGAACTAGAAAAGGTACAATTTCTGGTGAAATTGTGAAAGTGTTCTTGCCTCTACAACTGGAGCAGGCGGAGTAACTGGATGGAGTGGCTTGAGTAACTGTTGTGTGGTTGGAGTGTCTGGAGCTCCTGTGAAAAGCGTTAAAAAGCTTAATATTTTAAAAAGTATAAATAGTAGTAAAAAAGTTGAAGTCTCATCATTAGATGAAAGAGCACAAACATTTTTTTCAAAAATTATGATTTTTTTTTTCAAAAATGATTTTTTTTGCAAAAAAATTTTTTTTCAAAAATGTATTTTTTTTTTCAAAAATATATTTTTTTTTTCAAAAATATATTTTTTTTTCAAAAACATATTTTTTTTTTCAAAAATGAATTTTTTTTTTCAAAAATATATATTTTTTTTCAAAAATGAATTTTTTTTTTCAAAAATAATTTTTTTTTTTTCAAAAATGAATTTATTTTTTTTACATGGGGCAGTCATAATGTTTTGGCTGATCATGGGGTGGTCATAATGTTTTGGCTGATCATGGGGTTGTCAGCTTTTGTCACCTCTCACTCTAGTTTTGAACATTTCGCCATTCATTCCTATGGGACCAATTTCGCCGCAAAAACGTCATTTCGTGGACCATTCGGCGAAACATTCCACAAAGTAATAGCACACCAATCGGGAACAATCTGCTCGTTTCGGTATATTACTTGTCTCTGTAGTGTAAAAACTGTGGGAGGAGTCTACAAGCATTATCAAGTCTAGCAGATGAAGTCACATGCATTTGGGGTGTCTCAGCATCTTGTGTTTACAACCACTGTTTCCTAGCAACGCTCATGCCCTGTTTATGCTTCCCAAATACTGCTTCATCAAAACTGCCCCATCAGAATTACCCCATCAAAACTGCCCCATCATATTCCTCTATTATAAATCAGTACATGGTGTGTCTGTCCCCTCCCCCGGGCTCTGTAATCAGAGCTGACATGCTCCAGCCACCTCCCCCCCTGTGTATAACAGAAGCTTTGGTAACCATGGCAACAAAACAAACACAGTACATGATTAATGGCTAAAATTTCCTGAAATGACCTCTAAACAAATGGCCGTATTTTAAAAACTATACATCCTACAGCGAAGATCTTTATATTGTGAGAATCACAAGACCCAGACCTAGATTTTGATATATAGTATGTCTCTGAAATATTAAAAATGAAGGCACAGTCGCAGTTTAGAAATTGCCCTTCAAATTTGAAGGGGCTAGAGTGTAGTTTCAATGAATGTCAATGGACGGTGTGAGTTGCAAACAAATGGTCATATTGTGAAAACTATCAGGACTATGGCTTAGCCGTGGACATGTTTAGTGGCAGCAGGGATAGCTGAACGTTTTGATATAAGATTCGTGTAGGTGGGCTTGAAAATGAGGGAGTGGCGGCAGTTTAGAAATCATGTTCTGATTTTCCAGCTTTTGTCATCTCCCACTCTAGCTTCCCCATTCATTCCTATGGGACCAATTTCGCCGCAAAAATGACGATATTTTGTGAACCATTCGGCGAAATGTTCCACAAAATAATAGCACACCATTCGGGAAAAATCCGCACGTTTCGGTATATTACTTGTCTATGTAGTGTAAAAACTGTGGGAGGAGTTAGGGTGGTAAATTTGGCTATAATAAGAATAAGAACTAGAAAAGGTACAATTTCTGGGGAAATTGTGAAAGTGTTCTTGCCTCTACAACTGGAGTGGGCGGAGTAACTGGGTGGGGTGGAGTGGCTTGAGTAACTGTGAAAAGTGTTAAAAAGCTTAATATTTTAAAAAGTATAAATAGTAGTAAAAAAGTTCCATCATTCGCTGAAAGAGCTGAACATTTTTTTCAAAAGTAATTTTTTTTTTCAAAAATGAATTTTTTTATTTCAAAAATAATTTTTTTTTCCAAAATATTTTTTTTTTTAAATATTTTTTTTTTTTCAAATATATTTTTTTTTCAAAAGTAATTTTTTTTTCAAAAATATTTTTTTTTTCAAAAATAATTTTTTTTTTTTCAAAAATATTTTTTTTTTCAAAAATATTTTTTTTTTTTCAAAAATGATTTTTTTTTTCAAAAATTACTTTTTTACTTTTTTCAAAAATTTTTTTTTTTACTTTTTTCAAAAATTATTTTTTTTTTCAAAAATATTTTATTTTTTACATGGGGCGGTCATAATGTTTTGGCTGATCATGGGGTGGTCATAATGTTTTGGCTGATCATGGGGTTGTCAGCTTTTGTCACTTCCCACTCTAGTTTTGAACATTTCGCCATTCATTCCTATGGGACCAATTTTACCGCAAAAACGTCATTTCGTGGACCATTCGGCAAAACATTCCACAAAGTAATAACACACCAATCGGGAAAAATCCGCTCGTTTCGGTATATTATTTGTCTCTGTAGTGTGAAAACTGTGGGAGGAGTCTACAAGCATTATCAAGTCTAGCAGATGAAGTCACATGCATTTGGAGTGTCTCAGCATCTTGTGTTTACAACCACTGTTTCCTAGCAACGCTCATGCCCTGTTTATGCTTCCCAAATACTGCTTCATCAAAACTGCCCCATCAGAATTACCCCATCAAAACTGCCCCATCATATTCCTCTATTATAAATCAGTACATGGTGTGTCTGTCCCCTCCCCCCGGGCTCTGTAATCAGCTGAGATGCTCCAGCCACCTTCCCCCTGTGTATAACAGAAGCTTTGGTAACCATGGCAACAAAACAAACACTAACAGTACACTCTGATTAATGGCTAAAATTTCCTGAAATGACCTCTAAACAAATGGCCGTATTTTAAAAACTATACATCCTACAGCGAAGATCTTTATATTGTGAGAATCACAAGACCCAGACCTAGATTTTGATGTATAGTATGTCTCTGAAATATTAAAAATGAAGGCACAGTCGCAGTTTAGAAATTGCCCTTCAAATTTGGAGGGGGCTAGAGTGTAGTTTCAATGAATGTCAATGGACGGCGTGAGTTGCAAACAAATGGTCATATTGTGAAAACTATCAGGACTATGGCTTAGCCGTGGACATGTTTAGTGGCAGCAGGGATAGCTGAACGTTTTAATATAAGATTTGTGTAGGTGGGCTTGAAAATGAGGGAGTGGCGGCAGTTTAGAAATCATGTTCTGATTTTCCAGCTTTTGTCATCTCCCACTCTAGTTTCCCCATTCATTCCTATGGGACCAATTTCGCCGCAAAAACGACGATATTTCGTGAACCATTCGGCGAAACGTTCCACAAAGTAATAGCACACCATTCGGGAACAATCCGCACGTTTCGGTATATTACTTGTCTATGTAGTGTAAAAACTGTGGGAGGAGTTAGGGTGGTAAATTTGGCTATAATAATAAGAATAATATATATGTGAGATAACAGTAAGTGGTCTTGCTATGCAAGAACACTTAATACTAGAAAAGGTACAATTTCTGGGGAAATTGTGAAAGTGTTCTTGCCTCTACAACTGGAGTGGGCGGAGTAACTGGGTGGGGTGGAGTGGCTTGAGTAACTGTGAAAAGTGTTAAAAAGCTTAATATTTTAAAAAGTATAAATAGTAGTAAAAAAGTTCCATCATTCGCTGAAAGAGCTGAACATTTTTTTCAAAAGTAATTTTTTTTTTCAAAAATGAATTTTTTTTAATCAAAAATGATTTTTTTTTTCTTCAAAAATGATTTTTTTTTTTCAAAAGTAATTTTTTTTTTCAAAGGTAATTTTTTTTTTCAAAAATGAATTTTTTTATTTCAAAAATAATTTTTTTTTCGAAATTATTATTTTTTTTAAAGCAATTTTTTTTTCAAAAATTTTTTTTTTTCAAAAATATTTTTTTTTTTCAAATATATTTTTTTTTCAAAAATAATTTTTTTTTTAAAAGAAATTTTTTTTTCAAAAATATTTTTTTTTTTCAAAAATAATTTTTTTTTTTCAAAAATAATTTTTTTTTCAAAAATATATTTTTTTTTTTCAAAAATGATTTTTTTTTTTCAAAAATTATTTTTTTACTTTTTTCAAAAATTATTTTTTTACTTTTTTCAAAAATTTTTTTTTTTTTTCAAAAATATATTTTTTTTTACATGGGGCGGTCATAATGTTTTGGCTGATCATGGGGTGGTCATAATGTTTTGGCTGATCATGGGGTTGTCAGCTTTTGTCACTTCCCACTCTAGTTTTGAACATTTCGCCATTCATTCCTATGGGACCAATTTCGCCGCAAAAACGTCATTTCGTGGACCATTCGGCAAAACATTCCACAAAGTAATAACACACCAATCGGGAACAATCCGCTCGTTTCGGTATATTATTTGTCTCTGTAGTGTGAAAACTGTGGGAGGAGTCTACAAGCATTATCAAGTCTAGCAGATGAAGTCACATGCATTTGGGGTGTCTCAGCATCTTGTGTTTACAACCACTGTTTCCTAGCAACGCTCATGCCCTGTTTATGCTTCCCAAATACTGCTTCATCAAAACTGCCCCATCATATTCCTCTATTATAAATCAGTACATGGTGTGTCTGTCCCCTCCCCCGGGCTCTGTAATCAGCTGAGATGCTCCAGCCACCTTCCCCCCTGTGTATAACAGAAGCTTTGGTAACCATGGCAACAAAACAAACACTAACAGTAGACTCTGATTAATGGCTAAAATTTCCTGAAATGACCTCTAAACAAATGGCCGTATTTTAAAAACTATACATCCTACAGCGAAGATCTTTATATTGTGAGAATCACAAGACCCAGACCTAGATTTTGATGTATAGTATGTCTCTGAAATATTAAAAATGAAGGCACAGTCGCAGTTTAGAAATTGCCCTTCAAATTTGGAGGGGGCTAGAGTGTAGTTTCAATGAATGTCAATGGACGGCGTGAGTTGCAAACAAATGGTCATATTGTGGAAACTATCAGGACTATGGCTTAGCCGTGGACATGTTTATTGGCAGCAGGGATAGCTGAACGTTTTGATATAAGATTTGTGTAGGTGGGCTTGAAAATGAGGGAGTGGCGGCAGTTTAGAAATCATGTTCTGATTTTCCAGCTTTTGTCATCTCCCACTCTAGTTTCCCCATTCATTCCTATGGGACCAATTTCGCCGCAAAAATGACGATATTTCGTGAACCATTCGGCGAAATGTTCCACAAAATAATAGCACACCATTCGGGAAAAATCCGCACGTTTCGGTATATTACTTGTCTATGTAGTGTAAAAACTGTGGGAGGAGTTAGGGTGGTAAATTTGGCTATAATAAGAATAAGAATAACTAGAAAAGGTACAATTTCTGGGGAAATTGTGAAAGTGTTCTTGCCTCTACAACTGGAGTGGGCGGAGTAACTGGGTGGGGTGGGGTGGCTTGAGTAACTGTGAAAAGTGTTAAAAAGCTTAATATTTTAAAAAGTATAAATAGTAGTAAAAAAGTTCCATCATTCGCTGAAAGAGCTGAACATTTTTTTCAAAAGTAATTTTTTTTTTCAAAAATGAATTTTTTTTAATCAAAAATGATTTTTTTTTCTTCAAAAATGATTTTTTTTTCAAAAGTAATTTTTTTTTTCAAAGGTAATTTTTTTTTTCAAAAATGAATTTTTTTATTTCAAAAATATTTTTTTTTTCGAAATTATTATTTTTTTTAAAGTAATTTTTTTTTCAAAAATAATTTTTTTTTTCAAAAATATTTTTTTTTTTCAAATATATTTTTTTTTCAAAAATAATTTTTTTTTTAAAAGAAATTTTTTTTTCAAAAATATTTTTTTTCAAAAATATATATTTTTTTTTCAAAAATGATTTTTTTTTTTCAAAAATTATTTTTTTACTTTTTTCAAAAAAAATTTTTTTTTTCAAAAATATTTTTTTTTTACATGGGGCGGTCATAATGTTTTGGCTGATCATGGGGTGGTCATAATGTTTTGGCTGATCATGGGGTTGTCAGCTTTTGTCACTTCCCACTCTAGTTTTGAACATTTCGCCATTCATTCCTATGGGACCAATTTCGCCGCAAAAACGTCATTTCGTGGACCATTCGGCAAAACATTCCACAAAGTAATAACACACCAATCGGGAACAATCCGCTCGTTTCGGTATATTATTTGTCTCTGTAGTGTGAAAACTGTGGGAGGAGTCTACAAGCATTATCAAGTCTAGCAGATGAAGTCACATGCATTTGGAGTGTCTCAGCATCTTGTGTTTACAACCACTGTTTCCTAGCAACGCTCATGCCCTGTTTATGCTTCCCAAATACTACTTCATCAAAACTGCCCCATCAGAATTACCCCATCAAAACTGCCCCATCATATTCCTCTATTATAAATCAGTACATGGTGTGTCTGTCCCCTCCCCCGGGCTCTGTAATGAGCTGAGATGCTCCAGCCACCTTCCCCCCTGTGTATAACAGAAGCTTTGGTAACCATGGCAACAAAACAAACACTAACAGTGCACTCTGATTAATGGCTAAAATTTCCTGAAATGACCTCTAAACAAATGGCCGTATTTTAAAAACTATACATCCTACAGCGAAGATCTTTATATTGTGAGAATCACAAGACCCAGACCTAGATTTTGATACATAGTATGTCTCTGAAATATTAAAAATGAAGGCACAGTCGCAGTTTAGAAATTGCCCTTCAAATTTGGAGGGGGCTAGAGTGTAGTTTCAATGAATGTCAATGGACGGCGTGAGTTGCAAACAAATGGTCATATTGTGAAAACTATCAGGACTATGGCTTAGCCGTGGACATTTTTAGTGGCAGCAGGGATAGCTGAACGTTTTGATATAAGATTTGTGTAGGTGGGCTTGAAAATGAGGGAGTGGTGGCAGTTTAGAAATCATGTTCTGATTTTTCAGCTTTTGTCATCTCAAACTCTAGCTTCCCCATTCATTCCTATGGGACCAATTTCGCCGCAAAAACAACGATATTTCGTGAACCATTCGGCGAAATGTTCCACAAAATAATAGCACACCATTCGGGAAAAATCCGCACGTTTCGGTATATTACTTGTCTATGTAGTGTAAAAACTGTGGGAGGAGTTAGGGTGGTAAATTTGGCTATAATAAGAATAAGAACTAGAAAAGGTACAATTTCTGGGGAAATTGTGAAAGTGTTCTTGCTTCTACAACTGGAGTGGGCGGAGTAACTGGGTGGGGTGGAGTGGCTTGAGTAACTGTGAAAAGTGTTAAAAAGCTTAATATTTTAAAAAGTATAAATAGTAGTAAAAAAGTTCCATCATTCGCTGAAAGAGCTGAACATTTTTTTCAAAAGTAATTTTTTTTTTCAAAAAATGAATTTTTTTTAATCAAAAAAGGTTTTTTTTTTTTCAAAAATGATTTTTTTTTTCAAAAGTAATTTTTTTTTTCAAAAGGTAATTTTTTTTTTCAAAAATGAATTTTTTTATTTCAAAAATAATTTTTTTTTCGAAATTATTATTTTTTTTAAAGTAATTTTTTTTTCAAAAATAATTTTTTTTTTTCAAAAATATTTTTTTTTTTCAAATATATTTTTTTTCAAAAATAATTTTTTTTAAAAGAAATTTTTTTTTCAAAAATATTTTTTTTTTTCAAAAATAATTTTTTTTTTTTCAAAAATAATTTTTTTTTCAAAAATATATTTTTTTTTTTCAAAAATGATTTTTTTTTTTCAAAAATTATTTTTTTACTTTTTTCAAAAATTATTTTTTTACTTTTTTCAAAATTTTTTTTTTTTTTTCAAAAATATATTTTTTTTTACATGGGGCGGTCATAATGTTTTGGCTGATCATGGGGTGGTCATAATGTTTTGGCTGATCATGGGGTTGTCAGCTTTTGTCACTTCCCACTCTAGTTTTGAACATTTCGCCATTCATTCCTATGGGACCAATTTCGCCGCAAAAACGTCATTTCGTGGACCATTCGGCAAAACATTCCACAAAGTAATAACACACCAATCGGGAACAATCCGCTCGTTTCGGTATATTATTTGTCTCTGTAGTGTGAAAACTGTGGGAGGAGTCTACAAGCATTATCAAGTCTAGCAGATGAAGTCACATGCATTTGGAGTGTCTCAGCATCTTGTGTTTACAACCACTGTTTCCTAGCAACGCTCATGCCCTGTTTATGCTTCCCAAATACTGCTTCATCAAAACTGCCCCATCAGAATTACCCCATCAAAACTGCCCCATCATATTCCTCTATTATAAATCAGTACATGGTGTGTCTGTCCCCTCCCCCGGGCTCTGTAATCAGCTGAGATGCTCCAGCCACCTTCCCCCCTGTGTATAACAGAAGCTTTGGTAACCATGGCAACAAAACAAACACTAACAGTAGACTCTGATTAATGGCTAAAATTTCCTGAAATGACCTCTAAACAAATGGCCGTATTTTAAAAACTATACATCCTACAGCGAAGATCTTTATATTGTGAGAATCACAAGACCCAGACCTAGATTTTGATGTATAGTATGTCTCTGAAATATTAAAAATGAAGGCACAGTCGCAGTTTAGAAATTGCCCTTCAAATTTGGAGGGGGCTAGAGTGTAGTTTCAATGAATGTCAATGGACGGCGTGAGTTGCAAACAAATGGTCATATTGTGAAAAATATCAGGACTATGGCTTAGCCGTGGACATGTTTAGTGGCAGCAGGGATAGCTGAACGTTTTGATATAAGATTTGTGTAGGTGGGCTTGAAAATGAGGGAGTGGCGGCAGTTTAGAAATCATGTTCTGATTTTCCAGCTTTTGTCATCTCCCACTCTAGTTTCCCCATTCATTCCTATGGGACCAATTTCGCCGCAAAAATGACGATATTTCGTGAACCATTCGGCGAAATGTTCCACAAAATAATAGCACACCATTCGGGAAAAATCCGCACGTTTCGGTATATTACTTGTCTATGTAGTGTAAAAACTGTGGGAGGAGTTAGGGTGGTAAATTTGGCTATAATAAGAATAATAATATATATGTGAGATAACAGTAAGTGGTCTTGCTATGCAAGAACACTTAATAACTAGAAAAGGTACAATTTCTGGGGAAATTGTGAAAGTGTTCTTGCCTCTACAACTTGAGTGGGCGGAGTAACTGGGTGGGGTGGAGTGGCTTGAGTAACTGTGAAAAGTGTTAAAAAGCTTAATATTTTAAAAAGTATAAATAGTAGTAAAAAAGTTCCATCATTCGCTGAAAGAGCTGAACTTTTTTTCAAAAGTAATTTTTTTTTTCAAAAATGAATTTTTTTTAATCAAAAATGATTTTTTTTTCTTCAAAAATGATTTTTTTTTTCAAAAGTAATTTTTTTTTTCAAAGGTAATTTTTTTTTCAAAAATGAATTTTTTTATTTCAAAAATAATTTTTTTTTCGAAATTATTATTTTTTTTAAAGTAATTTTTTTCTCAAAAATAATTTTTTTTTTTCAAAAATATTTTTTTTTTCAAATATATTTTTTTTTCAAAAATAATTTTTTTTTTAAAAGAAATTTTTTTTTCAAAAATATTTTTTTTTTTTCAAAAATAATTTTTTTTTTTCAAAAATATTTTTTTTTTTTTTCAAAAATGATTTTTTTTTTCAAAAATTATTTTTTTACTTTTTTCAAAAAATTTTTTTTTTTTCAAAAATATTTTTTTTTTTACATGGGGCGGTCATAATGTTTTGGCTGATCATGGGGTGGTCATAATGTTTTGGCTGATCATGGGGTTGTCAGCTTTTGTCACTTCCCACTCTAGTTTTGAACATTTCGCCATAATTTTTTTTTTCAAAAATGAATTTTTTTATTTCAAAAATAATTTTTTTTTCGAAATTATTATTTTTTTTAAAGTAATTTTTTTTTTCAAAAATAATTTTTTTTTTTCAAAAATATTTTTTTTTTCAAATATTTTTTTTCAAAAATAATTTTTTTTTTTAAAGAAATTTTTTTTTCAAAAATATTTTTTTTTTTCAAAAATAATTTTTTTTTTTCAAAAATATTTTTTTTTTCAAAAATATATATTTTTTTTCAAAAATGATTTTTTTTTTTCAAAAATTATTTTTTTACTTTTTTCAAAAATTATTTTTTTTTTTCAAAAATATTTTTTTTTTACATGGGGCGGTCATAATGTTTTGGCTGATCATGGGGTGGTCATAATGTTTTGGCTGATCATGGGGTGGTCATAATGTTTTGGCTGATCATGGGGTTGTCAGCTTTTGTCACTTCCCACTCTAGTTTTGAACATTTCGCCATTCATTCCTATGGGACCAATTTCGCCGCAAAAACGACATTTCGTGGACCATTCGGCAAAACATTCCACAAAGTAATAACACACCAATCAGGAAGAATCCGCTTGTTTCGGTATATTATTTGTCTCTGTAGTGTGAAAACTGTGGGAGGAGTCTACAAGCATTATCAAGTCTAGCAGATGAAGTCACATGCATTTGGAGTGTCTCAGCATCTTGTGTTTACAACCACTGTTTCCTAGCAACGCTCATGCCCTGTTTATGCTTCCCAAATACTACTTCATCAAAACTGCCCCATCAGAATTACCCCATCAAAACTGCCCCATCATATTCCTCTATTATAAATCAGTACATGGTGTGTCTGTCCCCTCCCCCGGGCTCTGTAATCAGCTGAGATGCTCCAGCCACCTTCCCCCCTGTGTATAACAGAAGCTTTGGTAACCATGGCAACAAAACAAACACAGTACACGCTGATTAATGGCTAAAATTTCCTGAAATGACCTCTAAACAAATGGCCGTATTTTAAAAACTATACATCCTACAGCGAAGATCTTTATATTGTGAGAATCACAAGACCCAGACCTAGATTTTGATACATAGTATGTCTCTGAAATATTAAAAATGAAGGCACGGTCGCAGTTTAGAAATTGCCCTTCAAATTTGGAGGGGGCTAGAGTGTAGTTTCAATGAATGTCAATGGACAGCGTGAGTTGCAAACAAATGGTCATATTGTGAAAACTATCAGGACTATGGCTTAGCCGTGGACATGTTTAGTGGCAGCAGGGATAGCTGAACGTTTTGATATAAGATTTGTGTAGGTGGGCTTGAAAATGAGGGAGTGGCGGCAGTTTAGAAATCATGTTCTGATTTTCCAACTTTTGTCATCTCCCACTCTAGTTTCCCCATTCATTCCTATGGGACCAATTTCGCCGCAAAAATGACGATATTTTGTGAACCATTCGGCGAAACGTTCCACAAAATAATAGCACACCATTCGGGAACAATCCGCACGTTTCGGTATATTACTTGTCTATGTAGTGTAAAAACTGTGGGAGGAGTTAGGGTGGTAAATTTGGCTATAATAAGAATAAGAATAATAATATATATGTGAGATAACAGTAAGTAGTCTTGCTATGCAAGAACACTTAATAATATATATGTGAGATAACAGTAAGTGGTCTTGCTATGCAAGAACACTTAATAACTAGAAAAGGTACAATTTCTGGGGAAATTGTGAAAGTGTTCTTGCCTCTACAACTGGAGTGGGCGGAGTAACTGGGTGGGGTGGAGTGGCTTGAGTAACTGTGAAAAGTGTTAAAAAGCTTAATATTTTAAAAAGTATAAATAGTAGTAAAAAAGTTCCATCATTCGCTGAAAGAGCTGAACATTTTTTTCAAAAGTAATTTTTTTTTTCAAAAATGAATTTTTTTTAATCAAAAATGATTTTTTTTTCTTCAAAAATGATTTTTTTTTTCAAAAGTAATTTTTTTTTTCAAAGGTAATTTTTTTTTTCAAAAATATTTTTTTTTTCGAAATTATTATTTTTTTTAAAGTAATTTTTTTTCAAAAATATTTTTTTTTTTCAAATATATTTTTTTTTCAAAAATAATTTTTTTTTTAAAAGAAATTTTTTTTTCAAAAATATTTTTTTTTCAAAATTTTTTTTTTTTCAAAAATATATATATTTTTTTTTTCAAAAATGATTTTTTTTTTTCAAAAATTATTTTTTTACTTTTTTCAAAAAAATTTTTTTTTTTTCAAAAATATATTTTTTTTTACATGGGGCGGTCATAATGTTTTGGCTGATCATGGGGTGGTCATAATGTTTTGGCTGATCATGGGGTTGTCAGCTTTTGTCACTTCCCACTCTAGTTTTGAACATTTCGCCATTCATTCCTATGGGACCAATTTCGCCGTAAAAACGTCATTTCGTGGACCATTCGGCAAAACATTCCACAAAGTAATAACACACCAATCGGGAACAATCCGCTCGTTTCGGTATATTATTTGTCTCTGTAGTGTGAAAACTGTGGGAGGAGTCTACAAGCATTATCAAGTCTAGCAGATGAAGTCACATGCATTCGGAGTGTCTCAGCATCTTGTGTTTACAACCACTGTTTCCTAGCAACGCTCATGCCCTGTTTATGCTTCCCAAATACTGCTTCATCAAAACTGCCCCATCAGAATTACCCCATCAAAACTGCCCCATCATATTCCTCTATTATAAATCAGTACATGGTGTGTCTGTCCCCTCCCCCGGGCTCTGTAATCAGCTGAGATGCTCCAGCTACCTCCCCCCCTGTGTATAACAGAAGCTTTGGTAACCATGGCAACAAAACAAACACTAACAGTGCACTCTGATTAATGGCTAAAATTTCCTGAAATGACCTCTAAACAAATGGCCGTATTTTAAAAACTATACATCCTACAGCGAAGATCTTTATATTGTGAGAATCACAAGACCCAGACCTAGATTTTGATGTATAGTATGTCTCTGAAATATTAAAATTGAAGGCACAGTCGCAGTTTAGAAATTGCCCTTCAAATTTGGAGGGGGCTAGAGTGTAGTTTCAATGAATGTCAATGGACGGCGTGAGGTGCAAACAAATGGTCATATTGTGAAAACTATCAGGACTATGGCTTAGCCGTGGACATGTTTAGTGGCAGCAGGGATAGCTGAACGTTTTGATATAAGATTTGTGTAGGTGGGCTTGAAAATGAGGGAGTGGCGGCAGTTTAGAAATCATGTTCTGATTTTCCAGCTTTTGTCATCTCCCACTCTAGTTTCCCCATTCATTCCTATGGGACCAATTTCGCCGCAAAAATGACGATATTTCGTGAACCATTCGGCGAAACGTTCCACAAAGTAATAGCACACCATTCGGGAACAATCCGCACGTTTCGGTATATTACTTGTCTATGTAGTGTAAAAACTGTGGGAGGAGTTAGGGTGGTAAATTTGGCTATAATAATAAGAATAATAATATATATGTGAGATAACAGTAAGTGGTCTTGCTATGCAAGAACACTTAATAATATATATGTGAGATAACAGTAAGTGGTCTTGCTATGCAAGAACACTTAATAATGCACTAGGTGGTGTCTTGTTTTATTTCAGACAGTGTATCCACTGACTTCCCTAATCATAAGAGGGCATTAAGACGAGGCATGTCCAGTGAAGCCACCAGGGAAAAATGTCGGCAGCAGTCTGGGGCCCACTTCCAAGCACCGGAGATTGTGGACTTGATTTACTAAAATTGGAGAGACTAAAAATTTTAGTGCAGCCATGCATATTAGCCAATGGGCTTCTAACTTTGGCTTGCTCAAGGCATTGACAAATAAACTTGGAAGCCAATTGGTTAACTTTCTATGCAGAGCTGCACCAGATTTTTCACTCTCCAGTTTTAGTAAATCAATCAACCCCTGTGTGTTTTCTAATACAATAAAATAGAACAAGCTGAACTACAGTACCAACAACACGAGTGGCAAAAGCCTGGGCACTGGCAGGCCTGGCCTCCTATTCTGTTTCATATCCCTTTAATTGCAAAGTTACTGTGCAAAACAAACTGTTATAAAATTATAATAAAGAACTAACCATAGTCAGATTAATGGCAGAAGACCATTATTCTGTTTCACAGTTTCTCTGTAAACATAACATATGATATATTTTATTTTATTTTTTTCAACTTAAATTTCCCTAAGTTCTCTCCCTAAGCTGTCAACCCACTTCATGTGTGATAAAACTGAATGTATCTGTGGCTACATACATACAGTATACTGCACTGTGTTCCATGTATGAGCGGAGACTTACCGGAACACAGACTAGTCTACAGCAGCTGCGCTCAGCCAATCACAGCGAGCAATGCTATCTAATAATGAATGTATTTCATTCATTGAAGCCGCAAGTCGCCATAGGCACCATTTTATTGTGGTTCTACCCGAAGGATAAAACACATCAACGGCCATATAAATAAAAAACGCCTTTAACAAAGCTAATTACAAATAACATGGAGAACTTCACTACAGGATGGGGAGGACACACAAAAAGGAAACCACCTGGGGAGAAATAAATAAATACAATACATATAATATATTCCCCATTCAACAACTAGTAATTACAATAAGAGCCTATTAATAATGCCTCTAATATAAATGTAAATTAAGGCATCAATAACCCCCATGCAATAATCTCTCTAACTAATGGACATAGTGTCATGGGTGGGATTTTAACCCATGACCCACTGGCTGCAAGGCAGCAGTCCTAACCACTTAGCCACTATGGTAGACTTGTTACCAAATCCCCTAATGACAAATATAAATTAAATAAAATGCATCGATAGCCCCCATGTAATGATTCAGATAGTATCATGGGTGGGACTTGAACCCATAACCCACTAGCTGCAAGGCAGATATGCTAACCACTCAGCTACTAGCAATGACCACATCCAAAACAATCCTTAATGTCCCATAACATTAATGGTCTGGATGGTGGAGGTTCTGTGTACAATTTTGTCCCTTAGGTTAGGGGCCCTTTTATAAACAATTTTTGGTTTATTGGGTAACGAATCACATAATGATGCATCCTGCTTTAGCACCTGCCAATACTTAGTAACAATCCTTTCTACATCCTTATTCTGAATGTTATAATCCAAAACCAAACTGATCTCATTACCTAAGTTCATTTCCCTACCTGTAGTGTTCTCCAGTAATTTTTCTCTATCCATATCCCTAATTTTAATTCTTTCTCTCTTCAGGAAGTCTTTATATCCTTTATCCCTAAACATCTTCATTAAATTATTAGTTTGTTTGTCAAAATCTCCAATTCTCATACAATTCCTCTTTATTTGCATGTATTGTCCCCTGGGAATGTTAACAATGCAGGGTTAGTAATGGCAACTCATTGTGGGAATGTAAGAATTCCGATCTGTATCCTTAAAATACGTAATCGTCTCTAAGTCCAAAAATTGTATTTTTTGATCACTGATTTCTGATTTGATCACTGATAAGACTTATGTTGTGGTCATTTTCATTCATTGTTAAAAACAGGGATTCCACATCATTTACCTCTCCTTCCCAAACAATAATCAGATCGTCAATAAATCGTTTGTATAAAATAATTCTAAGGTCAGGATTCAATAGAATACCCTCCTCCTCCCACTTTGCCATAAACAAGTTAGCCGCGCTGGGTGCAAACTTTGCCCCCATTGCGACACCCCTTACCTGCAAATAATAGGTGTTACTGTACCAAAAATAGTTATGTGTCAAACAAAATTTCAAATTCTTTCAAATAAACTTTCGTTCCTTACGTATATACTTCTGACTTTTTTTGAACACCCACTTAACTGCTCATTTAGCTCCATGGTGATCTATATTAGTATATAATAAGGCTACATCGGCCGTTGCCAACACTACACCATCGCCTGCATTGCATTGTTTAAGCAATTGTAACGTGTATTTTGTATCTTTAAGGAATGCTCTAATATCCCTTAATAAGGGCTGGAAATGGAGATCTATGTACTCCCCCAACCTAGCAGTTAGAGACTCAATCCCACTGACAATGGGTCTACCTGGGGGGGTTTGTCCTGTTCTTATGAATTTTCGGTATATAGTATACAACTGGAGTGCTACATGCGGTAGGTACTAAATAGTTTTCCTCATGCTTATTTATTTTTACTCACTCCATATTGGACTAACTCTGCTAATTCTTTCTTATATTGCTTTATAGGATTTGTATTTAGAATTTCACAAGTCTCTCTATCTTCCAATATCTTATTCATTTCCTGTTTATACTGGTTAGTAGATAGCACCACAATTCCCCCCCACTTTGTCCACTGGGCGAACAACAATATCTTTACATGTTTCCAAAAGTTTGATACCTTTTTTGATATCCCTCTGTTCATATACTTTTTTAATCAGTAATTTCTCAAGGTCAGCTGTGACAAGTCATTTGAACATGTCAACATACTTATTATTCACAATCTTAGGATTAAAAACAGATTTGTTCCTTTGTTGCTAAGTCCTGTGGGACTCCCCTCCATTACTGCTCTCTCAATTGGATTCTGCGCACATTAAATATGATTCTTAGGAGCATATTTATTCCCCTTATCAACTATCTATAAACAGGAAATGAATAAGATATTGCATCATTATGTGATTCTTTACCCAATAAACCAAAAATTGTTTATAAAAGGGCCCCTAACCTAAGGGACAGAATTGTACACAATGTAGTAGAACTTCCACCATCCAGACCATTAATGTTCTGGGACATTAAGGATTTTTATGGATGTGGTCATTGCTATAGCTGTGTCCGAGTCCAAAGAATGTTAAGAAATTAAAAACCTTTATTAATCCCAAGAATAATCGGGCATACAACATCAGGGATTTTATTTCCTATGAAACTAACGGGGTAGTTTATGCCATCAAATGTCCCTGCAATTGAATTTACATCGGTAGAACAAAGAGAGCTCTCAAGGTCAGAATGGAAGAACATGTAAGAAATATTAAAGATGGATTTGACACACCTATCCATTCATTTTAGGGACAAACACAACAAAAACCTGGAGGGGATGCAATTTTGGGGGATAGAGGCTCCTAAGCATCATTGGAGAGGGTGCAATTATATTAGAGAAATCAGCAAGCACAAGTTCTGGTGGATACACCAGTTAGGGACTTTATCACCTGGTGGGATTAAACAAAGAGTTTGATCTCCAGTATTTTTTAAGCAATCATTGGAATTAGATGATTTCAGGCTCTCTGATTAATGGGTTTATATGGTTGTACATAAAAATATATATATTTTTTTATAGTTCCTTCTTAATTCCATTGTGATATGGGTTATAGTTATGTCACTGGTCAATAGTCTAATTATTTATTTTATCTACCTATTGGGGGGCTTTTTAATAGTTTTGTAATTTTATATTCATATATTTAAAAATAATAATATATCCGGATGTGTATGAAATCTAACAAACATGCACATCAATTATTGGGACTGTGTAAACTCTAGTGGATGTGTGGTTAGCCCTTCTGCATTACAGGAAGTAGGACATGGGTTCAAGTCCTGCCCAGTACGTGCATTATTTTAGAGGGATTATTACATGGGGGCTATTGATGCATTTTATTTCATTTATATTTGTTATGAGGGAATTTTGAAGCGAGCGTACTATAGTGGCTAAGTGGTTAGCACTTCTGCTTTACATTTGGTGGGTCATGAGTTCAAGTCCCACCCATGACACTATGTGTATTAATTAGGGTGGTTATTGATGTGTTTAAATTTGTTATTATAGGAATTATAAATGGGCTCTTTTTGTAATTACTAGTTGTTGAATGGGGAATATATTATATGTATTGTATTTATTTATTTCTCCCCAGATGGCTTCCTTCTTGTGTTCAATCAAAATAATTAAAGTGGCGCTCAATCAATTAATTAAAAATGTACAACAACTAGGTATAAATGGAATTTCAAAACCAGAAAATCCAATAAATACCAATGTCTAAAAATCATTAATCTTCCATCACATTGGGTAACTCAAGACCAAGAAGAATCAAAGTTACTGCAATAAATGGATCCAAGTCAGACAAACTACTCCCAAAACCGATCAATTAATGGGTCCTCACAGAGGGAAAGTAGGGAAAATATTCCGGATTAATAAAGATTTTCCTAAAAACTCATCAAATAGGTATGGTGCCTAACGGTAATTAATGACACACTTGTGTAAATGAATAAATATAGCATAAACCAAGCTGATAAAAAAACCACAATAAGTGAATAAATATGTAAACAATAAAATATAAATGGAGCAAATTGTGCAACATAAATAGTTCACATAAATATTATGCGACACTTCATAGATGTGAAAATAAATAAATTAATATTAAAAAAAAACAATAAATGTGTTTCAAATAGTAAAAAATAAATAATGTTACACAAATAGGTCCCATAGAAAATGCAATCCAGATTGTGACCATTAAATAGAGTGAAAATTACAGTGTCACAAAGTATCAAGTCCCATAGACAATACAATCCAGATTTGTGACAATTTAAATTGGGTAAAAAATAAGTTCATCCAAGATTCCCAGTGTCAGCACTCAATCATATGTGTAGTGAATCCAGGTGTAGTTCCCCCAGCCTCTCACCTCAGGGCTGAGCGATAACAGCCTTACAAATAAATGATAGTAATCCCCTCTGTTCCACGATCTCCTTAACGCCTTAACGGTAGTTGTTAAAGGCGTTTCCTGTCTGAATCCTCCGCTCTCAGAATGCCCCAGTTAGACAATGTGAATCATGTAAGAAAGGGGAGGATGCACTCCATAGTGAAGTAGTTTAAAATCAACACATTTAATAAAGATATCCACTTACATAATAGTTGATACAGGCAAGCATAGCAAGCATAGCATCTGATGATAGCACAGCTGTTTCCCGAACCCTGCTGTGATCGGGAAGCTGAACCACGTGACACGCTTCTCTTCCCTGACGCGTTGACCATCTCGTCACTTTATCAAAGGGTATAGAGACAGGTATGGCGGGGATAGCTATTATAGCAGGAGGGTTACCATGGCAACCACTACTCGACATTTGATCAGCGTAATAGCAAATAACGCTCAGCCTAAAATAGCATGAGGATATCAGATAATAGCATAATTAAAAAACAATGATAGCTAATTAATTTATTGGAGATAATTCCTAAATAATAATGATGTATTAAAAACGGCAAATATATACTTATTTAAAGCACACCCCCTCTAGTGGGCATTTTAATTATTGTAGACAACCCCCAAGATAAATTTCTTAATTTCGGCATTACAACTGCCATCTAGTGGACGGAATAAATAATCTTGAAACATGACAAAATAAAAATTATGTTGAGGTTACAATAATTGGCTCAATAATCCACGATAAATTAAAATGGAGTGATATAAAAACCAATTCTAAAATTATTTACGATTTAAACTCAGACGATCAATAAAATGGCTTTCTATAAAGCTACATAAGGGCAAATACATATAGGTTCAAATCAAACTAACATAACATATAGTCTACTATGGGGACTCATATCTCAACTATGACAAAATAAAAATAAATTAAATTCATTAGTTGACGAAAAAGCATCCTAACAATTTCCATAAATGGGAGAGAGTAGGAAAATAGGTAATAATGAACAAGAGTGGAATTAAAATGACACAATAATATCAATGATCAGAAATAAAACAATTGAGATCAAATTCGACGTTATGCCCTAATGGCGCCAAAGTACAAAGCTCATAGATCCAGCGAGATTCCGACTGACTAAGTTTTATTACTTTATTATCACCCCTCCAATGGGGTTTATAGCTATCAATTTCCCATACTTTCAGAGAGGAGGGGTCTCTATTATGGAACTGGTCCTAATGTCTAGATAGGCTATGTTTTGGGTAGCCATTTTTTATGTTTTGAGTATGTTCCCTAAGTCTCTTCCAGAGTTCCCTTTTAGTTCGTCCAACGTACTGGATCTGGCATGGGCATTCCAGAAGGTACACCACCCCTTCTGTCCGGCAAGATATAAATTCTTTTATCTCATGCTCCCTATCAGTCACGGTGGATTTAAAAATAGATTTTTTTTTCTTTATTTCGTCCGTATGTCTACATGTATAACATGTCTTGCAGGGATAGAACCCTTTACCATCAAAGAAGGAAAACTTTTTTTGGGGAGGGGGATCTAACACATTCTTTGCGATAAGATCCCTTACAGTCGGTGCTCTTCGGTATGTGAATTTAGGCTTTTCTGGTAGTATTGTTCCTAGATGTCGATCAGCTTTCACAATATTCCAGTATTTCTTGAATATTTTTTGCTTATACTGCATACTATAATCCATCACCAGTGGTACAGTATTTGGGGATTCATTATTTCTAGTTGAATCTTCAATCAATTTGCTTCTATCCAGGCCCCCTACATTTTTAATCCTTTCTTTAATAAAGCTAGATCGATATCCCTTTTGAATGAATCTTTCTCCAATGAATTCTGCTTGTTTTATAAACACTTCCTGCTTTGTACAATTCCTCTTCAACCTGATGAATTGGCTTTTAGGTATATTTTTTAGCCAAGGGGCATAATGGCAGCTATCCAATAGAAGATAGCTGTTCCTATCAACCTGTTTTAAAAATGTTTGTGAAAAAACTATTTTTTTTATCTTCTTTTAAAATTTCCAGATCCAGAAACTGTATCTTCTCATTATTAATCTCCCATGTAAGGCTAATGTTCTTATTGTTTACATTCAAATTAAAGCAAAAATTCATCAAGCTTTCTCTATCCCCAGCCCAGATAACAATAATGTCATCAATAAATCTTTTAAAAAGGAGGAGTTGCTGTGGTTTATTTTTGTATAGAGCTTCCTCTTCCCACTCAGCCATGTAGAAATTAGCTACACTAGGTGCGTATTTCGCGCCCATTGCTATTCCGCAAATCTATTTATAAAAACCATTCTCATATCAGAAGTAATTGTGATCCAGACTATGGGGGTCATTTACTATAGCGCTATGGCGCTAATTCGCGCAAATTGCCGCGAATTAGCGCGAATTCACGGCAATTTAGCGCTAATTCACGGCAATTTAGCGCGAATTAGCGCTAATAGCGGTAATTCGCGCTAAAACGGTATTCACTATAGTGCTGGTGAGAAAATTCTCCCAAAATCGAATTTACTATAGCTCCCTGAAACTAAATAGAGCCCAAACCCTTACTCTGCTAAAACCTAGAGAATTGCACATGGAAATAATTTTTAGAGCATGATATAATTGCCTAAATGGTACTGAAATATGCGGTATATTATTTAAAGATTATCTGCTTTTAAACTGTGTGAAAAAGTGATTTCTACACTGAAATATCTTTAAAAATCTGAAAAGTGAAAAATTCCCCGTTTTGGACAACTAGGTGCCAACACAACTGAGCATGCTCAGACCTGAAAATAACTCTCATTTTAACTCAAGTGTCTTTTTTACCTGGAGGTATAGTAAATACCAAAATGAGAGCTAATTAGAGAGCATTTTTTGGGAGTTAAAATCTGCTCTAATTTAGTCCAAATGAAGTTTCAGTCACTGATTCTAATGGAACAATTCTAACTTTCACAAAAAACCCTTTTAATGTTGAGATGAAATGTATCTTTCTGTGAAATACATTTTCCTTTGCAACATTGTTGCTTCTACTTAAAATATTTTGATTTTAGGAATGCTACAATGTGGAATGTTTTGATGTTTTGGTAAAATATATTTTTCTCTGTCACTTTCACTTGTTTTTCTTCATCTCACAACCACCTTTACCCCAAACTCACACAGGCGTCTTTACAATCCACAAACAATACCATTGCTGATGAAAATTTAAAATGAATCACAATTTTTTGTGCTTTGTATTATTTGCAAATATTCATAATTTGAGCCCAAAAATGTGATATGTGTACAAACATCAGAAATCAAAATGTAATTCCCAAAAATTTGAGGGTAATATTCTACTCTCACCCACAAAAAAACACCAAATATCACAGAATAAATCAAGTAGAATAACTCTTGAGTAATGTAATTCCATCACCTGTATGTCCATAGAAATGCAGTATTTATGTGTTTTTATGTGTATTTATGTGTAGGAGGGTCTCACACGTGGCAGCTCTGTGGCTTAGAGGTTAGAACTTCTGCTTAGTATCTCTGAGGGTCTGGGTTCAAATCCCAACCATGTTACTTCATGTAGAGAAGTTGTCTCATTTCCCAGGTCCTATAACTATGTCTAATTGTAGGAGGGTTCCACCACCATTGTAAGTCTTTTCCAGATACACTATATAGCCAAAAGTATTGGGACGCCTGCCTTTACACACACATGAACTTTAATGGCAGCCCAGTCTTAGTCCGTAGGGTTAAAATTTGATTTGGCCCACCCTTTGCAGCTAGAACAGCTTCTGGGAAGGCTGTCCACAAGGTTTAGTCTGCCTATGGGAATGTTTGATCATTCTTCCAGAAGTGCATTTGTGAGGCCAGGCACTGATGTTGGATGAGAAGGCCTGGCTTGCAGTCTCTACTCTAATTCAGCCAAAGGGTGTTCTATCGGGTTGAGGCCAGGACTCTGTGCAGGCCAGTCAAGTTTCTCCACCCCAAACTTGCTCATCCATGTCTTTATGGACCTTGCTTTGTGTACTGGTGTGCAGTCATGTTGGAACAGGAAGGGGCTTTCCCCAAACTGTCCCCACAAAGTTGGGAGCATGAAATTCTCCAAATTGTCTTGGTATGCTGATGCCTTAAGAGTTCCCTTATCTGAAACTAAGAGGCCAAGCCCAACCCCTGAAAAACAACCCCGCACCATAATCCCCCTCCACCAAATCATTTGGACCAGTGCACAAAGCAAGGTCCATAAAGACATGGATGAGTGATTTTGGGGTGGAGGAACTTGACTGGCCTGCACAGAGTCCTGACATCAACACAACAGAACACCTTGGGGATAAATTAGAGAGGAGACTGTAGGTCAGGCCTTCTTGTCCAACTTCAGTGCCTGACCTCACAAATGCACTTGGAAGAATGGTCAAACATTCCCATAGACACACTCCTAAACCTTGTGGACAAGAAGAGTTGAAGCTGTTATAGCTGCAAAGGGTGGGCCAAATAAGTTTTGAACCCAATACTAATACTGGGATGCCATTACAGTTCATGTGTGTTTAAAGGCAGGCATCCCAATACTTAGGCCAATATACTGTATATTGCTTGTGACACTGAGCATGGCTATGGACTTAGGGCTAGTTCACACCACAGAGATGCAGAGAACATGTGTGGGTCTGCCCTGGTGGCTAAGTGGGTAGCAGTTCTGTCTAGCAGCACCTGGGATGTTGGTTCACCTCCACCAACATGCTAATGCTTGTGTTGAAGTTTATATGTTCTCCCTGTGTGGGTTTCTCACCACAATCTAAAGACATGCTGGCATCTTATTTGTCTCCTGTCGAAATAGGTTCTAATGTAAGAAAGTTAATTTTGGACTTTATATTGGAAGCTCATTGCAGCCAGGGACTGGTGTTAATGTTTATTAGCACTAATCATGCCCAGGGACTTGGACATTTCAAATTTTAGGGTTTACACTGCACAGGTACATATGCTTAGAAAACTGTTGCTTTGTTTATGTGGATGCAAATGGACTTTGATCTTTGTCCTGTAGTTGGAGATTTGATGCACATAGCCAAGGCTAACACAGTTGCAAATCCTATTATGTGTTCCTGCTCATCAGGTGCAATCACTTTAGACATACATGAAGAGACAGATTGAAAGATACTGGTGGGCGTGTACTTCTATTGGGTGTGTCAGTGTGCTAACAATACAACCTCTCTTATATAAAGGCCTGCAGTAGGGGGGTTCGTTTGGCCTGAGAAGGTCAGGTTTTTTGTTGTGATGGAGAAGGAATGATATTAGGAGATTTGATGAAATTCTTGTGCATTTTTTCAATCAAAAGTGGGTTTATGTGGCCATGCTGTCAATGTTGTGTGTGTATTGTTCCTGTCTGATCATGCAAACATCGTTTGGAAGCATCTGCTGACCTACTGTTTTTGATCTTGTTTAATTGTGTACACCGAAATGCAGCTTCCAGTAGAACATGGTCACCATTGTATGTATGTGTGGATTGTGGGCTGGTGGTGGGTGTTTTGAATAAGTCTTTTGCAATATTATGTTGGAATGCTTTGTAAGAATGACTGTTAAGTATGTTTCTATAATCTTTCAGATAATAATGTGATGTGTTGCCCGTTATACACTGAAATTAAAGCTGTGTCCACTCTAAGGTTTTGTCTAATTTTAGATTGTAAGCTCCTATGAGCAGGGCCCTTAAAATTCCGTTGCTAAATGTAGTACCATATATCCTGTCCAAATTTTTTTGAAGCTAGTAAATGTAAATTTTATTTTTTTTCTGCTGGTAAAATAAAATACATTGAGCTCTTGTTGTGGTGTGTGGGTTTTTTTTTTTCCTTCTACTTTTCTTTCTTTAGTTTTTGTGGGTGGTGGTTTTGGGAAAGTGCAATATCTCTTTTATATTTTATTTCAATATGTATTTGTGCACCAAAAAACTAATCTCTTTGCCCTGGTTCACATGCTACTTTGAAATTGTGCTACTTCACTTGAAGTAGCACGATTTCAAAGTAGCAAGGTCAGCGTGATTTCAGGTGGCTTCATACACAAATGTCTATTGAAGTCGCACCTGAAATCGGCAAAAGTAGTACAGGAACTACTTTAGCAAATTGATGCGGTGCCACAAAAAAAAATGTTGCATCAATTGGAACAGTGCCAGTGCCATTGCCAAGAGTCACGCGATTTGATCTCTGAAATCGCATGACCAATCGCTCCAATGTAAACCTAGGCTTCTGCACAACTGCAAGTTATATATAAAGATTCCACCTTTATCATTAACAGCTGTGGAGAATTGCAGGTAATGAATTCAGCTGGTGGATAGGCAGTGTTTGAATGTGTCAGCTCTGGTTCACATTGGTGTGATTTGACATGTCAAATCTGTGGCAATTGCACTGTTCTAATTAGTGCGATTTGTATTGATATTGGTGCAGAAACCTGCAACGATGTCTCTGATGTTGCCCCCACAGTCGGGACTGACATGCAGGAATGAAATTGTGGGAGTTCAGCTGCACGCTTTCCTCCTGCTGTCAGTGTGAACCAGGGCTCAAACTGGGCCTTTTGCCTTGGTAATTCACCTGCTGCTAACCTAGGGACACCATTTCTTAGCAAACTCCCTTAAGTTTACCTTCAAATATATGTAGAAATACAGATTTGTATATCTGAAAATAAAAAAATACTAATCATGGTTGAGATCAAATATTCGCAGCTGCAATCAAAAGTGTGGTTTCACCTTCTGACCTGGAAATTAGTCATTGTATGCACCCGGAAGTTCTTGTGCTGGTCAGGATCTCAATCTAGGTGGACATGGCGAGGTCTCTTTAGCAGAGAGGAGGCGCTGCTCATTGGCCGGGTAAGTGTAGGATATGTACTTGTACTTAATCAATGCAGGGGTGGATGTCATAGTTAGATTTGGTGTGGGTGGGGTTCATTGATTTGTTTGGCATCACCACACATTTGCTTCCGTCCCATGTGCACACATCAATTCCTGCATTTGTTCTGCTGATGTAAATCAGTAAGGACTATGCAAGTATAAATGAGAGATCATTTTATTAAAATATATATGACTTGTTTCACAGCTGGGCGAATTTTCCAGCAAATTTGGACTTCTGAGTTGCATGGCAAGTTGTATCCCATGATTCTCAATGACAACCATTCATATCTGTGCTACTAAGTCGCACCAACTTCAAAGTAGTCCCTGTACTACTTTGGTGTGACTTGAGGTATATCGGGTACAATATTACACCGGCATTCCCAGAAGTTGGGGCCAAGTTGCAGCGGCAAAGTGGCAGCAAAATAGTGTGACTTTCAGGTCGCAGCAGTGTGAATGAGATTCAAGGATATCACCTTTGAATTTGGCCCTATTGTCACTTGTGCATCCTGAAAGTGTAGCAAATTCGTCCCTGCACTACCTTGGTTTGACTGATGCAATTTGAGGTCCATACACCACAAGATTACACAGACATTGCTTCAAGTCATGACAAAGCTGTGCAATTTTAAGGTCGCACAAGTGCAAATGGGGCCTTATTCAAAGGTGTTATCAATTAATCACATTAGGTTACTTTCACACTTGGGTGACTTTTCATGGAGCTTTGGACCTCAGAGTCACATGAAAAGCTGTCCCCCTTGATTTCCATTAATATTTATTAGAGCTGCACGATTAATCGTCATCGTAATTTTTTTCCCCTTTACGATCTTGAAAAAAGCGTTTCACGATTCTTGCTATTGCAAAGAACTCTCTCTGCTCTTCTGAAGCCACAGCCGAAAAACCAGGAAGTCTGCCAAGAATTAGAACATTCTTTATCAGTGAACTTGACTAGAAACCTTGTAACAATTTGTCAATTAAATAGAATTCTGTGTAAGTGAGGAAAGTTTAACCACTTAAACACTAAACATTTTTCTGACATTTGTTGGTTTCAGGTTAAAATCATTTTTTTTTTGCTAGAAAATTACTTAAAACCCCCCAACATTATATATATATTTTTAGTAGAGACCCTAGAGAATAAAATGGTGGTTGTTACAATATTTTATGTCACACTGTATTTGCGCCTTTCAAATGCAATTTTTTTTGGAAAAAATTACTTTAATGATTTAAAAAAAAAAAAGAAAAGTTAGCCCAATTTCTTGTGGGATAATGTGAAAGATTTTATGTCACGAGAATCGTGATCTTTTTATTCTAAGCAAAAAAATTGTGATTCTCATTTTGGCCAGAACCGTGCAGCTCTAATATCTATGCAACTTCACCCATGTTCACATAGGTCTGAATTGACATGTCAAATTGTAGGCAAAATCGGCGCCTATTGATGGTAATGGAACTGTCCAAATTGGTGCGACGCCACAACAATTCCCAAAAGTAGTTCCTGCACTACTTTGGGCGACTTCAGGGGGCGATTTCTTACCTCCCAACTTTTTGAGATGGGTATAAGGGACACCTATTAGCAAAAGTAGGTAGGCATAGGACACCTTCTTAAAGGAGAACAGTTGGGACCTATGTGATTTCACTAGACATTTGTGCAGGAAAGTGCACTGATGTCTCTGAAATCGCTGACAAAGTCGGGCTGAGTCACACTTGTGCAACTTTGGACATCAGAGTCGTATGACAAGTCATACCCCATGATTTTCAATGTGTACCATTCATATCTGTGCGACTTCAAGTAACACTGACTTCAACGTAGTCCCTGTACTACTTTGGTCTGACTTTGATGCGAGTTGAGGTCCATAGACCTCAAGTTTACACAGGCATTCCCTGGAATTGCGGCAAAATTGCTGATGCAAAATCGTGGGAAAGTTGCGTGTCTTTCCCTGCGACTCCTGCGTCCATAGACCTCAAGATTACACAGGCATTGCTTAAAGTCGCATTAAAATCTCGCAACTTTCAGGTCGCACAAGTATGAAAGGTGCCTAAGTCACTGTGCTGAGTACTATTTTATACCTAGAATATAAAGTAGTCCCACCATCAAACACTAGTAAACATATGTTCTCAATATAATTGTGCTCAAATGGCTGAAAATCACACAGATGGTATCACCTACTAAAAGCTTGCATTGTACTCAGCAGCGTATGCTGAAAAGAGGCGAACGCCTATTAGCCAATGCCACATCGGCACATCGGCATGAGCATGGTTGTTACTATAATATTAATGCCTGAAATGCAAAACATTATTGTATTGAATCAAACATTAGTAAATGTATTTTCTCTGTAGGTAAGTGCTCAGCTCTGTAGCATAGCGGTATACCCTGCTGCCCCCAAAAGTTCAAGCCAGTGGGAATTCAAATCCCACTGACAGCATTACCTCCTAGAAGTGTGCATTGTACTCAGAAGCATAATTAGCCAAAGCACATCAGCTTGCTTTATTCCATATTTTAACTCTTCAAATGCATGCAATGGTATGTACTTATTCAATAATATTATGGTATGGAATTCCAAAATTCAAGGAAAAAAATGTCGTAGGGTCCCCCCAGTACATACCAGGCCCTTCGGTATGGACTTTAAGGGGAACCCCACACCAAATTGTAAAATAAATTTGATGTGGGGCCCCCCAAAATCCATACCAGACCCTTATCCGAGCATGCAGCCTGGAGGTCAGGATAGGGGGGGACGAGTGAGCACCCTCCCCTTCTGAACCTTACCAGGCCACATGCCCCAAAGCACCTTTTCCCCATGTTGATGGGGACAAGGGCCTCTTCCCGACAACCCTGGTCGGTGGTTGTCAGTCTGCAGGCAGGGGGTTTATCAGAATCTGGAAGCCCCCTTTAAAAAGTCGGCTCCCAGATCCTGCCCCCTATGTGAATAGGTATAGGGTACATTTTACCCCTACCCATTCACCAAAAAAAGCAGTGAAATGTAAAAAAAATCAATAGCCGGTTTTTGACAAGTCCTTTATTGTAAAATAGCTCCGAGCTGTCTTCTTCCCTTGGCCATCTTCTCCAGACGCTGTCTCTCCCTCCTCCATCTTCTCCCCGAGCTGTATTCTCCCAGAGCCGTCTCTCCTGCCGCTGCCATGTTCTCCATCTGCTGTCTTCTTCCGCACCGCTGGTTACCCGCTAATAAAAAAAAAGCTGCTCTTTTTCCATGGTGGTCTTCCTCTGCTGTGTTGTCACCCACTGTGTGGCGTCTCTTACATAGCCATGGAGCGGACTCTCCGGGTGACATTATCGGATGGCCACAGAAGACCGCCACAAGAAGAGCGGCTTTTTTTTTTATTAGTGGGTAACCGGCTGCGCTGAAGAACACATCAGCGGGGGAAGATGGTGGCAGCAGGAGAGACAGCTTGGGGAGAAGAAACATCAAACACTAGTGAATGTATTTTCTATGTATGACTGTGCTACACCCAATAGGCTAGCAGTCAGCACTTCTACCTTGAAGAACTCATGGGTTCAAATCCCACAGAGAAATACTAAAAGATTGAATTGGTGAAAAAAAAGCAAATGACTATTAGCCAATTAGCCAAAGCAGCATATGCTGCAAATAGGTGAATGCCAATTAGCCAATGCACTTTAAATTTGGCTGATTATATTAACTCTTCAAATGCATGCAATGATATGTAAGTATTCAATACTATTATGGTGTGAAATTCCAAACACCACTCACTAACTAATGGGCAGATTACATTTTTTTGTTTGTTCATTTTAATTCGCTTGTGCACTGAAAAAATAAACACAGCTGGGGGATGGTAGGTTGGCTGGTATTTGAACTTGTACCATGAGTGCTGTGGAGACATCTGAGCAGACTACTAAGCCATTGTGCTAAGTATGAGACCTGCATAATAGCGTAGTATGATTAAAGAATGAATATAAATAATTACCGCTTTATAGTCACCTAAATTAAAAAATAAAAAACAACATACAACAAATAGGTAACCTAAATGTTTAATACATGTAACTTTACAGAATAGCAGACATTACTATGTAATAATCATTCATAACTGCATTAGTTAGCAAAAGAAGGAAAGAAATAGGAATACTACTTGCAACATACATCAATAGATGCACACGAGGTAGAGCACATCTCACATAAAAATGTTTCTTTCACATACATGGATCATGGCTACAGTACACTGCTATATAACAACTTGATAAGAATTAGCATTTGTATATACGCGGAAGCGCTAATTAGCGGCAATTTAGAACTTTCAAACGTTTGTTCTCCACTTCTATCGCTGATTTTCATGCGCAAATTCGCCGTTTTGTTTCCATTTGGCTAAAATTGGCTCTATTATTTGCCATAGTGCCCAGTACTTCCTGGAGTTATAGTAAATGACCCCCTATATCTCAAACAATCACATAGAAACTTCCTCTGTACCGCCTTCAGATCACTAAATTTCTTAAGGGCCCATTTGGTTGCTTGTATTGCCTCTTCGTGATTAATTATGGTATAGAGTGATGCCACATCGGCCGTTGCAAGATATACTGGTCTCTCACCAAATGAGATGGTATCAAGCAATTGTATCAGATGTTTCGTGTCTCTTAAATAGGACTTTGTTTTCCTTACTAGTGGCTGTAGGAACCAATCAATATATTCCCCTATTCTTGCTCCTGGTGGTTTCTCTTTATTTTTATGAATCTAGGAATCTGGGAATCTTGGATGAACTTATTTTTCACCCAATTTAAATTGTCACAAATCTGGATTGTATTGTCTATGGGACTTGATACTTTGTGACACTGTAATTTTCACTCTATTTAATGGTCACAATCTGGATTGCATTTTCTATGGGACCTATTTGTGTTACACTTTATTTTTCACTATTTGAAACACATTAATGGTTTTTTTTTTATTAATTTATTTATTTTCACATCTGTGAAGTGTCACATAATATTTATGTGAACTATTTATGTTGCACAATTTGCACTATTTATATTTTATTGTTTACATATTTATTCACTTATTGCGTTTTTTTATCAGCTTGGTTTATGCTATATTTATTCATTTACACAAGTGTGTCATTAATTACAGTTAGGCACCATACCTATTTGATGAGTTTTTTAGGAATATCTTTATTAATCCAGAATATTTTCCCTACTTTCCCTCTGTGAGGCCCCATTAATTGATCGCTTTTGGGAGTAGTTTGTCTTTCTTGGATCCATTTATTGCAGTAACTTTGATTCTTGTTGGTCTTGAGTTACCCAATGTAATGGAAGATTAATGATTTTTAGACATTATTACTTATTGGATTTTCCGGTTTTGAAATACCATTTATACCTAGTTGTTGTACATTTTTAATTAATTAAATTTTTTTATTGAGTGCCACTTTAATTATTTTGATTGATCTCCTTTTTGGTGTGGGAACACTCTTATGGTGGCAGCTTTATCATTTACCTTTGTTTGTTGCTCTGAATATTGGTCTGCAATTGTGGTTTGCGCATTAGTACTTGTTATTATTTGTTACCTTCCTTCTTGTGTGTCCTCCCCGTCCCATATTTAGTGACATTCTCCATATTATTTGTAATTAGCTTTGTTACTGGTGTTTTTTATTTATATGGCCGTGGATGTGTTTTATCTTTTGGGTAGAACCACAATAAAATGGTGCCTATGGTGGCGACTTGCGGCTTCATTAATATGGTTGCGGTTGTGGTTATCATTGGAATACACCTACAACAAAATGGCACATATCGCGGCTACACTTCAATGGTGGCCAGCATAATATATATTCTAGTAGTCTCCACCATCCAATCAGAATCTCCTGAGGAAGACACGTAATTGGCCCTGTGTTGTCACATGTAGGGGAGGGGCCAGGACGGTGGAGGAGCTTGGATACATGCTTGTTTGTACAAGCTGCTGACACATACAAGTTTGGAAGTCGTTTGGAGAGGAATCCTATGCTTAATGCTTTTATAGTTTGGTGTGCTGAAAGCACCTAAAATATGTGAGTACCCTGATGTTATGTTTTCTAAATAATTGTTTAAACTAGCGATAATGCACTATCCAGCCTCTTTCTTGTTTTAAAATTGAGGACAACTTCTCTGGATTTTCCTGTGGGATCATGTTGAGCCAGTTTTACTTAGAGCCCAGGATGGTTCAACTGCTTATGTGGACCAAACATAAGTGTGCGTTGACACTGTTGGAGGTGAGCGCATTCACATGGGGGGAGCATGTGTGTGAAGTCACCCTCTTCTGATTAGGATTATCATCACTAGAGTCACTTTTTGGACAGTAATACGTATAATACCCCAATTTGCACTTTTGTCTCTGTGGATTGATGAAAATTGGGAGAAAAATTCTCTTTTTTAATTTCAATAGTTTTTTATTGGGTTTTAACAGATATAACAGTTATTCTGTAAACAGGTACATACATGACATCTTAATGATGTATTATTTCGTAGGACATATAGTACAGCACGATATAACAAGAAATATCAAACGCTATAAATGCATCAGCCACCGCTATGGATTATAACATAAATGAATAATAGGGTCAAACATGCCCTTAAGGTCTAGGTTAAGAATAAGACCAACATGGTAGTATGTCATTGCATATAAACCAAAACCTAAATATGAAGAATAAAACAAAACTAGGAAGTAAGAGCCAAGAAGTGCAGTTAGTTATAGTATGCATTTGTTTGTTGTAGGCAGTGCCTCTATACTAGGGATGAGCTTCGAGTTTAAGTCAAACTCATGTTCGACTCGAACATTGGCTGTTCGCAAGATCACCGAACAGCGAACAATTTGGGGTGTTCGCGGCAAATTTGAATGCCGCGGAACACCCTTTAAAAGTCTATGGGAGAAATCAAAAGTGCTAATTTTAAAGGCTTATATGCAAGTGATTAAAAGTGTTTGGGGACCTGGGTCCTGCCCCAGGGGACATGGATCAATGCAAAAAAAAGTTTTAAAAACGGCCGTTTTTTCAGGAGCAGTGATTTTAATAATGCTTAAAGTCAAACAATAAAAGTGTAATATCCCTTTAAATTTCGTAGCTGGGGGGTGTCTATAGTATGCCTGTAAAGGGGCGCATGTTTCCTGTGTTTAGAACAGTCTGACAGCAAAATTACATTTCTAAGGAAAAAACCCAATTAAAACTACTCGCGGCTATTGCATTGCCGGTCCGACAATACACATAGAAGTTCATTGATAAAAACGGCATGGGAATTCCCCACAGGGGAACCCCGAACCAAAATTAAAAAAAAAAAAATGACGTGGGGGTCCCCCAAATTCCATACCAGGCCCTTCAGGTCAGGTCAGGTGTTCGTGTGTTCGAACAAACTTTTTTCCTGTTCGCATGTTCTGGTGCGAACTGAACATCGGGGTGTTCGGCTCATCCCTACTCTATACCTGTTGCTTACAAACTTGAAGTAAGACCAGAGTCCTCTTTTATATTATACCATTTGTTCCAAGGTTCCCAAATCTTATTAGTTAGTGAGTATTTACCCATCCCGGCGGCAAAGAGTTGTTCATAGGTACCGTGGGTATTGATTGTTTGTGTAACTTTAGAGATTTCTGGAATTTTTATATCCTTCCAGTGCCTGACCAGGTATAGACGGACTGCTAAGAGGATGTGGGATAGCAGAGTTCACGTATGGTGAGGGGCAAGGCCCATCTCCAGAGAGAGTAAAGCCATACCTGGGGACGGTTCTAGATTAATTTTTAGGACCTGCGATATGAGGTTGTATATCCACTTCCAGTATTGTGTTATGTTGGGACAAGACCATAGTAAGTGGAATAGAGTACCCACTTCACCACATTGTCTCCAGCATAGGGGAGACACCCCTAGAGCAAATTTGGACAGCCTACATGGTCTGAGATACCAACATAGTACTATCTTTTGGAAAAGTTCCCAAAGATTAGCACTCTTAATGGAGGAGTATTTTACATTTAATGCTATTTGCCATTGATCTTCTAAATATATCCTGTTGAAATCTTTTTCCCATGCTTGCATGGGTAATGATTTAGTAAATACTAGTTTATTTTGAAGGTGTTAGTAAAATGGTGAAATAGTAAAATTGGTGTTCATATTTTTTGCTAGGTAATACTGAGCTATTTGCCATGAAAGAGATATATTTAATCTAGTGGGTTGCTTGAGTAAGTGTGAAATTTGAAGGTATCTGTATTAATCCGATGAAGGAATAGAGAATTCCAATTGGAGAGTTCTAAACGTTTTGAGAGCAGGTCCCACAAACAGGTCCTCCAATTCCAATTCTCTACTGAACTTCCAATGAGTAAGGGAAATACCCGAAATAAGAAGAGAAAGGGCTGACAGTGGGAATTTCAATGAAGCATGTTTGAGTTGAGGGGATACATGTGATGTGAGGATCTGCCACGCATCTATAGATGCTTGTATAGTGGGTCCCGTGGGAAGGGATTGGCGTGGAAGAAAAGGGCTAGACAACAGGAAATTGTAAAGGTTCAAACTTGGAATCTGCTGTTGTTCAAGAGTTGCCCATAAAGTAGTCGAATGAGTGTTGAACCATTCCTTTACTTGAGCTAGAATAGAGGCTGTGTAATAATCTTTTATATGCGTATGGCCCACTCCTCCAACCTTTCTGTGTTTTATAATACTACTGAATGCACAGCGTGCCTTTTTCCCCACCCATAAGAACTTGTTGATGGTAGATTGTACCGAAGAGAAAAAAGAGTAAGGAACAGGAATAGGCAATGTTCTAAATACGTGTATTAATTGTGGAAGGATTTGCATTTTAAAAGCAGCCAGTCTACTTGACCAAGATAATTTGAATTTTGCCAATTTATCTAATTTGGTCTGAAGTGACATCAAGAGTGGTGTTTAGTTTTCTTTAAACAGTTTGGATATATTAGAGATGAGTGTTATAACCAAGTAAGATATACCTTTCTCTTTCCATGTATATGGAAACTTCTTGCTTAGATCATGTTATTGTGATTGGGGATTCCTAAGCCTAGAATATACGATTTGGTCTCATTAACCTTGTAGTAAGACACTGAGGAAAATAATTGTAAAGCTTGGTGGACCGAAGCCAGGGAAGAATTAATGTTAGTGAGCATTAGGATGATATCGTCTGCGAAGAGACTGATGGTGTGCGTAGTGTTTTTGGTCTTGAATCCACTTACCTGGGGATGAGAGCGAATGTACGTGGCCAGAGGCTCCATTAGCAGGTTAAAGATGAGCGGGGAGAGTGGGCACCCTTGACAAGTCCAGTTAGTTATGTTAAATGTGGAAAGCATTCCTGAGATGTACACCTCAGCCGATGGGGTTATATAAAGTGCCTTGATAGCCAAGTGTATTCGACCCTCAAACCCAAACTTGGCCAGCACTTACTCCCAGTGAATTCTATTGAATGCCTTCTCTGCATTCAAAGCTAGGAGCAGAGAAGGTGTTCTCGTTTTGTTAGCCAAATGTATGACATTAATTAGATGTCTCGTGGCGTCTGCGGTTTGGCGACCCTTTATAAGCCCAGATTGGTCCAGTTGCATTAGAGATGGGAGTAGATCAAAAGCTTAGCATAACGTTTTAGATCATTGTTTAACAACGAGATGGGTCTGAAGTTTTGCTGTGTATTGGGGTCCTTCCCTGGCTTCAATAGTGCCATTATCAATGCTTTGAGCATTTCTGGTGGGAAAGAGGACGAGGAGACAGCATTGTTATAAATTTCTGCTAAGTGTGGGGCTAGTACTGATCGTATTCTCCCATAAAGCCATCAGGCTCCGGTGACTTATTGTTGGGGAGGGAATCAATGGTTTTGGTTTTGGCAACTTCTGCTTCTGAAAAAGGGGAATTTAAATCCTTTAGTTGAGCTTCTATTACGTGAGGGAGTTTAATCTTTTCAATAAAATCTGATATCATGGATTTTGTGGGTTGGATCATAGCTGGGTCGTAAATTATAGAGAGAACTATAATAGCAGCTGAACGCACCAGCTATAGCCTGTGGGTGGTGTAACTTTTCTTGAGTTTTGGGATGAAGTATATATGGAATTTTTGTTTTGTGTCTCTCTGCCCTTTGAGACGATTGGTTAAAAGTCTCCCTGCCTTGTTTCCACTTACATAATAGGTCATTTCAAGAGGTTTAGAGGCTTTTTTAATGTAATCTAGTAGAATTAGGTGTAAATTATACCTAAGCTGCATCAATTGTTCTGAAACTAACGGAGAAGTGTTTGTTTTGTTTTGGGCTTCTAGAGTGTGAATTTTAGAGATGATATCTTGTATATGCTGTCTCCTCTGTCTCTTAGCCCTTGCTCCCAATTTTATTAAAACTCCTCTCATATACGCCTTATGGGCATTCCATATAACCAAAGGATCTGATACAGAATTAACATTGCGGGAGAAAAAATCGGTTAGGTCTTTCTGTAGGGTACTTTTGGAGGGATCAGCCTGGAAAAGCCTCGGGTTGGACCGCCAAATGAAGTTAGTATTAACATTTGGCGAATCATCAACCGAAAGCATCACCGAGGTGTGATCCGACCAGGTGATGGTGTTGATCTTTGAGGCTGTGATTTTAGGTATCAGCCATTTATCCGTGAGGAAGAGATCTAACCTCATGTAGATTCTGTGACTTGTCGAGAAAAAAGAGTAGTCTTTTTCCATGCCATGGAGGCATCTCCACACATCGTATAGTTCATGAGTATGCGGTATTGGTTGCAGCAATTGGTGGTGTCTATTTGAACGGGACGTAGAGTCCATTTGTGGATCAGGAGGGAGATTGAAATCTCCGCAGACCAGGAGAAAGCCCATTTGCACCTGACTGAACTTTAAAAAAACCTGGTGTAAAAAGCACAGTTGGTGCTTGTTAGGTGCATATATATTGACCACTGTAAAAGTAGTAGAGTTAATGTCACATATGAGGATGAGATAGTGCCCTAGAGGATCCGCTATTACTTTGTGCATTGCAAATGCGACCGTGTCTTTGATAGCAGTTAATACCCCTCTTTTTTTGGCTGAGGAATTTGCTGTAAAAACATGGGGAAATTTGTGGTGGTGCATTTAGGCATCATTTGGCTATGGAAATGGGTCCCTTGGGTGCAGAAAATATCACAATTGTGTTGGATTGCCTCATTCAACAATGATGTCCTCTTTGCCAGGTGGTTGAGCCCCTTGGCATTAATGGTTAAAAAGGTGATTGTCATAGTGAACTGAGCACAGGTGGTAGCATGTGTAAAATGTGTGTAAAACACTTACATCAGGTGGCGAAGGTTCCCAAATCCCTGTGGGTGAAGTATCAGCTTCAAGTTGCATCCAAGTAGGTAGGTGCTCCTTTGTTTGGCTCAAAGTAGACAGGAGAGTAACTGCGTAACTAACTGCGAAAAAGAGTGTTAAACAGGTTGGTGAACATAGAGACAAACAAAAACAAGGGTCCGCAAAAAACTGTTGTACATTCTTAGACGTTCTTTCACATGAAAGAAATGCAAGCACAGGATAATGTCTCTTGGCACTTTATCTGGGAGATAAGAGGGTTTTGGCAATCTATGAATTCTGTCCACTGTAACATCTAGATCTGTAAGGTCGGGCAGAATGGAAGTGAACACCTGAGCAACATAATTGTGCAGTTCTGACTGTTAGTTTCGGGGACCCCCCTTAACTTTAGATTGTTCCTCCTGGAACTATCCTCAATGTCTGTGATCTTAGCCCTGACTGCCTCCATCTCCTTTTCCTGGGTGTCATGTGCATCAATGAGATTGTTAATTGTGGAAGCATACTCCCCTATCTTTGTTTCCACATGATCCGCCCTTGCTGACACTGACTGTATTTCTTTCCCAAACTGATTAACACATCATGTCATTGTGGAGTGAACTTTTAAGGGATACTAGCATATCCTTGAGGGTAGTGTCTAATACCAGCTGATTGCTAGTGGGGAAGTGATTGATTGATTCAGGGAGATCCCTGGTGTCATCCCCAGAATCTAGGCCCACGCTCACCTCCTGTGCAGGATCTTTGCCATCCAGCCTGAATCTGGCCTTTTCAGGGCTCCCAGAGGCAGATGCAGATTGAGGAGAGTGTTCAGTAATCGGCGGTGTGTTCCTTTTAGGAGGATTATTCCTCTTCTGCATGTTCTGGGGTGTGCTGGCTGCGGATGGTGTCGGAGGGCCAGTGCCATCTTGCTGCTGCCCCAGTGTAAAATATGCTGTCAGCCTTCTGCGGCTTCTGGTGCCCCTTCCGTTTGTTTGTCACGTCGGCCGGCTTCCGTGGGGTGTAGTCACCAATGCGGGGTGTCCAGATCACTGCTGTGTGCGCTGCTATGTGCCGCTGTATCCCTGATGAGACGGGAGCTCCGTTCTTATGCAGCACGGTCCTCGGCCAAAATTCTCTTTTTTTTTTGGACACTTGATATTAAGGAATAATACTAATTCTTTCACTGTGAGCTTGCTTATTGCACATTTTTTATGTTCATAGTTAAATTTTTTAGCAATATTGATTTTCATTGTTTATGGCAATATCTATGCATTTTTATGGTTCAGTATCACACAGCTCTGCATTTTTTTGCTTTTTGTATAACTGTTCAAATGAAGTTAGAAGAGACAAGCTTTTTTCAACTAACATCCACTGATGTGCGCTCAATGTTGCTGGCAGCTTGTAATCTGCAATGTACGCAGCTAAAATGTACTTTTGTTTGAAAGGACTTTGCAGATTATAGTAGGTTCTGTTCCTATGAGTGGCTACATCTTGCTGCAGTCATTTTGGTGGCACTCCAAACTGTTTCTGTAATCTGGAATAAGCAAGCAGAGAATGCTTAAAGTGATCCACAATTTTTCTTCCTTTTGATACTATGGGGGTCATTTACTATAACTCCAGGAAGTACTGGGCACTATGGCAAATAATAGAGCCCATTTTAGCCAATTGGAAACAAAACGGCGAATTTGCGCATGAAAATCAGCGATGTCAGCGGAGAATAATCGTTTATAAATTCTAAATTGCCGCTAATTCGCGCTTTCGCGTACATACAAATGCCAATTCTAATCAAGTTGTTATATGGCACTGTACTGTAACCATGATCTATGTATGTGAAAGAAACATTTTTATCAGAGATGTGCTCTCGTTCCCGTGCATCTATTGATTTATATTGCAATTAGTATTCCTATTTTTTTTTTCCTTCTTTTGCTAAGAAATGCAGTTATGGATGATTATTACATAGTAATGTCTGCTATTCTGTAAAGTTACATGTATTAATCATTTAGGTTACTTATTTGTTGTATGTTGTTTTTTTCATGTTTTTGATTTATTATTTATTAACCACTTGACAACTGGGCACTTAAACCCCCCTCGTGACCAGACCAATTTTCAGCGCTCTCACACTTTGAATGACAATTACTCAGTCATGCAATACTGTACCCAAATGAATTTTTTGTCCTTTTTTTTCATACAAATAGAGCTTTCTTTTGGTGGTATTTGATCACCTCTGGGTTTTTTATTTTTTGCGCTATAAATGAAAAAAGACCGCAAATTTTGAAAAAAAAACGCATTTTTCTTAGTTTCTGTGATAAAATTTTGCAAATTAGTAATTTTGCTTCATAAATTTTGGCCACAATTTATACTGCTACATATCTTTGGTAAAAATAACCCAAATTAGTGGATATTATTTGGTCTTTGTGAAAGTTAGAGAGTCTACAAGTTATGGTGCAAATCATAAAAAATTGATCACATCTGATGCACTGAAGGCCTATCTCATTTCTTGCGACCCGAACAAGTCAGGAAAGTACAAACACCCCCCAAATGACCCCTTTTTTGAAAGTAGACATTCCAAGGTATTTAGTAAGATGCATGGTGAGGTTTTTGATGTTGTCATTTTTTCCCACAATTCTTTGCAAAATGAAGATTTTTTTTTTTTTTCCCCCACAAAATTGTCATTGTAATAGGTTATTTCTCTCACATGCCATGTATATACCACAAATGACGCCCCAAAATACATTCTGCTACTCCTCCTGAGTATTACGATACCACATGTGTGGGACTTTTTCGCAGCCTGGCCACATAGAGAGGCCCAACATGCAGGGAGCGCCATCACGTGTTCTAGGAGCAGAAATTACACATCTAACTTGTTGACTACGTATTACACTTTTGAAGGCCCTGGAGAACCAGGACAATGACATGTGACACTGACGTGGCACTGATGACAAATGGCACTGATACGTGGCACTGATGTGGCACTGATGACAGATGGCACTAATACATGGCACTGATGACAGATGGCACTAATGACAGATGGCACTAATACGTGGCACTGATGACAGATGGCACTAATACGTGGCACTGACAGATGGCACTAATACGTGGCACTGATGGCACGTGACACTGATGACAGATGGCACTAATATGTGGCACTGATGACATGTGGCGCTGATGATAAATGGCACTGATATGTGGCACTGATGACACGTGGCACTGATGAAAGATGGCACTAATACATGGCACTGATGACAGATGGCACTAATACGTGGCCCTGATGACAGATGGCACTAATACGTGGCACTGATGACACTGATGACAGATGGCACTGATACGTGGCACTGATACGTGGCACTGATGACACGTGACACCGATGACAGGTACCACTTACTAAAAGATTGCATTGGACTCAGCAGTATATTCTTATTTTTTAAAACTTGTGCATGGAGATCCCATTAAATTCGTTACCAGACCCAAATGGCTTGTTTGTTTAATTGGGTGACATCCCCCCTGTGGGATTTGAACCCATGGGTTGAGTCATTAAAGGCAGGAGTGGAGCCCACTAGGCTACTGAGCTGAGCACACTCTTACTGATTCTTTTACTTCTATACAATAATGTTTTTCATTTAAGGCATTCATATTATGGAAACAACCGTGCTCATACTGATGTGGCATTGGCTATTAGTCACTGGCCTATTTTTAGCATATGCTGTTGATAAAAATGTAAGCTTTACATAGGTGATATAATCATTGGGATTTGAGCTCAATTATATTCTGGGTATAATATTACTCAGCACATTGACTTAGTAGTTAGCACTCTTAACTAGCAGCTCCTGGGTTCAAATACTAACCATGGCACCAGTTGGTTGAAGTTTCAATAACTAGTCTTTAAAAGCACTCTAAATTTTAAAAACCTAGCCCCCTATGTATTGCACTGATAGGGCAATCATACTGGCTAGTGTATGGACATGCTACAATTTTTTTGGAGCTGCACGAGTCAAGACATGAGAAGTTTCTTAACAGAAATCCTAAGTAGAAATTCCCTTCCAAACAAACCTCAAATATGTAGTCTAAGGTCTAGGTAGAAGCTAAATGAATGAATGGATGGATTCTTTAGCCAGGTCCTCATCTTACAGTGGTTGCCTACATGTAAAGTTAAACGCACATACATTGGCCAATCAGATTGCATAGTGTATGGGCAGCTTAAGTCAATGAAATAGAATAAAGAGGTGACATACTTGTTCAGGTTCAAATATTTAGCTTTATTTAGGAGATTTTTGGAGGGAGGTAGCAAGCTTAAATTTCCCCGCTCTTTGCCAGCCACGGCTTATTGCACCATGTGCATACTTAAACATGAAGTAAAACATGCAGGACTCCGATATTTGGTGCAGGATCTTTTAGAAACGAGAAGCAATTATGCACCCCCATCAGCAGCATACAGGAAAGGCATGGCCAGGTTGCTGGGCAGTTTCCAAACCACTTCTGATATGCCAGGGTATTTATGCAGGTTCTAGATGCCAGTTCTTGCCTTGTACCACAAAATATCCACTTTACACGAATGAAGATGAGTGGAGGACATGAAGATGGCTTTCTGCTGTCTTGAACCGCAAGCAGGACCACTCCTGTAAAATGTGAGGAAAGGATAAGTGACATTTCATCATGACAATCACGTCTCAGTGCAGGCTAGCTTGAGTTTTAGTTTCAGTCTTTTGCAGATCAGGAGTGAGGTTATCAATTTTTGGCCTATGATATTTTTTACAAAGGCAGAGGTATTTGTACCTATTTGGCTTCTATGTATGAAGGTACAAAACATTCTCTGGACAGCAGCCACACAGCCACTCGAATATTTACCTGAGCCCCATCATGATCCACTAATGGGCACAAGAGCCTTGGCTGTATGTGTACTCTTTCTCCTGATTTGCTGAGACAGCAGTGACTGCTTTTGGCTAACACTGTATAGAGGGAGAGGGAGGCAGGGGCAGAGCTTGCACTGTGTATGTTGCCAGGCATGCACAGTAGTGGCTCATGGGCAAGGCTTGGGTGCTCCCAGAACAAGATACATGCTCGGAGGGCACTTGACTGGCAGTAGGGGCCACAAACTCCAGCATAATCACCCATGAAAAGAAGGGTCATGTCTGTTCAGTTGCTAACCACTGCAGTGAGCATGTACTGTAAGTTAAAGAGGAGTTCCACCCAGGGGGGCCATTAAAAAAAAAAAAATTAAAAGTCAGCAGCTACAAATACTGCAGCTGCTGACCTTTAATTGGACACTTACCTGTCCCTGGGTCCAGCGATGCGGGGGATCGAAGCCCCACACATCCCCCCCTCCGCTCGTCGGCGCCGGCATTTCAACTGTGGGCGCCGGGCTGTGGCTTCACAGCCTGGCACCCACTGCGCATGCGTGAGCGGCACCGAGCGCCGTGATTGGCCGCTCAATCACCTGGGACCTGTAATGAGTCCCAGATGATTGACAGGAAGGAGAGAGAAGAGCCGAGCCCTTCCTGTGCCAGGGGGAAGTGATGTCACCAGCCCAGGCAGAGGAAGGGGCAGACTACGAGGGACCACCTAGCAACAGGCATTTAGAGGTAAGTAAAACAAAAAAAATATCCAAATGTTTTTTTGTTTTTTTTTTTAGAATTTTTTAGATATGTTTGTTTTTTTGGGTGGAACCCCACTTTAAAGTGATTGTAAAGCAAAAAATATGTATGAAAAAAAACAAAACATATACTTACCTCCATTGTGCAGCTGGTTTTGCACAGAGTGGCCCCAAACATTCTCTTCTGGGGTTCCCCGGCGGCTCTCGTGGCTCCTCACACATCTGATAACTCCCTCGAGAAGCACTTCCCCAAGGGGGGTTCCTTGCAGGCGCGCTCCCGAGTCCAGCATTCATCCATAGAGGCTAAATGCAGGACTCAGCCCCGCCTCCTGGCGCTCACATCATTGGATTTGATTGACAGCAGCGGGAGACAATGGCTGCGCTGCTATCAATCTACCCAATTCAAGAGCCGAGAACCCCGGGCAGAGAGAGAGAGCATTGCTGCCGGGTCAAGTTCCAGGGCTCAGGTAAGTAAAACGGGGTGCTGGGATGCCGGTCACTGACAGGTGTTTTTTCTCCTTAATGCAAAAAAAACACAAACCTTCACAACCCCTTTAAAGAGGTCTCTTATTTTAGCAACTACAAAAACATATAAGATAAGATTGAAAAACACACCTGTGACGCCAGACAGTCCATCAAACCAGGCTTCCTGGGGTACATGCCATGATGTTAATTGGCTGAAAAAACATAAAACACATTTAGATACCTAGCTGAGGTTATTGTTCCTCCTAAATATTAGACATGGGCACTGACAAAAACTTATTTTTTATCGTTTTCGTTTCATTCTTTTTTTGCTTTTTTTGGAAATTCTGAAATTTGGAATTTTGAAAATTTCCGAATTTTAGAACTTCCAAATTTCAAATTTTCGGATTTCAGAATTTCCGAATTTTGTATTTTCGGATTTCCGAATTTTTGAATTTCCGAATTTGTCGGATTTCCAAATTTCCTAATTTTTGGATTTCCGAATTTATAAATTTCTAATTTCTGAATTTCCGAATTTCATTAATTTTGGAAATTCGTAAATTAGTAAAATCGGACAATCGGACATTCGGGAAGTTTGGAAAATTAGGAAAATCGGAAATTTCGGAACTGGAAAAATTCTGAAACTTCGGAATTAATGAATTTGTCAAAATTTTTTAAAAAAATAATTAGGAACTAAACAAATTGCACATGTCTATATACATGTGGCACAGACACAAGCAAACACCTGCCAGGTGTTCTACTCCCTCTCCACTCCCTTTGAAATTGCCACACAGTTCATAATCGAGTTTAGTGTTAGTGGCAAAGTAAATTGTCATCTTGACTACACACTGAAGAGGGTCAATCACAACTGTCAGATGTTTCTTAGCATCTGTGTCCCGGTGAGGCTCCATTCACACTAGCGCGTTTTTTGATGCATTTTGCATTTTGCAGAAATGCACGGGAATTTTTTAACATGGGTTCCTATGGAACATGTTCACATCAATGCTTTTTTGTTTCTCTGCATTTTTGGAAAGGGTCTGGGACTTTTTTTCATGCAAAATGCAGCGTTTTGCATGTAATAGAATTCAATGGACAAGCATCAAAAACGCAAGTGCACCGTTTTTGCAGCGTTTTTGATGCGTTTTTGGTGCGTTTTTGCCGTTTTTTTTTTAATTTTTTTTAAGACTAAAAAAAAAAATGTAAAAAAAAAAAAAAAACGCAAATCGCGGCAAAATCGCGGCAAAATCGCGGCTCAAAAACGTGGCAAGCATGAAAAAAAAACCTCCAAAAATGCTCAAAAGCAACATGCATAGGTGTGAATCGAGCCTTAGGGATACCCTGCAAACTAGGAAATTTTTTACACATTCTCTATCTCGAGCTATGTTGTAATACGTACATGTAAAATAACCAGCAATCAGCTGATTCCGGGTGGCAACCCCAACAGTAGTATTGCTGTTTCTGTGGACCGACAGCTGGCGGACCTCTGGCTCCCTCTCCTCAATAAGCTCCCAGGAATCATCCCTTGCAACACACATGTTGTGCAAGACACAACAGGCAAGGATGATCCTGGAACACTTTTGAGGAGAGTACAGTAGCTCCCCCCCGGGCCTGGCCAAACATAAAAACCGTGACTTTAGCAGGCCAATGGTAAGCTCAACAATGCCCCGGCTTTTACGTAAGGCACTATTATAGCGATGTTGTGGCTGCCCGGAGGGGTGCCTGATTGGAGCCATCAGCCACCTCAGCTGCGGATAACCGGCATCACCTAGAAATAAAAAGAAAGAACAAAACAAACAAAAATTAGTCCTTCCCATCCCTTCATGTGACTTTAGATGCCTGTAAAAAAAAATGCATGTGCTGCGTAAAAAACAATACTGTACCAATAAGCCACCCGGACGGCATTTGTCCACCCTCAAACTTCTGAAACAGGCCCGTCTGTTTCAATATGTAGGCATCATGGCATGACCCTGGGAAAGCCGCCTGAACACTCATTATGCGCTGTCTGGCGTCACACACAACTTGGACGTTGATGGAGTGGTACTGCTTGCGATTCCGATAGGATGCTTCACTTATCCTGGGGGCCCTGATTGCCACGTGTTTACAATCAATGGCCCCCAGGATTTGTGGCATTTGTGCATGGTGGTAGAAAGCCACCTTCACGTCATTCCACTCATCTTCATTCTGTGGCCAGTGAATAAATTGTGGTACAAGGTCAAGAATGGCATCTATGACCTGCATAAACACCCTGGATACCGTGGGTTGGCTCAGACCCATAATACTTCCAGAAGTGGCTTGGAAGCTGCCCCGACCCAAGATGTACAAAGTCGCAAGCAACCTGACCATGCCTGGCACAGCATGACTGCGGTATGTAGAGGGGGAAATTTTATGCTGTATCAGCTGATAGAGGTGCATAATTGCTTCTCGCCCTAACCTAAACTTTCTACGGATATCAGAGTCCCGCATGCTTTGAAAATATGCCCGTGGGGCAAAAAGCCGTGGCTGGCGAAGGTGAGCCACAGGTGCAGAAACGTCCTGCTCGGCTGCCTCCTGCTCGGCTTCCTCCTGCTCTGCTTTCTCCTGCTCGGCTGCCTCGCAAAAGGCACCAACAAGTACCGCCACTGCCAACATCACTTGCTCCTCAATCTCTGCCATTTTGTGATTAGAGGATCTCACTGGCGAACATGCGCACATAAATACGCGATGGCTAATTAGCGTACGCACAATATTATGCTATATATAGACCACATTGCAGTGTGGAATTTTGAAGTGAAGTTGGGTTGTGTGCTGTTGTTCTTTGCAATATTTGGTAAGCCATGTCTACAAGATTGTAATAACATATTTTGCTAATAATGCACTGCTACTTGTTGATGGTACCAGTAACCAACTTTAGACTTGCATATTTCAAATAGCTTTTTAGTACTTTAAGTTAGTATGGAGTTCTAGTTATCTATGTTCATTATTTGATCATTTATCAGTGGTATATTTCTGCTCTAATTGTACTGATCAAGGTAGCTTAGTGGTTTGAGCTACTGTTTAGTAACACTCAGCAATCACTCTTTTGATGGGTTCAAATCCCAAATAGGTCAACACCTGGCTGAAGTAACAATAGCAAATGCATAAGTGCCATTATGTGTTTGTAAATCTGCCCTTGAACTTTAGACAGGTGGTGGTATGTTTTGGATTGGAACTAATTTCCTTGTGTTTTACGAGATAGGAGTTATGATTACTAAGCAACTAGTGTAGTGTTTTGAAAATCCGCACCATAACAGGTCATGTTTTCAGGTTTGCCATTATTTTGCACAGGTTATGTGATCACCTTTGTAATTAACACAGCTGTTTCATCTGAGGGAAATCCTGAAGACATGACGTGACCTTGAGGACTGGAGTTAATAAACACTGAACTAGTGTGTACAGCTCTACCTTCAATATATATCATTACCATAACTAAACAATAAACAGATCTACATACAACTCAATATTAGAAGATACCAGTTGTATGTAAAATTATGTTTATTATGTAATTGAGCTCTAACTGTAAATATTTAATGTTTAACACTGCAAAATAGCAGACATTACTCATACTCCGATGAAATGTCTTTGTTGGCTGAACATGCTAACAAAACAATAATATGAATGACATTATAAAGAACCACTACAGCATAGTTAGAATACTTCTACTATTCGTCTGTGGCACATAAATGTACAACCACGCTAATTCACAATCATGCATTGCTTCCCTAATTGGGATATATATTGGCCATTTTTTTTTTTTTAAATCACTTTATTAATTTTTCTATTACAAAACATTCTACAACTTACATTTCTTACATGTCTCTTTTTTTCCCCTTCCTTTCCCAATCTTCAGTTTATCCGCTTTCACAGGAGCTACCATATACTTTTCATTAATAATCATTACATTGAGAAAAAACAATTAAACATAAAAGCATTCATTCTTCCCCTTAAACCCTTAGGCTTTGTTTCCACTATTGCAACCCTAAAGTCATGCGATTTACAGTGTGACTTTGCAATGCGATTTTTGATGCAATGTCATGCGACCGGTGAAAACCATGGGAGAATAAGTCGCACTGAAGTCGGAACAAAGTAGTGCAAAAACCTTGTTTTGAGTCGCACCAATTAGAACAGGGAACATTAAAAAAGATGGGTTTTGACTTGTCATGCGACTTCACATGTGTCAAGTCGCACAACAACTCGCAGTAGTGGAAACAGAGCCTTATGATAGTGGCCTTTTCTCTAAGTGAAGCTGTTTGAAACAAAATAACAGCAAGAGGGACAGCAAAGAGTACCAATGTGATAACTGTATAGATCACTTTATACTATGCTTATCCAGTTCCTTTTTATCATTTCTCAAAGCCATGATTTTGACAATGTTGTCCCCTGACACATGTCTCTCCAGATGCTATTACCACATACCTAAAATTTAACAACTGTAAAGACACATCACCTACCCCTGCCTCTGTGATTTTTCAGCTGTCTGCATGCATGCACACATGTCCACCGCTACAAAAAGCAATTACACTTGGTAATAGGTTCTCCTTCAGTCAGGTTGTATTTTCCCAGTTTCCCATCTTTCCCGATTTCTGATTGCAGCTACTTCCTCTTCCAGGTCATGATTTTTTTGAAGCCACGGTTACAATGCTGTTCAACTACCACATGTCTGTCACCTTGATACTCCCACCAAAAGCTTGCACAACATGTCTGTTAACTTAAAGAAAGTTCCGTTCACATATATGCACATTGGATCTGTGTTTCCAATCCCCACATCCAACTTTCATTACAGGAGAGTGTGACTGGCCCTCAATGAAGCTGGGTCACACCGGTGCAGAGCAGATGCCGTCCAGGGCCACTTTCCTGCTTGTACCACTTGAAAGATGTCCAACTTTGATGCAACTTGAATCACTGCCTGTGACTTGATATGACTTGACCTCCATAGACCTCAAGTTTACAAAGTTGGAACAGAGTAGTGCAGGAACTACTTTGAGGTTGATGCGACTTGAAGTTGCACAGATATGAACAGTACTCATTGGAAATCATGGGGTACAACCTGGAATGCAACTTGTGACTATAAAGTCACATGACAAGTTGGACCCCATGATTTACAAAGACTAACCTTCATGTCTGTGCGATTTTAATTTGAAGTGACTTCTAAGTAGTCCCTGCACTACTTTAGTCAGACTTTTACCCGACGAGCTCCATAGACATCAAGAATACACAAGCAGTGATTCAAGTCACACAACTTTCAGGACGTGCAAGTGTGAAAGGTGCCTTAAAAAAGGTAACGTGCGTCTTTGGCTCCAATTAGGTTGTCAAGTCAAGCCTCAAACCACACCTGATTTTAGCATGAACCAGAGAACAGAACATGTACTGGACCCCATGGTGTTAGCCACGGCCATAGCAGAAAACTACATTCACATTTGTCATGCAACTATAAACATCAAAATTGCATATCCAGTTGTTCAACATTAAGTATGTGCTTGGGCATGTTTTTTTTCTAACCCACTTGCCTGAACCCACCAGGAAGCTCACACTGTGCATAGCTAATCACAGGCAGTGAGACATTTCCCGATCCGTGGCAGCACAGATCGGGAAATGTGTCACTGCCTGTGATTAGTGCTGTGCAGTGTGAGCTTCCTGGTGGGCTCAGGCATCTGGAGCTGCCAACACGTCTGAGCCCATCTTTATTCAACATGTTTTTGAATGTTACCCATTGATATTTGTGCAAAATACAGTGGCAGCGTGTTCCATGTAGTTCATGCACTACTTAACACTGACTTTCATGCAAGTTAAGGGCCTTAGACTTCAAGCAATCAGTTTGCCATAGGGCTGGACTGGGTCAAAAATTTGGCCCTGGACTTCATCCAGACTGTCCCACTTTAATTCAATAAAATGCTGCCCCCCTTAAAAACCCAAAAAATCCCGCCCACCAAAAAGAGAGAGGGGGGGTTGAGGGAAAGGGGGTGAGTGTAAGAGAGAGGCATTTTTCAGGTGCTTTGGGGCAAAAATAATGCCTGTAAAGCACCTGAAAAACACCTCCCCTGCAGTCCCAGTGTGGCAGGTCAGTAACAAAAGTCCTGCAAGCAGCATGTTTGGGGCGGTGGAGGAGCAGGGTATCCACCGCTCCTGCCCATGAAATGAATGGCCATCGCTGCCGAAGCGCCTGCAAAGCGCTTCGGCAGAGGCGCTACACGGGCGCATTTAACCCTTTTTTTGGGCTGCGAGCGGGGGTTAAAAGCGACCCACTAGCGGCCGAATAGCGCCGCCAAAATGACGCTAAATCGCCGCTAAAACTAGCAGCGTGCCACCGTCAACACCAGCCCCAGTGTGAAAGCGGCCTAAGAGTCAGGGTTTGGATGAGAGGGAAGGGGTGAGAGAGACAGAGACGGGAGGGGGGCTGAGAGACAGAGACGGGAGGGGGGCTGAGAGACAGAGACGGGGGGGGCTGAGAGACAGAGACGGGGGGGGCTGAGAGACAGAGACGGGGGGGCTGAGAGACAGAGACGGGGGGCTGAGAGACAGAGACGGGGGGGCTGAGAGACAGAGACGGGGGGGGCTGAGAGACAGAGACGGGGGGGCTGAGAGACAGAGACGGGGGGGGCTGAGAGACAGAGACGGGGGGGGCTGAGAGACAGAGACGGGGGGGCTGAGAGACAGAGACGGGGGGGGCTGAGAGACAGAGGGGGGAGCTGAGACAGAGGGGGGGACTGAGGGAGACCACATAGCACTGTCCCTATCTGCAGTCCCTCCTCTGCTCTCCTTGTCTCAGTGTGCGGGCATGTATGTGCAGGATGCCGGGTACCTGATGGCCAGCAGCGGCAGCACCAAGTCTCACTCTTGATCCGGGGGTGCTCTCGCTGCTCTGCTCCTTTCAGCGGCTCCTTGGCAGCCTCTGCCTCCCGCATGTTCTCTTCCTCCGGGCCCACAGTCAGCCTGTCCTCCGGCCCGAGCCTCACAGTTCTTTGAGCAGAGAGGAGAGGAGGTGGAGGAATCGAGGTTCTGGAAGTGCCAGGGTGGCCGCGCCCGCTCCTGTTTGCCTCTTTGGTGGTCAGGGAGGGGGTGGAGCTCTTCTCCCTCATGGGCTCTCACATCTAAATGCCCTCCTCACTTACCACCTTCCCCAAAACCCCGCCGCTGTTTGCTGCCGCACTTAGGTTCGCCACCTCATTCCTTTAAACCCGAACACATATGAATTACACAGGTTCTGTGGCAAATTTTAACGCACATAAGGCACCAAGTGAGTTGAATTACCACCTTAATCAGCCACAGGACCTGTGCAATTCATATGTGTTCCGGTTTAAAGGGATGAGGTGGCAACCTTAGCCGTGCTCCTGCTGCCGCCGAACTCTGCATAAAAAACTTACCACTGAGCCATCAGCCCACCGGAAAACTCCCGGTATTCCCAATGGCCAGTACATGCCTGGTTGGCCAACAGTTGTCCATTTTCAATGGGCAAAGCCAAAATTGCATCCAAGTTAGCTCACTCTAAAGTTGCCCCAAGTTTGGAGTCATAAAACTGTGAATGAAGCCTTATGGGGCATAAACACGGTCGGACTTTTCATCTACAAAAGTCCGACAGCCTGTCCGACAGACTTCCAGCGGACTTTCGGCGGACTTGCGGCGGACTTGTGGCAGACTTTCTAACGAACGGACTTGCCTACACACGACCACACAAAAGTCCGACGGATTCGTACGTGATGACGTACACCGGACTAAAATAAGGAAGTTGATAGCCAGTAGCCAATAGCTGCCCTAGCGTCGGTTTTTGTCAGTCGGACTAGCATACAGACGAGCGGATTTCGGGGTCCGTCGTAGTTACGACGTAAAGATTTGAAGCATGTTTCAAATCTAAAGTCCGTCGGATTTGAGGCTGAAAAAGTCCGCTGAAAGTCCGAAGAAGCCCACACACGATCGGATTACCAGCCAGCTTTAGTCCGTCGGCGTACGTTGGACTTTTGTAGACGAAAAGTCCGACCGTGTGTACGCCCCATAATTGTTTGAGCCAAGCTCTTGGGGGTGTGCATTTAAGTTGCCTTATTTGCCTGTAGCTGCTGTACTTGAAGTCATACAAATGACTGCAGTTTATTTTGCTTCTCCACACGTTTTATCCCTTTCTCTGGGCCAAATTGGCCCTTCCCTTTTTTGGGGGGACTGTTTGTTGCTGTGTTTGGTAAGTGTCTGTGTTCCCAATGTGCGCTATGCACTTTCAAACTCAGGTGTTCACTTCTTTTTGTTCTGTCTCTTTTGCAGACTTATCTTAATCCCCCCCCCAGCAGAGAGCCATTGTTTGTGTTCGGTGTGTGTTTGGTAAGTGTCTGTGTTCCCGATGTGTGCTATGCACTTTCAAGTTCAGGCGCTGACCTAGTTTTGTTCTGTTTCTTTTTCAGATTTTGTCCCAGTACGCTGCTGCCACTCAGTCAGACCACCTGCCCATCTGGTCCACCCATGTCACCCCCAGGAAGGGGGAGGGGAAGGGGAAGGGGGAGGGGAGGGGGGAGGGTGAAGGAGAGTAGGGGGAGGGGGAGGGGGAGGGGGAGGGGGAGGGAGAGGGGGGGCAGGCTGGGGCCTGGGGCCAGGCTGGGCACGTTGTCTGGCTCGGGTGTGAGGGAGGCTCCAGTTGCTGCCAGAAGGGTGCCTGCTTCCTCCAGAGAAGAGACGTTCTCCAGAGGGAGACGTTCTCCACATGCTGCCTCTCCTTCTTTAAGCCCTGAACAGGGTACTTCAAGGAGGAGAGGCAGTGTGGGTACTTCTCGCCGGCGTCCCCACTTCTCCTCCAGGGAGAACCAGGCTCTTGTGACTGCATATATACCCAGATATGAGCAGATCGCAGGAGCCTGTGCCCTCCGAACAAGTAAGGCGGCCAAAAAACGGCTGTGGGAGGAAATTGGAGTGGCTGTCAATGCAGTGGGCAATGTGGAGCACCGTTCCATCGATACCCTCAAGAAGCGTGTGGGGGACATCAAGAAAGGCATTAAGGACAGGCTGGCTCGCTGGGCTGGGCAGGGGCATGTGACGAGCCAGGGTATCCCACCTGCTTATGTGGCGCTCCTCCATCAATATGAGCAAGATTTCCTGCCACTCATCCAGTTGGACACAATTCTAGGACTCCGAACTCGTGCTGATACGGATGATTGGCAGCATGGTAACTAACTCTTGGCCATTACTTTGTGTCAGCTTCTTTGAATTTTCTACCCAGTCTAAAAATGGACACATTGGAATACTTTTACACTTGTCCTGCAAATTCATTTTGGTTTCTCGCCTATCTCCAGGGGGAGCGTCAGCCCCTCCCAGCTCAGCTGAGGAGGCTATGGCTGAAGATGCCCCACATACTGAGGAGAGGATGCAGCTCTCTCCTGGTAAGTTCAAAATGTGAATGTGCCAACCAATATGTAAGGCTGTAATATCCTCTACAAACCAACTCACACGGCAATGTCCTATCCACAGCACAACATCAGCAGGAGGAGGAGGAGGAACGGGACCAGCCCCTGCAGCAAAGCCTGGAGGAAGTTATTGGTATGTATTGCTAATTGGTGTGTAGAATTCTTTGTAGGACTCTGGATTAAGCAATAAACATTGTTTTCATAGTGCTGGCCAACAAATGTTTCACTAAAAATTTAGATAAGCTTGGATGTTGACAGGCCAGGGTTTATTCTGCTTCTGTCACTTATAATCATTATGCATCAAGACTAACACATCTTCTTCCTTGCTGGCCACTAGTCATTAATGTATCCCCGGCTCTTGACCACTAACAGACCTCTTTCTACACACAACTTGTTATTTTGGGGTGTGTTTGCAAGTGTCCCATGTGCCATGTCAAACAGGAGGAAGCAAGATTGGAATGTTATTCTGTGCCAGTGCCCGATCCCTTAAACCAGTGTTCAAAAATGGCAGCTCATCCCTACAGCCTAATTTTTAGGACCAAAAAATTCTTGACCTTTCTTTTTTAGAACATCTGTCCCCTGGTGCAGCTGGAGCTCGAGCTGGAGGTGGCGAGGATTCTGCATCCAATGTTGGGGTAGGTGATATGACGTTACAAGGTGGACATGTCCAAATTTTTGTTACACATGTTGTTTGGAAATGGCATAGCTTCAATCTTTTTGGTCTTGGCAGGGACATTCAGGCACTCCACCAGCAAATCCTATACTCTCCGCAGCTGCTGAACCCGGGTTGCCTGAACGTCCGGTAAGAAATTCCACTTTTGTCAGGCAAACAAATGTTCCTCCAATTCTCTAACAATTATATTCCAGCTAGGCCATGATTTGGAAAGGCAAACTTGATGTGTGCCTCAACTTCTTGTGGGGTGGAGTATTGCTTAGTCAGGATTGTCATATCTTTAAGGGGAATGTTCCAAGTATGGGGTGTAGTATGGCACTTTGTCCAAATCACAAGAATGAGGCTAGCAGTTTGGGTCAAGATTAGAACTTTTTGACGTCCAAACAGTGCAGCCATTGTAATGCTTGTAATAAAGATATAATGGGAAGGCATTATCTTAAGTGGTCGGAGGCTGCCTACATGAGCAATTGTGTTTGTTGGCAGTCCATCCACCTGTCCCACTGTATGCTTGTAGCGTTTATGATGTGAGAAAAGATTTTGTGAGTAACTTCTATTTTTTTTGTCTTTTAGCCAGCATTGGATGCAGCTGGATCGGCACACCCCCCACCTTATCACAACCCACATTTTAACCTACTAGAAAGGCTGGTTGCCCAGATAGAGTTATTCAATGAGCAAAGGAGGCCTTCTGAAACAAGTGATTTAGTAAGGTTACTGGGGCTCACACAGCAATCTGTGCAGAAGTTGACTGATAACCAGGAGATCCTGCAGCAGATCCAACAGGATATGCATCAAGTGATGCAAACTATGGCCACTAACCAGCATGCAGACAACCAGTATATTGGGGAACAACTGCTGGCCATACGTCAACTGTTGGAACAGCAAAATCGTCTAAATAATGGGCAGCCAGCCGGGGGGGTGCCGCATCCCCAATTAGCCACTTCCAACAATTCCCAGTCCCCTCCCAATGGTGAACCCCTAAACCCCGCTCCCCCCTCCCACACACACCACACATATGCCCCTTCCTCAGATTCCACACTCCCCCTTCAATCCTCACCTGCTGATCACCTCACCCACACACCCCAACTTACCCAAAATTCTGGCCCCCCTTCCCACCCCTCATGTACACCCCAGCAGGACCCTCCACAAAATTTATACAACCAGACCACCTTGCAAGTCCTTCCCCAGGCCCAGCCTCCCCAGATCTCCTGCCCAGCCCACTTTGTCCAGGCCCCCTCTCCTTCACCCTATCAACAAGAGCTGACCCGTGCCCTTAACCTCCTCCAAGCACACACCCAAGCACAAGCCCATCAACAGAATCTCATCCAAGCCCAGTCCTACACTTTACACCAAGCCACAACACCCCAACACTTCCAACACCCGCAATACACACTTCAAGCCTTCCAGACACAGCCCCTGAGCCAATTCCCTCACTACCCCTTGATACAGCCCCCCTTCCAAGCCACTTTCCCAACCCCTTCAACACAACCCTCACAAGTCCCTACCCTCTCCTCGGTCCCCTCACACCTGCCCCCTGAGCAGCAGCAGCCACCACCTCCCCATTGATTTTTGGCCTTATTGTTTTGGATTAATTTATATATTTTTATTTGTTAATTTTGGCTCCATTTTTGTAAATAAATGTTCACATTTCAAAGAACTTGTTGTTCTTTCTTGGCCAAATAGGCATGGGAAGGAATGTCACTGGCTTGGTAACATCGGCATTTATACATAGGTGTTTTTATGATAGCAAACAAGTGCTTAAAATTAAACAAACTAGTCTCAATCCTCAAATAAGAAGGCAAACATAAAAGGTTACCTTTCGAAATACAACAGTTCTCATTGAGCACCTAACTGATTCTAAGCGGTGATGCGTGGATTTGTTTTGGAGTTTGCTTGATTTGTGTATTTTCTACTAGCAAGCTGTCTTTAAAATATTTTTGGAGGGGCCAGGTTTATAAAAGAGCATTAGCACATGTAAGAGAGGCATTATATGCCATCCATTTTTGCATTTAAATGTCATCAAGGAATGTTGTCACTTTCAGGGTGAGTCTATCACCCTGCTGATCATAGGTGTGCACAGCCTCTTGCATTAGGGTGTGCACCCCAAAGCTCAAATACATATGCATGTGTATATGTACTGATGGTGTCAGTAGGGCAGTGGACAGTGTAATTTTGTTAATTTTCTGTTCCCAAAATTTTTTAGCTTTTGTAACATTTTTGGCGGGGATATAATATATGTGGTCTAAACAGGGGGGAATATGCATCACACAAGGCAATTAGGGTGTGCCCAGGCACACCTGGCACACCCTGTGCGCACGCCTATGCTGCTGATACATGTTTGGTAGTGTTGCCTGGATTTTTCCTTGTCACTGTTCCGTGTATTTGAAACGAGTAGTGCATCTAACACTCTCCTCCCCTAAAATGCCAATGCTGTCTAAATCTACCCCCTGGGCTTCCTCATTTACTCCAACATCAAAGGAGGTGTATAAATAGCCAGATCGCCTTCTTTTCAACAAAGTGGTAATGACAAAAAGGCCAGCCTGGCATGAAATGCATTTAAGACAGAGAAGGTTTGATATTTGGACATGTTTTTGGAGTTGTGTTTTCTTTCTTTTTGTTCCTAGCTTGCTAAAGGCTAAGGTCTTTGTTGGCACAGTGTAACACGTTACCCTTTGTCTGGTTTTTAAAAACAGAGAATCATTTCCTGCCTGATTCAGGGCAGGTATGCATGCACTATGGAACTAACATCCACAAAAGGACACTAGTTTGTCCCAGCACTCCATCACACCCTCCAGCTTCACCTCCTGTGACCATAATACCGACATGTGGGTGAGCATGAACACACAAGTGCTGTGTAAAGCTGACTAAGGCCCCATTAGATCTCCTTCTTTGTTTTTTACCTTGCACAAAACTTGGCTCTACCATAACTGCTAATGCTTCCAGGAGAAGTTGCAAATCCCTGGACCTCTTGGTTCTGGATAAACCAACATAGACCTGACCTGATGGAAGAACTAGTAATACAGTTGGGCTACATGCTGCATACATACTTTTTGTAAGTTGATTCACACACCTGGGCCAGGGAGCACAACTTCACTCACAAAGAGTTCCCTGTCCTCAATTTAGAGACCATGCCAAATATGGAAAAGGTTACTCAAGTCTTTTTGGGAAATTAGAATGAAGTAGAATTCACAAACCCAAATCAAACAAGGATTCAGATTGCAGAGGGCAAGCATTCACCTTAAAAATTGATGTATCTAACCGGAACAGAACAAGCTTACACAGACCACACACACATACAAAAACAAAAGTAAGTCAGCAGCCTAAAATACTGGAGCTGGAGTCTTGGACTACTGGGGCATCTACCTGTCCAGGCCTCCAGCGTTGTCTTGGCCAAACAGATTTTTAGATTCCACTCTCGTTTGCTTTGGCCGTCATCTAGGCTAAGGGCAACTGGGTGTGAAGCCTGGTGGGTTCCAAGGCCGATTTCTCCTGTATATGCATGAATTACACAGCACTTTGGAAATGGTCTGGTTGCATTGTCAAGCTGGGGGACGGGGGGCCAAATGTCAGCTTCAGTTCACATTGGACACATCTCTTGCTCCTGTCTGCAACATGTCTCTGCATGATGTGTAATGTTGTGCCCAAAATATGCAACTTCAAAAAAGCCAAATATGAGGTAAGCAAGCTGGAGCCAACAAAGTCCTGAAAATGCTTTCAAGACAGGCCCATCTTCTCCAACTGAAGTGAGCAAGATTGGCTACCTTACAAAAAAGACACAAAACAGTAAATATGTTTTTAAAAACTTTAGAGACTTGCAAAACTTTGGAACAATTTCAAAACAAATATGTACAAACTAAATAACAAGGGAAAACTAAAATGCTATTTGTTAAAAAGAATTCAACACCAAGGGCTGGTCAGCTGCAGGTCCAACCCCCAATTGGCTCTCCAAATATTTCATCCTCCTGACCGTCCACGTCAGGAGGTCTTCTAGTTCCACCTTGGACAAGTCAGTCATGACTGTGGAGAAAAGAGAAAAAAAAATAGCTGGAGTCAAAAAGCAGATCCCATTGATTCATAGAACAACTACATCAACAACTAGGCACAGTAGCATATCAGCCATGGATTGCATACATTCATGGTAAAACATGATAATTTGCTAGGTCACGTAGTCATCCTTAATTCCTTAACCCAAATCCTTCAATGCACATGTAAGTGGAATTCCTTGGCCACCAAGATTATCTGATTATTCTCAATCTCCATAAATATCTCTATGTTCATAATGATGTCCAGCTCCATTCACACAGGGTTTCCTATTGACCTGCAAAGATTATTTAGGTGTGTGCTAGGAGGGAGAAGCCCTGTTCATGAAGATGGTAGAGATCAGAGTGGCTGAAGCACTTTGTTTTTGGGGAACAAGTTAGTACTCACTAGCGAACTGTTTTAGGATTTGTTCTATTGTGCTAAGCTTCGACAAACTTTAAGGGGGCCATAGGCAGACACAATAAGCTGTCAGGGGAAACTGTCCAGAGCTGACTTATCACAGTAATTGTCTGATAAAACAAAAATGTAACAGGGGTGAAATTTAAACCTCACCAGGATAAGGCAAACAAATCAATATAGTATGGGGTGTGTTAGCTTGCTAGCTAAGTTACATGTGCACACTTCACTCTCTATTAAAATGTCAATACATCTATCTCTCTCTATCCATATATATATATATATATATATATATATCTATCTAAACATTTGAGAGACTGACCGCTCCTATTCTGAGGAAGTGCCTGTTGAGAGGGCTGGGCTTGCAGCTGAGCAGCCCTTGTTGACTGAGTTGAAGCTGTGTAAAGATAAATATAAAAAAAAGATAAATAAGTTGAGCCATGACATAAGAACAACAAATGAAGGAAAAATAGTCACATAATACATCAAACAAGTGGGGAACCCTAGCCACAGCCAAATCCTCTTCTTGATTGTTGAAGTAAGCTAGATGACAAGACCCCTAAGGCTTAAAGGAAAGCTTAGATATAGTACTTGTGTAAAACAAACAACACTACACCAAGCTACTCAGGGCCAAAAATGCTCACATACTCTTTGGGGAACCATTTGAGATGTAACACATCACCTTAGGCCCTACACAAATGTCACAGCTGACAGATGTGGCAAGCAACTGTCTACCTTTGCAGTTGTGTGGTGCCAGCAGTACTATGCTTGATAGTTCTCACTTTTGCCAAGGGAATTTGTGGGCCAAGCCTCAAACTCTCCATGACAACACTCCAATAAGAGTGTCCACACTAATTGGGCAGCCCTTGCACCCATTCAACGTATGTGAGTATTCATATCAAACTGTCACAGGATACAAGCCTCTTGCAGTCTAGGTGCAGATGGACTCCTTACCTACAAAACTCCACATCCCAAACACCTACAATGCCAAGATTTCTAACAAAAGGCACAGTGCAAGTTATCATTCTCACATGTTTGTTAGTTGGACCATACTCTGGCCTAATTTAGTAGTAAACAACCCCCCTCCCCCAAAAAAATAAAAACACACCATGGCCATCTTATACACAGACTAAAAGGGTTAGCTGCCCAGGGCCCACTCATTGGTGGCCCCAAAAAACATGAAGCTTGAGACAACCCTGCCTGAAATGTGGAAAACAACCAGGGCTTTTTCTGAATCCTTAGGCCCTCACACAAGTAGCCCATGTCCCATTCCCAGAGCCCTGTCCTGTGACAGATGCACACCATACCCTGTCCAATAACTGTTTTCTAGGGCTGCCTTGTTTCTACCAAACCCTGCTGGATATGCCTAGGCCCCAGCACTCCAAGTGGAGAAGGTTAGACATTACTTCTCCAGAAAGGCTCAGCCTCCCTAGTGCTCCCACACCCTGCTGACAGTGACTAAAGACTAACTGAGATTTGGAGGTGAGGTGGACCCATGTGACTGTGCATAGGGGAGACAAAGAGGCAGAGGATGGCAACCCATGCTGGGGGACACACATCATGATGTCAAGATAGAGAGGGGAGAAAGAGGCAGCCTGAGTGGATGAGGCTGATGGAGGCAGCAGCTGAGAGGAGGAGGAGCTAGCACTAGGACCTTACCCAGGAAACACACAGCTCCCCATTCCTCCACCCTGCACTAACACACTTGCCTCCTCTGCCTAACAACACTGACAGATCTGTCCTGTCCTCCATACCATCCTGCCCCCTCTGCTGCCCTGAAACAACAGCTGTGTCCCCTTCCCTCACTGCCAAGTGAAGTATGGTGGGAAGGCTGACAGGCTGTCTTGATCCTTTTTGTGGCTTGCTCCTTTCTCTCACCCTCCTGCTTTCTCTCTCTAACTTCCTCCATGTATCTTCACACCCCCCTCATTCTCCCCCTGCCCCGTTCTCTCATCTTTCTGCACCCCATATCCACCCTCCCCTCTCTTCCTCTAAATGTTCACCCATTAACCCCCCTACTATTTTACACCTTTCTCTCTCTCACACCCTCTCCTCTCGGTATGTCTCTCTCTTTCCTTACACCCTCAACACTCCCTTGAAAGCTTGCTGCTTCAGAGAGAAGCTGGTAGCTCAAAGATATGTACTCCATGTTTCTGTACTGAAGAGGGTTTTCAGAAATGGTATGACTGAGGGACAAACTACATTAACAGTGATTGTAACATCTCGTTTGTTTGTTATACTTACCTGCTCTGTGTAGTGGTTTTGCACACAGTAGCCCTGATCCTCCTCTTCTCAGGTCCCTCTATGGCACTCTGGGACCCTCCCTCCTGTTGAGTGCCCTCACAGCAGCCTGCTATGGGGGCACCCAAGCCAAGCTCCCTGTGTACATTCAGAAATTGAGGCGTGGATCAGCTCCGCCTCCTCTCTCTCATTGGCTCAATAATTTGGACTGACATCAGCAGGATTAAATGGTGCTGCACTGCCATCTCAGCCAATTATGTTTGGCCAGCCGACGGTCTCCTGCAACATCACTGGAGCAAGATAGGCTCAGGGGGGGCTGAGGGGATCTGCTGCATACAGAAGGCTTTTTTTCTAAATGCATTACGTGAAAAAACCTTCTGCCTTTACAAACAGTTTAAGTGTGCTCTGCCACACACACACACACCTAGACTTTCTACACAAACAAATAATGCACATTAGGGAAAATACAGTTTACCTACCTTGAGCAACTTGGTCCTGTGTCTGGGGGACAAACGAAGGTGGCAGGCTGTCAAAAGAGTCCTCCGAGGAGGACCAGCCTCCTCGGGGCACTCTGGTCGCCTGACACGGCCTTTCCACTTGGAACCAAGCTAGAAAAAAAAAGAAACAAAGGTTTAGACCAGGGGTTAAGGAGCTCCATAATAACACCCACAATGTTGAAGACAAGCCGGCCACATCTGTAATGGTGTAAACAGCGGGATAAAGTGAGGTAAACCCAGCTAAATATAATTTCAAGTTAGAAACTAAACCATGTACAATTCATGGAACCAAACAACAAATTAGAAGAGGGTGGCCTCCTGAAACTGAATAAAACCTACTTTGTCCAACAATGCTCCCCACAGCAACCATGACCAGATTCTAATAGGGCAAAGTTAACCACTACCCTAGCAGCAATAACTATGTGCAAATAATAAACATGCCATTTGAGACCATTTGGTGGACAGAATGACAGATCCTGAATGGACAGCTTTACATTACCTTAAACTTCCTAATCCTACAAATCCAACACTTCAACCTTCCTGTCACATACAACAGCTAACAAAAATTGTATCATCAAAAACATGTAATTTACACATGTGTACATATACAGATCCCTATTAGTACCCACATGACATATGTAAATACTATTGAAGGTACTTACACTGGGCCAGAGGTGAGGCATTCTCCTCATCCATGGAAAACGTGCCTGATAGTCCATTGAAGTAGGGTTGACACTTCATCTCTTTAAACCCAAACACAAATGAATTTCACAGGTTATGAGGCTAATTTAATGCAGATAGGGCACTGAGTGAGTTTAATTACCACCTTAATCAGCCACAGAACCTGCGTAATCAATATGTGTTGAGGTTTAAAGGGATGAGATGGCAACCCAACATTGAATGGACTTACAGGAGGCTGGTGAGCCAGACTCCCCTCTCCCACTGCCCTCAGCCATAATTGGTGAGACAGCTGGTGCTACATAAATGAAAAAAAGCAACCATTAAAAAAAAAACCTTGCGGTCTTGAAAGTTAAAACAAGGACACAGAAAACATTTAAACATGAAGGGTACTTACTTTGGGCTGGAGAGGGGGTGGCCTCTTTGTCAGTCTCCTCCTCTGTCCTGGGGGAACGGAGTGCTGCTGCTCCAAAAAACAAACAAATCCAGCAAAAAATAAGCCACCAAAGTTATACAAGGGACACATAAAGCTGACAAGCACACTGAGAAGCTACTTACCATGAGATGGATGGGGGGGGGGCTCAGCTTCTCCCTCCTGTTCCTCCTCCTGACTCCAGGTGGGAGATGGGTATGATTCTACAAAAACACACACCAAACAAATCACTCCTCCAAAGTATGACAAGAGACAAAGAAAACAGACAAGCACATTGAGAAGGTACTTACCATGAGATGGATAGGGGGAGGCCTCAGCTTCTCCCTCCTCCTGAATCCAGGCAGGAGATGGGTCTGCTGCTCCAAAAACACATACCAAAAAAATCACTCCTCCAAAGTATGACAAGAGACAAAGAAAACAGACAAGCACATTGAGAAGGTACTTACCATGAGATGGATAGGGGGAGGCCTCAGCTTCTCCCTCCTCCTGAATCCCGGCAGGAGATGGGTCTGCTGCTCCAAAAACACATACCAAAAAAATCACTCATCCAAAGTATGACAAGAGACAAAGAAAACAGACAAGCACATTGAGAAGGTACTTACCATGAGATGGATAGGGGGAGGCCTCAGCTTCTCCCTCCTCCTGAATCCCAGCAGGAGATGGGTCTGCTGCTCCAAAAACACATACCAAAAAAATCACTCATCCAAAGTATGACAAGAGACAAAGAAAACAGACAAGCACATTGAGAAGGTGCTTACCATGAGATGGATAGGGGGAGGCCTCAGCTTCTCCCTCCTCCTGAATCCAGGCAGGAGATGGGTCTGCTGCTCCAAAAACACATACCAAAAAAATCACTCCTCCAAAGTATGACAAGAGACAAAGAAAACAGACAAGCACATTGAGAAGGTACTTACCATGAGATGGATAGGGGGAGGCCTCAGCTTCTCCCTCCTCCTGAATCCCAGCAGGAGATGGGTCTGCTGCTCCAAAAACACATACCAAAAAAATCACTCATCCAAAGTATGACAAGAGACAAAGAAAACAGACAAGCACATTGAGAAGGTACTTACCATGAGATGGATAGGGGGAGGCCTCAGCTTCTCCCTCCTCCTGAATCCCGGCAGGAGATGGGTCTGCTGCTCCAAAAACACATACCAAAAAAATCACTCATCCAAAGTATGACAAGAGACAAAGAAAACAGACAAGCACATTGAGAAGGTACTTACCATGAGATGGATAGGGGGAGGCCTCAGCTTCTCCCTCCTCCTGAATCCCGGCAGGAGATGGGTCTGCTGCTCCAAAAACACATACCAAAAAAATCACTCCTCCAAAGTATGACAAGAGACAAAGAAAACAGACAAGCACATTGAGAAGGTACTTACATTGAGATGGATGAGGGGGGGGCTCCTGCTGCTCCTCTTCGTCACTCATTTCTACAGAAAGAACAGCGCAAATTACACTCAATTTTAGTCCACAAACATGAAGCTACTTATCATGGCAGCAAAATACACAATATTAAAACAAGTTTAGTGCCAAAGGTTGTAACATGTCCATTGGATGTCCATTGGATATTTCCTTGGGGCAGGCAGCACAAACAGGCACAATGACATCAATGTGAATTATTGGGCATGTTTGGAACCAGGAGGTCACTGTACATCCACTAGGGTGCCCCCCCGGTCACCCACACTAAAGTAGTTATTGGCTTACTTATTCTGGTAAATTTAAGCAGCCTGAAGATCGTGTGTTTAAGATGCATTCACAGCAACTCAAGCTCCACAAAGCTGTTCTGGAAGCAGGTTATTCCAAACAGCTTTGCTTCTTCTACCAGTGAGGTGATTTTTTCACCCAGCTCGCAAATGCTACCTGGCCCAATCACACCACTTTGTACCAAGCAATTAGGTGTAGACAAGCCCAGATCACTGTCAAACAGTTGTCACGAACAAAGCCCATTCAGGATAGTTAAAAAATTGCAGTTACAATCTTCCTCATTGTAAGAGCAATCCAAGCTTTGCAAAAAAGGAAAGAACATTAGCTCCCCCCCCCCCCCCCCAAGAGTAGAGTGTTTCAATGTTGCAAAAAAAATGACTAGATGTAAGTGTTACAAAAAAAAAAGGAAAATCCAATAACAATTTAGGAATGTTCCCCCCTCCCCCAAAGGAAGCAAAATGTAGCTAGCCAAACATTCCCAAGCCTCTACTTACCATTTACCTCCCGCAGCCGATGAAGTGGCTCTGTCCCAGGAGCCACAAACTGCAAAACTGCAGTCCTCCTCCTCTGCTCTTTTAGCAAGCAGACAACTGCCTTACGTCCATCAGCTGTGTCTAGAACAAGTAGCAAAAGAGAATAGAATTTAAGGCCCAATTCAAAAGTGATTTAAAGGTTGTTTACACACACATACACATGCATAGTGCAGCAGATAGTTATTACGTAGAGACTTACCAGAAATTTGAGCCGCCGCCTGCCTCAGCACCTTGGTCTTTCGGCGCTTTATGTCACTCCAGGATCTTTGAACCTGGAGGACAGAGATGCTGTGCCGAAATTTCTGACGCAGCTGGCTTTGGACTTTTCTGACAATTGTCTGCTTGCTAAAATGCGACAAGCCACTGTCATATTTGCGGAGGAGGAGGATCTGTGGAGACAGAGATTTTGGAGAGAAATTAAATTTGAAAAGATTGTGTTTGCAAAAATAAAAACCTAACTAAACAACCTTTGTACATTTGCCAGAAAGGAAATACATCTTTAAATGTTTGGGGGATACACATACACTAAGCTCCACACCTATGTTTCTCTTTCTCTGTCTCTATATAATTAGACATGTCACCACAAAGTGGCAAAGTGTAACAAAGTATTGATGGAGTTTATTTTTGAGCCAACAAAGCACTGCTCAGTCTGTAAGGGGTACCCAATGCAAATATTAAGAAAAAACTTTAGCATGGGTTACATCACAAAAACAATAACAGACCACAGGTCTGTTTTTGATTGTGAGGGGATCCCTTATGCCAAAAATAACATAGGAAATGGCATTGTGCCCCCCCAAAAGCTAAACCAAACCTTCATCAGAGCACAAAGCCTGCCAGGCCACAAAAGGGGGGTGGAGGAGTGAGTGCCCGCCTCAACCATACCAGGACACATGACCTCAACATGGGTGGGTGCATTGGGTCAGGGGGTGACTGTACTCCGCCACACACCAAAGCACACTGTCCCCGTATTGATGGTCTCAATGGCCTTTTCTCCCTAACCCTGGCCAGTGTTTGGGGGGTCTGCAGGCAGAGGGCTTTTCAGCATATTTAAGCCCCCTTTAAAAGGAGGCCCCTATATCCTGTCCCCCCATGTGGAGTATGGGGTACATTTTACCCCTAATCACTCCCCTTAAAAAAGGTGCTAAACCAACAAATTAAAAACCCACATTTTCCACAAAATGCTCTTTTCGTAACTCATTTTCCCCAAATCAAACTTGATGAATACTGCTTGGACCTTGAAGAAGGGGACATACCCCGAAAGCTTGTCCTGAAAAATTGTATGTTAGTGCAAATAATTAGATTCCAAAACAGAAGCTACACCCCCAGCAAAGGCTATCCACTGTCTGCTTATCTGAAAAGGCAAGAAAGACATGGACAGGAGGCACAGAGAGGAACCTGAGAGGACAACAGGAACTAGAAAAGGTACAATTTCTGGGGAAATTGTGAAAAGTGTTCTTGCCTCTACAACTGGAGTGGGCGGAGTAACTGGGTGGAGTGGCTTGAGTAACTGAAAAGTGTTATAGAGCTTAATATTTTAAAAAGTATAAATAGTAGTAAAACAGTTGAAGTCCCATCATTAGCTGAAAGAGCTGAACATTTTTTCAAAAATAATTTTTTTTTTCAAAAATGTTTTATTTTTGCAAAAATTATGTTTTTTTTAATGATTTTTTGAAATGATTTTATTTTTTCATACATGATTTTTTTTTTTGAATGATTTTTTTTTCCAAAATGATTTTTTTTGGTTTCAATAATTTTTTTTTCAAAAATGATTTTTATTTTTTTTTCAAAAATTCGTATTATTTTTTTCAAAATTTATTTTTTATTTAAAAAAAAAAAAATATATATATATTTTTTTGATGGGGCAGTCATAATGTTTTGGCTGATCATGGGGGGAGGGGGGTCATAATGTCAGCTTTTGTCACCTCCACTCTAGTTTTGAACATTTCGCCATTCATTCCTATGGGACCAATTTTGCCGCAAAAACAACAATATTTTGTGAACCATTCGGCGAAACGTTCCACAAAGTAATAGCACACCATTCGGGAACAATCCGCACATTTCGGTATATTACTTGTCTATGTAGTGTAAAAACTGTGGGAGGAGTTAGGGTGGTAAATTTGGCTATAATAATAATATATATGTGAGATAACAGTAAGTGGTCTTGCTATGCAAGAACACTTAAGTAGTGCTGCCGGGCATGACTTCAGGAGGGAACCACCAGTCCCAGCCAGGAGGGCTGTGAGTGACAGCCACAGTTGAGAGGACTGGGAGTGAGCAGTCTGGGATGGGTGCAGAGCCAGCAGTAAGGACTGTGATGTCACTGACAATGGAGTTGGACAGCTGCAGCCAGGTGGGCTTGCAGGGGACTAGCTGGGAGCAGTAGTCCGCTATTAGAACAGCTAGCACACAAGACTTTCTATTTCTGCTACTTTATAGGGGCCCACGGTCCCTGTCTGCTAAGGATGGTTGCTGAGGCCTAGCTGAGCCAGACCTAACCAGCTATACCTGAATTAAAGTTTTGTGCTGGAGAGAGAGAGAGAAACAGTCTGCTAGCAAAATTTGTGCTGGAGGAGGCTGGAGTTGTACAGTGTATAAAGCAGTTCATATTGATCGCTAATCGATCTGCCAATTTATCTCTGGGCATCCCATATACCCCCTTACTCATCGAAGGTCAAATCCCCTCAATAAATCGACAAAACCAATCACTATGATGGACTGTACATTGTCTCAAGAGTGTCTGAGAGGTGAATGCCAGGCTGCGTAGGGTGACAGGCGGGCCACAACATTCAGCAGCCCCTACGGTGGTCCCGCTACATGTGTGTTTGGTGTTTTTTAGATGTGGCCATTTTTTGAGGCCACAGTGTACCCTATTAATCATTGACATGGGGGGGGGGTGATCTGGGGGCCCCCTTGTTAAAGGAGGTCTCCAGATGTTGTTAAACCTCACAACCACTGTTTGTGGTTCTGGGGAAGTGGCTATTGTCCCCATCAACATAGGGACAAGGTGCCTTGGGGGTGCAGAGCTGCACCCACACCACAAAAAACACCCCCACATGCTGATGACATGTGGCCTGATCTGGCTCAGGAGCAGGGGGGGGGGGACACGCTCTATTCCATGGCCTGCTAGGCTGAGCACTGAGTTCATGATCTGGTAGGGATTTTGTATATGGGCCCCCCCATGCCATTTATTTATGCTACATTTCATGCTGGGCTTCCCCTTAAAACCCATACAAGCCCCAAAGGGCCTGGTATACATTAAGGTGGTGGAGGAGGGGTAAGCGCCCAGCATCTCCTCGTTCTGCCTAGTGTCACTGATCCCTGTCATCGGAGCAGAGATCAGTGACGTCACACACACAGCCCATCCCCCCTACAGTTAGAACACATCCCTAGTACTGACTTAACCCCTTCACTGCCAGTGTCATTTACACAGTAACCAATGCATTTTTAGAGCACTGATTGCTGTATAAATGACAATGGTCCCAAAAATGTCCCACATGTCCACCATAATGTCGCAGTCACAATAAAAATAGCTGATCCCCACCGTTAGTATTAAAAAAAAAAAAAATGAATAAAAATGCCAGAAAACTATCCCCTATTTTGTAAATGCTATAACTTTTGCACAAACCAATCAATAAACGCTTATTGCGATTTTTTTAATACCATAAATATGTTGAAGAATATGTATCGGCCTAAACTGATGAAAAATAATGTTTTAAAAATATTTTTTGGGGATATTTATTATAGTAAAACCATGCAATTGTCAGTTAAAGCGACGTGGTGCCGAATCGCAAAAACACACTGGTCAGGAAAGGGGTAAATTCTTCCAGGGCTGGAGTGGTTAAACATCCTTCACCCCTTGGTACTGGCCCTCTAAGGGGTTTGCTATTCTGAGAGGCGGGGCTGCTGGCAGTATTACATGCATTCATTCAGTGCCAAGGCCCAGCTACCAGAAGGCTGCATATTTGCATGCACTCTGCAAAAACTGTTTACAATCACTGCTCCTTTAAAAATGAGCTTAGACCATATATCCATAGCAGATAGTTTATTTACAGGAACATGCACAAATGCAGGAAGTCTAATGTGCAGAGAAAGAGGCAGTGACGTATGTGCATGTCCAGGAAGTGAATGTGTGCAAAGGCTTACTACACACAACAGTCTCTCTCTCTCTCCCCCCCCCCACAAACAAAGCTAACTAACACATCCACCAACCCAGAGCATAAGACACCACCCACACTTGCCTTGCAGATCAGCAGTTGTTCTTCTCTTGAAGGGAGTGACCTGGCCATGTTGGAGACTGAGCAGCAGTACACTTCCTGGGGGCGTGTACATCAATACACTTCCTGGGGGCATGTGTGCATACTCTTTCCCCTTTCATGATGCATTTCCATTTGCCTATGTGTTTTTCCTAAGATTCATGTTTGGCAGATTTTGTAACTTGCCTAGATTACAACAGGATTGATAGAGCTGTGAAATTTAGCTTTGGAGCAGGGCATTTTTTTTTTGAAAAAAATGCCCTGCTCCAAAGCTAAATTTCACAGCTCTATCAATTCTTTTGTAGACTAGGCAAGCCACAAAATCTGCCAAACGTGACTTCTCTAAAACAAAAAGACCCCCCCCCTAAAAAAAAATAAAAAATAAATAAAAATAAAATAAAATAAAACAAAAACACATTTTTAAAAAAAGCACCCCAAAAACACAAATTAGCCTTTACTGTGCTTTTGTAAATTTTTTTACAAACAAATTCACATTTTGCAGATTTCATGGCTTGCCTAGTCTACAAAAGACTTGATCGAGCCGTGAAATTCAGCCTTGGAGGAAGATCTATATATCTATATACATTTTTTTATGTATTTCTTTGGGAGGGGTAGACCATCCCCCCCCCCCAAAAGAAAGTTTCAGACCTATAAAATATTTTAAGTGCAGAGTAAAACAAAACACAAAAAAAAAAAAAAAAAAATACACAAAAAAAGTGAATCAACTTTTTATTTCATTTCCATATTAGTATTATTTACAGGTTTTATAACAGTAACTTAACAGTTTACACAGTGCTTAACAAAATAAGCAAAACATGTGTTACACATTAATATACTTGTGCAAATAAAAAAAAACAAAAAAAACCCCAAAAAACCATGGAGCATGGAAATGCTCTAGCATTTGACAATATAGTTTGTAAGCTCTTTTCAGCAGGGCCCTTCTATCTACAAGAGTAGGACATTAACACACACACACACACACGATCAGAACTGATACCCCTAAAAAGAAAGTGCTAAATTATAAGCAAAAACAGATACAATTATTACAATCTCAAATGCAGCACACAAACAAAATCAACACGTACTTCTGTTTGAAATTAGCATGAAGCTTTTGCATCTAAGTCTAAAACTGGATTAACATTAACAGTTGTAAATCAAACATATGAGAATTCAAAGTAACTAGAACAAGATAAAAGTCTGCTGAGGCACACAAACACATGGTCAGAATGGACAATAAAAAAAAAAGCAAAACACATTTGAAGGCCTTAACGCAAAACTATACCAGCAAACACGAAACCGCAGCTTTAGTGAGGTGAGGGTCAGGCCTTATGCCCACCCCCCAAAAAAAAAATAAAGAACATATCGCTCTATTTGGAACACAATTTGCACCCTGCAAAAGACTCAGGCCTCTTTTCAGGCCAAACAACCAGCACAACGGCAGGCCTTTATATAACTTACATAGAATCACTAACAGACCCACCCAGTAAAGGACACACCTACCAGTGTAATTGTAAGTGCAAGTGCTCACACCTGTTCATCAGGAACACACACTCTTTACAAATGAAAGAATGGCTCAGCATATACATCTATGCAGGCTAAAACTAAAACTAACAAGTGTCCAAAGCTCTGGCCATGATCAGTGATACCAAAAATCTAAACATTAAACTTGTAAGTTGTTGGGCATGTGGAGGGTACAAAACAGGAAATTACAACTTTGTGAGGGCTGCTTCACACAAATTGTTGACAAAGCGCATTTGCCATTCATCATCAGCATACAACATTCAAATATGTGTGCAGGATCACACCACATCCATATCTGTTTACAGTTCTAGATTTTGTGCAAATTAAACATTTATTCATTGAGGTATAATGTCATTTCTTGGGTTTCCATGTTTTGAAGGCTCGATATGAGTGATTACTATCACAATGCTGAACCATCTTGAAATTGGTTCATTTTTGCTTGGTAAGAGGCTGCAATTAGTGGTGGTGGAGAAATGTTAAGGCTGATTATTGTCCTTGCCCATGGAAAAATATGTTACGATTTGCAATGGTGGTGGAACCCTCCGACACATAAATACTACATTTAGACTTAATTAACAGAAGGACCTGAGTCAGGGGTTATACTCAACTTTTAGACGTGACGTAGCATGCTTGGGATTGGAACCGTCAACCCCAGTGCTTCTAGACAGAAGTGCTAATCACTTAGCCACTGCACTGCCACATGGATGTGTGGAGACATCTCTGTGCTTTCAAACAGTCCTATGTCTCAGGGGTGCCATGAGTTAATCAATGCAGATGTACTGTGGAAGGCCAAGAGAGCCATCGAACAACCTGTTTCCAGCATATGCCATGTGTTTTGAAGGCTCAGTATGGGTGATTGATGACAGCATGCTGAACCATCTGGAAATTGGTTCATTTTTGCTTGGTAAGAGGCTGCAATTAGTGGTGGTGGAGAAATGTTAAGGCTGATTATTGTCCTTGCCCATGCAAAAAATATGTTACAATTTGCAATGGTGGTGGAACCCTCCGACACATAAATACTACATTTAGACTTAATTAAAAGAAGGACCTGAGTCAGGGGTTATACTCAACAACATAGGATGGGAAGACAACTTTTAGATGTGACGTAGCATGCTTGGGATTGGAACTGCCAACCCCAGTGCTGCTAGGCAGAAGTGCTCATTACTTAGCCACCATATGGGTGTGTGGAGGCATCACTGTGCTTTCAAACAGTCCTATCTCTCAGGAGTGCCATGAGTTAATCAATGCAGATGTACTGCGGAAGGCCAGAGAGCCATCAAACAACCTGTTTCCAGCATATACCATGTGTTTTGAGGGCTCGGTATGGGTAATAGATGACAGCATGCTGAACCATCTCGAAATTGGTTCATTTTTGCTTGGTAAGAGGCTGCAATTAGTGGTGGTGGAGAAATGTTAAGGCTGATTATTGTCCTTGCCCATGCAAAAAATATGTTACAATTTGCAATGGTGGTGGAACCCTCCGACACATAAATACTACATTTAGACTTAATTAATAGAAGGACCTGAGTCAGGGGTTATACTCAACAACATAGGATGGGAAGACAACTTTTAGATGTGACGTAGCATGCTTGGGATTGGAACTGCCAACCCCAGTGCTGCTAGGCAGAAGTGCTCATCACTTAGCCACTGTGGTGCTACATGGGTGTGTGGAGGCATCACTGTGCTTTCAAACAGTCCTATCTCTCAGGAGTGCCATGAGTTAATCAATGCAGATGTACTGTGGAAGGCCAGAGAGCCATCAAACAACCTGTTTCCAGCATATACCATGTGTTTTGAAGGCTCGATATGGGTGATTGATGACAGCATGCTGAACCATCTCGAAATTGGTTAATTTTTGCTTGGTAAGAGGCTGTAATTAGTGGTGGTGGAGAAATGTTAAGGTTGATTATTGTCCTTGCCCATGGAAAAATTTGTTACAATTTGCAATGGTGGTGGAACCCTCTGACACATAAATACTACATTTAGACTTAATTAATAGAAGGACCTGAGTCAGGGGTTATACTAAACAACATACTCAACTTTTAGACGTGACGTAGCATGCTTGGGATTGGAACTGTCAACCCCAATGCTTCTAGGCAGATGTGCTAATCACTTAGCCACCGCACCGCCACATGGATGTGTGGAGACATCTCTGTGCTTTCAAACAGTCCTATGTCTCAGGGGTGCCATGAGTTAATCAATGCAGATGTACTGTGGAAGGCCCAGAGAGCCATCGAACAACCTGTTTCCAGCATATGCCATGTGTTTTGAAGGCTCAGTATGGGTGATTGCTGACAGCATGCTGAACCATCTCGAAATTGGTTCATTTTTGCTTGGTAAGAGGCTGCAATTAGTGGTGGTGGAGAAATGTTAAGGCTGATTATTGTCCTTGCCCATGCAAAAAATATGTTACAATTTGCTATGGTGGTGGAACCCTCCGACACATAAATACTACATTTAGACTTAATTAATGGAAGGACCTAAGTCAGGAGTTATACTCAACAACATACGGAGAACAGATAACTTTTCCACATGACATAGCACGCTTGGGATTGGAACTGCCAACCCCAGTGCTGCTAGGCAGAAGTGCTCATCACTTAGCCACCGTGCTGCTACATGGGTGTGTGGAGGCATCACTGTGCTTTCAAACAGTCCTATCTCTCAGGAGTGCCATGAGTTAATCAATGCAGATGTACTGTGGAAGGCCAGAGAGCCATCAAACAACCTGTTTCCAGCATATACCATGTGTTTTGAAGGCTCGATATGGGTGATTGATGACAGCATGCTGAACCATCTCGAAATTGGTTAATTTTTGCTTGGTAAGAGGCTGTAATTAGTGGTGGTGGAGAAATGTTAAGGTTGATTATTGTCCTTGCCCATGGAAAAATTTGTTACAATTTGCAATGGTGGTGGAACCCTCTGACACATAAATACTACATTTAGACTTAATTAATAGAAGGACCTGAGTCAGGGGTTATACTAAACAACATACTCAACTTTTAGACGTGACGTAGCATGCTTGGGATTGGAACTGTCAACCCCAATGCTTCTAGGCAGATGTGCTAATCACTTAGCCACCGCACCGCCACAGGGATGTGTGGAGACATCTCTGTGCTTTCAAACAGTCCTATGTCTCAGGGGTGCCATGAGTTAATCAATGCAGATGTACTGTGGAAGGCCCAGAGAGCCATCAAACAACCTGTTTCCAGCATATGCCATGTGTTTTGAAGGCTCAGGATGGGTGATTGCTGACAGCATGCTGAACCATCTTGAAATTGGTTCACTTTTGCTTGGTAAGAGGCTGCAATTAGTGGTGGTGGAGAAATGTTAAGGCTGATTATTGTCCTTGCCCATGCAAAAAATATGTTACAATTTGCAATGGTGGTGGAACCCTCCGACACATAAATACTACATTTAGACTTAATTAATAGAAGGACCTAAGTGAGGAGTTATACTCAACAACATAGGGAGAACAGATAACTTTTCGACATGACATAGCACGCTTGGGATTGGAACTGCCAACCCCAGTGCTGCTAGGCAGAAGTGCTCATCACTTAGCCACCATGCTGCTACATGGGTGTGTGGAGGCATCACTGTGCTTTCAGACAGTCCTATCTCTCAGGAGTGCCATGAGTTAATCAATGCAGATGTACTGTGGAAGGCCAGAGAGCCATCAAACAACCTGTTTCCAGCATATACCATGTGTTTTGAGGGCTCGGTATGGGTAATAGATGACAGCATGCTGAACCATCTCGAAATTGGTTCATTTTTGCTTGGTAAGAGGCTGCAATTAGTGGTGGTGGAGAAATGTTAAGGCTGATTATTGTCCTTGCCCATGGAAAAATATGTTACGATTTGCAATGGTGGTGGAACCCTCAAACACATAAATACTACATTTAGACTTAACTAATAAAAGGACCTGAGTCAGGGGTTATACTCAACAACATAGGATGGGAAGACAACTTTTAGACGTGACGTAGAATGCTTGGGATTGGAACCGTCAACCCCAGTGCTGCTAGGCAGAAGTGCGCATCACTTAGCCACCGCACTGCCACATGGATGTGTGGAGACATCTCTGTGCTTTCAAACAGTCCAATGTCTCAGGGGTGCCATGAGTTAATCAGTGCAGATGTACTGTGGAAGGCCAGAGAGCCATCGAACATTGGCGTGCACACAGGGTGTGCCGGATGTGCCTGGGCACACCCTAATCACCCCATGTGCATTAGTATTATCCAGGAGCAGCACCAGGTGGGTAGTTGGAGGTGCCAGTGGCCAGTGTAAATGCCCCCATTATATTAAAGTCTAGGTTCAATGGGGTGTACTGTAATGTGCTCTCAATCAACTGTCTCCCTCCTGTGACAGCAGGTGGTGTTAATGTGTGTTTGAACTTTGGGGTGCACACCCTAATGCAATAGGCTGCGCACACCTATGCCATCAAACAACCTGTTTCCAGCATATGCCATGTGTTTTGAAGGCTCAGTATGGGTGATTGCTGACAGCATGCTGAACCATCTGGAAATTGGTTTGTTTTTGCTTAGTAAGAGGCTGCCGTAAGAGCCCTTTCACACCGGGGCGGTTTGCAGGCGCTATTGCGCTAATAATAGCGCCTACAAACCGACCCGAAAGTGCCGCTGCTGTGTATCCAGTGTGAAAGCCCCGAGGGCTTTCACACTGGAGCGATGCGCTGGCAGGATGGTAAAAAAAGTCCTGCCAGCAGCATCTTCAGAGCGGTGAAGGAGCGGTGTGTATACCGCTCCTTTACCGCTCCTGCCCATTGAAATCAATGGGATGGCGCGGCTATACCGCCGGCAAAGCGCCTCTGCAGAGGCGCTTTGCGGTGGTATTTAACCCCTTCTCGGCCGCTAGCGGGGGTAAAACCGCCCCGCTAGCGGCCACATACCGACGGTAAAACGCCGCTAATAATAGCGACGTTTTACCGCTGACGCCGCCCCCCGCCCCAGTGTGAAAGGGCTCTTAGTGATGGTGGGGAAATGTTAAGGCTGATTATTGTCCTTGCTCATTAAAAAAAATGTCACGATTTGCAATGGTGGTGGAACCCTCCAACACATAAATACTGCATTTCTTTGGACATATATACCTATAGGTGGTGAAATGACATCAGTGAGGAGTAATACTTCTTGATTTGTTCTGTAATATTTGATTTTTTTGGTGGGTGAGTGTAGAATGTTGATGAAGTGATGTTACCCTCAGAATTTTGGGAATGATGTTTTGATTTCTGATGTTTGGCTCAAATTATGATCATTTGGAAATTCTAAACATCACACAAAATTGTGACTCATTTTAAATTTTTAGCAGCAATGGTATTGTTTGTGGATTGTAAAGACACCTGTGTGTGTTTGGGGTAAAGATTGTTGTGATATGAAGAGTAACAAGTGAAGGTGACAGAGAAAAATATATTTTATCAAAACATTCCACTTTCTAGCATTCTTAAAATCTAAATATTTTCAGTAGAAGCAACAATGTTGCAAAGGAAAATTTATTTCACAGAAAGATACATTTCATCTCAACATTAAAATGTTTTTTTTGTGAAAGTTACAATTGTTCCATTAGAATCAATGGCTCAAACTTCATTTGGACAAAAATAGAGCAGATTTTCATTTAAAAAAAAATGCTCTCTAATTAACTCTCATTTTGGTATTTACTATACCTCCAGGTAAAAAAGACACTTGAGTTAAAATGAGAGTTATTTTCAGGTCTGAGCATGCTCAGTTGTGTTGGCACCTAGTTGTCCAAAACGGGGAATTTTTCACTTTTCAGACTTTTAAAGATATTTCAGTGTAGAAATCACTTTTTCACACAGTTTAAAAGCAGATAATCTTTAAATAATATACCGCATATTTCAGTACCATTTAGGCATTTATATCATGCTCTAAAAATTATTTCCATGTGCAATTCTCTAGGTTTTAGCAGAGTAAGGGTTTGGGCTCTATTTAGTTTCAGGGAGCTATAGTAAATTCGATTTTGGGAGAATTTTCTCACCAGCGCTATAGTGAATACCGTTTTCGCGCGAATTACCGCTATTAGCGCTAATTCGCGCTAAATTGCCGCGAATTAGCGCTAAATTGCCGCAAATTAGCGCTAATTCGCGGCAATTTGCGCGAATTAGCGCCATAGCGCTATAGTAAATGACCCCCTATCATTCTGAGCCCAGCATTTTGCATTCTTGTCCCAATTTTGGGTGCCCACTACTGTCTATTGATATGTAAAACACTTTTTTTAATCAGCAATTAATGATCAATAATAACATCTAGTAAACATCATTTATTTATTGCCCAGAAATCTGTAGAAGAATGCTATACCTGACTCCAGCTGGGCTCCTCCACTTCTTCCTGGCTGGAAGGCCCAGGTTGGACATCGGAAGCCTCAGCTGGGATAGAAGGAAGAGTGGAAGGAGGAGTAGAGAGGGATTCCCTGACTTCAGTGTGGTCTGACAGAAACCGCAGTCTCTCATAGTACCACAGCCTGGGGACATAAACGTCATCTGCTGCAGCTCCGGACCTCTGGGAATCTGTGACCTTCTTGCGCTCCCTCAGATAAGTGCTCCTCAGGCCACCAATTTTAGCTTTTAAATAAGGGATGGTTGCTGTGGGGACCACCGGCTTCACCAACTCCAGCAGTTTCTCCAGCGCTGCCTGCCTCTTTTGTTTATGGTCATAGTGGGGGTGTCTCACTTGCCACAGACAGGGCAGCTCCCTGTACTTGTCAATAAACAGGGGCAGGAAATTGTGGTCGTTGAACCCATCCATTTTCTCTGCAAGACACAACACAAGACAAACCCTAATGTCAGGCCAAACTCCCCTAATCCTGTTACAATATAGGCTTCCATTTCGAAGCAGTATAGGCCCAAGTTTAGATCCTACCTTCGTTAGCAGGATCGGCGTCTCCGATGCTCCTTCCTCCGCTCACAGATCGTACGTAAGACGCGCGCGTGTTACGATTTATACACACTGCACATGCGTATAACTCCGCCCGCCCCTGACGTTCTTTCTAGTCTATTTCTCGCCCCTTTTCGTTCGGCGCAGTGGGGGAAGAGCACATGGCGGATAGACAGCAGGATCGTGCTAATTGTAGCAACGAGGAGGAGGAGGAAAGGCCGGAGCCTGAAACGTCCCGATCCAGAAGGAGATTAAAGGACTCAAATATGTCCTTTGGGGAGATGTTGGAGATGGTGGACATCCTGAAGAGGGCCGACTATGATGGAAAGTATGGGCCTTACCCCAACCCCAATGTCCGAAAGGCCAAGATCATGGCGAAAGTGGTCAGGAGTCTGCACCGGAAATTCGGGGTACGACGATCGAAAGATCAGCTCAGGAAGCGGTGGTCGGACCTGAAATTACGAGAACATGAGCAGTACAGAAAGATCTGGAGAGTGCTGCAAAAAAGTAAATATTTGTGCTGTGTTCCTATTCTTTTTGGGTTTATTACGTTCGTGCTGCTCCATGTGCTTTTAGGAACTGTTGTACAGTTTAAAATGGCAACTTTCATGTTCATGGGCACATTATTCGTTCGGATCACACATTTTTATTTCGGACTATAAAATACCATTGTTTAGCCCATATGCATTTGGCCACCATTTTGACGCCCTATACTTGGCTTCAAAGAATTGGGTTGTGTAGATGGCTTTGTTACTAGAATGAAATGCCAACTAGATTGTGTGTAAGGAGAGGACACTCAGCAGCTGTTTTCACATCTGGACACTGGAGCACTAGTGTGGGACACAAGAACACCATTTTTATTAGGGGGGGCACACAGGTGCTCCAGTGTATACTATAGGGGGGTCTCCATCTGTGAAGCTTGTACTAAACAGGTAAAGTATTGCAGCTTGACAAAGGACACTAAAAAAGGTACATCTTGGAACTTGGCTAAAATAGATAATTGTACCCCACTTCCAAGCAATGTTTCATCTTTATAGTTCTGACATTAAATATCTGTGTGCTAATTATACCATTTTTGTTTTACATAGGGGAGAAAAGACTCGGAGGACACCCCTCATCCGAGGAGACCAGAGCCCCCCCCCCCCCCTCTGGAAGAAGGAGAAATCCCCCCAACACAAGATGAGCAGGAGGAAGAAGACGTGGTGGAACTAGTCACCACAACAGGTGAGTGTCTGCGACCACAGGCTCAGATAAGAGATGGATGGCGGCATTTTTTTTGAAACCTAATTTATTTTGGGGTTCCTCTCTTTTTAGGTGATCGTGAGGTTGTGGATGAAGATCCTTTCACATCCAAAAGTGCCCAGATCCTGATCGGAGAGATCATGGGGTGTAATTTACAATTGGAAAACCTCAAGAAAAACATCAATGATGTTATTCAAAAAAATAAAAACATCATTGATGTTTTGGGGCAAGTTTAAAACCCCTCCAAATCCTTTTGTTTTTTTGTGTGCTACAATGTTAAAAATGTTTTAGCGATTTTTCGAAAAGCCAAATTTGGAGGATGCACACAGTGTGCCAACATGTGCTATCTGCCATCACGGGAAATCAACGGACGCGTTTTTGGGGGGGTGCAACCCCTTCCTCAATAATAAAGTAGCTGAGAGGAAGGGGTTTCTCCCCCAAAACACGTCCCTTGATCCCCCATGATGGCAGCTAGCACATGTTGACATTGGGAAATTTGTGTGCATCTTCCAAATTTGGCTTTTCCAGGGGTGATTTCCCCCCATCTGAACGCAATATCAAACACAGTTCCTAAATACTCATGTCTGATATTGCCTTCCAGTTCTACCAAATGTGAACTTTGTAAGATCAAGATTTGTGTCTTTCTTGTTGGTTTTACCCAGGCCTGTTTTCTATAAAATGCACATTTTGATTTTGGATAATGACACCACAAAAATTGATATACAACAAACATGTTGGTTTGTCAGAAAAACCTTTGGTAAATGCACATGTGATTGTGCAGATATTAAAAAGATTGTTCATCAAGAATGTGTGGATTATTGTCTCAACGCTACAACACTTTTGGGGTGATGTAATTGTTGTTTTATGAGAAAATGGGGGTAATTTCCTAAGGGCAAATCCACTTTGCACTACAAGTGCTGTTTCAGTGCAGTTGCAAGTGCACTTGTAGTGAAAAGTGTCTTTGCATTTAGTAAATAACAGCCAACAGTGCTTTGTATAAGGTTACACAATCACTACATTTTCTGGACTCCACACATTTCTGTCAGGGTCAGCTCAAACAAACACAAGCAGTAAATGTCCACAAAGAAGAGCCTGGGGGGAGATGCCTGTCGAGAACTTGAGGTCCTGCAGGCTTCTCCCTGTGGCCAAATACCGCAGGGTAGCGACCAACCTCTGCTCCGGAGTGATGGCTTGCCTCATGCAGGTATCCTGCCTGCATATATAGGGGGTCAGCGAAGCCAACAAACGGTGAAACACGGGGTCCGTCATCCTGAGAAAGTTCCTGAAATCATCAGGATTATTCTCACGGATCTCACGGAGCAAAGGCATATGACAGAACTGGTCACGCTGAAGCAACCAATTCTTGGTCCATGAACTCCTCCCCACCCTGTTCATGGACTGGACTTGTGTCAAGGTCAGGACCCCAACACCAAGCCCCCGCACAGCACGAACTGTATGAGGAGTACACATACGAAACATGGCTAGAAAACGGTCGGCTGCTCAGAACGAAGTAACAGAACGCACTGAAGAACAGCAAGGCCTGTGAAGAGCGACCTGAAAACCAGTAACGAACGAACAAGAATACAATGACTACCTAAAGTCACGCGGAACTTGCTGCACGCACTGAAGAGCAGATACAAACCCACAAGCACAAACTGAACGGCAGAAAACGATCTGAAAGCCACGAGTCTGAAAAAGCGCGAATCGTCTCTCACCAAACTTTTACTAACACAAGATTAGCAAAAGGAGCCAAAAGGGTGCCGCGCTTGGTTCTGAACCGGCCTTTTCTAGTCTCGTCGTACGTGGTGTACGTGACCGCGTGGTTGTCGATTGGAAATTCCGACAACTTTGTGCGACCGTGTGTAGGCAAAACAAGTTTGAGCCAACATCCGTCAGAAAAAATCCTAGGATTTTGTTGTCGGAATGTCCGAACAAAGTCCGACCGTGTGTACGCCCTATAAGAGTTAATATGGGAAAAAGGTGTCTCCACTGATGCTTTATCACCAATCCTTGTTTCCATAATAACCCCAAATTTTCAAAATCCAATTGTCATTGGGACAGAAAGTGAGGTGAAATCTTCTGAACAGGGGCACAGACAGCTAAACAAATGTTACAGAGGTGATGATAACCCTTCCCTATTAATCCAAAAAGCTTATAAATAGATTTTTTGGCTGGAGCTACACTTACAAAATGTACCTGTTCCAAATTACAAACAGATTCAACTTAAGAACAAACCTACAGTCCCTGTCTTGTTTGGACCGCCTGTATACTGCTGTTCAGAGTATATAGGGCCTTGGGGCCCCACACCTTTTCTTTTTTTAATTTGGGTGTGGGGTTCCCCTTAATTTCCATACAAGACCCAAAGGGCCTGGTAATGGGCTGGGGGGGGGGGGGGTACCCATGCCGTTTTTCTCAATAATTTTCATCCATATTGCCGGGACCCAACATTACATTACAGCCGCGAGCAGTTTTAAATTACTTTTATTCCTTTAGAAATTTAATTTTGTGCAGGGACTGTTCTAAACACCGGAAACACGTGCCACTTTACAGGCATACTGTAGTCACCCCCCAGGTATGATATTTAAAGGAATATTTCACTTTTATTTTTTCACTTTAAGCATTATTAAAATCACTGTTCCTGAAAAAACATCCGTTTTTAAAACTTTTTTTGCATTAATACATGTCCTTTGGGGCAGGATCAGGGTGCCCAAACACTTTTTAGGACAATAACATATATGCATATTAGCCTTTAAAATTTGCACTTTTGATTTTTCACGTTCGGGTCCCATAGACTTTACCAGTGTACAAATGTTCGCGCGACCTTCCGGTCCATTCGCATGTTCTGATGCGAACCAAACCGGGGGGTGTTCGGCTCATCCCTATCCATGTTCTAATGTCAGTTAAACTTATTATAGCTAGACACTGGAGAGATAACCTAGCACCGAAGTTGTTGTACTTGTCAAACTCAACTACCAGTATGAAAAACTTCTATCCAATAGATCAGAATCATGTGCCCTCTTTGATAATATCTGGAAAGCATAGGTTGATTGGTGTCCGTAATGTATTATCAAATTAATAATCATACTCCCTCTTATTTGTCATAGTTTTGATTTGCAACATTTCACTGTACCTCAAGCCCTGAGAGGCACATATTTTTATTTTTTTTTAATTTAAAAAAATCCCTTTGACATTGTTTCCTTTTTATTTGCTCTTTGTATTGTTGAAAAAATTAAAATACAATAAAAATAAACATTTATGGGGGAGACCAGGAGATCAACACTACTAAAAGTGTCAGTTTCTGAAGAGACTTTGGGGACAAATTCTCATCAGTTTAGCATTGTTTGGCATTGAGTACAATGGAAGGGGTAAGCATCTACTATCCTCTTCAGGAGAAAGGTCTTTTATTTACACTTGGTGACAGTGCTACTTAAAAAATAATAAATATAATGGATTAGCAGCAAAACAACAGTATTGTGGCTTCCTACAAGAGCTTTTCAATTATTTCTTACCTTTGGCTAGTCCACCTGATTTATGTCTTCCTTGAACATGGATTTAACCAACCATTGTGCTGCAGGTCAGCCAATAAATCCACCTGAGCTTACTTCCTATATCTCGTTTATCATGCAGTTTTTAGCCCATCTTAGGTATCCAGTGCATGTTATCACTTGCAATATAACATCCCTAAATCTATCAGAAAAAAATAATAATAATAATGAGGAATGCAGCAAAGGTGAGACCATTATACCAGAAGTAAAAACCCAGATTTAGAAACCTTAGAAATGAGATCCAGGGACTGACTTGGGCCAAATATTTTCCACACGTGCATCAATACTATGGGGGTCATTTACTAAGGTGAATGCACTGCGTTGGTTCCGACCTTAATTGGTGCGCTGGATAGATCCTTAATCCAGCGTGTGAACCAGCGCACACACAGGAGTACCTGCACGCGAGAATGTTTCCAGCGCGATAGGACCGCGCTGGTTCTCGGCGAGGTACATCTCACGCTCGCTGTAATAGGAAAAAGACATCTTCCTATTAAGGCAGTGCGAGAAAAACCTGCATGGGTTCCCCCTTTGGGTGCATGCCAGGCCCTCCGGTCTAGTATGGATATTAAGGGGAACCCCTACGCCAAATCCACACCAGACCCTTATCCGAGCACGCAGCCCGGCCGGTCAGGAAAGGGGGTGGGGATGAGCGAGCGCCCCCCCTCCTGAACCATGTCAGGCCACATGCCCTCAACATGGGGGATGGGTACTTTGGGGAAGAGGGGCGCGCTGCAGGCCCCCCCACCCCAAAGCACCTTGTCCCCATGTTGATGAGGACAAGGGCCTCTTCCCGACAACCCTGGGCGTTGGTTGTTGGGGTCTGCGGGCGGAATCCGGGGTCTTATCGGAATCCGGGAGCCCCCTTTATTAAGAGGGCCCTCAGATCCCATTCCCCCACCCTATGTGAATGAGTATGGGGTACATGGTACCCCTAACTATTCACCTAGGGAAAAAGTGTCAATAAAAAAACACACTGCACAGGTTTTTAAAGTAATTTATTAGACAGCTCCGGGGGGGCCCTCTTCTGGCTTCGGGGGTCCTCTTCCGGATTCGGGGGTCTCTCCGGTTCTTCTCCGATGTCTCCGGCCTTTTCTTCCACTGTTCAAGTTGTTCTCTGCGCTCTCCGGGTCTTCTGCCGGGCTCCTCCGCTATCTTCTGCTCTTTTGCCGCTCTTTTGCTATAGTGGCCTTCTTCCCTCTTCTCTTCTTCTCTTCTTCCGATGTTGACACGACGCTCTCTCCGGCTGGAATGCTCTCTGGGCGCTCCGTTCTGACTTATATAGGCGGTGACCCCGCCCCCTTATGCCATCACAGTCCCTGGGCATGCTGGGACTGTGATGTTTTAGGGGGCATGGTCACCGAGTGATGTTGACCACGCCCCCTAAAACGTCATAGTCTCACTATGCCCAGGGACTGTGACGACATAAGGAGGCGGGGTCACCGCCTATATAAGCCATAGCAGAGCGCACAGAGAGTCCCCTCCGAATCCACACCAGATCCTGGGGGGACCCCACGCTGTTTTTTTTCATGATTTTTTTATTTTAACCAGCATTTTTTTTTTTACATTGAGTGTGAAGTCAGCTGACAGCTGATGACTCATAGGTTGTTAACCACTTCAATATTAGACACTTTTGCCTCTTCCTGCCCAGGACAATTTTCAGCTTTTAGCGCTGTCACACTTTGAATGACAATTGCGCGGTCATGCTACACTGTACTCAAACAACATTTTTAGCATTTTGTTCCCACAAATAGAGCTTTCTTTTGGTGGTATTTGATCAACTCTGCAGTTTGTTTTTGCTAAACAAACTAAAAAAGAACAAAATTTTGGAAAAAAAAATTTTTTTCTTCGTTTCAGTTATAAAATTTTGTTTTCTCCTTCACTGTCGGGCACTGATGAGGTGGCACTGATGAGGTGGCACTGATGGGCACTGATGAGTTGGCACTGATAAGGTGGCACTGATGAGGATGCACTGATATGTAGAATTGATGGGCACTAATATGCGGCAATGATAAGCAGCACTGATGGGCACTGATATGCAGCACTGATGGGCACTGATGGGCACTGACTGGCGGCACTGATGGGCACTGACTGGCAGCTGTGATGGACATTGACTGGCGGCTGTGATGGGCACTGACAGGCAGCTGTGATGGTCACTGACAGGCGGCACTGATGGGCAGATAGGCGGTACTGATTGCCACTGACCGGTGGCACTGATGGGCAGCACTGATGTTGAGGTACTGACAGGTTTTACTGCTGGGCACTGAGATGGGCACTGTGGCGGTCACTGATTAGCACTGATATGGGCACTGATTGGCACTTTGATGGGCACTGTGAGCTGTCTTTTAATTGGGGAACTGACTGACAGCTGAGGGGTCACATCTGAGGTGATGTGGCACATCTGAGGGGGCTGTGCTGACAATCAATGTGCTGATTATCAGCACAGACCCCCCCCTCTGACAGGGAGAGCCGCGATCGGCTCTCCCTGTCAGCGCGAACCAAGGAATGCCGTTCACCGGCACTTACTGGTTCTCACGATGATCAATCACAGCTGATCACGTGGTAAGAAGCCTCTGACAGAGGCTTCTTATCACGATCGGAGATGCGGGGTGTCAGACTGACACGCCGCACTCGCGATCGCCGCGATGCGCGCCCCTGCGATTGCGTGCCGGCATGTTATCCTGCTGGACGTCATATGACGCCCAGTCAGGATAACAGAATCACTTCCCGTATGTCATTCTGCATACGGCGGGCGGGAAGTGGTTAAAAACGCAGCGGCCGGCTTCCCGGCCCCCTTCTTAGCAACCAGCTATATACAGCATAAAAAAAAGAAATAAAAAAAAACGCAAATCGCGGTAAAAACGCGGTACTTGCGTTTTGGATGCAGGTCCAGTGAAATCTATTACAAGCAAAACACTGCATTTTGTGGGAAAAAAAAAAGTCTCTGACCCTTTCCAAAAACGCAGAGGCACAAAAATGCATTGATGTGAACATGTTCCATAGGAACCCATGTTAAAAAATTCCCATGCATTTCTGCAAAATGCATCAAAAAATGCATTAGTGTGAATAGAGCCTAAGGCCCCTTTCACACTGGGGCGGTGGGGGCGTCTGCGGTAAAGCGGCACTATTTTTAGCGCCGCTTTACTGTCATTTTAGCGGCGTTATTCGGCTGCTAGCGGGGCAGTTTTAACTCCCCACTGGGCAGTTTTAACCCCTCTGCTAGCGGCCAAAAAGGGGTTAAATCCACCCGCAAAACGCAGCTGGATCGGCATTTTGCCGGCGGTATCACAGCGCTGCCCCATTGATTTTAATGGGGAGGGGCAGTGAGTTCACCGCTCCAAAAAAGCTGCCGGCAGGACTACTTGTGACGCCCTGCCAGCGTACCACTCCAGTGTGAAAGCCCTCACCGGAGTGAATGGAGCCGCTTCTTTAGGGCGTTTTTCAGGCGCTATTTTTAGTGCTGTAGCGCCTAAAAACGCGCCAGTGTGAAAGGGGCCTAAAAAAAGTCCTTCTAGCAGCATCTTTGGAGCGGTGTATAAACCGCTCCTGCCCATTGAAATCAATGGGACAGCGCGGCTATACCGCCAGCAAAACGCCGCTGCAGTGGTGTTTTGCGTGCGTATTTAACCCCTTTTCGGCCGCTAGCGGGGGTTAAAACCGCTAGCGGCTGAATACCGCCGGTAAAGCAGCGCAAAAAATAGCCCCATTTTAGCGCTGCCGCTCGCACCGCCCCAGTGTGAAAGGGGCCTAAGGCCCCCCTCACACAGACAGACCTTTCAGGTCCGCCTCGGACCTGAACGAACACTCCATCGACCTCTATGGAGGGTCGGATGTCAGTGGTGACATGTCCGCTGACATCTGACCCACTCCAATCCTAAAAAGTGTAACAGAGAAAAAAACTATTTTTCCATTCATCTGCGGATCGGATCGGGTGACGACGGACTCTACGTTCCGCCATCATCCGATCCCCCATAGAGGAGAGCGGCACTCTGACAGGTCTGTCCCTGCACAGTGTGCAGAGACAGACCTGTCATCTGCCTGCCCAGCGGGGATTGACGGAGCGATCCCCCGCTGAGCACAGCGGGCTCCGTACACGGGGTACAAAGTCCCATCGTGTGTATGAGGCTTAAACACCAGAAATTCAAGTTTTCATATCTTTAACCTCCCTGACGGCATGATTTTTTCGGATTTTAGGTGCTGAAAGCGGTACAATTATTTTGCATGGAAATTTGGCGTTTTATATTGTAGGTCTGTAAATCTTAACAATAAACACACTTAAATCTGTCGACAAACCAGAGTCTAGTAGATATCCCGGGTATGATAAAGTTTGAAACACAAAAACATAAATTATAATATAATAAATAAAAATAAATAATTAAAAAAATAAAAATAAAATAGTAATAAAATAAATTTCCCCACAATTCACTATCGCTCAATTCTGCAAGTGTTCTAATTTACTATCGCTGTTTTCTAGCTGGTCTAAAGCCACTTTTGATGTAAAGGGACACTTTTTGGTTGCTATGGACAATCTCCAGTTTCCAGCCAGAAAGAACAGTGTATATCATGTAAAACTGCATGCAGGGCATTGGCCAAAGCACTGGGGACAAAAGGGATGTGAAATCATTTCATACAGTACTGTAATCTGTAAGATTACAGTACTGTATGTGTTATGATTTTTACTTTTTTTTAATTTGCCGCCCGGCTCCGCCCCCGTGCGTCGCAACGCTCGCAGGGAATGGAGCCTGGCAAGGAGAGGCTTCGGAGGAGGACGGAGCCCTTGGACACTGCGCAGGACATCGCAGGATCCCGAGGACAAGGTAAGTAAGGAGGCACCAGGATCCTGCGATGTAATCCCGAGTGTGGCTCGGGGTTACCGCTAATGGTCCTAAATTTTAACCCCGAGCCACACTCGGGAAAACCGCCAGGGAGGCTACAGGTCACCATACACTGGCCAATCAGTTAGATCTTCCATAAATTAGATTCAGTGCAAGAGCCGGTTTGATTTTCTACAATTAGAAGTAATTCTTACAGTGCATCTTCCTATTACCGCTTTAGCCTAATGCTCTCTTTCCACTATTTCAACACCAAAGTTGCGTGATTTACAATGTGCTTTTTCGGCTTGTTTTCCACTATTGCAACTTGTCATGCCACTAGGGACTGAAAAGTTGCATCACAAGTTCTACCCCATGATTTACAATGAGTACTGTTCAGATGTCTGCGACTTCAAGTCGCAGCAACTTCAAAGTAGTCCCTGCACTATTTTGGTCCCACTTTGATGCGACTTGAGGTCCATAGACCTCAAAAAAACACAGGCATTGCTTGAAGTTTTGGCAAAAAGTTGGGGGAAACTCGCGGCAAAAAACACGCGACTTAATAGTGGAAACCGAGCCTTAATGCCACACGACTAATTCAAAACATCTGAGAAAAAGTCGCACTGAAGTTGGAACAAAGTAGTGCAAGAACTTTTTTTGGAGTTGCATCAATTAGAACGGGGGAACATTGAAATACATGTGTTTTGACTTGTCCTGCGACTTCACATGTGTCAAGTCACACAACAACTCACAGTAGTGGAACAGTAGTGGAATGCCGTATACACAGCGGGCACACATCTTTATTACAGAAATCCATAGTTGGCATGGAAATTAACCACTTGCTTACTGGGCACTTAAACCCTCTGCTGTCCTGACCAATTTTCAGCGCTGATCCATTTTGATTGACAATTGCGCGGTCATACTTAGCCAAATGTTTTTTTTTTTTTTTAAGTTTCCACAAATAGAGCATTCTTTGGGTGGTATTTGATCACCTGTGTGTTTTTTTTCTTTTGTTCAAACAAAAGAAAAGACAGATTTTTAAAAATAATTTGGTATATTTTTGGATATTTTGATATAAAATTTTGCAAACTGGTAATTTTTCTCCTTCATTGATGTACGCTGATGAGGCGGCACTGATTGGTTACACTGATAGTCAGCACTGCTTGGGATCACTGGTGGGCATTGATAGCTGGCACTGGAAGGGGGTACTGGTGGGCACAGATGAGGCAAGAATTGCCTCTTCGGAACCAATGTCCCTTGCACCTAAGACGGTGATCAGCTTTTATTTTTATCCTCATGCTGTCAGCGTGAGTAGAAAAAATAAACAGATCGGCCCTCACTTCGATCTGTGATCACCCGTGTCTCAGTGACTACGTCCTATGACAGCCTCCCAGAAATTCAGGTCCACGCTGTGGCCATCGTTTGGCTATAGCACAGACACCAAGTGGTTAATAGAAAAACAGATGCAGATTTCTAGGACTGGCCTAAAATAATGTTTAGAGTCAAAGGCAACTGATGACTTTCTATTAAAGGTCTAAATGGGCCATTAACATGCATCACAATTGAACTTAGGAATGTATCTTTGCAAAGTTAAACTCATTAAAATCCTTTCTTATTTTTGCTTGAGGATAGACTGCAGAGGGATTATAAGTTTTGGGGGATGTCTACACCCCTGATAGGGTGAAGACACCTACCAAATTTTGCCAATTTCGCATTCAAAATTATTCACTTCCTGTCACATAGCCAAACAGGAAGTGAGGGTAAAACCCTACCAATGTATGTCCTTGGGGACACACAGGCCAATCTAAATAGTTTCCCCATTCGGGACATTGCACTCTAGCATTTTGCCATATACATCCCAAATTATTATGTATCTCGGGGTTTATTTACTAAAAGGTAAATCCACTTTACACCACAAGTGTACTTAGAAGTTCAGTTGCTGGAGATCCGAGGGGGATATGCAAGGAAAAGAAAAAAACAGCATCTTTGCCTCTACATGATTGGATGATAAAATCACCAGTGCTACCATTCTGATTTTCATCAACTACACTTGTATTGCAGAAAGGATTTGCCTTTAATAAACCCCAAAATACCTAATAATTTGGGGTGTACACAACAAAGTGCTAGAGTGCAATTTGCATAATGGAGGCACTAGTTAGATTGACCTGTGTGTCCCCAAGGAAAAATTAGGGTTTTACTTTCACTTCCTGTTTGGCTATGACAGGAAGTGAAGCCAATTTTAAGAAAAGGGACAAAGCCCAACCTTTAAAAAAAAATAAAAATAAAAATAAAAATCAATTTCCCTCAAATGTCCACAATTGGAAAAGGATTGGCTTCAGCTTGATTTTAGTTCAGTGCTCTAAATCAGTGCTTCTCAACCCTGTCCTCAAGTACCCCCCAACAGGCCATGTTTGCAGGTTTTCCTTCATCTTGCACAGGTGCTTTAAATCAAAGTCAATGGCTTTGTATTTTGGACAGCTATTTTAGAGAAGATAAAATTTCTTAAACATGTCCTGTCAGTAGAGTTGCCACCTCATCCCTTTAAAACCGAACACATATTGATTACACAGGTTCTGTGGCTGATTAAGGTGATAATTAAACTCACTTGGTGCCTTATCTGCACTAAATTGGTCTCAGAACCTGTGTAATTCATATGTGTTTGGGTTTAAAGGGATGAGGCGGCAACCCTACCTGTCAGGGGGGTACTTGAGGACTGAGGCTGAAAACCACTGTTCAAAAAGAAAATTGAATACTTACCACTCTGAAATGTTACTTTCCTGGTGCCTCCATGGCAGCATACCAATGGTTGGTTGCTCCGCCCCCGACCAACCCACAGGACCACTTTAACTCTATAAATAAAAGAGTTGTTCCTCCCCACCGTCATTCTTTTCTCTGTCCTCGTTCCTACAGGATCAAGCGCTCAGCCCTACCTCACCGCTTTATGCTGTGAACATTGCAGGTTCATGCTCTCCTGCAGTATGGAGTCCCATTGCTTGGGCTGCTAAAAGCGCCAGATAAGTATGGGAGCCCGTTTTTCTGTGGATCTTTTTGGGGCTTGGTGGGTTAACAGGAGCCAGTTTTTCTCTCCTATATATTCCCTTGTTCGGCATACTAAAACCCTGAGTGCTTAAATGCTTGTGCTTTTTACAAAAAACGCTATGAGGTTTTTGCCTACCTCCACAGCATGCCTCATGTGCCTGTGTAGCTCTCCTCTGAGTGTGCAGCGCTTCGCGCGCGCCGTTCGGCTCTGCTTTCCTGGCGGGGGCGGGGCCTCGGTGTGATGTCACGGTGCATGCTCAGTAGCACTGTGAAGCCGATGGCGGCCATCTTGGGACTCCCATACCGCTCTCTAGTATATAAGAGAGCTTACCGTCAGTAGAGGAGCAGCTGCCTTAGGGGAAGCATCTATGAGGTGTCCTCTCCAGCTCCTTTATCCTTTTTGACTCTGTGCTATGGAGCCCAGCCCAGAAGAGAATGCTTCAGCCTTTGATTTTGCTCTAGTGGAACCCTTTATCAATGCGGTAAAGGACGCAATCCAATGGGAGGAAGATCCAGAGCCTCCATCTAAAGCAAAGAAATATTTTCCACACCTGAAGAAAAAATTATCAACCTTCCCCTTAATGGAAGAAATAAAGGAAGTTGTGACAGATGAATGGCAGAAGGTGGATAAAAGACCCTTAGCTTACAATCGTTTTCTCAAATTATACCCACTTGCTGAAGCAGATGCCCAGCCTTTTGATTCGCTTCCAACGGTAGATGCTTCAATTATGAGATTAGCCAGGAATACAACACTGCCTCTAGAGGATGCGGTCTCTTTCAGGGATGTACTTGATCGAAGGATCGATTCAGATCTAAAAAAATCTTATCAAGCTGCAGGAGGGGCAGGTAAGCCAGCAGCAGCCCTGACTTCAATCTCTCGGGCTACTAGAGTATGGTCAGACAATATTGAGACAGCCCTCAGATAGGGGGTGGGGTCTAACGAGATCATCAAAGCACTAGATGAGCTGAAGCTGGCCTCAGATTTCATGGCGGAGGCCGCCATTGATGTCCTCAAGTATTCCTCCAGAGCTATGCTGTATTCCATCACTGCCAGAAGGGCATTGTGGCTAAAACCATGGTCAGCCGACCCAACCTCAAAACAATCGTGGTGTCGCATACCATACAATGGGAAAGCTCTGTTCGGCGACAAAATGGATGCAGCGATTACCAGAGTCACAGGAGGGAAAAGTGGTCTAATTCCCCAGGACAGAAGCAGGAGGAAAAGATTTGTGTCACGTCTAGCTGGTCAGCAGAGAGCAAGAGACTCCAGAACATACCGCCCGGGCAGGGAGTACAGAAGAGGCTGGAAGGGCTCGCAGGCAACTTTCTTGAAGGCGGGGAAGCCGAAAACCTCAACATCCACGGTTGAGGGCCAGAAGTCTTTTTGACTCCCTATCCACCCAAACCGCTCCAGTAGGAGCTCAACTCAAGGCGTTCGCCCAGGTTTGGGTGGAGAATTGTACAGATCAATGGGCAGTCTCCACTGTCATTCAGGGGCATTTCTGGACATTCAGAAAATGGCCCCCACCCTTTTCATTACAGCCAACGAAGATACCAACCTCCAAAGAGAAGAAAGAGGTCCTTCTTCAGTATGTACAAATTCTTATCCGGCAGCAAGCAGTAGTTCCAGTTCCGGACTTGGAAAAACACTCAGGGTTCTATTCCCCAGTCTTTTTGGTCCCCAAAAAATCGGGCGGCTGGAGGCCCGTGTTGGACCTGAAGAGGTTAAACAGATACATCCGTACAGAGCATTTCAAAATGGAATCCTTAAATACAGTGATCCTATCAGTACAGCCAGGGGATTGGATGGTCTCTATAGACCTTCAAGACACATATCTCCATATACCTATCCTGCAGCATTTTCAACCTTTCCTACGTTTCAAAGTAGGCGATTTACACCTACAGTTTCAATGCCTGCCGTTCCGGATCTCAACAGCTCCCAGAACCTTTACCAAGGTGCTAGTGGCAATCCTGGCTCCTCTTCGAGAAAAAGGGATTTGAGTGCTTCACTACTTGGACGACATCCTCATTCTATCCCAGCACAAAAGGAGCCTAGAAATGCATGTACGGCTGGTCCTAGACACCCTGAGCAAGTTCGGGTGGTTAATCAATTACTCGAAAAGCCAGCTCACACCTACACAAAAGATGACATATCTAGGAGCACTTTTCAACACTCCAGAGAGGACAGTTTCACTTCCCCTAGAAAAGATTCCTGTCCTGATAAGGAAGGTAAAGAGAGTATTGGCAAGCCATTCCATGTTGGCATCAGACTGTCTGAGTCTCCTGGGCTCCCTTTCCTCTTGTATACCCATGGTAAAGTGGGCCAGGTGGCATCTGCGGGGATTCCAACAGGGCTTTCTGGCACAGTGGAGGAAGAATCGCCTGGATCAGAGGATATTAGTCCCATCCATAATGAAGTCCAGTCTCTGGTTGTGGACGAGACCATCCAACCTGCAGATTCACTGTTCCCTAGGGCCCACCTCATGGACCATTCTTACGTCAGACGCAAGTCAGTTGGGCTGGGGTGCGCACTTCCAAGGTCAACTATTCCAAGGGAGATGGCAGTTCAATTCGGAGGCGGTAGTATCGAACATACTGGAACTAAGGGCGGCATGGATGGCAATCTTACATTTAGCCACCTACCTCAGAGGAAAATCCATACTCCTACAGATGGACAACAAAGCGGCAGTGGCCTTTGTCCAGAACCAGGGGGGAACACACAGCAGGTCTCTACTCAGCGAAGTGACGCCCATTCTGACCTGGGCCGAGAGGAACCTAATCAACCTGCGGGCCTCATACATCCTAGGGTCCGAGAACCAGTTAGCCGACCATCTGTCAAGATCATTCATCAACAACAACGAGTGGTCCCAAGGTTTTCGACTGGATATGCCAACACTGGGGCACCCTCCAAATTGACCTATTTGCCTCTCCACTCAACACGAAGACGCCTCTGTTCTTCTCAAGGTTCCTGTCCCCAGGGTCAGCAGGAGTAGATGCTCTAGCCCAGCCTTGGAATTTTCAGAAAGGATACGCATTTCCTCCGACTCCTCTGATATTGAGGTTTCTTCAGCGTCTGACGACGGAGAAAGTCAGTCTTGGCAGTAATCCCATACTGGCCCAAGAGACCATGGTTCACACTCCTAGTCAACTTGGTTGTATGCAGACCGCTTCCTCTTCCACACCTGAACGACCTTCTGCCTCAAAACGACTTCTCTCACCCGCATCCGGAAATCCTAGACTTGAGGGTCTGGAAATTGAGCGGAAAAGGCTGGATGATTTAGGGTGCTCACATAATGTTATTCAAACACTTCTACAGGCAAGGAAGTCTTCCACTAATTCCACCTATTACAGAATATGGAGAAAATTTACAGAACTGGCAGAGCTTAATCATTTCGATCCCCTGGACCCTGGGGTCCAGAATGTGCTTCTCTTCCTACAGAATGGCTTGGATCTAGGTTTAGGTCTAAACACTCTTAAGGTCCAGGTCTCCGCTCTCTCAGCCCTGACAGATAAACGATGGGCTTTGAACCCTCTGGTCGAACGCTTTTTGAAGGCAGTCCTGAGATTGCGACCTCCCAGGAAAGCATTATATCCCAAATGGGACTTGACGATTGTGCTGGATGTCCTATCAAATCCTCCCTTTGCTCCCGCAGAAGATTGCACCCTAGAGGACATTTCCTTAAAAGCAGTATTCTTGATTGCCATCACCTCGGCTCGCAGAGTATCGGAAATCCAAGCTCTAGGATCACGGGAACCTTACATCAGCTTCTTCCCGAACAGGGTGGTTTTGCAACCCATTCATCAATTCATTCCTAAGGTATTTTCTCTCTATCATCTTAATCAGGAATGGGTTCTCCCAGCATTTGGAGAAGATCCAGAGTCTTCAAGATTACATGAGCTAGATGTAGCCAGATCCCCGAGACACTATTTAAACTCAACACAACAGTTTCGCAAAGATCAAAGACTGTTTGTCATCCCAAAAGGCGCCAGAAAGGGAATGGCAGCATCCAAGACGACCTTGGCAAGCTGGATCGTAAAATTAATCCAAAGGGCCTATCGGGCTAGTGGTCTGGCAGTTCCAGATGCGGTCAGCGCGCATTCCACTCGGGGAATGGCCTCTTCTTGGGCAGCATTGGCGCGGGTCTCCCCTGAGACAATTTGCCGAGCAGCTAGTTGGTCGTCATTCAACACTTTCATGTCTCACTATAGTGTAGACCCAGCGGTTCTTACTTCACGGGAATTTGGGGAAAGAACCTTACAGATGTCAAGGCTGTAGTTTTTCATTAAATTTCTTATTGCAGTACCCTCCCTGTAAGCGAGTTAGTTACCATTGGTATGCTGCCATGGAGGCACCAGGAAAACGGAAAATTGAATACTTACCTTTCCGTAATTTTCCTTTCCTGTGCCTACCCATGGCGGCATACACCCTCCCTTCAATAATCCTTAGTTTTCCGAGATCTAGTTACAAGAATGACAGTGGGGAGGAACAACTCTTTTATTTATAGAGTTAAAGTGGTCCTGTGGATTGGTCGGGGGCGGAGCAACCAACCATTGGTATTCTGCCATGGGTAGGCACCAGGAAAGGAAAATTACGGAAAGGTAAGTATTCAATTTTCCGTTTTCTTGGTCACTATTCATGGCAGCATATGCACAATCCATGCATGTGCTACCATGAAGGCACCAGGAAAGTAACTTAAAACTAAAAAATGAAAAAGGGATTTGTCCAAGACATGCCAATCAGTCTAGGTAAGCTGCAGCTGGGAAATCCGATGCATGAAAAGAACACACATAAAACAAAGAATTTAAAACAATTTTATTGGTCCAACAAAAAAAAAAAAAACAGGACTTGGAAAAGAAGCAAGGAAAGCAAAATACACACATGTATGTTAATTTGAGACACTAACAGAATAGGTTTGACCCTTTTGCAGTGTAAATTAACAGGAGTTAAAAGGAGTGCACCCATAAATGGACATCTATTAAGGATTAAAACAACATTAGGCATAACATCTTGAGAAAGAATTTTAAAAATAAGGCAGCACGGACAGTTAAATCAAAGTGAACAACGTAAAAACAAAAATTGCCAACATAAAAAAGATTTCATGGTAAAATAACCACCACCCAAAAAAAAAAAAAACAGCAAACCAAAGTAACAAATAAATTGCATAAAAACACATCTGTTTTGCAACATCATAACAAACAAAATACAAATAGAAAATACATGTGTTAGAAACTCGATAAGGACATCCAAATGTACTCTCTTGCTGGCCCGCCCCCACACACAATCTTGGCTCTTTTCAGGGCAAAGTAAAGATTGCTATCTGCAAGCTTTATATGACATAGGTTTGTCTGCTAATGAGGCCATTGCAAACACATGGACAGTCCATTAAAACGCAAAATGCAAGTTTACCCAATGTAGAGAGAACTTCAAAGTGGGTACACCTGTTAAGGATGTCCTTAAATTACTAACCCAAAAAACACACTCTGAGCATGCCCAGAAACATCCAAGTGCTGTTCACACACAAAAAGCACCACCAAAAAAAAACCAAAGTCCCCGAGCATGCTCAGAACAACCCAAATGCAGCAAGCACAAAATAGGCCACCCCACTTTCCAAAATTAGGCACATCATCCAGCATGCACCAAAATTACAGATGGGACAAAACACCCCCCAGTCCAGGGGGGCAATTATAGAGCCTAACATGTGCAAAAGTTATACAACACAAATACCATTGCAGTCTAAGGGAACTGACTTGGTCATTTTACTAGTCCCCACTTGGCTGGCTTATCTTCTAGTTATTGGCCTTAAAATGAGTATGGGGCCCAGGTCCCACCCTAAGGGACATATATCAATGTCACCAATTGGACAACCCCAAAAACGAAACAAGGAGAAATGCCTTTAAATATGCCAAATTGCTTAAGGGCCAGTTCACACCAATGCAGTCCATGCATATTTTATGCATCAAAAATGCATGGAAATTAGGTTATATGGTGTGCAATGGCATAGTTCACACCAGTGCTTGCCGTTCCAGTGCGTTCCAGTTCCAGAAAAAAAAGTAGAACATGCTGCATTTTTTCTGCACTGGACTGTATTGAAAAGCTGTAAAACGCATCAAAAACGCAATGGAACGCACTTGTCCTTATTTAAGGTTAAGAAAAAAGAGGGGTGAAAAAAAGCACTGGACTGCATCAAAAACGCACCAAAAACGCATCAAAAACGTGCATGCAGAAAAGCACTTGGAACGCGTCTGGACTGCGTTTCTATGGTGTGAACTGGCCCTAAGGGCCCAAAGGGCAAGATCACACCATAGAAACGCAGTCTGGATGCGTTCTAGGTGCTTTTCTGCATGCACGTTTTTTATGCGTTCCAGTGCATTTTTGGTGCATTTTTGATGCAGTCCAGTGCTTCCCCCCCCCCTCTTTTTTCTTAACCTTAAGGCTCCATTCACACTAGCGCGTTTTTTAATGCATTTTGCATTTTGCAGAAATGCACGGGAATTTTTTAACATGGGATCCTATGGAAAATGTTCACATCAATGCCTTTTTGTTTCTCTGCATTTTTGGAAAGGGTCGGGGACTTTTTTTCATGCAAAATGCAGCGTTTTGCATGTAATAGAATTCAATGGACAAGCATCAAAAACGCAAGTGCACCGTTTTTGCAGCGTTTTTGATGCGTTTTTGGTGCGTTTTTGATGCGTTTTTGCCGGGTTTTTTATTATTTTTATTTTTTTATTTTTTTTAAGACTAAAAAAAACTGTAAAAAAAAAAACAAAAAACAAAAAAAACCGCAAAATGCAAATCGCGGCAAAAACGCCGCATAAACGCTGCTCAAAAACTTGGCAAGCATGAAAAATAACCCTCCAAAAACGCTCAAAAGCAACATGCATAGGTGTGAATCGAGCCAAAAAACCTCCAGAAACGCTCAAAAGCAACATGCGTAGGTGTGTGTTTTTGGAGGTTTTTTTTCATGCTTGCCACGTTTTTGAGCAGCGTTTTTGCCGCGATTTTGCCGCGATTTTGCCGCGATTTGCGTTTTGCGTTTTGTTTTTTTTTTTACAGTTTTTTTTTACAGTCTTTAAAAAAAATAAAAAAATAAAAAAACGGCAAAAACGCATCAAAAACGCACCAAAAACGCATCAAAAACACTGCAAAAACGGTGCACTTGCGTTTTTGATGCTTGTCCATTGAATTCTATTACATGCAAAACGCTGCATTTTGCATGAAAAAGAAGTCCCTGACCCTTTCCAAAAATGCAGAGAAACAAAAAGGCATTGATGTGAACATGTTCCATAGGAACCCATGTTAAAAAATTCCTGTGCATTTCTGCAAAATGCAAAATGCATCAAAAAACGCGCTAGTGTGAATGGAGCCTTAGGCTCCATTCACACCTATGCATGTTGCTTTTGAGCGTTTTTGGAGGTTTTTTTTCCATGCTTGCCACGTTTTTGAGCAGCGTTTTTGCGGCGTTTTTGCCGCGATTTTGCCGCGATTTGCGTTTTGCTTTTTTTTTTCTTTTTTTACAGTTTTTTTTTACAGTCTTTAAAAAAAAAAATAAAAAAAATAAAATAAAAAAAAACGGCAAAAACGCATCAAAAACGCACCAAAAACGCATAAAAAACACTGCAAAAACGGTGCACTTGCGTTTTTGATGCTTGTCCATTGAATTCTATTAGGCTCGATTCACACCTATGCATGTTGCTTTTGAGCGTTTTTGGAGGTTTTTTTTTCATGCTTGCCACGTTTTTGAGCCGCGTTTTTGCCGCGATTTTGCCGCGATTTGCGTTTTGCGTTTTTTTTTTTTTTTTTACATTTTTTTTTTACAGTCTTAAAAAAAATTAAAAAAAAAAAAAATAATTAAAAAAAAAAAGAAAATTAAAAAAAAAATAAATAAATAAATAAATAAATAAAAAATAAAAAAACCCGGCAAAAACGCATCAAAAACGCACCAAAAACGCATCAAAAACGCTGCAAAAACGGTGCACTTGCGTTTTTGATGCTTGTCCATTGAATTCTATTACATGCAAAACGCTGCATTTTGCATGAAAAAAAGTCCCCGACCCTTTCCAAAAATGCAGAGAAAAAAAAATCATTGATGTGAACATGTTCCATAGGAACCCATGTTAAAAAATTCCCATGCATTTCTGCAAAATGCAAAATGCATCAAAAAACGCGCTAGTGTGAATGGAGCCTTACATGCAAAACGCTGCATTTTGCATGAAAAAGAAGTCCCTGACCCTTTCCAAAAATGCAGAGAAACAAAAAGGCATTGATGTGAACATGTTCCATAGGAACCCATGTTAAAAAATTCCTGTGCATTTCTGCAAAATGCAAAATGCATCAAAAAACGCGCTAGTGTGAATGGAGCCTAAGGCTGGATTCACACCTATGCAGTTTTAGTGCTTTTTGCATTTTGTAGGTTTGCACTATAGTCCATTTAACATGGTTTCCTATGGAACACGTTCTGTAGTGCAAATCTGCAAAATGCAAAAAGCATTAAAACTGCATAGGTGTGAATCCAGCCTTAGGCCTGATTCACACCTATGCATTTTTAGTGCTTTTTGCATTTTGCAGATCTGCACTATAGTCCATTTAACATGGTTTCCTATGGAACACGTTCTGTAGTGCAAATCTGCAAAATGCAAAAAACACTAAAAATGCATAGGTGTGAATCAGGCCTAAATAAGGACAAGTGTATTGCAGTGTGTTTTTGGTGCATTTAGGTGCATTCCAGTGCGTTTTTGATGCATTTTACAGTGTTCCAGTACAGTCCAGTGCATAAAAAATGCAGCATGTTCGACTTTTTTTTTGGGCACTGGAAACGCACTAGAACTGCAAGCACTGGTGTAAACTATGCCATTGAAAACCATATAACCTACTTTCTGTGCATTTTTAATGCAGAAAAAATGCACTGGACTGCATGTGGTGTGAGTTGGCCCTTAACCACTTCCCGCCCGGCCCATAGCAGATGATGGCCGGGCGGTGGTTCAGTTATCCTGACTGGGCATCATATGACGTCCAGCAGGATAACACGCCGAGGGGGCGCGCATCGTGGCGATCGGTGGATCGGTGTGTCAGTCTGACACACCGCTACACCGATCTTGGTAAAGAGCCTCCGGCGGAGGCTCTTTACCACGTGATCAGCCGTGTCCAATCACGGCTGATCACGATGTCAATAGAGAGAGCCGTTGATCGGCTCTTCCTCACTCGCGTCTGACAGACGCGAGTAGAGGAGAGCCGATCGGCGGCTCTCCTGGCAGGGGAGATCACCACACCCCTCAGATCACCACACTGGACCACCAGGGATCGCCACTAGGACCACCAGGGAAGGAGCAACATGTGGATGGCCAGGTATGTACCCCATGGCCATCCACATGTGCCCAATCTGTGCCAATCAGTGCCCACAAATGGGCACTGATTGGCACCATTATGTTGCAGTGATGCCCAGCAATGCCACCCTTAGGGGCATCAGTGCAAACATTCAGTGTCATCAGTGCCACCCATCAGTGTCCATCAGTGCCACCTGTCAGTGCCCATCCATGCCCATCAGTGCCCACCTATCAGTGCCCATCCGTGCCCATCTGTGCCATCTATCAGTGCCACCCATAACTACTCATCAATGCCACCTATGAGTGCCCATCAATGCCACCTACAAGTGCCCATCAGTGCCGCCTATGAGTGCCCATCAGTGCCGCATACCAGTGCCACCTATCAGTGCCCATCAGTGCCACCTATCAGTGCCCATCAGTGCTGCCTATCAGTGCCCATCATCAGTGCCCGTCAGTGCCACCTCATCAGTGCCACCTCATTGGTGCCACCTCATCGGTGCCCATCAGTGCCCGTCATTGAAGAAGAAACAAGAACAAAGAAAAACTTGTTTTTTTTCAAAATTTTTGGTCTTTTTAAATTTGTTGTGCAAAAAATAAAAACCGCAGAGGTGATCAAATACCACCAAAAGAAAGCTCTGTTTGTGGGAACAAAATGATAAAAAATTTGTTTGGGTACAGTGTTGCATGACCGCGCAATTGTCATTTAAATTGCGACAGCGCTGAAAGCTGAAAATTGGCCTGGGTGGGAAGGTGTCTAAGTGCCTGGTATTAAAGTGGTTAAGGAATAAAAGTTATTTAAAACTACTCGCGGCTATTAATGAATTGCCGGTCCAACAATACACATAAAAGTTCATTGATAAAAACGGCATGGGAATTCCCCACAGGGGAACCCCGAACCAAATTTTTTTTTTTAAAATGACGTGGGCGGTCCCCCTAAATTCCATACCAGGCCCTTCAGGTCTGGTATGGATATTAAGGGGAACCCCGGCCAAAATAATAAAAAAAAAGATGTGGGGTCCCCCTAAATTCCATACCAGGCCCTTCAGGGCTGGTATGGATATTAAGGGGAACCCCGGCCAAAATTTTTTTTTAAAAAGACGTGGGGGTCCCCCTAAATTCCATGCCAGGCCCTTCAGGGCTGGTATGGATATTAAGGGGAACCCCGGCCAAATTTTTTTAAAAAAAAGACGTGGGGGTCCCCCTAAATTCCATACCAGGCCCTTCAGGGCTGGTATGGATATTAAGGGGAACCCCGGCCAAAATTTAAAAAAAAGTGACGTGGGGGTCCCCCAATGATCCACACCAGACCCTTATCCAAGCATGCAACCTGGCAGGCTGCAGGAAAAGAGGGGGGATGAGAGAGCGCCCCCCCTCCTGAACCGTACCAGGCCACATGCCCTCAACATTGGGAGGGTGCTTTGGGGTAGCCCCCCAAAACACCTTGTCCCCATGTTGATGAGGACAAGGGCCTCATTCCCACAACCCTGGCCGGTGGTTGTAGGGGTCTGCGGGTGGGGGGCTTATCGTCATTTTTTTTTTAAATTTTGGCCGGGGTTCCCCTTAATATCCATACCAGCCTTGAAGGGCCTGGTATGGAATTTAGGGGGACCCCCCCACGTCATTATTTTTTAAATTTTGAGAACACCGGAGGAAGAACCAGAAGAAGAAGATGGAGGAAGAAACCGACAGAAAAACTGTCTCTTGTCATTTTTAACATTTTTGCCAGTTTTTTGTGAAATGGTAGGGGTACTTTTGTACCCCCTTACCATTTCACACAGGGGGGAGAGCCGGGATCTGGGGGTCCCCTTGTTAAAGGGGGTTTCCAGATTCCGATAAACCCCCCGCCTGCAGACCCCCACAACCACTGGCCAGGGTTGTGGGGATGAGGCCCTTGTCCTCATCAACATGCACCCAAAGCACCCTCCCCATGTTGAGGGCATGTGGCCTGGTACGGTTCAGGATGGGGGGCGCTCTCTCGTCCCCCCTCTTTTCCTGTGGCCTGCCAGGTTGCGTGCTCGGATAAGGGTCTGGTGTGGATTTTTAGGGGGACCCCATGCCAATTTTTTAAAAATTTTGGTGCAGGGTTCCCCTTAAAATCCATACCAGACCTGAAGGGCCTGGTATGGATTTTTGGGGGGACCCCACGTCATTTTTTTTTTTTTTTTTTTGGCGTGGGGGTTCCCCTTAATATCCATACCAGACCTGAAGGGCCTGGTATTGAATTTTGGGGGAACCCCAGACATTTTTTTTTTCTGAATTGTGTTTGTTTTCTTAATGCTGTTTTTATCAATGAACTTGTATGTGTTTTGCCGGTCCGACATTTCATTAGAGCCGCACGAAGTGAACCAGCGTTAAGAAAAAAAAAAGTCTAGAGGTGCGCCCGTTCAACCTATGCAAATGTTTTTACGTTGCCTGACATTTACTAATATTTTGCCGGCGCACTGAACTAAAGTATTTGAACAAGCGCAAATGGCCATATTTGTGACTTGGGCAGTTAGTACAACACTTCCCCACATCACCCCACATCATCCCCATATTATTGGCACTTCCAGCTTGTTTAAATTTGAAGTTAAACATGCCGTGCACCAGGTCTATAGTGGCGTACAGATCACCTCTTCCCGTGCACCGGGAAGAGAATAGTAAATGGGGGATCGCACTGTGTTACCGGCGCAAATGCTTTGTAAATATGAAAATGTCATTTGCACATCAGCGTGCTCGGCAAGTCATGGCACAAATGCTTCGTAAATCAGCCCCAATGTGTTTGTGTGGCAATTATTCAGCCGTTTTAAAGCCTCATAACTGCCTTTCAACACGTACCATGAATATTACAATGACACCACATAGTGCTGTTCACACAGAAGTGGTAGTGTTGTGTCGTGTTAAAAATTTAGCAGCATGGCACTTTTATGAGGCATTGACGCTTTTCAGCCACCTCCACTGATTTTAATAGTAATGCTCTGTAAACTCACGTTAACAGCACCTAGTGCATTTGTGGCATGTCAGTGAAACATTTATGAAGTGTTAACTGGGCCATTGAGGGACAGTCAGTGGAGGTTCCTGTATCCCAGAACGCAATGGGAAATATTAAGAACTAGGACAGAGCAGCTCTAGTCACTTCCTGTTTGAACAGGGCAGCTACCGTATTTATCGGCTTATAACACGCGCCGGCGTATAACACGCACCCCAAGTTTAGGAGAGAATTTTAAGGAAAAAAACTTTTAGGAGGGAAGTTTAAGGAAAAGAAACTTACATTAAAATGCCCATCAATGCAGCCTCATCAGTGTTCATCTGCAGCCTTGTTAGTGTCATTGCAGCCTTTTCAGTGTCAGTGCAGCCTTGTCAGTGCAGCTTTGCCCCAGTGCAGCCTTGTCAGAGCAGCTTTGCCCCAGTGCAGCCTTGTCAGAGCAGCTTTGCCCCAGTGCAGCCTTGTCAGTGCAGCTTTGCCCCAGTGCAGCCTTGTCAGTGCAGCCTTGTCCCCAGTGCAGCCTTGTCAGTGCAGCCTTGTCCCTAGTGCAGTCTTGTCAGTGCAGCCTTGTCAGTGCAGCCTTGTCCCCAGTGCAGCCTTGTCCCCAGTGCAGCCTTGTCAGCGCAGCCTTGCCCCCAGTGCAGCCTTGTCTCCAGTGCAGCCTTGTCCCCAGTGTCCATGCCTGCCGCCGCCATACACATGCTAGTAGTTTTAAATATGGCGCCGCGGATTTCGGAGGGACTCGGCGCCGGCGGAACTGAACGAACGCCGCCGAGATACACATACCCGAGTGTATTCGGCTCTTTCCGGCGCCGCTCACAGTCCCTCCCAGTCCCGCCCTATGATGGACATAACACAGGTCCAATGGCGGGACTGGGCGGGACTGTGAGCGGCGCCGGAAAGAGCCGAATACACTCGGGTATGTGTATCTCGGCTCTGTGATTTCGGCAGCGCTCGTTCAGCACCGCCGAGTCCCTCCGAACGCCGCGGCGTCATATTTAAAACTGCTCGCGATGTGAATGTCGGCGGCGATCGCCGACATTCACATAGCGACAGCGGGGATCGGCGTATAACGCGCACCCACGACTTTCCCCTGATTTTAAGGGGAAAAAAGTGTGTGTTATAAATACGGTATTTGGTATCACCATTTTCTTTGGTGTGCAGGAAAAAGCATTGAGACGGCCAACAATACTGCCATTGACAGGTAGGAACAGAAGCACTAAGCATTATTGCCAGTGGCAAAGCTTTTTGTTTAATCAAAGCTGGGTTGGACCAAGCCAAGCGTCTAAGAGATTAAAGTATTTAAATCCATTTTGAAAAAAATTCACAAAATGCCTGCTATCACACCACAATCTAACTCCCAGATAGCAAGGATAACTTGCCACATCTTTGTGGCAGTGTAGAATTGTAAGTCTTGTTAACTTGCAGGACATTTTCACTGACAAGTTGTACACTTGCAGAGCACTTAAAACACAAGTTCTAGTTGACAACTTTTCCAATTTGTAGCAAATTTGTGTTGCAAGCCTCTAGTAAGAGCAAAGTTGCAGAGTCTACAGCAAGAGCTCTGCAAGTCTACAGCATGAAAATTCATCCATAATGATCCCTGTGGTGGGATAACTATTGAACAACATAACTGAACCAGAACCTGAAGAATGTTTGCAAAGAAAGTTGATCCGGAGTCATGCAATGTGGACTTGCTGCAATTATGCAACAAACTTGTGAAGCCTGGCAAGTCTAACAATAGCTTAGCAAGTAATTTTCAAACTTGCAGCTCAATTGCTTGCTATCTGGGCTATGCCTGAACATAGATCATTTCCTCTTCATCGCTTCCCTTTAAGCACTTCCCACTAGAAGAACAATGGTTCCATTTATCAAGCATTCTCGAAGCGTTTTCATTGCTTCATAAACACAACAAAAACACATCATAAGTTCTATAGGAGTGGAGCATTGCTTTATTCTACATAATCAACATATGTGTGAACAAGCCCTTTAAAAGTTGTCAGTATTTCAGGATGCCATTATTCAATCATAACTGAAGTATCTTTGGTGTGGACTGAGTATTTAATTCCTACTTCATAGATTGACCTATTTAGAGCCTTTTATCTTGGTTACAATTTTTCCCATTTTTTGGCTTCTAAACATATAGGTTTTTAATCTGTCACAATATTGTGATTTTTATTTTCAAATTGTGTGTTATATTTATTCATTTTGTTATATGTCACTAAGTCCAAAACACCTAAAGATAACCTAGAAATAAAGCTACAAGTACAAATAAAATAAAAAAATGACATTTTGTTTATTTTAAATTAAAAATTCCTCTATTTCTATGCTATTTACCTCAATGTTTTTCTTTAGAATTAATTGCATTATTCAACTTGTCTTATTTGCGCAATAATACTTCTGAGAACACACCCATACAGCCTGCACATCAGTTTCTATTGTTTAACTAACGATCATAAAAATTTTTCTCAGTATTCAAATAGTGATTGTAGGGCAGTAAAATTGATTATTAGCAACTGATCATGACTTTGCAAAATTGTGTAGATAATATGAGCAGCTTGCCGGTGATTGGGGAAACAAGAATACCGTTATATGTCTAAAGGTTAACCACTGTGATGAATAAGTATAATTTGAGGGCTTTATTTTTATAGTTAAAGGTAAAGCAGTAGTGTGATGTAAAAAAAACAATTGATTTCTATGGTTAAACACATAAAGCTACAAGTAAAAATACAATAAAAAATGTAGTTTTGTGGCAGAAAATAGATAGTTTGGGTATTTTTAAACATTTCTATAACCAAAAAGTGTACTGTTGAATGCACACATACATTTTTTTCTGCATAAATACCTATACAAGCACCTGTATAAATAAAAAAATAAAGAAAAACTCAGCATAAAATTGATATTAGTTATATGGCTGGCATAATTTTACAATAGCAAACTGCACACTTTGAGGGCTTTATTTTTATAGTTAAAGGTAAAGCTGTGTGATGTCAAAAAACAATTGATTTCTATGGTTATCTGAATGTCACATAAAGCTTACATTTTTATTTAAAAGTTTATAAACTATATATAAGCTAATAAATGTGTAATGGTAAAGATATCAGTCACATGAGTAATCCTGTTGTTTGGAACATTTGCATTACTTTCACCTATTGACTGTAAGTAAACACAGTGGAGTTGATTTACCCAAAGAATATGTAAACCCGAAAATTTCATATTCCTGATATGTGCCTGCTGTACCATGTACTTGCATGGAAAAGTATCCTGTTCTCTTTTTATTGCTTCCTTTGTGTGAAATCCCTGGTGTTCCTGCCAGTCTATCTGCTTTCCTATTAAAAACTGATCTCACTAAGCAGGAGATCAGTTCTCTACCTATGCTGGGAACTCAGCCTGCTCTCCTCCAATGATCAGACTTCTCCTGGCAATCCAACTCTCCCCCCATCACAGAGATTACCTGAGAAGATCGGTGTACTGCTGTTTCTCCTCCCCCAGCTCCTATGCAGCTGAGAACAGAGAGAATGTGATCACAGGAAGTTCAGAAGCTTGACCAATCAGATCAGCCTGGGGAGCCTGCCTTACATAAAGGTGGTAAACCACTACTTTTTGGGAATAACTCATTCCAACATTGTTATGGAAATTCTGAAATTTTTTTCATCAGAGCATTCTATCTTGCTGTCACAGAGTCAACTTACTTTGTTTGAAAGCCCTTAATTCATCCAGACCTGCTAATTGAATAAACTCCCAGGCATATTAAACAGGACTCTTTTGTGCCTAGCATGTGTGCATTACAATATGTATAATTTCTATCTGAACGAAAACCATAGACACAGGTAGAATTTCTGTTCATTCCAGGCAAAATTTCCAGTCTGTTCCTTTTAATATTCTCATAACTATGGTCAAAAATGATCATCAATATGACCCCACTAGCCATTAGAAAATCTAACAAATGAACATTTTCACAGATAATTCTATTGGTGTATGGCCAGCTTTACTATGGTAGTCCAGACCGGTCAGCACTTTTTATTGCTATTGCTTGTTTAAGTCAACTATAGCCAGAAGAAAGTTAACTTGTGCAGCGCTACCCCTGCAGGAGCCGCTTAGTAGATTGGGTTCTCGACTCTGAAAACAACCTCAGCCCCACTGACACTTTAGTTCAAGCAAATGTATACTGCATTGCTACTAAGGGCACAAATATAGATACCCTGCACACAACTAAGATTCAGTATCAAAAAGCAAACATCAGACTGATTAGTGGTAAATGAACCCAACATATTGTCACAGTGTCACTTACCTGATTCGATGCCAATATGCAGAGAGGGGCTTCCCTTGCGGCTAAGTGCAATATACCTCTGATAGTGCAGCAGTGGGTATATGGCCCAGAGAAGCATGGATTGCCTGCAGGATCCAGATGGAACAGGAGGAGGGTCACCTTGTGAAGGCTGCTGTGTGTGTGGCAAGATAAGGGCTGCCAGAAACTTCCACCGTGCTTCAGATGAACTGTGTTTCCAGGATACAGCGGTAGAAGTCAGAGTGAGGGTAAAACACAGGATTGCACACCAGTAATGAGTAACAGAGTTCGTGGAGCAAGCTGGGTCAAGCACTGGTAATCAGGCAGCAAGTCCGTAAGGCAAGCTGGGGTAATACATTTAAGCAAAAAAAATTCCGCGCTAGAAGCACAAAAAGACAAGCAGCAGTAAACAGTGCGACAACACCAAAAACAGAAAAAATTATATATAAACTGCGCTAAACAAAAATTATATATGTTGAGGTAGATAAATAATGCAATCTATCACCACACAAAAAATTTTATCAAAATACACAAATCAAATGAATAAAGTCCAAATATCCCACGTGGTAGGTATTCAATATAAATGTAAAATGCTGATCCAAATGAGCTATGATTGCTCTTACCAGAACTCCAAAGAAATATGCAGATGGCAAAAAACCCTTGCCGGGGCCTCTGGGGTATTGGACCAAACAGCACCGTCCGTGGTCAGATCAAAATCCCCTCAATGGATGCAGGAAGAAGCAAACACAAGAAGAAAAGACTGGCCATAGTGTAGTATGTTATATGCTGGACATGGACATACGGACATACCAATCACCCAGGTGTGCACTTATAAACAACCAAAAACAGGGGGGGGGAGGGAAGTGAAAAACCCCACCACCGTGGCTGTAGATTGTGCTTACCGACTCACGGTGATACACAGGCTTGTATTGGGTTAAAAGCTGACATGTAGCTGGCAAGAAGCACCTTGATAAGTCCTCATTACACGAAGTCCACATCGTTAGTGTACCACCCAGAATAGAATAATAAACTCTCCATGGTGAAGTACGTTTTAAAAGCAGATTTAATAAACAAAATATTGCACTTACATAATAAAAGCACTTAGTATCGCATCAGTAAATCGCCGGCCGGCATACAAGCATGGAAGCGAAGCTCGTCCTACTTCCTGGTCATGTGGTAGCGTCGCTGCGTGCGTACCCAGACGCGTTTCGTCATCAAAAGGACGTTCTCAATGGGGACTCCCAGGCATATTAAACAGGACTCTTTTGTGCCTAGCATGTGTGCATTACAATATGTATAATTTCTATCTGAACGAAAACCATAGACACAGGTAGAATTTCTGTTCATTCCAGGCAAAATTTCCAGTCTGTTCCTTTTAATATTCTCATAACTATGGTCAAAAATGATCATCAATATGACCCCACTAGCCATTAGAAAATCTAACAAATGAACATTTTCACAGATAATTCTATTGGTGTATGGCCAGCTTTACTATGGTAGTCCAGACCGGTCAGCACTTTTTATTGCTATTGCTTGTTTAAGTCAACTATAGCCAGAAGAAAGTTAACTTGTGCAGCGCTACCCCTGCAGGAGCCGCTTAGTAGATTGGGTTCTCGACTCTGAAAACAACCTCAGCCCCACTGACACTTTAGTTCAAGCAAATGTATACTGCATTGCTACTAAGGGCACAAATATAGATACCCTGCACACAACTAAGATTCAGTATCAAAAAGCAAACATCAGACTGATTAGTGGTAAATGAACCCAACATATTGTCACAGTGTCACTTACCTGATTCGATGCCAATATGCAGAGAGGGGCTTCCCTTGCGGCTAAGTGCAATATACCTCTGATAGTGCAGCAGTGGGTATATGGCCCAGAGAAGCATGGATTGCCTGCAGGATCCAGATGGAACAGGAGGAGGGTCACCTTGTGAAGGCTGCTGTGTGTGTGGCAAGATAAGGGCTGCCAGAAACTTCCACCGTGCTTCAGATGAACTGTGTTTCCAGGATACAGCGGTAGAAGTCAGAGTGAGGGTAAAACACAGGATTGCACACCAGTAATGAGTAACAGAGTTCGTGGAGCAAGCTGGGTCAAGCACTGGTAATCAGGCAGCAAGTCCGTAAGGCAAGCTGGGGTAATACATTGATGATCAAGTGAAGGCAAAGTCCATGCAGCAAGCCAGGGTTATATAAAGGTGATCAGGTCAAGGCAAATTCCATGCAACAAGCCAGGGTCATACACAGGTGATCGGGTTAAGGCAAAGTCCATGCAACAAGCCAGGGTCATACACTGGTGATCAAGCAGATGGAGGGCTAAGGAGCAAGCCAGGGAGTAAGCGAGGAGAAGAGGTCCAGCAGGTCTGGAACAAGCCGGCTCACAATGGGGAATCCAAGTAATAAGCAGAGGTATAGGAGTACAGGGAAGCTGACGACACTCCAGCAACTTGGGACAGACAGCAGCAGTCTTTTATAGGCCAGCAGGGGACCCCATCTGTCATGCCATGCACAGACGTGCACGCCGTCGCACACCTGTGTACGCCAATTTGCGCCGTTGCATGCACACATGCACATTCACGCGGGAATGCGTCTATGGCGTCCATCTCTATCACTGGCACGATTGCCATTTCTTCCACGGGCATTTCCCTGACAGTGCCCCCCCAAGAGGCAGCCTCCGGATGCCCAAACAGGCCAATTTGTCCGGGTGTCTTGTGTTAAAGTCTTGCAGCAATCTTGGAGCATGTGGAGCATGCGCATTACAAGAGGATTCCCAGGAATCCTCTTCCGGAGGGTATCCCTCCCATTTAATTCGGTTCTGGACTTGCCTAAAGTGTTAAATCACCCACGCCAAGAAACCAATCTCAACATATAATTTAATATATATAAAAGGCAGCTGCTGTTCAAATCAGTGAATGAAAACAATAAAAACGTGCACACAACCTAATGTGCAAAACAGCACTTGCCATGCTAGCAATAATAGATTAAATGGATTGAATTTCTCTCTACCGCAGGGTTGCTGTGACTCGGTGGTCCTTCAGCAGTGTGGTGTAGAGCGGCTCTCTCGGAGTGTTGGCTGAGAACAAACAAGGCTTTCTATTGGTACACTTGTCTTGCAATCTACAGATAGAAAAGGGGACCCCCCTATACCCGTGGAGGGACCGAGTTCCTGTATGAGGCTGCCGGTCATAGAATAAAGGTTGTCGCCCCTATTACCTGGTCTGATGTTGGTATCCCACCACCTTGAAGCATCTAGCCCCTGCACCAGGAGGAAGCGCTGTTATTCCTACTATTGATTTATGCTGTTGCCCTATTACCCGAAGGTAAGGGGCCACTACTTACAAGTGTGTGGTGTGTGGCACGGAGAAGAAACATCACTATATAACTGGTCCAGTCACCTCACCCTTTTTAAGAAGATTGCTATATGTGCACTTGATTTTGGACATTTTTTATTTTTTCATCTGTCACATAAGATTTTTTATATATTTTGTTTTGCACTAGCCACTTTGTTCACTTGATGCTTGTCATCTGGCGTGCACATTACTTATATACGCCTAGTGTGCATTTACTTTGCATGACTTTACCAGCCCAGCCTAAGATTCAGTTCACTTTTTTTTTTCTTTTGTTTTACCTATGTATTGGGGCTGTTTTTTCTGATTCACTATTAGTTTGCACATGTGTTTGGTTCACCTGTATGCTGTATCACAGCCATAGCTATTTATCAATCTTAGCATGATACCGTGAGCACTGTCACTTTTTTGATATTGTGTACTATTTATGTTATTGCATTACTGCATAGCACTGTCACATTTGGTTTTATAGTAATTTATGCTGATGCACTTTATTTACTATGTCCTTGATGGATGAGCGCCACACCACGTGTTAATCGATTTTTGTTTATAACCACCATTTATTTGATTCACCTTACACTGATATCATTGGTTATTTATTTATTCATATACATATTTGTTCCACTTTTCATTTATTATTGCTAGCACTGAACTTGCCTACCTCTCTTCCTGAAATCCATGATGGCTTCCACTTCAAATTCTACTTCGCTTTCCACTGACATTGGAGGTGGTGGCAATTCTTCCCTTTCAGGAAAGGGGCTGGAAACCGCCGGGTTGAAAAGAGAAAGTGTAGAGAGAAATTCAATCCAGATGGCTGCACTCCAACAATAATTTCTTTATTGGTTAAAAACCATAAAGGGCGGGGCGTGGCTTGGACATGGCTGGATAGAAACGTGTTTTTACTGAGCTCCCGGCCGTCTCACCCCTACCCCGGCTATTCATGCCTAAATCCTGAGCTATGAGCTCTACCAGAAGGAGAACTACTAAGAAGAGCAGCAGGCTGACCAAATCCACCCCTCAGCCACCCTCCTCAGGCGAACTTAGACGGAGATTTCAGCTATCTCTCCTCGGCTCCCCGGAAACCAAGATGGCGGCGCAGCATGGAGAGCGCCTAGGGAGACAAGCAGCGAGCACCTCCTCGTCACCGCACGGAGACACACAGACAACGGAGAGTTACGCCGGCTTCCCCACGGATCTCCGCCCGACCCTGGGCGAACACTCACAGCCTTCACCGCACTCGCGTGAGGTAGATTCGGAGCTGCGCGCTCTGCTACAAGCCCTGCCAACCAGGGCGGACATTACAGCCCTCATTGCCACAGTGGAAGCAACACACCGCAGGGAGATGAATGCGGTACGAGCGGACGTCAGTAAGCTAACCTCCAGAGTGGAAACAGGAGAGAGCTCCTTAGCAGCACTAGAGCGTCGGATGTCTGCAGTGGAAGACAGCCACGCTGCACAGAATACAGTACTGCAAGAACAGCAGCTGAGACTGGAGGAAATGGAGAACCGAAGCCGCCGGAATAACTTACGCCTCCGGGGGCTCCCAGAAGCCACAGGCCCTGAAGACCTGGCGGATACAGCGATCGCGATCTTCCGCAGCCTGCCAGGTATAGATTTACCAGAACGCATTGTCCTTGATAGAATCCATCGTGCACTAGGCCCCAAGCCAACAGACCCCCTGAGACCCAGAGACGTTATTTGCAGATTACACCACTATGTGCACAAGGAACAGATCCTGCGTAAGGCTTGGGAAGCGGAGGATCCGGAACTAGACGGTGCCACGATCAAAATCTTCCCAGATCTATCCCGGGCCACACTGCAGAGAAGGGCGATTCTGAAACCATTGCTGGAAGTAGCCAGACGAAGAGGGGCTACCTATCGTTGGGGGTACCCACTGTCAATCACATTCAGGAAAGATCAAAGATCCTTCACCCTGCGTAATCCAGATGCCCTGCCAGCCCTCTTTTCATTTCTGGACACAGAACCTGTGGATATCCCGAATTGGCTAGGCCCTCTTCCACGCGTGCCAGGGCGGTTGCCCGCACAAAGCGTGGGGAACACTCTCCCACAGAGGCAACCAAGAAACCGCCGCCGATCCAGAGCTGCCTCCCCTGACGGCGCACGTGAGTCCTGAAAACCCCTCTCTATCTACATCCTACTTACTTGTTGAGAGGTGATGATTGAGCTGTTTTGTTTCCCTTTGTTTGGAGCGGTTTACTACTCTCATTTACCTCTCATCCCTACACTGTGACGGTCATGCAGAGGTCAAAGACACACCTGAACTTGGTTAGACGAGAGACTACTCAATATCACATGACCTTTGGGACGACATTTAATTTCATTTTTCTTTTTCAGACCTAGATGGCATTAACTTACTTACCACTAGAGGCAATTTTCAATTAACATAAACCACCCTTTTTGGGCAAGACACACCACAACTCGAGGTAACCATCCCTATCGGCAGACACTCGGAGATAGCAGACTCGGACACAGATACTCTATCTGAAGATAACAGGCCCATCACAGACCAGGTATTGCTACCAGTGACTGGCAAGCTCACACGGCTGATCCTTGACTCTGAGTAAACACTAGAGCAGAAACTGCATTAACAAATGAATAACATTGAACGTGTGCAATAAGAAGGCTAAGTAAGACCGATGACTCGCAGAGTTTGATTGTGGTGGCTCTTGGTGGGAATGTCCGGGTTCCTGATTAGTGGGACTATGGTGTACCTTCCAGGTGGGCACGACGCCCCGCTACAGGCTCTCTGAGAATCACGAGCTGATGGTTATATAAGAATATGCAAATGTGCTCATAAAGACATGAAACATTATTAATATCTAGATCTAGACTTCAGAACAAATACAGATGTTGTATCATCAAATGAGCTATGTTGCTGTTTAAATAGGTTTAGCATAGTGCAGTCTTTTCAACTTAAGACTTAAGTAACTATCCATAGTGGGTCGAGATGTTTATTCACACACTTGGTTCTGTTATCCGGGTCAAATGTTTACTTTAAAAGATGCTCAACAGTTCTTGTTTTGTTGTTTTCTTCTCCTTTTGGTTATATATCTAGCTATGCTGGGGGGGGGGGGGGGGGGGACGGACGGGAGTCTCACCGTCTTGAGCCTTGTCCTTCCTCTCTCCCATCTAGGTTGGCATACCCCCCTCTAGGGAGGACTTTTAGTCTCCTGGGGGTTGTGTATGAAACAAACTCCCCGATTTAATAGGGGCTGTGAAACGAGCGGGACACTAGGTTCTGCTTGTGCTTTTCTCTTTTTTCCGCTAACCCTCTCATTATTCTACTAGCTTTAATATCTTTTTCTATTCTCTATCCTCCCCTCCCTATATCTCCCTTCCACTGAACCCAAACCCCACCCTCCCCCCCCCCCCGCCCCCCTCCCGCTATAATACAATATGGCAGTCAGCAAAATCAAAGTCATGTCCCTAAATGCAAAAGGGCTTAATATACCAGAAAAAAGACGCATGCTGTTAAATGACTTAAAGAGAAACAATACAGACATAGCCTTTATCCAAGAGACACATTTTAAGACCAATCGACTGCCGTACCTACAAAACAGATACTTCCCGGTAACCTATCACTCAATGAATGCGGAGGCCAAATCCAAAGGAGTATCCATTCTAATCTCCAGTAGGATTCCCTGGCAATTACAAAACTCCCAAATAGACCCGGCAGGTAGATATATATTCCTCACAGGACTAATTGGTACAGTGAAGGTAACGTTAGCAACCATATATGCCCCTAATGAGCAACAAGCCATATTCTTGAGAGAAACCCTAGAGAAACTAACCGAGTTCAGAGAAGGCCAATTAATTATAGGAGGTGATTTTAATACGCCGTTAATTCCTTCGGCGGACACATCTACGGGCAGAGCAGCGATCCCATCATGCCAACTTAAGCGAATAGCTAAGACACTACATCACTCCCAACTAATCGATGTCTGGCGCCTCCAACACTCAAGTGAACGTGATTTTACGTTTTACTCAAATGCGCATCAATTGTATACCAGAATTGACTATTTTCTGATCCCCCACACTCAGCTACATGCTGTAGAACAAACCTCAATTGGAAATAGGACATGGTCAGACCACGCACCTATATTCCTCACCTATAGATTATCGGACACTACATCCCCGAGACACCGTTTTTGGCGTCTAAATGAAGGCCTCCTGCAGAACCCCGAAATACTGACTGAAGTGACCAGAACACTGGACCTGTACTTTAAAGAAAATGACCAACCAGACTGCGACCCAGGTATACTATGGGAAGCCCACAAAGTAGTCCTTAGAGGGATTTTTATATCCCATGGTGCTCGTATCAAAAAAGAGAGAAATGCACAACTAACCCAACTTTTACTAGAATTAGCTACCTTAGAAGCCAGACACAAACATGCCCCTACAAGGACCTCTGACCTGAATCTGACAACTGTCCGACGGAAAATTACAGACCTTCTACAATACAGAGCAAAAGCAGCCATACAAAGATGTAATAAACAGATATATGAGTCAGGAAATAAATGCGGGAAACTATTAGCTCAAATGGTTAAAACTCACAAATCCACAACCTATATTCCACATATTTCTACTTCCAAGGGCAAAAAAGAGACCTTACCTGCACTAATTACTGAAGAATTTAGACAGTTCTACGCCAAATTATACAATCTACCACAATCAACTCCCTCCGCTACTGAAATAGAGGCATATATAATATCCTCTCACATGGCGTCCCTTTCTCCAGAAATCAGATCTGAACTAGATGAACCCATTACCCTAACAGAGGTCCAAAAAGCTCTAGGATCAATGAAACCAGGTAAAGCCCCAGGCCCTGACGGGTATACTCTGTCGTACTATAAAAATCTCTTCCCCATACTAGGACCACGTATGGTCGCATTGTTTAACAAGATAGGAACAGGAGATACTTTTGCTAGAGAAACTCTTGGAGCCCACATCTCGGTGATACACAAAGAGGGGAAGGATCCGGCAGCCTGTGGTAGCTACAGACCAATATCACTGTTAAATCTCGATCTCAAGATTTATACTAAAACTCTGGCGACTCGGCTGGCACACCACCTCCAACAACTTATTCATCTAGACCAGGTGGGATTTATCCCCTCAAGGGAAGCTAGAGATAGTACTACAAGGTGTTAAACTTACTACACATCACCAAATCTAGAAAAATCCCCTGTGTCTTCATTAATACGGATGCTGAAAAAGCGTTTGACCGCGTAAACTGGCAGTTTATGTTTGCGGTTCTCAAACATATAGGTCTGGGGGAGGTGATGCTCAGCCGAATAGCCGGTATATATTCAAATCCCACCGCACAGGTGAAAGCGAATGGGGTCCTATCAGACCCCTTCTCAATCACAAATGGAACGAGACAGGGATGCCCCCTCTCTCCCCTACTCTTTGCCCTCTCATTAGAGCCCTTCCTATCCCAAATAAGATTAAATCCTGATATACAAGGAATATCGCTCGGTCCCATGCAGCATAAGATTTCAGCTTATGCAGATGATTTGCTCTTCTCCCTAACCAACCCAGTGATCTCTATACCCAACCTCCTTAGAGAATTTGAAAGATACGGGAAATTATCAAATTTAAAAATCAACTTTTCAAAATCAGAAGCCATGGGAATCTCAGTACCAGCCTCTTGTCTTGCAAACTTACAATCGAGTTTTAAATTCAGATGGACTACCTCTGCACTGACTTATTTAGGTACGAAAATACCACCTGACCCAGCCCTTCTTTATGCCAGCAACTTCCCTCCCTTATTGACCAGGACTAAAGTATTACTAGACGACTGGAATACTGGACTGCACTCCTGGTTTGGGCGGTGCAATCTCCTTAAGATGAGTATACTACCAAAATATCTGTACCTATTTCAAGCTCTACCAATTAATATACCCGCCGCATATCTCAAACAAGTACAAACTCTGTTCATGCGCTTTGTATGGGCACATAAAGCACCGCGCATCCCAAGACAACAGCTCTCCAGACCAAAACTATATGGTGGCATTGCGCTCCCAGACATCCGCAAATACTACCAAGCAGTCCACCTAGGCAGGGTAGTTGACTGGCAACGACATAAAGAAACTAAATTGTGGGCACAAATAGAGCAACATCAATCTACAATACCTCTTCAGACGGCGCTATGGTGCTGGGACTCTCTCCCACTAGACCTGAAATCCCACCCCCTCATTGGCAATACTATTAAACAATGTCTACAAGCAACGTTACAAACCTCATTGACGACTAAAGACTCTCCATTAACCCCCATACTGGGAAACCCCAAATTTCTACCTGGAACTAATCCAAGACAGTTTCAGACACTGAGGGATTCTAACTATGTTAGAGCCTCACAATTCGTGCGACAAGACAAATGGCCTTCCATCCCAGAGTTAATGGACCCCGTAGGCCCATTCAAACTTGGATTCTGGAGTGCAGTACAAATGCACCATTTTCTCCAGACACTCCCAAACCCTGAATCATACACTAGGCCCTTAACTACATTTGAAGAACTATGCTCAGGGACAGAACCGTTATCACAGCTCCTATCTAAGATGTACGCTATTCTAAATACTCCCTCACAGCCTTTCGACCTCCCATGCATTACAAAATGGGAAAAAGACCTTCAAATCTCGTTCACGACAGTGCAGAGGCAGAATATGGTTGCGCTCTCTCTCAAATCATCAATATGCACTAAAATACAGGAGACGAACTATAAGCTCTTAACTAGGTGGTATTTAACACCTAGTCGTTTGCATATTATGTTCCCCGGTACATCAAAATACTGTTGGCGATGTCAGAAGGAGGAGGGAACGCTACTACACATGTTCTGGTCCTGTACTGAGCTAAAAAACTTTTGGACTATGGTACGTTCCATATCCCAGAAGTTCACGGACTATCAGATTCCGAATGATCCTGCGTTTTTTCTCCTCCACGTTTCCTCTATTACGCCCAAAAAATATAAAAAATCTATTCTGCGTCATTTAACAAATGCATCTAAATCTTGCATTCCCACCCTTTGGAAACAGCAATCCCCACCGTCCATCTCGATGTGGCTGCAGAAAGTAGAAAATATTAACACAATGGAAGATCTCATAATGACAGCTCAAAACAGACAGGCAGTATACCAAAAAACATGGACACTCTGGAACATGTTTAAATATTCAGATGAAGGAAAAGCTCTCTTTGGGAACCTAAATCAATGATAACTCACAGCTTACTCAACATAGAATGCATCACTACGCTGACCACCTCCCCCCCTCAACTCTCCTCCCCCCTTTTCCCTCCCCCTCCACCCTACCCTCCCCCTCGTCTTGTTTTCATTTTCTTCCTATTACTTACTCTACTTCCTCTGTACTGCATGCTCTGGTTGTCGCCACCTAATTAAATCAAACAGTTTACATGTATAAGACAAGAAACACAAATAGGTACCTAGACGGGTGTTGTATACATGTACCCTCAGGACTGGGGCTGCATGACAATAATACAGCATAATATGCACATCTCAGGAAAACCCGAAAACTAACAGAATCTGTTCAACGAATCTTTCAAACTGTCTTGTACAATGTCCAGATGTAGTTTCAGGAGGCTGCGACCCCCTCTCTTTCTTTTGAATGTATTTCTTTAATTCTCTGGGGCTTTACCCTTCTTGTGAAAACTAAAAAATTAATAAAAATTATATTTGCAAAAAAAAAAACCATAAAGCAAGAGATGGAATCAGATGGAACAGCTAACATGTTTCACATCTTAACTACTGGTGCTTACTCATAGCTGACTCTTTAGGCAATAGACAAAGATTTATATACACATGCCAATACAAATTAACAGAGTAAACGAGGTGGGCTTAATTGATTAATTGAGAAATGTGTAAATTAGTGGATACTCGTTACACATGGCAACTCGGCTCTGATTAAATCAACATCACATTTCCCGAAACCCATGTCTCACACGATGTTACCACCTTAATGCAATTTTAAACGATAAAGCCCAAATCGCTACTGAAGTGTGTACATTTGATGGTTTTTATATAGTTGCTGATGGCATAGCTATACCTCTAAAAACATGGATAGGAAGTAGAAACATCAAAAGACAAAAAGCAAAAAACTAAATAAATGAACACATGCATTACCATATGTATATATTTTCACTGTTGCTGAAGGAAAAAGCATGCTTATGAAAACATCTGCAAAAAATTGCCATCAACGCCAAGAGATTAAATACATGTCATCAAATGCAGTATTCCATATATCGAAAAAAAAAAAACATTTATTTTGTTGTGTTGAAGCTTAGAGAAAATCCTTCCAGCAAAAGAAATAGAACACTTATTAACACCTTTATATATATATATATATATATATATATATATATATATATATATATATATATATATATATATATATATATATATATTGAAGCCCTATGGCCGATACGTATATGAACAAATAGACTTAACATAAGACTTACAACATGAAATGGACCTGAAGTGTGCCCTGGTCTGCTGGTCGGTATACCAAAATAAGGGGGCATACCCTAGATTAGAAATGAATATTTTGTGAAGAGAAATGAATTTGAGAAATGCCCTGAATAGGGGATGGGAGGGTGGGTAGCGCGCACAGGAAACTGACAAAGACCACAGGCGAGCCGGCTGGTTAAATACCCCCCGGGCACCTCCCATAAATTCAGGCCACCATACTAGCCTTCCTACTTATGGTCGAAGCCCTATGGCCGATACGGATATGAACAAATAGACTTACCATAAGACTAACAACATGAAATGGACCTGAAGTGTGCCCTGGTCTGCTGGTCGGTATACCAAAAAAAGGGGGCAAAAACATTCAGGTAGGGGTGTAGTTTTATTAGTTTTAGCTTTATTTATTGAGCAAATTTGGTGAATGCTTGTGCCATATTCACCTGAGGATTGGGGATGTACTGGGCGAGATGGGCAGAGTTCCACCTGCTAAGTCTCTTGATGACGTGATCTGGGACCCATGCCAAGATGCTGCCAAGGCTGCCCCAACACTAAAGAATGGCCGGAATACTGACTGGAGTCGAGGTATAGGATGTGTAGAAGAACCCCCAGGTGTTTAATGAACTGGCAGGCACTCAAGGGTTTGCCCAAAAAGGTAATAGGGGACTAGAGTTTGAGTGTTCCGGTAGGAGTGATAGTAGACGGTCGAGTATGGTTACTGGACACCGGGCGTTGTTTATTTTATAGAGATGTCTATCCTGGAGCCTGATTGCTGGGTTTTAGACACTGCAAGGTGGAGGATGAAATGGTGTTGGTGGCGAGCCAACTGCACAGAACTTGGCCTGCAGGATTGCTGTGGGTGAGCTTGCTGGGCCGCCAGAACCCGTAGTAGGTTAAATAAATGGCTGCTTGTATGAGCAGACTGGGGAGAAGGCCAAATGGTGTACTAATAAAGATAGTAGACATGTCCCGGAAGATGGCAGCCTAGAATGAACGTACAGTTGACAATAAACTGGTGCTGCCAAGAAAATTGCACAAGCCTGCGCAGGAAGGACATAACAGAGCGATGTGGACCTGGCTTCATCAACAAGATCGGCCTTGGACCGGTTGTCAGTGGAGAAAGCCACAGTCTGTCCTGTCCTCAACCCTAGAGTTGAGTGGCTGCCATGACCGGGTATAGCTTGAAGAGGGAGGAAGTCCGGGTAAACCCGGGGTTTAGGAGTATCTCTGGAGACCATGTTCCTGTAAACCAATGGTGACCAAAAATTGCAGCAAAGCCTGTGGAGGCTGCGGCATCTGTCACTAACTGGGGTGATAGGTGCGACATAGATGGTATGCACATTGATATACGGATCCACGTAGTACGGAACCTTCCAACATTAATAGGTCCACTACCGCCGCGGCGTCTAAATTAAGGATCTGAAAGGGGTCCTGTGTCTGGGAGAGGAAGACCAGGCAGCATGACACAGAAGATCGACCCTGGGGAATGACCCGTATTGAAAAATCGAGCATTTCCAAGAAAGACTGAAGCTGCTTCTTAGTACACTCCCATGTATGGGTGAAGTCTTGGGGAACTGGCTTGATGTGGGTCAGCTTGTCAAGGGACCCGGCGGTCACAGATGTTCCCGAGTGCGCGCCCCAGGGGGCGCGCGGGAGCATCATTCTGGAATGACGTCCATGGACGTCCACCCAGAACTAGCCGACCGCGCTGTTGCCGTCTTTCGGCAATGGCCCAGTCGGCAAGTGGTTAAGCGAGAGGTGCATGAAATTAAATAAAATGATTGAAATGTTTATGCCATGATAGAGGCACGAATCTGTGTGCCGTGACTGTGCCAATAAGACCAAGCCAACTGGGGCTTGCCGGGATGAATCGATGCCTGACGGATGCCCTGGACTCAAATTGGGGCGCGGCATGTGACAATGAAATGAATGAAATGTTTGCCTTAGAGTGAAACGAATGAAAATGTTTCGCCATGACAGAGGCACGAATCGGTCGTGCCCCAGCTGCGACTGATAGCAAACCGGACTCTGGAGCATTTACTGAAATGAGGCAAGAAGAAAAAACACTAGTGCACACTGGAACAAATCGGTGCATTGCGGATGCGACTGGATTTGAATCGGAGCACGGTACGTAAATGACGAGTCGGACTGTGGAGCACAGAATGAAATGAGGCCAAGACAACTGGGGCGCGCCGGGACGAATCGGTGCATCTCGGATGCTACTGGATTTGAATCGAGGCGCGGTACGTGACACTGAAATGAGTGAAATGATTACGCCTAGTGACGTAACGTACTGTGCACAGGAAACCGACAAAGACCACAGGCGAGCGGGCTGGTTAAATACCCCCCGGGCTACTCCCTTAAATTCAGGCCACCATACTGGCCTTCCTACATATATAGTGTATTTTGCAGGAATTCTGTATTGACATATACACATGCATATATGCGTATAAATATATATATATATATATATATATATATATATATATATATATATATATATACATACACTCCACTGTGTGTATGGTGTGCCAGATGCCCCTTAAAAAAAAAAAAAAATTTATCTTGTAATGTGAAAAGGGACTGGCACTAGCATACACACAGTGTGGTTTGTGAGAAGAAAACAATCGTTGCTACTTTTTAGGCAAACAGTTGGATACTTTTAGGCTTTTTGTTGTTGTTAAGGAGACTGGCGTCACTAACAAGACATGCAGACAAGAGGGGGTCAGTAGTCATTATGGATAGTGAAGCTTATAGGATCCCGCACCAATTCCACTCTCCAAACCCCTGTTTTTTCTGTACAACAAGATAAAAAATATAATTTTGAAATATCTACCAATCTTATCTAAAGACCCCATTTACGCTGAAATTTTGTCTAAAGGAGTGAAAACCGTATCACGCAGAGCCCCCACATTGGGTAGGACTTTGTCACCTAGCTTATATACAAATAGGCGCCCACGACAACATTGGTTGCAATTTAAAGGCACCTTTTGCTGTGGATCAAATGGGTGTCTATGTTGTAAACATGTTCTAAAGGCAGACACCATACAAGCAATGACCTCAGATACATTTTCAAGAATTACATCTTTTATAAATTGCAACACTAAATATTTGGTATACTTTATCACATGTAGGTCATGTCACATACAGTACATAGGTCTAAGACACGCAGGTTGCGTGATCGGTTTCAAGACCATCTATATGACATACATAAAGACCACAACACCAACGTGGCCAGACACTGGAATAATATACATCAGAAAGATGTTTCCAGTTTAGCCATCCAAGGTATAGAAAAAATAGTGTTGCCTATCAGAGGAAGAGATAAATTCAGGCTCTTGTGCAAACATGAGGTTCATTGGATCTTTTTCTTTAATACCAGAATACCAGCGGGTATGAATTTTGAGTGGGATGTCACTAATTTTTTTTTTACCTTGTATTTATGAATTTATTCAGAAGAGCTGTGATGATGGAAATGCTATAGTATTTTTTTTTAATGTTGCATAAAGATTTTATTGAGAAAAAACCAAATACAATCTTGACATGTACAATCATGGCTCGGTGAGCCTGTATAGGTAATACACATCTGCGTATATAGTTAATCAAAAAGAGCTATATTGAAATAAGACAACTGTATTTCCAAGCTATGAGTGAAGAGTCAGATGTGACTACGATGCTTAGGAGTGCGCATTCTCAAAGGGCGATATAAGAAAAGAAAAGGGAATGTCAGTGGAGCTAAAGATTATATGGGGATGAAGCAAGCAAAGGGGGAAAGGAGGGAGGAAAAAAGGAGAAAAAAAAAAAAAGGGGGAGGGGGAAGACAGTGGGGAGTGTGGATGAGGAGAGGGGGTGAGGTCCTCCCTAACTACCCTCTCCAGCTTATAGGGCTCACTACCCTTAACCAGTTGCCGACTGCTGCACGCCGATGTACGTCGGCACAATAGCACGGGCAGGCATAAGGGCTTACCTGTACGTCCCTGCCTGCCCCGGTGCCTGCGGCGGTCAGATTACCGTCAGGAGTGATCCGAGGTGAGGGGGAGGCCACTCATTCATGGCCACCCCCTCACGATCGCTCCTGGCGAATGTAATGCTTCCTCTGCTGCTGTAATGTAAACAGCGGCAGAGGAAGTGATGTCATCTCTCCTCGTGAAGCCTTTTCGTTCAGGCTTCTGAGGAGAGAAGACATCAACTATGTCTGCACCAACACTACACGTACAGGAGAACACTCTAGGCACACTTTTCACCCCCCCATCACCCACAGATCACCCCCCTATCATCCCCCTGTACCCCCTGTCACAGTGACACCAATAGCAGTTTTTTTTTCAGATTATTGCATTGGTGTCATTTTGTGACAGTTATAAGTGGTAGGGCAGTTAGTGTTAGGCAACTTTAGGTCCAGGGTACCCCCCTGACCCCCCCTAATAAAGTTTTAACCCCTTGATCACCCCCCCCCCCCCTGTCGCCAGTATCACTAAGCGGTCATTTTTCTGATCGCTGTATTAGTTTTACAGGTGACGCTAGTTAGGGAGGTAAGTATTTAGGTTCGCCGTCAGCGATTTATAGTGTCAGGGACCCCCATATACTACCTAGTAAAGGTTTTAACCCCCTGATTGCTCCCTAGATAACCCTTTCACCAGTGATCACCGTATAACTGCTACGGGTGACGCTGGTTAGTTAGTTTATTTTTTATAGTGTCAGGGCACCCGCCGTTTATTACCTAATAAAGTTTTAACCCCCTAATCGGCCGGCGGGTGATATAAGTTAGGTTTTAGGGTCAGATAGGGTCTGCGTCGCCCCAGGCAGCGTCAGGTTAGTGCCAGTACCGCTCAGGTCCGATCAGATCTATACTAGCGTCCCCAGCAGTTTAGGGTTCCCAAAAATGCAGTGTTAACGGGATCAGCCCAGATACCTGCTAGCACCTGCATTTTGCCCCTCTGCCCAGACCAGCCCACCCAAGTGCAGTATCGATCACTTTCACTTACAAAACACTAAGCACACATAACTGCAGTGTTCGCAGAGCCAGGCCTGATCCCTGCGATTGCTAACAGTTTTTTGGTAGCGTTTTGATACTGTGTGTTTTTTCCCCAAAAAATGCGTTTAAAAATCGCTGCGCAAATACTGTGTAAAAAAAAAAAGAAACACCCACCATTGTTATCTGTAGGACCTTTGCTTTAAAAAAATATATAATGTTTGGGTTTTCAAAGTAATTTTCTTGCAAAAAAAAAATATTTTTTCATGTAAACAAAAAGTATCAGAAAGGGCTTTGTCTTCAAGTGGTTAGAAGAGTGGGTGATGTGTGACGTAAGCTTCTAAAATGTTGTGCATAAAATGCCAGGACGGTTCAAAACCCCCCCAAATTACCCTATTTTGGAAAGTAGACACCCCAAGCTATTTGCTGAGAGGCATGTCAAGTCCATGGAATATTTTATATTGTGACACAAGTTGCGGGAAAAAGACAATTTTTTTTTTTTTGCACAAAGTTGTCACTAAATGATATATTTTCAAACATGCCATGGGCATATGTGAAATTACACCCCAAAATACATTCTGTTGCTTCTCCTGAGTACAGGGATACCACATGTGTGAGACTTTTTGGGAGCCTAGCAGTGTACGGGACCCTGAAAACCAAGCACCACCTTCAGGGTTTCTAAGGGTATAAACTTTAGATTTCACTCCTCACTGCCTATCACAGTTTCGGAGTCCATGGAATGCCCAGATGGCACAACCCCCCCCCCCCCCAAATTACCCCATTTTGGAAAGTAGACACCCAAAGCTATTTGCTGAGAGGTATGGTGAGTATTTTGCAGACCTCACTTTTTGTCACAAAGTTTTGAAAAATAAAAAAAATAAAAAAATTTTTTTTCTTTTTTTTCTTCTTTTTCTAAAACAAATGAGAGCTGCAAAATACTCACCATGCCTCTCAACAAATAACTTGGGGTGTCTACTTTCCAAAATGGGGTCATTTGTGGGGGGGGGGTTTGTGCCATCTTGGAATTTTATGGCCTTCAAAACTGTGATAGGTAGTGAGGAGTGAAATAAAAAATTTACGCCCTTAGAAATCCTGAAGGTGGTGATTGGTTTTCGGGGCCCCGTACGCAGCTAGGCTTCCAAAAAGCCCCACACATGTGGTATCCCCGTACTCAGGAGAAAAAATGTATTTTGGGGTGCAATTCCGCATATAACTATGGCATGTGTGAGCAATATATCATTTAGTGACAACTTTATGTAAAATATTTTTTTTTTGTCATTATTCAATCACTTGGGACAAAAAAAAAATATTCAATGGGCTCAACATGCCTCGCAGCAATATCCTTGGGGTGTCTACTTTCCAAAATGGGGTCATTTGGGGGGGGGGGGGTTGTACTGCCATTTTAGCACCCCAAGAAATGAGATAGGCAGTCAATCATAAACTAAAAGCTGTGAAAATTCCAGAAAATGTACCCTAGTTTGTAGATGCTATAATTTTTGCGCAAACCAATAAATATACGCTTATTGACTTTTTTTTACCAAAGACATGTGGCTGAATACATTTTGGCCTAAATGTATGACTAATATTGAGTTTATTGGATTTTTTTTATAACAAAAAGTAGAAAATATCATTTTTTTAAAAATTTTTCGGTCTTTTTCCGTTTATAGCACAAAAAATAAAAACCACAGAGTTGATCAAATACCATCAAAAGAAAGCTCTATTTGTGGGAAAAAAGTATGCAAATTTTGTTTGGGTACAACATTGCATGACTGCGCAATTAGCAGTTAAAGTGACGCAGTGCCAAATTGTAAAAAGTGCTCTGGTCAGGAAGGGGGTAAAACCTTCCGGGGCTGAAGTGGTTAAATATATCACAATTGGTTTTGAATTTAAGTTAGGCTTTGATAACAGGGGTGATGTCACTCCAGTTAGAAGTTATTTCGATGTCGACTTGAGATCTTGGTAGGATTGGGAACTTCTGAAAGAAATCCAGGGTTCCCAAGTATTCGTGAATTTGGGGATGTTATCCAAGGCAGTATATATCAGGATGTCATTTTTATGAGTGACAACATTCATGTTCATCCCCAATTGTATTTAGTTTTTTCTTTCCCCCTTTCCCCTTTTTCCTCATAGTGACACCAATCTCCTTAACAACAACAAAAAGCCTAAAAGTATGCAATTGTTTGCTTAAAAAGTAGCAACGATAGTTTTCTTCTCACGATCCACCCTGTGTGTATGCTAGTGCCAGTCCCTTTTCACATTACAAGATAAAATTGTTTTTTTTTTTGTTTTCTTTAAGGGGCATGTGGCACACCATACACACAGAGGAGTGTATGTATATATATATATATATATATATATATATATATATATATATACGCGTGTGTATATGTCTATACAGGATCCATGCAAACTATACCTTTTATGCTGACACCTCTTTTCTCTCTTCACTAAGCCTGTAATTTTCTCATCGTTCTTTTTTTTCATGTTTTCACATATACATACACATGTGTTCCCCCTTATGCAAACATTTAAATGAGCATATGTGCAAACGAGAAGATCTGGACAGCCACACTCCAGGAAGTAATAATCCAAGTTTCTTTATTTTAAAATCAGGAACACATCAGATACAGGACATCATAGACAGAATGTACAGATCATAGGCTAACTCGTTTCACACTTGTCCAAGTGCTTACTCATAGCTAATGATAATAGAAAATCAGACCACATATATACTAACTATTATTGATCACGTGACCAAGTAATCAATGCAAACACACGAAGCAGCTGAAATTCAGCTGTGCTGAATGTGAGTGGGAGTGAGCATTTAAATCTTGAAAGTCACTATGCATATAAAGTGTATATGTGTGAGCAGTAGAGGTAAATGTAAAGGTGTCAAAATTATTTACTGTGAAAAAGTGCATAAAAATTATTTGTGAGTTGGAATAATAAAATATATTATATAAAATTTAAAATAAAAAAATAAAAATTCCAAAATATAATTGTAATGAATGCTGAAATCAATTATAAGTGAAGAGACCACAGAATGGGTGTAAATGTGGTGATACAAACATAAATTGATTGTAATAGGTGATAAAAGGAATTTTATATGAATTTTGTTAGTGTCATGAATAAATAAAATAACAAAATAAATGAAAATAAACTCAAATAAAATAAATGGTGATATATATTTAAAGAAATCAAGAGCTAAGCTTGTGTACGCGATAGATGTGGTAAATGACATTTGTGGCTAGACCGCATATGAAGGTACATGAAATTGACATTATTTTTCATATCATTTGTGTTGTAAAGAGTACCTGATCACGTAAAAAGGAAAGGGAAGGAAAATACACAGAGAAAACAGTCAATGGATACATGTCTCCGCTATTTATAGTAAAAGTTATATAATTAAAAGTTATATAATTGTATCAAAAAATTTATTTTTAAATATACATTTGTTGTTTATATTTACTCCAGTATCTTGTTAACATACAATAACAATTTTTCGTAGTTTCTAAGAATGAAACATTTCTTCTGAATAAACAAAGTCAAGAAGAAACAAAATATACTGTTAAGAGCTTCTACTGAAAAGCGATACCCATGAGTCTTTCATTAATTAATAGGGTTTGACATGTTTCCATACTCTGAGTAAACTCTTGAGTGCTTTGATAAGAGAAAACCATTTAATGGAATATAAAACTATGTTCATGACAAAACTAAATCATATTTAGTTTGAAACCTACATTACAAAATGTTACAAAAAGTTGACACGCACAGAGCTGTGCGTATGTGCAGGTGTGTGTATGTATGGGTGTGGGAGTGGGAAGGTTCATTTCAGCTGAAACAAATCGGCTTCAGTGTCAAAGAACTTCTACACACACATACACAGAATGATCTTGCTCATTAGGACTACAATTGTCTATAGAGAGTAAAAAAGGGCATATTTCAGCCACCATGTACATATTGGCTGAATGAAAAACCATCTGAAAGGTCTATAGAAATGAATGTGTAGTTCTAAGTCTAAACCATCAATCAAGGGAATGCTCGCTAAAAATTATTTGTCAAATTTGGTAATGAATTTCCAGGAGGAGGGATAAGAAGTTTATTAAAAAGTAAAAAAGAACCAAACTTGATGGCGGATTCCCAAAGTGAAAGATGGCAGGGAAAGTAAAGGGGGGAACTCTCACAGATTAATTAATGTAATGAGAAATTTAATCTGTTTCCATTAACATTATAAATGAAATATGAGTAGCTTTATTTTTGTTTGTTAATTTAGTTTATATTGATGTTTTTGTTAATATTTATCAAACCTTCTTGTCGCTATGTCAAACCACAGTGACATTTATTAGGGGTGTCTAGAGTGTTAAATAGCATTAGGTTCGACACGAAATTGGCTACTCTGACCAGCAGTTGAACCGCATTAATATTCATATTAGTCAAAAGAAATGTAATTTAAAATATTTAGAGTGTTGAAGCGTGTTCAAATAAACACGAAGTCAGTCATACTATTCAGCGGTAGAACTACAAACATCCCTGTGTTAGTCAAAAGGAAGTGAGACCACTTCCCCTTGAACATGATAGTAAAATTTAAAAATAATAATAGCGAGGATGTGATAACATCGACCTATTAGGGGTTTAAATGGCAAGCAATAAAGTGGAAACACATAGAGAGACACAACTGTAATAATCCGGTATATGTGTCTCTATATCCATAAATGCAATGGTCTATGGAGACATGGAAGGAAAAATAGAGAAGTGGAGTCATATGTGAACACCATCAGAAGATGTTTGACTCTGTGGAAACAAGGATCGGAATTATGAAATCGTTGTGTATATAAGCACTGTTGTTGGTAAAACTTACTAGATGTTTTAACTCATGATATGCCGGTGCATATACAGATAAGTCTATGGAGATAGAGGCGAAGTAAAATCAAATCGCAACAAATTTATGTGCACAAATATAATAAAGTAGTTGTGACCAACGTTGACTACAGTTTCTTGTAAATGTGTTATTTCATTTCGCTATGTCACTAGGACTATATTTTTTATTATTATTTATTAATGTAATATGCTCCAAATATTTAATATGACTGTATACAGACATATTTATATATGCTACCTCCACAGAGACAATGATTTCTTATGATTGTAATCATGTATATATAGTCTCATATATGTTCCTATTGTGATCATATTAATGACCACAGGTGAGAGAAATATATAGTAACATCTATTATATACATTATTTATCATTGTTTTATCTGTGTGGGGGGAACTTTTGAACTAAAAAAGTATATATATAAGGTGGGGCTGGATGATCAAAACCACTTGTAAATAGCCTGTATATCAGTCATAATAATAGGAAACGTCCCATTCGAAGTTTAAGCCAAGGGGAATTCTGGTGTTTAAAGAAAACATCCAAAAAACTTCACGTTTACATAAAAGACGGAATTTGTCTCCTTCCCTTGTGGGCATAGCTATTTTCTCTACTCCTTGAATAAATAGACTGGAAACATCTTTGTGGTGTGTGAAAATCCAGTGCTTGGCTACATTTGTTAATTTGTCTTTTGTTATATCATATAAATGATCGTGTAGGCGATCTTTGAGTCGCCGTGTTGTGCGGCCAACGTACTGGACTTGGCATATGTCGCAAGTAACGACATACACCAAGAACTGTGTGTTGCAATTGATGAAAGAAGAGACTTGAAAGTTTTTACCATTAGTGCATGAGTGTATATTTTTATCCACCTTGATATGGCGGCAATAATTGCAGCCTGTCTTCCCACATCTATAGTTTCCTGTGAAATTCAACCAATTTGTTTTGTTTCGTTTCTTTGGGAACAAACTCGGTGATAGAGAGTTTCCCAAGGTAGGTGCTCTCCGTGAGACCACTTTTATACCTCCAGAGAGGATTTTACTGTAAATTGGGTCATTAAATAGGATGGGAAGGTACCTGTTTATGATGATTTTTATTTTTTTGAAATCCAAACTATAGGGTGTGGAGAAAACTGGAATTGAGATATCACTTGGGAATTTCTTGGATGGATTTTTGTTCCTTTTTGGTGTATTCTCTTTTAAAAGGGCATGCCTTGGTATACTGCTAACTGTACCAAGTGTCTTTGTGATGAGGGAAGCAGAGTACCCACGGTCTTTGAAGCGCTGTGCCATCTCCTGCGATTCTGCATAGAAGTATTCAGGTGTGCTGCACAGACGTTTCAGCCTCAGAAACTGACCATGTGGTACTCCCCTAATGGTGTGTTTGGGGTGCGTCGGGTCGGCTCTAAGGATGGTGTTTCCTGCTGTGGGCTTTCTGTAAAGGCTTAAATTGGCTTGTTGAAACCTAAAAAAGACATGCAAAATGGCAGCCTTATGGTAGGAACATCATTGTCCTATATATATATATATATATATATATATATATATATATATAGATCTATAGAGATATAGATCTATAGATCTATATATATAGAAAGGGGGTTAATAAGTGTTCTATATCTTTTGCTGGAAGGATTTTCTCTAAGCTTCAACACAACAAAATAAAGTTGTTTTTTTTTTTTTTGATATATGGAATACTGCATTTAACGAAACATATATATTCATTTATTCTCTTGGCGTTGATGCCAATTTTTTGCAGATGTTTTCATAAGCATGCTTTTTTCTTCAGCAACAGTGAAATTATATACATACATTGTTTTTTTGTTTTTTTGCTTTTTGTCTTTTGATGCTTTTACTTCCTATCCATGTTTTTAGAGGTATAGACATGTCATCAGCAACTATATAAAAACCATCAAATGTACACACTTCAGTAGCGATTTGGGCTTTATCGTTTAAAATTGCATTAAGGTGGTGATATCGTGTGAGACATGGGTATTGACAAATGTGATGTTGATTTATTCAGAGCCAAGTTGCCATGTGTAACAAGTATCCACAAATTTACCGATTTCTCAATTATTCAATTAAGCCCACCTCGTTTACTCTGCTAATTTGTATTGGCATGTTTATATAAATCTTTGTCTTTTGCCTAAAGAGTCAGCTATGAGTAAGCACCAGTAGTTATGGTGTGAAACATGTTAGCTGTTGATTCCATCTCTTGCTGTATGGTTTTTAAAGCGGAGATCCGCTGAAAAAAAATAAATAAAATCCAGCAGCTACAAATACTGCAGCTGCTGACTTTTAATATATGGACACTTACCTGTTCAGGGAGCCCGCAATGTCGGCAGCCTAAGCTGATCCGGCTGCTGCCGCCATCCTTGGTAAGGGAATAAGGAAGTGAAGCTGTGTGGCTTCACTTCCTGGTTCCCTACTGCGTATGCGCGAGTCGAGCTGCGCGTCCTCTCAGGTCTCTGCTATGTTCTGTGTCTCACAGAATACAGCGGGGGAGGACGGGGTAGGCGCCGGAAGTGGCATAGGTCATTGCAAGCACCGCGGTGATCTATGCCAGGAAGTGGGAGCAAATACCTGTATTAGACAGGTATCTGCTCCCTCCTCCCCCCTGAAAGGTGCCAAATGTGACAACGGAGGTCGCTGTTTAAATGACAATTGCGCGGTCATGCTACACTGTACCCAAACAGAATTTTTATCATTTTGTTCCCACAAATAGAGCTTTCTTTTGGTGGTATTTGATCACCTCTGCATTTTTTATTTTTTGCTAAACAGATAAAAAAAAAATCTAAAATTTTGAAAAAAAAAAAAAGTTTTTCTTTTGTTTCTGTTATAAAATTTTGTAAATAAGCACGTTTTCTCCTTTACTGATGGGCATTGATAAGGCGTCACCAATGAGGTGGCACTGACAATGGGCACTAATAGGCGGCACTGATGGGCACTGTTAGGCGGCACTGATATGCAGCACTGATGGGCATTGATAGGTGGCACTGATGGGCACTCATGGGTGGCACTGGTGGGCACTGATGGGCACTGAAAGGCTGCACTGCTGGGCACTGATCGGCACTGAGAGGTGGCACTGCTGGGCACTGATAGGCGGCACTGCTGAGCACTGATGGGCACTGATATGTGGCACTGATGGGCACTGATATTCGGCACTGATAGATGGCATTGATTGGCAGCTGCCTGGGCACTGATTGGCATTTCCCTGGTGGTCTAGGGGTGGCATACCTGGTGGTCCAGTGTGGTGGCAATCCCTGGTGGTCCTGGTGGCATCCTGGTGGTCCTGGGTGGGCATCTGATGGGGGGCTGTGCTGATAAACAATCAGCAGAGACCCCCCTGTCAGGAGAACAGCCGGTCAGCTTTCCTCTACTCGCGTCTGTCAGATGCGAGTGAGGAAAAGCCGATCAAGGGCTCTTCCTGTTTACATTGTGATCAGCCGTGATTGGACATGACTGATCACGTGGTAAAGAGCCTCCGTCAGAAGCTGTTTACCAAGAACGGTGTAGCGGTGTGTCAGACTTACACACCACACCACCGATTGATGCGATATGCGCTCCCACGCGGTCATTCTGGAGGGCCATTATATGGCGTCCACCCAGAATGAGAGCCGTGCCGCCCAGCCGTCATTTGATGGGCGGCAGGCGGGAAGTGGTTAACCAATAAAGAAATTATTGTTAGGGTGCGGCCATCCGGATTGAATTTCTCTCTACATGCTACTTTGCATACTGAGCCAGCACCCGTATCTGAGAAGGAGGAGATTTTTGTGGCCCAGACATGTGGAACAGGTTCTTTATCCTGTTTGAGAAGAGAAACATGCAATACCGGGTAGTTCTTATAGGAGCTTGGTAATGCCAGTTCAAAGGCTAATGGATTTATCATCCTCTTGACTTCAAAAGGGCCATAGAACTAGCCTAGCTTCCAAGAAGGAAATGAGAGCTTAAGGTTTACAGTCAATAACCACACCTTTTCTCCTACCATAAAAGCAGGGTTTTCTCTCTTCCCTTTGTCATGGAATTTCTTGTAGCCTTCCTGAGCCTCCTGCATTGCCTCCCGAAGTCGCTGGTAGTTGCTTTGAAATAAATTTATCCGATCCTGTACTGCGGGAACCGATGCCTCTAGTATGGTATTGGGTAGGAAGGAGGGGTGGAACCCATAGTTTGCCCAGAATGGAGATTGATTGGTGGCAGCATGCAGGGAGTTATTATAAGAAAATTCTGCACAAGGAAGAGGAGAGACCCAGTCATCTTGAGAGCAGGTACAGAAACACTGCAGATATTGCTCCAGGGTCTGGTTTGTCCTTTCTGTTTGACCATTATACTTAGGGTGGTAGGCTGACGATAGACATACCGCAATGGATAAAGATTTACAAAGATCTCTCCAAAACCTGGAAGTAAATTGTACTCCTCTGTCTGACACAATATTGTCTGGTAATCTGTGCAGCCTGATAATTTCTTTAATAAATATGTTGGTGGTATCTACCGCAGAAGGTGTGCCCATCATAGGCAGGAAGTGTGTCATTTTAGAGAGGCGATCAACTACTACCAAGATGGTGGTGAACCCTTTGGAGGGTAGTAAGTCCACAATAAAGCCATAGAAATCTTTCTCCAGGGCTGTTCTGGAATGGGCAATTGTTTAGGTAGACCCCAGGACTTGGCATTGGACCCCTTGTTCCATTGGAAAATAGTATAAGAGTTTACATACTTCCTGCAATCTTGACTCAGACTGGGCCACCAAAAGGAGCGTTGGACTAGTTCAGAGGTCTTTCGTATTCCAAAATGTCCGGCAAGTTTATGATCATGAAAGGTCCTCAAGACCTAAAGTCTGACTTGCTGTGGGACAAAAATGTTATCTTGGCACCAAAGCAGACCTGTCTGATTGCCTGTCTGATTGCTGTTTTTAAATCAGGCAAGATGAGCAAAACGTTTTTTGCAGATAAGATGGTACCAAGTTCTGTTATTTCAGGGGTATCAGGGAACATCCGGGAGAGTGCATCCACTTTCCCATTCTTGGAGTCTGGTCGTATGAGATATGGAAATTAAATCTGGAGAAAAACAGTGCCCATTGGGCTTGTCGGGGTTTCAAGGCCCATACACACGATAGGACTTTGTACAAACTTTCCTGTGGATTTTTGTACAAAGGGCGTTGGCCTTAAACTAATTAAGCATACACACGGCAGGACATTTTCATCCAACTTTCACCAAATCACGTGGTTTTTCAGCTCTTTACTGCCACCCTTTGGTCAACTTCTGTATCGGCGAGATTTGACACCTGCGAGCCCCGTCGCTGGAGCCAGCGCCGAGCTGGCTCGCTCATCGGGAAAGGAAAAATGTTTTTTTTCCTTTCCCGATGAGCGACAAGCATTGCCGACAGGAGTTTGGTATGAATCATGAGGGGGAACTCTACACCAAATTTTAAATAAAAAACCAGCATGGGTTCCCCTCCTAGAGCATACCAGGCCCTTAGGTCTGGTATGGATTTCAAGGGGAACCCCCTACGCTGAAAAAACGGCGTGGGGGGTCCCCCCCAAAATCCACACCAGACCAGAAGTGCTCAAGAACGATCGTGTCCTTGGCACCATCCTACCGGAACGACCTAAGGTCATCTACAGAGGAGCTCCTTCTCTGCAAAATAAAATTGCTCCTAATATTATAGACCCCCCTGGGCGTCCCACCTTTTTTCACGAGATGGTCGGTTACTTTCCATGCAAGAAGTGCACAGTATGTCAACACAATATATGTGGTAGACAAAAAACTTTAGAATTTCGATCAAATGTAACTAACAAAACTTATTCCATCAAAATGTTTTGTACCTGTGCAACTAGATATGTGGTATATCTTATTGCTTTCCCATGTGGGAAACACTATGTAGGCAGTACCACCCGAGCCTTTACTGTCCGGGTAGGCGAACATATCGCAAAAATCCTTGGGGGCAGTACCAAACATACTGTTCCCAGGCACTACAGACAGTACCACAACCGGGATCCAAATGGATCACAATTCCTTATTATAGATAGTTATGTCCCCCCTGGAGGGGAGGGGCTATGACTCGTGGTGTGTCACAGCTAGAAACGTACTGGATATATGAGCTCCAATCCCACTCGCCATTGGGGCTCAATGTCGAGTGGGATATAAATGCCTTTATTAACCAGTCCTAAACAAATGTGTTTTGCTGCTTTCTCATATCTGTCTCATATCCTTCTTTTTTTTTCTTCTTTTTTTGGTATTTTGTATTTTGAATTTTTTGGGTTACATAGCCCATATTATTTTACTGTGTATGTAAATACTTAGAGGTGGGGCTCCAGGTTGGGCCGTGGCTCCATTTCTATATTTATATATATTTTTTTTATATATATTTTTATTTTTTATATGTATTCACAATATGAATACCACCCTTTTAAATTTATTGAGGGTCTCGTTTTTTCATCTAAATATCATTCGTGTCCTTTTGTGCACATACCCTTCTATACGTATATTTATAGTGTCTTGTCATTACAGCTGTCTTGTTCCTAGGAATCTGTATGACATAAATATTCCACCTTTATATTATGTCCACATTTTTTAACGTCGGTCCTTAATATAGATTTTATTTTTATATACACTTTACTATCTAGAGTTAGGTACTTTGCGGCGTGTCTTTAAAATCAATGTTACGCTGCTAATATCACGATATCCCTGTTATGCGCTCCAGTTGTGTTTACTCACATGGAGGCTTGGGAGGCAACGTTGCGACGTCACGACACTCTTCCAATTTAGACGTCGCATTACGGATACACTTCTGATCTCCAAGCGTGCGTTCCGGATATCTCCTTGGTGGGAGCGGGGCTTGCAGCACACTTTGCCAGTACAATGTACTTGACGTCTGTGCGCTCCAAATGTCCCCGCTCAGAGCGAGGCTTGCAGAGCACGCTGTCAGCGCCATTTTTTCGTACCCGGAAGTTACCGTTATTGAACAGCGCATATGATTGGAGCCACGTCTCAACATGGGGGTTCTTCTTGATGTATATATAGGGCAGCACATACAGTGGTGTGGTACCCCAGTTGATGTCCTAGAGGACGAAACGTGTCGGGGCGGACAACACCACTGGTTCTGCCACACATTCTACTTACAAAACGTTTTTTTTATCTTCAAGAAATGTGAGTGTTTTTATCCTCAATAAATATGCTATGAGCTTTTGTATACAGTATTACGCTATGTGCTCTAATATTTTCTCTACATACAACTTTGATGCCTGATTGGACCTATCCTTAAAAAATACATTGTTGCAAGTACCCGGGCCACCTTGAACCGTGTCTTCTGCGGTAGCTGCCATCAAGGATCCCCACTTTACAAGCCTGATTGACCCAGTGGGTATAAGCCCACCTGGGTCCATTTTCTCTGGTAAGCCTCCATTCAGAGCGGTGGTGGATCTTCTATCAACACACTTTCTATTTTTCCTGTGTCACACTTTGTTGTGTCAATTTTATATGGACTAAATATATGTGTCACTTATGTACGAACTAAGTTTATGTAATTTAGGCCACTATCTTATTATAGTTGCCTTTTACATATTATTTACATAATATTTTCACAAGGTATCACAGATTTGCAAAACATCATTGGCTGTAATATATCCAATAGCCTTATATATTATTTAAATATTTTTTAGCGCTTTCCACATAAGTACATACCAGACCCTTATCCGAACACGCAGCCTGGCCGGTCAGGAAAGGGGGTGGGGACGAGTGAGAGCCCCCCCTCCTGAACCGTACCAGGCTGCATGCCCTCAACATGGGGGGTGGGAGCTTTGGGGTGGGGGGGCCCCCAAAGCACATCACCTTGTCCCCATGTGGACGAGGACAAGGTCCTCTTTCCGACAACCCTGGCCATTGGTTGTCGGTGTCTGCGGACGGAGGGCTTATCGGAATCTGGGAGCCCCCTTTAATAAGGGGGCCCCCAGATCCCGGCCCCCCACCCTATGTGAATGAATATGGGGTACATCGTACTCCTACCCATTCACCGGGGGGAAAAGTGTCAATAAAAAAACTAACTAGACAGGTTTTTAAAATCATTTATTAGGCAGCTCCGGGGGTCTTCTTCCGACTTTGGGGGTCTTCTTCTGACTTCTCTGCTCTCTCCGCTCTCTCCGGTCTCTTCTCCCGGTGTCCGGTTCTTCTCCCGCTCTCCAGCCTCTTCTCCCGGTTTCTGGTTCTTCTGCCGGGCTCCTCCGCTGTCTTCTGCTCTTTTGCCGCTCTTTTGCTAGCGGTGGCCTGGTCTTCTCCGTGGTCTTGTCCCCTCTTCTCTTCTTCCGATGTTGACACGACGCTCTCTCCCACTGTAATGATGTGCGCGAGGTGCGCGGCATCTTATATGTAATGGGGCGTGGTCACCGGGTGATGTCACCTGTTCACCCCGCCCCATTATGACGTCACAGTCCCATCATACCCCGGGACTGTGATGTCATAAGGGGGCGGGGTCACTGGGTCACATCACCTGGTGACCAGGCCCCATGCCATATAAGGGACCAGGAGAAGAGGCCGGAGAGTGGGAGAAGAACCGGACACCGGGAGAAGAGGCCAGAGAGAGCGGAGAAGTTGGAAGAAGACCCCCGAAGTCGGAAGAAGACCCCCGGAGCTGCCTAATAAATTACTTTAAATACCTGTCTAGTGTGTTTTTTTATTGACACTTTTCCCCCCAAGTGAATGGGTGGGGGTTCGATGTACCCCATACTCATTCACATAGGGTGGGGGGCCGGGATCTGAGGGGCCCCTTATTAAAGGGGGCTCCCAGATTCCGATAAGCCCTCCGCCCGCAGACCCTGACACCTAACGGCCAGGGTTGTCGGGAAGAGGCCCTTGTCCTCATCAACATGGGGACAAGGTGCTTCGGGGTGGGGGGGCCTGCAAGGTGCCCCCTGCCCCAAAGCGCCCAGCCCCCATGTTGAGGGCATGTGGCCTGGTACGGTTCAGGAGAGGGGGGGCGCTTGCTCGCCCCACCCCCCTTCCTGACCGGCCGGGCTGCGTGCTCGGATAAGGGTCTGGTATGGATTTGGGGGGGGATTTTCGGCGTGGGGGTTCCCCTTAATATCCATACCAGCCCTAAGGGCCTGGTATGCTCCTAGAGGGGAATTCCCTCTCACGCTAGCTGCAATAGGAAAATGTGTTTTTCCTATTGCAGCCAGCACGAAATGTACAGTACCCTGTCGCCGAGAACCAGCGCGATGGGATTGTGCTGGAAACATTCTCGCGGGCAGGTACTGTAGTTTGTTCAAAAGTCCGATGGCTTTGTGTACACACAATTGGACTTTGCTCCATTGGACTTTTGTTGCCAGAAAGTTTGTCCGTTCGCACAGCTAACAAAAGTCAGATGAAAACCAAAAAAGTTTGTCCGATGGAGCGTACACAAGGTCGGATTTTCCCCAAAAGCAGCGAATTTGCATGTTTGTTGTCAAAAAGTCTGATCGTGTGTACAGGCCTTTAGTCTTTTAGCTGTTCTGAGATACTCCAAATTTTTATGGGCCATAAAGATCAAAATAAGGTGGGGGCCCTCTCCAGTAAGTATCTCCATTCCTCCAAACCCTTATCAGCCAGCAGCTCATGGTCACCCATGTCATAATTCCTCTCTGGTGGACTCATTTTTCGGGAGGCGAAGGCTACAGGGTGCAGCAGGGCTTTAGGCCCCTGATGCTGAGATAAAATTGCACCTATGGCTATCTCTGAGGCATCAACTTCCAGTACAAAAGGCAAGGCTGGGTCTGGGTGCTGTAATACTGGTGCAGAGCTGAACAGCTTCTATAGTTTGTCAAAAGCTATTTGAGCCTCTTGGGACGATTGGAATCGCACCTGCTGGCAAGTCAACTGGGTGATGGGTGAGATGATCGCAGAGAAGCCCTTCACAAACCTCTGATAAAAATTAGCGAAGCTAACGAATCGTTGGATGCCTTTCTTGTCTGAAGGGGCTGGCCATTCTAGGATTGCCTTTACTTTTTGGGGATCCATGGCAATCCCATCAGTGGAAATGACAAGTCCCAAAAAGTGAATAGATGATTTTTCAAAATCGCATTTTTCAGCTTTAACGTATAGTCCGTGCTTTTTCAGAGTGGACAATACCCTTTTTACATGGGTATGATGGAGTTCTAAGGAGGCAGAGAAGATGAGAATGTCATTGAGGATAATACATTTGTCCAGGAATTCTCAGAAGATATCATTCACCGAGTGTTGGAATGTGGCTGGAGTATTGCACAGACCAAACGGCATAACAAGATATTCAAAGTGTGCGAATTGAGTCTTAAATGCCGTCTTCCACTTGTCGACTTCACGGATCCGGAGAAGGTTATAAGCTAACCCAGATCTAGCTTGGTGAAGATCTGCGGGATTCAAAACCTCTGGAATAGTTCAGGAATGAGGGGGAGCAGATATTGGTTCTTTATAGTGACCTTGTTAAGCTCCCTATAGTCCACACAAGGTCTCTGTGAACCATCTTTTTTTTCAATGAAAAAGATGCCAGCCCCAGTGGGAGAGGAAGAGGGATGGATGAACCCTTTTTCCAGATTTTCATTATTGTATATTCGGAGGGCCTCCAGTTCGACTTCTGATAATGGGAAAATTTATCCAAATGGAATTTCTGCCCCGGGGAGTAACTCTATGGGACAATCATAGGGCTGATGAGGTGGAAGAATGTCAGCCTTTCTTTTCTCAAAAACGTCCAAGAATTCTTGATAGGCTGCTGGGACATTTTGATGCAAACTGGATGTGGTTTGGATGGCTAAACAGTTAGCCTGGCTGCTAGAACCAAGGACGAAGCAATGCTGCAGCCAATAGGCTGAGATAAAGGGGATTTCTTTCTTGACCCAATTGATTTGGGGAGCATGTGCTTGTAGCCAGGGAAGTCCCAAGATGACAGAAAACAAAGGGGAACATAGTACATCGAAACAGATGAATTACTAGTGGACAGAATCTGTAATTGTCAGGATGGGTCTAGTTTCTTGAGTAACAAGTCCAGAACTAGGCAGAGACCCATCAGCCAAATGGACTTCTAGTTTCTGTTTCTTATCATGAAGGGGTATACGTAGTCTTTTTGCAAGGAAGGAATCCAGGAAGCAGCTGCAGGCCCCTGAGCCAATGATCGCCAGGAGCCTGACCTCCCCTTCCACCACCTGTATGGAGACAGGAAGAACAAGGTGAGAGGGGGAAGATCCGGATACCTGAAAGTTTATAGGGCTTTGTTGATAAGACTTACAAGGTCTCACTGGGCAGTCGTGCAGGAAATGTCCCACTCCTCCACAGTAAAGGCAAAGGTTGGCCTGCCAGGGGCATTGATTCTCCTTAGGGGTAACCTGTGTATATTTACCCTATGTACTATAGACCTATTCAGATCTATATCACAATAAACACCAAAATTCATTTTGACAAACCCCATATTTCTTATACTCTTTACTACTCATGAGTAGGGATGAGCTTCGAGTTTGAGTCGAACTCATGTTCGACTCGAACATTGGCTGTTCGCAAGTTCACCGAACAGCAAACAATTTGGGGTGTTCGCGGCAAATTCGAATGCAGCGGAACACCCTTTAAAAGTCTATGGGAGAAATCAAAAATGCTAATTTTAAAGGCTTATATGCAAGTTATTGTCATAAAAATATTTGGGGACCTGGGTCCTGCCCCAGGGGACATGGGTCAATGCAAAAAAAAGTTTTAGAAACGGCCGTTTTTTCAGGAGCAGTGATTTTAATAATGCTTAAAGTCAAACAATAAAAGTGTAATATCCCTATAAATTTCGTAGCTGGGGGGTGTCTATAGTATGCCTGTAAAGGGGCGCATGTTTCCTGTGTTTAGAACAGTCTGACAGTGACATTTCGAAGGAAAAAACCCATTTAAAACTACTCGCGGCTATTGCTTTGCTGGTCCGACAATACACATAGAAGTTCATTGATAAAAACGGCATGGGAATTCCCCACAGGGGAAGCCAGAACCAAAATTTTTTTTAAAAATGACGTGGGGGTCCCCCTAAATTCCATACCAGGCCCTTCAGGTCTGGTATGGATATTAAGGGGAACCCCGGCCAAAATTTAAAAAAAAATTACGTGGGGGTCCCCCTAAATTCCATACCAGACCCTTCAGGTCTGGTATGGATTTTAAGCGGAACCCCGCGCCAAAAAAAAAAAAAAACGGCATGGGGTCCCCCCAACAATCCATACCAGACCCTTATCCATGCACGCAACCTGGCAGGAAAAGAGGGGAGGAAAAGAGGGGGGGACAAGAGTGCGCCCCCCCTCCTGAACCGTACCAGGCCACATGCCCTCAACATTGGGAGGGTGCTTTGGGGTAGCCCCCAAAACACCTTGTCCCCATGTTGATGAGGACAAGGGCCTCATCCCCACAACCCTGGCCGGTGGTTGTGGGGGTCTGCGGGCGGGGGGCTTATCGGAATCTGGAAGCCCCCTTTAACAAGGGGACCCCCAGATCCCGCCCCCCCCTGTGTGAAATGGTAAGGGGGTACTTACCCCTACCATTTCACTAAAAAACTGTCAAAAATGTAAAAAATGACAAGAGCCAGTTTTTGACAATTCCTTTATTTAAATGCTTCTTCTTTCTTCTTTCTTTTATCTCCCTTCATCTTCTTCTTCTGGTTCTTCCTCCGGCGTTCTCGTCCAGCATCTCCTCCACAGCATCTTCTATCTTCTTCTCCTCGGGCCACTCTGCACCCATGGCATGGGGGGAGGCTCCCACTCTTCTCTTCATGTTCTTCATATTCATCTTCTTCTTTTTTTTCTCTTCTTCTCTTCTTCTCCGGGTAGCTCCACATCCATGCTGGCCCGTGACGTCACAGGGAAGTCCCGTCAAGTCACCGTGCGTCAGAGGGGGGCGGGGTCAATGGGTGGCCCCACCCCCCCGTTATTTAAGAACCGTCAGACGAGGAGACGCCGTCACACAGCGGGAGCCTCCCTCCATGCCAGCATGGATGCGGAGCTGCCCGGAGAAGAAAATGAAGAAGAGAAGAAGAGAAGAAAAGAAGAAGAGAAGAAGATGAAGAAGATGAAGAGAAGAGCGGGAGCCTCGGAGGAAGAACCAGAAGAGCCAGAAGAACCAGAAGAAGAAGATGAAGGAAGATAGAAGAAAGAAGAAGCATTTAAATAAAGGAATTGTCAAAAACTGTCTCTTGTCATTTTTAACATTTTTGACAGTTTTTTAGTGAAATGGTAGGGGTAAGTACCCCCTTACCATTTCACACAGGGGGGGCGGGATCTGGGGGTCCCTTTGTTAAAGGGGGCTTCCAGATTCCGATAAGCCCCCCGCCCGCAGACCCCCACAACCACCGGCCAGCATTGTGGGGATGAGGCCCTTGTCCTCATCAACATGGGGACAAGGTGTTTTGGGGGGCTACCCCAAAGCACCCTCCCAATGTTGAGGGCATGTGGCCTGGTACGGTTCAGGAGGGTGGGTGCTCTCTCGTCCCCCCCTCTTTTCCTGCGGCCTGCCAGGTTGCGTGCTCGGATAAGGGTCTGGTATGGATTTTTGGGGGGACCCCACGCCGTTTTTTAAAATTTTTTTAGGGATATTAAAGGAATTTTTTAAAGGGATATTACACTTTTATTGTTTGACTTTAAGCATTATTAAAATCACTGCTCCTGAAAAAATGGCCGTTTTTAAAACTTTTTTATGCATTGATGCATGTCCCCTGGGGCAGGACCCAGGTCCCCAAACACTTTTTATGACAATAACTTGCATTTAAGCCTTTAAAATTAGCACTTTTGATTATTCATATTCGTGTCCAATAGACTTTAACGGTGTTCGCGTGTTCGAATGAAATTTTTTCCTGTTCGCATATTCTGGTGCGAACCGAACAGGGGGGTGTTCGGCTCATCCCTACTCATGAGTAGGTGTCCCCTTTAAAGTCCCGCAAGAGGATCAAATTTCCATTCATCTCCTCAGGGGTAAGGGAGGAATGAACTAGTCCCAGTTGCATAGGCTCCCCTTCTGTAGCTGTAGGTGTCCCCTTTAAATTTTTTCCTGTTCGCATATTCTGGTGCGAACCGAACAGGGGGGTGTTCGGCTCATCCCTACTCATGAGTAGGTGTCCCCTTTAAAGTCCCGCAAGAGGATCAAATTTCCATTCATCTCCTCAGGGGTAAGGGAGGAATGAACTAGACCCAGTTGCATAGGCTCCCCTTCTGTAGCTGTGGTGGCAGATGGTACTGGTAGGGGAGCAGAGACCTGCAGAATCCTGGGCATCATCCAACTAGGTTGAGGATTTTGGAATTGTTCTGATCGCCGTTCCCACAGGCATCTGTCCAACTTAATGGCCAGCAATATCAGATCCTCCAAAGTAGCTGAGGTCTCGACCCGGGCCAGTTCATCTTTAAGGGTTTCAGATAGTCAGAGACAGTACTGGTATTTAAGGGCTGCTTCATTCCAGCAGGTGCCAGCTGACCATCTGCGGAAATCGACAGTGTAGTCTTCTGCTGTGCGTTTCCCTTGGGTCAAGGTGTGCAGGGCGAATTCAGCAGTGGCTGTACGCTGGGGATCATTGTAAAGTTGAGCCATTGCCTCAAAGAAAGTGTCCACAGGGTTAAGTACAAGATTATTTTGCTCAAGCAGGTTATGGGCCTAGGTCTGGGGTTCTTCTGATAGTAAATAAATGATGAACCCAACCTTTACAGTCTCTACAGAGAAGGTTCTTGGCTGAAGGGCTAGGTACAGCATAGAGGCCCGGGATTTCTTCCGATCACCGAGAAATCTTTCAGGCGTTGGTACTTGAGGCTCAGGAGGAGGGACCATCACTGTAGGAGCCGCAGAGGAACATTCCTGTGCAGAGGAAGCTGATGCAGCGCTGGTAGATGGTGGACTGGAATCAGCAATAGCAGGAGAAACCGTCAGATTCTCCAGACAACCTTCCAATTGGAAATAACCTTCCTGGAATCTTTGAACTGCCTGGGTCAGGGCGGTGACCTGCTGGCACAGAACCTCCAGTGGAGAGCCCACTCTGTTGGCTTCTGACATGGCTAGCTTGAACTGTCACGTACCTGATCAGAAGCAAATATGCTAAGAGGGGCTCCCCTTGTGGCTGAGTGCAATATTCTTCTGATGTGCAACAGTAGGTATATGGCCCAGAGAAGCACGGGTTGTCTGCAGGATCTGGATGGACCAGGAGGAGGGTCACCTTGTAAAGGCTGCTGTGTGTGTGGCAAGATAAGGGCTGCCAGAAACTCCCACCGTGCTTCCGATGAACCGTGTTGCCAGGATACAGCTGTAGAAGCCAGGCCAAGGGTCAAACACAGGGTGGCACACCAGCAATGAGTAACAGAGTCCATGAGGCAAGACGGGTCTGGTAATCAGGCAGGAAGCAAGAGAAAGTCCGTAAGGCAAGCCTGGATCATACACAGGTGATCAGGTGAAGGCAAAGTCCATGCAACAAGCCGGGGTCATACACTGGTGATCAAGCAGATGGAGGGTCAAGGAGCAAGCCAGGGAGTAAGCCAGGAGAAGAGGTCAAGCAGGTCTGAAACAAGCCGGGTCACAATGGGGAATTCAAGAGATAAGCAGAGGTTCAGGAGTACAGGGAAGCTGACGACAGTCCAGCAACTTGGGTCAGACAGCAGAAGTCTTTTACAGGCCAGCAAGGAACCCCATCTGTCACACCATGTGCGAATGTGCGCGCCGTTAGCTCTGTCGCGCACCCGTGTATGCCAATTGGCACCATTGCACGCACACATGCGCATGCATGCAGGAATGCATCTAGGGCACCTATCTCTATTACTAGCAAGATTGACATTTCTTCCATGGCCATTTCCCTGACACACGGGTTGCAGTAAATAGCAGTAAGCACATAAATGAATGAGGATTAGATCAATCACAGTTCACTAGACAACTGGAGAGTGAAAAATCTGGTACAGCTCTGCATAGAAACCAATCAGCTTCCAGGTTGATTTGTCAAAGCTTAATTGAACAAGCTGAATTTAGAAGCTGATTGGCTACCATGCACAGCTGCACCAGATTTTGCACTCTCCAGTTTTAGTAAATCAACCCCAATATGTTCATAAGGCCATAGCAGCATAGAATGGAGTTTCTTGCAGCTAAATTAGAGTAAACCTGGTAATCCACAAAATCAGCAATAAGTGATGGCATTAGAAAACAGTATCAGCAATAATAATCAATGCTGCAATAACGCCTCTGTAAACAGTAAGATATATCAACTTTAGAGTGAACTCTATATGAATGGCAGTGATGAAATTTAAGACTTCCTAAACAGGTACCTCTTACTATGGACAATAATCAACATTCTTGTGAAGGAGCTATCTGAGTGAGCAGTCTTAGCCCTAGTTCTTCAGCTGACTTGCGTTGGGTCCCAGTCTTTACGGTGGTGCACATGAGTACAGTCCCAATAAAGTCTGCATACAGTAAATAATGTCCCTATGTGTTTGGTCTCTGCTAGCAGCAACAGGTTAATGGCACCAGTGTCCTATTACCAGTACCAGTGATATAGCAAAGGGGTCCTGCTGTTCAGATGTCAGCTCACTTCTGGATCTGCCTGGAGCAACTCCAGTCCTCAGCACACAGCCGCAGGCTTTGATGTGCACACTGGAGCACACTGATGCCAACCATCAAGTCTTTAGAGCTCCTTCTGCTTGTCTGCTCCCCAGGGTGAATGGAGAAGAGGTTGTTTAAACCCATTTAGCTAAAGTCCATAGGGAGCACAGAGAGCCCGGCAGTAAAGTGTCGTAAATCACTCTCTGTCTCTAACCAAGCACCTGGCTACACTTGTTTAACAGTTTTTAATTGAAAGTAAAACAAAAAAAGCCTTGTCATTTTTAACTATTTTGGTGTGGATAAATTATAAAAACATAAACATTCTCAAAGAAATTGTGATATCAGTTCTTAAATTGATTGAGTCCCAAAGGTCACAAAATCTTCTTGTTGTTAATCAAGGTTAATCATTACTACAGAGCACATACAAGAACACGTGTAACATTAGTGGAAAAAACCTGTCTCCTCCAACACCTCTTTCTAACGGGAACGTACAATGTACCAGATGTTTTCTTCCTTTGAATGACATGAAAGGTAAGATATGCTTACGCAAATAATGGAATTTTATAACGAAATTACCACTTATATTAGAAATGACCACGTATTAGAATGTGCATGAGCTAACTCAGATAATACATATTTTGACTGATTTACTAAAAGACTTTGTTAAATTTGTAAAGCGGATTTGTACTTTGTAAAGTAACTGCTCACTTATCTTAGTAAATAAGATGAAAAGGTTTTCTTTTTAATCATCCAATCATTTGCAAGCAAAATCATTTTTTCTTATTTCCCTTGTACATGATTGGGTATTCAATGTGAACACAGCCTCACTCTAATAACTAAGCTAAGTGAAAATACACTTTGTGATCAGCCTCTACTTTCTTTAGTAAATCAACCCCACTGAATAGTGTGAAAAGGTTAATAAATATATTTCTCTATTCTGCAATGTAGGAGCGTAGATTAAGGCAGATTCATTTTGGACCAATAATGTTATGAAAACAAAACACAAGAAAGGGCATTTATGAATTCCATCACACAAGAAGCCATATAGTTATATAGTTATGTAGTTAAAGCTGTGTTCCAGGCTTTTTTCAGTTTGTTAAAAGTCAGCAGCTACAAAAAGTATAAGAAAAATAACCGCTGCTCCAGGTGTATGAGACAAAACTAATTGGAATATCTCATGGAGTACCAGCTCCGGCCCGCCTCCATTGGAAACTTGGAAAAGAAGAAAGAAATGGCTGCACATCCAGAACTCCTGATTGCCGTTTATTGTTCACAAAGATAACACCAAAGACACCAAACTGTGGTCACATAGAAGCGTTTCATACATACATCTTGTGCTTATTCATTACCATTATGATTAAGCACAAGATGTATGTGTGAAACACGTCTACATGACCACAGTTTGGTGTCTTTGGTGTTATCTTTGTGAACAATAAAAGGCAACCGGGAGTTCTGGATATGCAGCCATTTCTTTCTTCTTTTCAAAGTTACAAAAAGTATAGCTGCTGACTTTTAATAAACAGCCACTTACCTGTCCCACCATCCAGAGATGCGGGCGCCCGAAGCCTCCCCCCTCTCTCCCTCCCCTCCGCGGTGCTTCCATTGGAACTGTGAGCACCCGGCCGTGGCAGCTTGTGTCCCAGAAGATTGCCTAGATGGAGTGGGCCCCAAAAGGGAGAGGAGGAGTAGCCTAGGTGGCCTGAAGGCGAAATGAGGAAGTGGGAAAGGAAGTCCATCTCTAAAGTAGGTACCCACTCCCCCCCCCCAAAAAAAATGACATGCCAAATGTGGCATGTAAGGGGGCAAGGAGTGCTTAAAGAGGAAGTTCCACTTTTAGGTGGAACTCCACTTTAATATGGTTGAAAGTCCATCCAATCCAAACAACAGAGAAAAAAAAAACACACTCAAATAGAAAACCTCCTTATACATTATCCAATACTCACAGTTGACCCAGAGGAAGGCAAAAACACCCCAGCAAAGCATGATCCAATTTGGTCCAGCAAGGGAAAATATTCCTTCCTGATCCCCAAGAGGAAATTGGATATTCCCTGGATCAACTTTACCTAGAAATATTAGTATCCAGTTATAATATGTGCATTTAGGAAAGAATCTATGCCTTTCTTAAAACAATCTAAAACAATCTACTGAGCTGGCCAGATCAGCTCCTAAGGGAGTCTATTCCACATTTTCACAGTTCTTACTGTGAAGAAGCCTTTCCATATTTGGAGATTAAATCTCTTTTCCCCCAGACGTAAAGAGTGCAGCCTTGTCCTCTGTAATAACCTTAAAGTGAATAACTCAACACCAAGTTCACTATATGGGCCATTATGGATTTATACATGTTGAATATATTCCCCATTAATCTCCTTTTCATAAGAGAGAATAAATTCAGTTCAGCTAATATTTCTTCATAGCTGACCTCCTTCATGTCTCTTATCAGATTTACCTCTCTACATTTTCTCCAGTTCCCCGATATCTTTTTTGAGAACTGGTGCCCAAAACTGAACTGCATATGATATGTCTCTCTTTGGAGTCTATACCTCTTTTAATACATGAAAGGATTTTGCTTGCTTTAGAGACCACAGCTCTTTCCTGAATGGATTATTTTGTAATGTACATAATTTAACTGGATACTGACATCGATTGCCTCTTGGGGGATCGGAAAGGATTTTTTTCCCCTGCTGGAGAAAACTAGTTCATGCTATGCTGGGTTTTTTTCCCACCTTCCTCTGGATTAACTGTAGGTATAGGATTGTGTATAAAGGATTGTAAATTTTCTTTTCTTTTCTGACGTTTTTATTGGTTGAACTTGATGGACGTGTGTCTTTTTTCAACCAGACTAACTATGTTACTATGTAGTTTGGCATTGCAAGCTATTTTTAAGCTTATGGTCTACCAGAACACCTGGGTCCTTCTCTGTCACTGATTCCCTAAATTGTATTCCCCCTATTATGTAAGATGCATGCATATTTTTAGCCCCCAAGTGCATAACTTTACATTTATCAACAATAAACCGCATTTGCCCAATAAAACACTGCATTGAGGTCAGATTTGGGAAATCCTGTAAGGATGTTATTACACTGCGTAGCTTGGTTTTATCTGCAAAGACTGAAATTGTACTTTGAATACCTATATCATTTATAAATGTATTAAAAAGTAAGGGTCCCAACACTGAACCTTGGGGTACACCACTAATAACCTTAGACCATTCAGAGTATGAATTATTAACCACTATTCTCTGAATATGGCCCTTTACCCAGTTTTCTATCCATTTACAAACTGATTTTTTTCCAAGCCTGTAGACTTTACCTTACACATTAGCTGTGTGTGGGGAACGGTGTTAAATGTCTTTGCAAACTCCAAGTGTATCACATCCAGAAAGGTTTTACCTACCTCCTCATAAAAAGATATCAGATTTGTTTGACAACTTCTGTCTTTCATGTATCTATTCTGGCTATTGCTTAAAATGTTTTTTTTTTCTAGCAAAAACTCATCTATGTGGTCTATTATTAAACTTTCCAGTATCTTACAAACTATAAACTTTAAACTAACATGTCTATAATTACTTGGTAAAAACTTTGACCCCTTTTTAAATATACGCACCACATTGACCTTACCCCAATCCAGTGGTACTATGCCATATATACTATACTATACTATACTATACTATACTATACTATACTATACTATCTCAGATATATGGTTTTATATGAACATTTGTAATAAGCTCTGTATGGTTAAAGATTACCAGGTCCAGCAGAGCATTATTTCTAGTTGGGACCCCTATGAACTGTACCATAAAATTGTCTTGTAATCCATTTATACATTTTTGTCCTTTGACTGTTCCAGCAGTGCCATCACTCTAGTCAATTATGAGTAGTTAAAATTAGCAATTATCCTCACTTTTACAACATAAGCAAGATCAGGCATTTTGGTCCCATAGACTTGCATTACAGGAGCAGAGTTGGGTGTTTTTGGTCCCTAGACTTGTACTACACAAGCATAATCGAGCATATTTGTTCCCATAGATTTGTAATACAGGAGCAGAATTGGGTGTTTTTGGTCTCATAGACTTTTACTACAGAAAGCAGGATCAGGCATTTTTTGTCCCATAGACTTGTAGTACAGAAGCAGTGTTGAGGGTTCTTGGTCCCCTAGACTTGTAGTGCAGAATCAGGATGAGGCATTTTTTGTCCCATAGACTTGTATTACAGAAGCAGTGTTGGGGGTTCTTGGTCCCCTAGACTTGTAGTACAGAAGCAGGATCAGGTATTTTTGGTCTTATAGACTTGTAGTACAGGAGCAGAATTTGGTGTTTTTAGTCCCATAGACTTGTAGTACTGAAGCAAAGTGTGGTGTTTTTGGTCCCCTAAACTTGTAGTGCAGAAGCAGAATCAGGCATTTTTGGTTCCATAGATTTGTAGAACAGGAGCGTTAGCATGCATTGTTCAGGCATTTTTTAGGCACTCAAGTTAAAGTCTATGGGGCCAAAAAACATGTGATTCTGTCTGAAAAAGCTCATGTTGCTTTTCAAACTTCACATGACAGGCAACAAGTGACACAGCTCTGTGTGAATAGGGGCTACATTGAGCATCTGCTTACACATTAAATCTGTTTCATCCAAAGTGATAAATCTTTTGTAGTCCTGTTCAAATCTGTCAAAGTTGGTTTCCCAGGATTCCAGTTGCAGGGCTTATAAATACACGAAAAAAAAAACTGTTGCATGGACTTTGCCAAGTAAGAGGCAGCCTGATTTGCATCTAATAGTGTTGCTTATTTACTTGATAAATGCCACCCAGGAAATCAACTGTATATTCTGGTAACACAAACTAATATTAATAAGTACATTGTATGGCATGATATAGTATAAATGAATGTCTCTATATGTGTGCATTTATATGTGCAAATTGTTTATTTGATGTAAGCTATATTTGGTCTTTTGTATCCCTCTATTACATTATCTTTGGTTTATGTTATAGAGGATTTTCATTTAATGAACGTAGGCAATCCTTTTATACAGAAAGTAGACAACTTTTTCACTTATGCTCCAACATGAACCAAAGCAAACCCTTCATTGTGTTTGGTTTTTCAATGGTATTCATGGGAACAGGCTTTTATATTCCTTTTTTTGTGGGGGACCAAGGAAGAAATTCATCCATCCATCCTCATTGACATAAAATAAAAAAATCCACAGATTTTGGGAACGTGGAAAATTCTATCATTAGGTGATAAGAAATAAATAACTGATTGAAATGTTAAAACAGGGCTGCAGTAAGTCAAACATTGGTCTGTTTGACACTTGTGTCATAGTTATATTATTTTGATTCTGATTTTTAAACATGCATGCTGGAAAATATACAGCATCCACAAATTAGAGGAAGATTAGATGACCTTCCATGGAAATTTTAGGCACACTTGTACATTTTAGGCACACACATTTACAACTAGAATCAATAGAAAAAAACATTACTACATACATTGACATGCAGTTTCATGGATTTAATTTATTTCAATGGAAGCACATGTGGGTTAAAACAAATAAATAAATAAAATAGCTACATAGTTGGTAAGGCTGAATGAAAACACCAGTCCATCCAGTTCAACTTTTGTGGGTGTGAATGTATTATGTCTCTACCAAGTCCCATATCCCTGTATACTGCATTCACAAAGACGCCCATATAAAAGTTTTTTTAAATTAGTGACACTTGCTGCTGACTCCACCGATTGTGGAATGGAGTTCCACATCCATACCGCTCTAACTGTAAAGAACCCTCTACACAGTCTAAGGTTAAACTGCTTCTTGTCCAACTTCACTGAGTGCCCATGTGACCTGAGACTGAATAGATTTCTCCCTGTGCTAGAATCACCATTTAGATATTTGCACATTGCAATCATGTCACCCCTCAAGCATCTCTTCTCTGGAGAAAGTAAGTGTAATATTTGTAGCCGCTCCTCATAACTGAGGTCCTCATAATAGTCTTGAACCCTTGTTATGTTTTGTGACTGATTTTGGCTTGCATAAAAGTACCTGTTTCTCAAAAATGCAGCTTACTGCCCTTTTCACCATTTTGCAGCGTTGGCAATAGCCACATCCCTCAGCACTAGTGGCCACAAACAAACCTGTATTACAGAGAAGGGGGGAGGGGGGCGGGGGCGGTCAGACCAGGTCTGTTACTGGGTACTGAGTGCTGATTACTGAGAACACTGGATTTACTCTGGTGACCATTGAACATCACAGTCATATTCAGACACTCAGCACAGCTGCTGTAACAGAAAAGTAGAGGTATGGCTCTAGCCACTTCAGCCCTGGAAGAATTTACCCCCTTCCTGACCAGGGCACTTTTTGCGATTCGGCACTGCGTCGCTTTAACTGACAATTACGCGGTCGTGCGACGTTGCACCCAAACAAAATTGACATCCTTTTTTTCCCACAAATAGAGCTTTTTTTTGGTGGTATTTGATCACCTCTGTGGTTTTTATTTTTTGCGCTATAAACAAAAATAGAGCGACAATTTTGAAAAAAACGCATTATTTTTTACTTTTTGCTATGATAAATATCCCCCAAAAATATATAAAAAAACAATTTTTTTCCTCAGTTTAGGCCGATATGTATTCTTCTACATATTTTTGGTAAAAAAAATCGCAATAAGCTATTATTGATCGGATTGCGCAAAAGTTATAGCGTTTACAAAATAGGGGATTGTTTTTTGGCATCTTTGTTAAATTTTTATTTTTTTTTAAATGGCGGCGATCAACAATTTTTATCGTGATTGCAACATTATGGCGGACACATCGGACATTTTTGACACATTTTTGGGACCATTGTCATTTATACAGCAATCAGTGCTATAAAAATGTATTGATTCCTGTGTAAATGACACTGGCAGTGAAGGGGTTAACCACTAGGGGGCGGGGAGGGGTTAAATCAGTACTAGGGAGTGATTACTAACTGTCAGGGGGATGGGCTGTGAGTGTGACGTCACTGATCTCTGCTCCAATGACAGGGAGCAGAGATCGAGTGACACTTGTCACTAGGCAGAACGGGGAGATGCTGTTTACAACAGCATCTCCCCGTTCATCCTCTCCGTGAGGCGATCGCGGGTATGCCCGCGGCGATCGAGTCCGCGGGACCCGCGACCCGACTCACGGAGCTTGCCGCGCGCACGATCCCGCTGGCCGCCTCTTAAAGGGCAACGTACAGGAACGTGATTTTGCCTGTACGAGCCCTTCTGCTGACGTAAATGTATGTGAGGCGGTCGGCAAGCGGCTAGAGGTTGTTAGAACAATGTCTGACAATATATCCATCTTAGTGACTTCAGCTGTTACTTAAGCTGGACTCACACATCTGTGGTGCAGTAAGAAGGTGCATGCAGTGCAGCACAACACACTGTTTCTGCTTATAGGTAGGTGCAGCAAGGTGCACTGGCAGAAAACCCTCAGAGTCGAGCTGCAGCAAACAACTGTATTAAAATTGAGTTTCAACAATTCACAACAAACCTGGTGGGAAGGCACCCCCACCGGTAGCACTTACAGGATGTAACAGCGATGAGTAGTAGCAGGAGGTATCAGATAGTTACATAGTAATTAGTTACAAAGTTAATCAGGTTGAAAAAAAGACACAAGTCCATCTAGTTCAATCAATAAAAATACAAATAAAATCATACAATCTCATATACACAATCCTTCACCCACAGTTGATCCAGAGGAAGGCGAAAAACCCCAGCAAAGCATGATCTAATTTGCTACAGCAAGGAAAAAAATTCCTTCCTAACCCCCGAGAGGCAATTGGATTTTCCCTGGATCAACTTTACCTATAAATGTCAGTACCTAGTAATATTATGTACATTAAGGAAATAATCTGTACATTAAAGAAAGTAATCTACTGAGCTGGCAAGAGCCACCTCTGGATGGTGTCTATTCTACATTTTCACAGCTCTTACTGTGAAGAAACCTTTCCATATTTGGAGATGAAATCTTTTTTCCTCTTGACATAAAGGGTGCCCCCTTGTCCTCTGAGATAACCTTAAAGGGAATAACTCAACACCAAGTTCACTACATGGACCACTTATGTATTTATACATGTTGATCATATTCCCCCTCAATCTCCTCTTCTCAAGAGAGAATAAATTCAGTTCCTCTAATCTTTCCTCATAGCTGAGCTCCTCCTTGCCTCTTATCAGTTTGGTTGCCCTTCTCTGCACTTTCTCCAGTTCCCCGATATCCATTTTGAGAACTGGTGCCCAAAACAGAACTGCATATTCCAGACGAGGTCTTACTAATGATTTGTACAGGGGCAAAATTATATCTCTCTCTCTGGAGTCCATACCTCTCTTAATACAAGAAAGGACTTTGTTCACTTTGGAAACCGCAGCTTGGCATTGCATGCTATTATTAAGCTTATGATTTACCAACACCCCCAGATCCTTCTCCACTATGGATTCCCCCAGTTGTACTCCTCCTAGTATGTATGATGCATGATGCATGCATACTTAGCCCCCAAGTGCATAACTTTTCATTTATCAACATTAAACCTCATTTGCCACACAGTTGCCCAATTATACAGTGCATTGAGGTCGGCTTGTAAGCCATAGTTGCCAACATTCCTGATCTTCCCGGGACAATCCCGATTTTGGGACCCTCGTCCTGATCGGAGGCCATCCTGATTTGGGATTTTGCCTTTTGTCCATGGAAAAACGGGAATGTTTGGCTCTGCAGAAGTTCTGGCTCCTGGCTCCAACAAAATGGCCGCCGGCGCTGCCGCGAGAGCTTTCCTCTTGTGTTCAGCTACATCTCCTCTTGTTCCCTGTGTTCGGTGGAGAGGGGAGGTGCCGATCCGTGCAGCCATTGAATCGGCTTCTCTCTTCACAATTCTCCAGCCAGGGTCAGCTGCTTTAACGGAGTGTTGGCTGCAGTCTAGCTACATCTTCTCTCGTGCCTCGTGTTCAGTGGAGAGGGGAGGGGCCGATCCGTGCAGCCATTGAATCGGCTTCTCTCTTCACAATTCTCCAGCCGGGGTCAGCTGCACGGATCGGCCCCTCCCCTCTCCACTGAACACGAGGCACGAGAGAAGATGTAGCTAGACTGCAGCCAACACTCCGTCTGCAGCCAACACTCTGCTGGGGGCACTGATTTAAGAGGTACTCTGCTGGGGACACCAGATGTAAGAGGCACTCTGCTGGGGTCACTGATTTAAGAGGCACTCCGCCTCCGCTGGGGGCACTGATTTAAGAGGCACTCCGCTGGGGGCACTGATTTAAGAGGCACTCCGCTGGGGACACCTGATGTAAGAGGCACTCCGCTGGGGACACTGACCGCTGGGGAACCTGATGTAAGAGGCACTCCGCTGGGGACACCTAATGTAAGGACAGACTCTGCTGGGGGCACCTGATGCAAGGACAGACTCTGCTGGGGGCACCTGATGGCATCTGGTGGCAGGCGACGTGTCAGGTGACACGCTCAGGGCTCCAACTGATTCTGGATTATGGTGAGTTGAATAATTGTATTCTATATTACAATGGAATAATAGTAATAATGCACTTCAATCATCCTGACACCACAACAACCATTGTGCTGGGATGATTGAAGTGCTAACACCAGGTGTTTGGATTATCTTTATCTGCTGATTTGTTTAACTCTGGAATACACATTTCTATTGTGGTGTAGGATCTGGGACTGCTGTCCCTCCATCCCTCTTTCCTTCCTTCTCTCTTCTGCCCTCCTTCTTTCCTTCTTTCCTTCTTTCTCTCTCCCTCCCTCTTTTCCCCTTTCTTTCTCCATCTCTCATTCATCTCAGACTCTAACCACACCCCTACCTGAACCACACCCATATAAGCCACACCCACTATGTCACGTAAACCACGCCCATTTTTCAGCGCGGCGAGCACAGTTTTCTTTTTTTTGCTATGCCATGCCTACAAACATATGCCCTGCCCCCAAATTATAATAAGACTCCACCTACAGCCAAAAAAGTGCCCCTATACATTTTTTTTACAATGTTGGCAACTATGGTAAGCTGTAATTCCACTGCATAGCCTGGTGTCATCTGCAAAGATTGAAATTATACTTTTAATCCCAGACCCTATATCATTTATAAAGATATTAAAAGATATGTAAGAGTCCCAACACTGAACCTTGGGGTACACCACTGATAACCTTAGACCAGCCTTTCTCAACCTTTTAAACACAGAGGAACCCTAGAAAAAGTCTCAGGGTACCCCTGCTAAAAATGACTATAACAACAACTCATGATACATTAGTGTGATGGTCAGTGGAAAGAATTCTCCTGATACTTGTGGTATTTGGAAATAATTATTCCCTTACAGATAGTTAAAAAGATCAGTGGTGTCGGTGGGAACTTATCTGAGAGGCAGAAATTGTTCATTGCTCAAGAAACCCCTAGCAACCTCTGGAGGAACGATAATTGAGAAACCCTGCCTTAGACTATTCAGAGTAAGAATCATTAACCACTACTCTCTGAATATGGTCTTTTAGCCAGTTTTCTATCCATTTACAAACTGATCTTTCCAAGCCTGTAGACTTTACCTTACACATTAGCCGTGTGTGGGGAACTGTGTCAAATGCTTTTGCTAAATCCAAGTGTACCACGTCCACAGCCACCCCTCTGTCCAAGGTTTTACTTACCTCCTCATAAAAATACATTTTGTTTGACATCTTCTGTCTTTCATGAATCATAGTTACATAGTTACATAGTAGGTAAGGTTGAATAAAGACAATAGTCCATCCGGTTCAACCTATGAAGGTGCACATGTGTTAGTGTCTATAATTATTTATCTTATCCCTGTATGTTGTGCTCTTTAAGATGCACATCCAAGAGTTTCTTAAAAATATTCATACTCCCTGCAGCCACCACCAGATGTGGAAGAGAGTTTTCTGGACCATATTTCTGGACCATATCACTTTTGAGCCATAGTGGATCATTTGGGGCTGTGTCAATACCATCCCCATTATGAACTCCCCCATGCTCCTTTGTGTACACATTGCTAAAGAAGGTATTTAATAAATGTGACTTCTCTTTGTCCCCAGCCACCCATTCTAGATTATGTTATAAAGGCCCTACATGCTCAGATCTGACTTTTTTACTATTAATATATTTGAAGAATTTTTGGGGTTTGTCCTACTATCTTTTGCAATCTGTCATTTGTTTTGTGTCCTTGATTTCCTTTTTACATATTCTGTTAAATTCTTTGTAACATTTAAACAATGATAGTGTTCCTTCATTTTTATCTTTTTTAAAAGCTCTTTTATTATTATTTATAGCTTTTTTAACTTTGGCCATGAGAAACATAGGTTTTATTTTTAGCCTTTTAAACTCATTGCTCATGAGAATATACTATGCAGTGTGTTCGCATACAGTCTTTTAGAGGAATTCACATTTCTTTTCTGTGTCTTGATGACAATATTCCTTCCCAGTCTAATGCCCCGTACACACGGTCGGATTTTCCGATCGGAAAATGTTGTCGGACATTCCGATCGTGTGTGGGCTCCATCGGACATTTTCCATCGGATTTTCCGACACACAAAGTTTGAGAGCAGGCTATAAATTTTTCCGACAACAAAATCCGATCGCGTCAATTCCGACCGCGTGTGGCCTGTTCCGACGCACAAAGTGCCACGCATGCTCAGAAGAAATTCCGAGACGGAAAAGCTTGGTCTGGTAAACTTAGCGTTCGCAATGGATACAACACTTTCGCCACGGTGCAAAGTTAAAAATGGTTTAATACAGCGCACTCTCTTCTTCTTTATAATGTGAGAAGAATGAAGTAGTTTTGCTGCTCATATTCACACAGACTTCTCACAAACTTCTTTCTTTATTATTTAGTGGGATTCCCTTAATATATTTAGATTTTTCACATCTGACAACATTTTTTTTTTTTTTAGGTTTTAAGGCAGATTATTTTTTTTTTGGTTTTTCTTTTTTTCAAGGCTGATCTTTGTTTTATTGTATTTTTATTTTTACTCCAGAATATTTTTGTGTGCGTTTTGTGTGTCAAGTTACCACAACACCATTGATATCTTGTATTATTTAATCTGTAGGAGATTGTTTGGTGTTGTTGTCTCTTGTTAATTTCACATTGTACTTTAGAAATGTACCTGAATCGTCACCAACAAACTGTCCTTTTTGGATGAAAACACACATAGGAGAGTATAATTTTCAAAAAAAATTCATTTATTAAGGGCTCACAACTAAACAAAGAGGGAGGCAACGCTGGAGAAACAGCAGAAATGGGTGAAGCCTTTGTCCCCCAGGGCAGACATCAATTATTTCCAGGCAAAATTGGTGGCCTGAGGAGTCCATATCTAAGGGAGTGCAGTCTGGTCCAGAAGTCCCAGAGATCCGGAAAGCAGCAGATGACATCTGTGTCCCCAGGCTGTGGTCATACAAGAGACTGCAGCTTTTGTCAGACCAGACTGAACCCAGGGTCATCACTCTCTTGTCTTCTTTCCACGCTTCCTTCCACGCTGTGGCTGTGGTGGTGGAGTTGTGGCAGCAGGAGGAGGAGGAGGAGGAGGATGGTCCAACTCAATCACGTCGGTCTTGGGTGTAATTTCGCCACTCACCCCCTTAGTTAGGACTTTATAAATAAGTTGCTCACACATGAGGCGTTGACCCTCCTGCATGCCCTGCAGTTTTGTGGCAGCCATGCAGGCAAAGGCCTCTTCAGGAGTGGGTAAGGCTCGGAGGGACGCAGAAGCCCCCTGAATGAGCCTGAGTGCAGAATCCTGCACGTGACTCCCCTTCCTTGCTCTTTTGTATGGAAGGGGGAGGGGAGGAACCTGCGATTCTGTCAGGCTGCGACTTGTCCCAGGCTTCTCCTGGCTGACACTTAGCCCCGCCTCCTCCTGGCTGCAACTTAGCCCCGCCTCCTCCTGGCTGCCACATTCCACAGCCTCCTCCTGGCTGAGGTCTTCCTGTGTATGAAAAAGGGACATAGTTTTAGTTTTTTAGTCATCATTCACACACAATTGTCACCTCCTGACTGTTGAATGTTAACAAATATTACAGACTATCCTTCTGAGCCCAGCATTTTTCATTCTTGTCCCAATTTTGAGTGCCCACTACTGTCTATTGATATGTAAAACACTTTTTTCAATCAGCAATTAGTGATCAATAATAACATCTAGTAAAGATCATTCCTTTATTGACAAGAAATCTGTAGAAGAATGCTATACCTGACTCCAGCTGGGCTCCTCCACTTCTTCCTGGCTGAAAGGCCCAGGTTGGACATCGGAAGCCTCAGCTGGGGTGGAAGGAAGAGTGGATGGAAGAGTGGAGAGGGATTCCCTGACTTCAGTGTGGTCTGACAGAAATCGCAGTCTCTCATAGTACCACAACCTGGGGACATAAATGTCATCTGCTGCAGCTCCAGATCTCTGGGAATCCGTGACCTTCTTGCGCTCCCTTAGATAAGTGCTTCTCAGGCCACCAATTTTGGTTTTTAAATAAGGGGCGGTTGCTGTGGGGACCACTGGCTTCACCAACTCCAGCAGTTTCTCCAGCGCTGCCTGCCTCTTTTGTTTATTGTTATAATGGGGATGTCTCACCTGCCGCAGACAGGGCAGCTCCCTGTATTTGTCTATGAACAGGGGGAGGAAGTTGTGGTCATTGAAGCCATTCATTTTCTCTGCAAGACACAACACAAGACAAACCCTAAGGTCAGGCCAAACTCTCCTAATCTTGTTACAATATAGGCTTCAATTTCGAATCTGTATAGGCCCAAGTTTAGATCTTACCTTCATTATCACGATTGGCTCCTCCGATGCTCCTTCCTCCGCTCACAGATCGTACGTAATACGCACGCGTGTTACGCTTTATACACACTGCGCATGTATGTATCTCCACCCGCCCCTGACGTTCTTTCTAGTCTATTCCCTGCCCCTTTTCGTTCTGTGCAGTGGGGGAAGAGCACATGGCAGATACACAGCAGGTGCGTGCTAATTACAGGAACGAGGAGGAGGAGGAGGAAAGCCCGGATGCAGACACGTCCCGATCCAGAAGTAGATTTAGGGCCTCAAATATGTCCTTTGGGGAGATGTTGGAGATGGTGGACATCCTGAAGAGGGCCGACTATGATGGGAAGTATGGACCTTACCCTAACCCCAATGTCAGAAAGGCCAAGATCATGGCGAAAGTGGTCAAAAGTCTGCACCGGCATTTCGGGGTACGTCGATCGAAAGATCAGCTCAGGAAGCGGTGGTCGGACCTCAAATTACGAGAACACGAGCAGTACAGAAAGATCCGGAGAGTGCTGCAAAAAAGTAAGTAGTTGTGCTGTGTTCCTATTCTTTATGTTTATTACGTTCGTGCTGCTCCATGTGCTTTTCTTAAAAGTGTACATTTTAAAATGGCAACTTTCATGTTCATGGGCACATTATTCGTTCGTATCAATATTTTTCTTTCGGCCTATAAAACACCATTGTTTTGGCCATATGCATTTGGCCACATTTTTTACGCCCTACTTGTATGAAACTAATTTTGTTGTGTAGATGGCTTTGTTACTAGAATGAAATGCAAACTAGATTGTGTGTAAGGAGAGGACACTGAGCAGCTGTTTTCACATCTGGACACTGGAGCACTAGTGTGGGACCCCAGAACACCCTTTTTATTAGGGGGGACACACAGGTGCTCCAGTGTATACTATAGGGGGGTCTCCATCTGTGAAGCTTGTACCAAACAGGTAAAGTATTGCAGCTTGACAAAGGACACTGAAAATGCTACATTTTGGAACTCTGCCAAAATAGACAATTGTACCCCACTTCCAAGCAATGTTTCCTACTTATAGTTCTGCCATCAAATATCTGTGTGTTAAGTATAGCATTTTTGTTTTACATAGGGGAGAAAAGACTCGGAGGACACCCCTCATCCGAGGAGACCACACACCACCCCTCTGGAAGAAGGGGAAATCCCCCCAACACAAGAAGAGCAGGAGGAAGAAGACGTGGTGGAAATAGTCACCACAACAGGTGAGTGTCTGCGACCACAGGCTCAGGTAAGAGATGGATGCCGGCATATTTTTGATACCTGTATTTGTTTGGATTCTCTCTTTTTAGGTGATCGTGATGTTGTGGATCCAGATCCTTTCACATCAGAAAGTGCCCAGATCCTGATCGGGAGATCATGGGGTGTAATTTACAATTGGAAAACCTCAAGAAAAACATCAATGATGTTATTCAAAAAAATAAAAACATCATTGATGTTTTGGGGCAAGTTTAAAACCCCTCCAAATCCTTTTGTTTTTTTGTGTGCTACAATGTTATAAATGTTTTAGCGATTTTTCGAAAAGCCAAATTTGGAGGATGCACACAGTGTGCCAACATGTGCTATCTGCCATCACGGGAAATCAATGGACGTGTTTTGGGGGGTGCAACCCCTTCCTCAATAATAAAGTAGCTGAGAGGAAGGGGTTTCTCCCCCAAAACACGTCCCTTGATCCCCCATGATGGCAGCTAGCACATGTTGACATTGGGAAATTTGTGTGCATCTTCCAAATTTGGCTTTTCACCCCATCTGAACGCAATATCAAACACAGTTCCTAAATACTCATGTCTGATATTGCCTTCAAGTTCTACCAAATGTGAACTTTGTAAGTTCAAGATTTGTGTCTTTCTTGTTGGTTTTACACATGCCTGTTTTATCTTAAATGGACATTTATATTTTTTATAATGCCCCCCAAAAATTGTTATACAACAAACATGTTGGTTTGTTTTAAAAACCTTTTCTAAATGCACATGTGATTGTGCAGGTATTAAAAAGATTGTTAATCAAGAATGTGTGGATTATTGTCTCAACAGTGGCTACAACACTTTTGTGGTGATGTAATTGCTGCTTTCTGTGAAAATGGGGGTTATTTCCTAAGGGCAAATCCTCTTTGCACTACAAGTGCAGTTTCAGTGCAGTTTCAAGTGCACTTGTAGTGCAAAGTGTCTTTGCCTTTAGTAAATAACACCCAAGAGTGCTTTGTATAAGGTTACACAATCACGCCATTTTCAGGACTCCCCACATTTCTGTCAGGGTCAGCTAAAACAAACACAAGCAGTAAATGTCAACAAAGATTTGCTTTTTTTTGTTTTTATTTGATAAAGGCTTCACAAATTTGCTGGCATATTGATGGCCCCCCTACCCGCAAAGAACTCAAGGTATCTTAACCGGACATCACGGGCACTCAGGGAGGGCAAGCCAGGACGGCCACTTTCAAGCGCCGTCAGGGTTGTTTCATTTAGAATTCCGGCCTCAGGCCCAACTGAGCCAGCATAGTTGGCAGAATGTTGGCGTAAAAAGTTATGTAGAACACAGCACGCCAGGGTTATATGATTAAGTTTATACTCCGCCATATGGATGGGTGTCAGAAATAGGCGGAACCGGCTAAACCAGGATTCAAAATGTGTTCTCAACCACTCTTCGGGCTCTGGCCAGCCGGTAATTAAAAACCCTCTGTTCCGGGGTGAGGGTCCTCATCGGGAATGGCCGCATAAGATGGTCCCCCAGCACAAATGCTTCATCCACGACGAGTACTTCCACATTCTCTTCTGGAGGTGGCAAGTCCAAGCTGCCATTCTGGAGACGCTTGTAAAACTCCATCTGGGCGATGACTCCACCATCGGACATCCGGCCATTCTTCCCCACGTCCACATACAGGAAGTCATAATTAGCCAACACCACCGCCAACATCACAATACTATTGAACCCCTTGTAATTATAATAGTACGACCCCGAGTTGGGTGGTGGGACGATGTGGACGTGTTTCCCATCAATTGCCCCTCCGCAGTTAGGAAAGTCCCACCGCTGGGCAAAGTGGGAGGCCACAGTCTGCCATTCCTGTGGCGTGGAAGGAAACTGTTGAGGAAAACAAAAAAAACTTAGTATTTTTGCACATAAACATGGAAAGCAGATTAGACACAAACATTCTTGGCCAACATCCAGATAACATTTCTTAAGGGGAATTTTACAACACCAAAGTATAAGGTACACCTATCATATTCCCCCTCCCCCCCCCCTCTCATGGGCCATTTCTAACATTATGGGGGGGGGGTCTTGGACAGGTAACCCTCTTCACTTCATTGAGAGATGAATGCCTAAATACAGGGTATTACTTGGAACAGCCCCTCCTTAGTTACACTATTGGCAGCCCACTGGACAGGTAAGAAGTGTCATAATACAAAGATATAAATACACAATGTACACATTTGAGCACATTTGGACATTCTGCTATTACCTATCAAGAAAATAATAGGTTACAAAAACTTTAAACAGTACCATTTGAAAGTATACAGGCAGGCCCTTGCACTACATGCTTTGGGGAATTCATCCATACATCTTAACACAAAAGAGGTGGGTATATTGTGTATTGGTTTGGCAAAGTCAGCAGATAGATGATTGAGGATAGATAGAGAATTGGGATCAGCTGACTTAGCAATTCAGGGGAGGGAGGGTTCCAAATGATTTGGGAACCCCCCAAAAAAGCCTCTGGCACTCTGCCTGAATTTAAAGCACAAATCACATTTCTAAACATTTTAGGGGGTGTTTGGGGTAAAGCACTACTATGGAGCTGATAAAATACATTGTTAAGTGACTACATGAGGTGAATATCGGGGCCAGGAGACCATGCTGGGGAGGTAAGTGAAGGCAAATATGTATGAAGGACAAAAAAAAAATTACATAAAAATCCAGCATGCATGAGAACAAAGGGGACATTCACAGCATATTACAATCATGGTAATTAGGGAATGAAGAAAGAAATACAATATATTATCAAACATTACATACAATAAAATGTGAGATTAAAGGATAAAAATCTTACCTTCATATACTCCTTCTGCAGGACCTGGATGATGGCAGAACAGGTCTCTGGGATAATGATCCCTAGAGCCTGGGGGGAGATGCCTGTCGAGAACTTCAAGTCCTGCAGGCTTCTCCCCGTCGCCAAGTACCGCAGGGTAGCGACTAGCCTCTGCTCCGGAGTAATGGCTTGCCTCATGCAAGTATCCTGCCTGCTGATATAGGGGGTCAGCGAAGCCAACAAACGGTGAAATACGGGGTCCGTCATCCTGAGAAAGTTCCTGAAATCATCAGGATTATTCTCACGGATCTCACGGAGCAAAGGCATATGAGAGAACTGGTCACGCTGAAGCAACCAATTCTTGGTCCATGAACTCCTCCCCACCCTGTTCATGGACTGGACTTGTGTCAAGGTCAGGACCCCAACACCAAGCCCCCGCACAGCACGAACTCTACAAGGAGTACGTATACGCAACATGGCTAGAAAACGGTCGGCTGCTCAGAACGAAGTAACAGAACGCACTGTAGAACAGCAAGGCCTGTGAAGAGCGACCTGAAAAACAGTAACGAATGAACAAGAACACAATGACAAGTCAAGGGTACTCACTGCATGCACTGAAGAGCAGATACAAACCCACAAGAACAAACTGAACCGCAGAAAACGATCTGAAAGCCACGAGTCTGAAAAAGCACGAATCGTCTCTCACCAAACTTTTATTAACACGAGATTAGCAAAAGGAGCCCAAAGGGTGCCGCGCTTGGTTCTGAACTGGCCTTTTCTAGTCTCGTCGTACGTGGTGTACGTGACCGCGTGGTTGGCGATCGGAAATTCCGACAACTTGTGTACGCAAAACAAGTTTGAGCCCACATCCGTCGGAACAAATCCTAGGATTTTGTTGTCGGAATGTCCAATCAATGTCCGACTGTGTGTATAAGTCTTGGAGACAATAAATAATAAAGTGGTCAGTTGCGCTTATATTAACCTCATCTGCCCATTAAAATAGTGAAAGGAGAAAAAAAAATACTAAAAAACTATTTTTTTAGTAGTTTTTTTTCTCCTTTCACTATTTTAATGGGCAGATGAGGTTAATATAAGCGCAGCTGACCACTTTATTATTTATTGACTTATCACTCATTTAGTTGCAGCTATATTATTTGATCATCTCATCTTAACCATTCGGTTTCCATATCAGTATTTTAGTAGTAACTTTTAACCACGTCAGCGCTTGAGCCTTTTTATATAAGTCTTGGAGAGCAGCCCTCATCTTTGGAAAATTTGCTCTCTTAAAGAGGTTGTAAACCTTTCTGTGGAAGTTTTACATATAGGTAAGCCTAGAATAAGGCTTAACTATAGTTACTGTAAATATCTCCTACATGTGCGCCATTTTGGAGATATTTACTGTATTTTGCGCCAATGATGTAATCGGCACATGCACTGGGAAGAAACGGCCCCCATGCCATTTCTTCACAAGTGAAAGCCATGACTGGCGGCTCCTGCGTGCATGCGTGGGAGCGACGTCACCCGGCTCCGGCCAGTCACAGAGTCGGAGTCCGCGGCCCAAGAAGGAAGAGGGGCGAAAATGAATGTGGCTTGCAGCAGGGACAGCATGGGCTTCGTTTGCAGGTGTCACATAATGTGCTAGTATGCGATGCATACTCACTGGGGGCGCGCGAGACTGGTCGTTCTGGGAGGCCGTCATATGACATCCACCCAGAACGAGAGCCGCACCACACAGCTGTTATTTGGCGGTGGGCGGGCGGCAAGTTGTTAAACTGGCAGTAACATACACAAAAGTAAATGGCGTTAAACTGGCACTAATGCACAAAACTATATGGCGGTAAATTGGCAGTAACGCACACAGGACTATATGGCGTTAAACTGGCAGTAACGCACGCAGAAGTAAATGGTATTAAACTGGCAGTAACGCACAAAACTATATGGCGTTAAATTGGCAGTAACGCACACAGAACTACAGTGGGGACGGAAAGTATTCAGACCCTCTTAAATTTTTCACTCTTTGTTATATTGCAGCCATTTGCTAAAATCATTTAAGTTAATTTTTTTCCTCATTAATGTACACACAGCACAAAATATTAACAGAAAAACACAGAATTGTTGACATTTTTGCAGATTTATTAAAAAAGAAAAACTGAAATATCACATGGTCCTAAGTATTCAGACCCTTTGCTCAGTATTTTGTAGAAGAAACCTTTTGATCTAATACAGCTATGAGTCTTTTTGGGAAAGATGCAACAAGCTTTTTACACCTGGATTTGGGGATCCTCTGCCATTCCTCCTTGCAGATCCTCTCCAGTTCTCTCAGGTTGGGTGGTAAACATTGGTGGACAGCCATTTTTAGGTCTCTCCAGAGATGCTCAATTGGGTTAAAGTCAGGGCTCTGTCTGGGCCATTCAAGAAGAGTCACGGAGTTGTTGTGAAGCCACTCCTTCATTATTTTAGCTGTGTGCTTAGGGTCATTCTCTTGTTGGAAGGTAAACCTTCGGCCCAGTCTGAGGTCCTGAGCACTCTGGAGAAGGTTTTCGTCCAGGATATCCCTGTATTTGGCCACATTCATCTTTCCCTCAATTGCAACCAGTCGTCCTGTCCCTGCAGCTGCAAAACACCCCCACAACATGATGCTGCCACCACCATGCTTCACTGTTGGGACTGTATTGGACAGGTGATGAGCTGGTTTTCTCCACACATACCGCTTAGAATTAAGGCCAAAAAGTTCTATCTTGGTATCATCAGACCAAAGAATCTTATTTCTCACCATCTTGGAGTCCTTCAGGTGGTTTTAAGCAAACTCCATGCAGGCTTTCATGTATCTTGCACTGAGGAGAGGCTTCTGTCGGGCCACTCTGCCATAAAGCCCCAACTGGTGGAGGGCTGCAGCGATGGTTGACTTTCTACAACTTTCTCCCATCTCCCGACTGTATCTCTGGAGCTCAGCCACAGTGATCTTTGGGTTCTTCTTTACCTCTCTCGCTCTTCTCCCCCGATAGCGCAGTTTGGCCGGACAGCCAGCTCTAGGAAGGGTTCTGGTTATCCCAAACGTCTTCCATTTAAGGATTATGGAGGCCACTGTGCTCTTAGGAACCTTAAGTGCAGCAGATTTTTTTTGTAACCTTGGCCAGATCTGTGCCTTGCCACAATTCTGTCTCTGAGCTCTTCAGGCAGTTCCTTTGACCTCATGATTCTCATTTGCTCTGACATGCACTGTGAGCGGTAAGGTTTTATATAGACAGGTGTGTGGCTTTCCTAATCAAGTCCAATCAGTATAATCAAACACAGCTGGGCTCAAATGAAGGTGTAGAACCATCTCAAGGATGATCAGAAGAAATAGACAGCACCTGAGTTAAATATGGAGTGTCACAGCAAAGGGTCTGAATACTTAGGACCATGTGATATTTCAGTTTTTCTTTTTTAATAAATCTGCAAAAATGTCAACAATTCTGTGTTTATCTGTCAATATGGGGTGCTGTGTGTACATTAATGAGGAAAAAAATGAACTTAAATGATTTTAGCAAATGGCTGCAATATAATAAAGAGTGAAAAATTTAAGGGGGTCTGAATACTTTCCGTCCCTACTGTATATGGCAATAAACTGGCAGTAACGTACACAGAAGTAAATGGTGTTAAACTGGCAGTAACACACAAAACTATATGGTGTTAAACTGGCAGTAACGCATACAGAATTATATGGCATTAAACTGGCAGTAACGCACACAAAACTATATGGCGTTAAACTGGCAGTAACGCACACAAAACTATATGGCGTTAAACTGGCAGTAACGCACACAAAACTATATGGCATTAAACTGGCAGTAACGCACACAAAACTATATGGCGTTAAACTGGCAGTAACTCACACAAAACTATATGGCATTAAACTGGCAGTAACGCACAGTAACACACACAGAACTATATGGTGTTAAACTGGCAGTAATGCACATAAAACTTTATGGCGTTAAACTGGCAGTAATGCACAGTAACGCACACCAAACTATATGGCATTAAACTGACAGTAACGCAACACAAAACTATATATAGCGTTAAACTGGCAGTAACACACACAGAAGTAAAGAACGTTAAACTGGCAGTAACACACAAAACTATATGGCATTAAACTGTCAGTAACGCACACAGAATTATATGGCGTTAAACTGGCAGTAACACACACAGAACTATATGGTGATAAAATGGCAATAACGCAATCAAATAGACAGTGTTCAACCGTCACTACACTGACGCTATCTGAACTGTCCCTACTCTAGCTATACACTAATGTAAAGATTACTGACACGGTCTCACTACACTACACTGAAACTATCTAAGCTGTCCCTACTCTACACTAATGTGTGTATTAATGACACGGTCTCACTACACTACAGTGAAACTATCTGAGCTGTCCCTACTCTAGCTGCACACTATGCAAAGCTGAATGATGGTCCTCCTCGCTACACTCAAACTATCCCTAGACTGACAGTAAACTAATATTCTACACTGACAATTGAATCAAAATAGCACAGTATAGCACATTAACTAACTAACTGAGCCTTGTTCTATCTCATACTGAAAATGGCTGCCATTGAAAGAATATTTTTATACTGTGGGGCGGGAATGAGCCATGATTGGATAAAGTCATGATGACAGTGACCAATCATGACTCTGACAGTGCCCTGTGCCCTGATTGGCTTCAATTTCACTTTGACCCATTTGTTCGGCTGTTTGCGAAAGTTCGACCTGAACTTATGCTCGGACCGAACCGTTTGCCCATCTCTACTACCCAGATGTACTTTAAATGAATATTGGTAATAAGCTCTGCATGGTTTGAGATTACCAGGTCCAGCAAGGCATCATTCCTAGTCGGGGCCTCAATAAAGGGGACCATAAAATTGTCCTGTAATTGTCTTGCCCTTTAACCACCTCAAAATCAGGTACTTACACCCCCTTCCTGTCTAAGCCAATTTTCAGCTTTCAGCGCTGTCGCTGTTTAAATGACTATTGCGCGGTCATGCTACACTGTACCCAAACAGAATTTTAAAATTTTGTTCCCACAAATAGAACTTTCTTTTGGTGGTATTTGATCACCTCTGCTGTTTTTATTTTTTGCGAAACAAATAAAAAAAGACCTAAAATTTTGGGGGAAAAAATGTATTCTTTTGTTTCTGTTAAAAATTTTGTAAATAAATACGTTTTCTCCTTCACTGATGGGCACTGATAAGGCGGCACTGGTAAGGCGGCACTGATAAGGTGGCACTGATGGTCACTGACAGGCACTGACGATGGGCACTGAGGGGCGGCACTGATGGGCACTGGTAGGCGGCCCGATGGGTTGCACTGATATGAAGCACTGATGGGCATTGATAGGCGGCACTGATGGGCACGCATGGGTGGCACTGGTGGGCACTGATAGGCAACACTGATGGGCACTGAAAGGCTGCACTGATGGGTACTTATTGGTGGCACTGATAGGCGGCACTGATGGGCACTGATAGGCGGCACTGCTGGACACTGCTGGGCACTGATAGATTGATAGGCATCACTGATGGCACTGGCAGGCATTGAGGATGGGCACTGATTGGCAACTGCCTGGGCACTGATTGGCAGCTGCCTGGGAACTGATTGGCATTTCCCTGGTGGTCTAGGGTGGCATACCTGGTGGTCCAGGGTGGTGCCAATCCCTGGTGGTCCTATCGGTAACCTGGTGGTCCTGGGTGGGCATCCAAGGGGGGGCTGCACTGATAAACAATCAGCACAGACCCCCCCTGTCAGGAGAGCAGCCGATCGGTTCTCTACCCGCGTCCGTTCAGCGGCTCTTCCTGTTTGCATCGTGATCAGCTGTGATTGGACACGGCTGATCATGTGGTAAAGAGCCTTCGTCAGAGGCTCTTTACCGAGATTGGTGTAGTGGTGTTTCTGACTGACACACCGCACCACCTATCGACGCGATGCGCACCCCCATGGGCGCGCAAGAGTGGAAGTTCTGGGTGGACGTCATATGACAGCCTCCCAGAACGAGAGCCGCGCCGCCTAGCCATCATTTGACAGCCGACGGGTGTGAGGCAGTTAACCATCCAGCAGTGCCATTACTCCAGTCAACTTCTGGGTAGTTAAAATCCCCCATTATTATCACTGTCCCAGCCCTTGCAGCCCTTTCCATCTGTGCAAGGAGCTGAGTCTCCACCTCCTCATTAACACTGGAAAGTCAATAACAAACTCCAATGATAACCTTTGTAGTACGCACACCCATGTAAAGTTCCACCCATAATGCATTAGATTTATCACACTCTCCAACAGCACCTGTCTCGAGGGGCAGAATGCAGCCTGGCCAGTTCCTATCCAAGCGGGGAGGCTTCCAGGAGGAATAGCGTGTCCCTGCACTTTCCCTACCTGTCTGGAACCTCTCCCTGATGCTAAGCACTGTCCCTGAGAGATGGGTGAACTGTCCCTACTTTACATGCAAAATACGCACCAAACCATGTAATGCAAAAAACAATTATAAGTCAGCTGAAAATTATTCCAGCCAAACCCCCACCCCCAATATTTAACATTACCCTGGTGGTACCAAAAGCTATGCGTTGTGGTAATTAAATACCAAAAATTTCAGACTTGCACATCTGGCAATGACCACAGTCAGTATTTTTGTGAAAGGACAGCTTAGCACTTGATGACCATAGTTGTTTTTCTATCCCAGTTTCTTCATGTTTCACATTCCATTGCTTTTTTCAATTGTACAAATACCTTTAGGGCCTGATTGATTTTACTTAGCATAATGTGAAGACTTTGTTTATTGTCTGGGTGTCTAAAATGCAAATCTACAAATTTGAAAGTAACTTTGTGAGTGTTTATGTGAGGAATTATTTGTTTTTATCATGTTATTACAGTTTCCTGGGCCACATACTGTATCATAATAATAAAATATATTGACTAAAAACTTTATCTGTCTAAAGATTAGAGACACTCAACGGTGCATTTTGCAGCTGCCCTCTTTTTCTGTACAGTAGACTTTTCATAAAGCCGGCCATGCATGGATCGAAATCCCTGCTGAACCAGCTAAATTTTGATTGATTTATGGTCTAGATGGTTATGGTTATGGTCAATCTATCAATGCTACTTGGGTACAACCAACCTGATGGTTTTTTCCTGAATGCAGGGCTGGATTAGGAGCATCATGGGCCTTGTGCTGAGGATTTTGGTGGGACATTTTATGAAAATAAATAAAATGAAAACTCAAACATTGTTCCCGCCAGCAGAACACAATAACTCTGCAGTAGTGATTCACCCTTCAGCAAGTGTGCTGATGGGGAATTGGCACATTTATTTATTTATTTTTAACCCGCTGATTGAACAAAGAAAAAATGATTAATGGTCATCGAAATTAAATCTTGACACTTGACAGCTACAAAAAAAAGCACAATTTCTTGCCTAAATCTGCAGGTAAAGCACTTAAAGGTACAAATATGACGATGTAATAACTCACAAGGCTTCCCAAAGGTCACATCTACATGTCAACGCATAACTTCGCCAGCGCCGGCATCTTCTTTCCAGTTCCTTCTGGGTGCCGATCTAAGGACATCTTCATTGGTCGCCACAGGATTCAGTCGTCCCATTGTACATGCTATAGAAAAATGCAAGCATGTTTCTTCGGCAATAGCTTCCCTTCTCTTTTTTGTATAATGCCTTTAGTTCCGCTTCAAAGTAAAATCTTCAGCACTGGTTCAATACAGAGAGGGTATGAGCAACAGAAAAATATTTTTTTCTGTCCTTGCAAATACTGTTCTGGTTCTAATCATGGACCTGAGAGAAGGGGGTGTACATCTAGTCTTCTAGAAACATATTTTCCAGTCCTGGTAACAAAAACTATTAGAGCCTACTAAAGCAGACTTTCTCAAACGTTTTACTTTAGCGGAACCCTTGAAATCATTTTCAGGTCTTGTTAAATTTAATACATCAAGGGTCAATGGAAAAAGCACACCCAGGCGACAACCGTCAGAGGGGTGACACCAGGGTCAGTACAAAGGCGGGGCCAAGCAGCCACCCTCTGGGCACTGTGTTGACGTTCCACGGTTTCACACGGTTTCACTCCTGTCACAAGAAGCCACTGCTGACACTTGCTGGAGGCAGGATTAGGCTTTCTCCTCCCTTCAGCCTGCAGGGGGTGATAGACAGCCACCACTGAGACTGAGAACTCATCTCAGTCCCAATAGGGTACTAAGAAGTTTAGACAGAGTTTCCTTCCTCTCTCTCCCCTTGTCATGTGACTTATCACATGACTGGAGAGTGGATGGAGAAGCTGCCTTCATTTCAAAATCTGGGAGTACAAGGGATAAGGAGGGGGGGTTGACAACTGATGTAAGCAGGACTTCGATGGGGCTGCTATATGGAAGCACACTGATAGGTGAACACTGATGTGAGCAGGCACTCTGATTGCAACAGCTGATGTATAGGGGGACTCTGATGGGACACCTGATGTAAAGAGGGACTTTGATTGGGACACCTGATGTAAAGGGGGCCTCTGATGGGACACCTGATGTAAAAGGGGGCATCTGATGGGGACACCTGATGTAAAGGAGGACTCTGATGGGGATACCTGATGTAAAGGAGGACAATGATTGGGACACCTGATGTAAAAGGGTCTCTGATGAGAACATTTGATGTAAAGGAGGACTCTGATATGACACCTGATGTAAAGGGGGACTCTGATTGGAACACCTGAACTAAAGGGGGACTTTGATGAGGCCACCTGATCTAAAGGGGGAATGGGGACACATGATGTAAAGGGGCACACCTGATGTAAAGAAAAAAAGGGGGGGTGCTGCGCTAACCAGAGAGTTTCTATACTAATTGATAGTAACTTAATGTTATAGAACAATAGGCCTCAGCGAAATGGAATAAATATACGTGTAAAAATCGCATGAACTGAAGTGTTTAAAACGCATGAGTTGGTGTGATAACTAAAAATAGAGACAAGTGATTTGAATATATGTTGATCCAAAGGGGTGATAAACATAAATATAAACAATAAAACATATGTCTAAAATTATCCAATCAAGTAAATAAGTGTCAACAATAAAATATATCAAAGTGCTGGTGCTCTCGTGCCTTAATTGAAATAATACAGACTAATAAATATCATAAATGCATGAATGAATTAGTAATAATACAATAAAAAATCAATAAATCAAGTGGGGAAAAAAGAAAGGAATAATCGCCAAATCCTGGTGTTGCAGCAAGTGCAAAGTGTAAAACTCGGTGTGGGTGATCAAATAAATAAATAAATATAAATATAATAATCCGATAAAATTGCTAGTGTCCAAAAAATGATATAGTGTCCAGAGTTACTACATATCCTATTAATGAAACCATTCCTTTTTTTTTTCCCCACTTGATTTATTGATTTTTTATTGTATTATTACTAATTCATTCATGCATTTATGATATTTATTAGTCTGTATTATTTCAATTAAGGCAAGAGTGCACCAGCACTTTGATATATTTTATTGTTGACACTTATTTACTTGATTGGATAATTTTAGACATATGTTTTATTGTTTATATTTATGTTTATCACCCCTTTGGATCAACATATATTCAAATCACTTGTCTCTATTTTTAGTTATCACACCAACTCATGCGTTTTAAACACTTCAGTTCATGCGATTTTTACACGTATATTTATTCCATTTCGCTGAGGCCTATTGTTCTATAACATTAAGTTACTATCAATTAGTATAGAGACTCTCTGGTTAGCGCAGCACCCCCCCCCCTTTTTTTCTTTTATTCCATTTGTTTCGGGCTTCTGTCTGGGCCCTCGTTTTGGTGCATGCAGCTGTCCAGTTGCATATGTTTCATGCAGTCTCCGAATTTAGTTTGAACTTTGTATGATTACTACACTTTTTTCCAATTTGGTAGCGCATGAATAGCTCCCATTTTTCACACCTGATGTAAAGTGGAATGCTGATGGGAACACCTTATGTAAGGGGGGGACTCTGATTGGGACACCTGATGTAAAAGGGGACACTGATTGGGACACCGGATGTATAGGGGGACTCTGATTGGTCCCCTCATTTAAAGGAGGACTCTAATGAGGACACCTGATGTAAGGGGGGACTCTGATTTGGACATCTGATGTAAAGGGGACTCTGATTTGGACTCCTGATGTAAAGGGGCACTCTGATAAGGACACCTTATGTTAAGTGTTTTTTATTTTCCTTAACTTGAAATGTGGATGTGATTGGCCTACTTTAATATTTTATTAGAGAGAGATTTGGAACTCAGCAATTTTTAGCAACCAGACCTCTTTGAATTTGAATTTATACCCACTTTCCTAGGTAAACATTTGTGCATTGCCGGAATGTGTGCAAAATTGCACATAATGGCACATAATGTGCCTTGCTTTTTGCGCTCATTCACCTGCGGCAAAACGCATGATCACAAAGTACCATGCGTTTTAATGCAGTGTGATTTTTATAACGGTTGTTTTGTGCATTCTTTACTGTGCTGTGCAAACATATGCACACTCCATCACATATGCAAAGGTGTCAATAAAGCCTTTTGCTCTGTGCACTGCAATTAGCATGGGGGGTGCGGTTTGCCATCTTTGCTCTGGGCGCTGAATGACCTTGTCCTGGCACTGGGTGACGCCATCAAGTAGGAAGTGATATCTGACCATGATTGTTTGTCCCCCATCTGTGACAGCACATGGATTGGCGCACCAACACCGACAGCATCATTTACAGGGGCCAGTTTGGGGTGCGCACAGTGATTTCAATAGCTGTTTCTTTTTTTTTCAAAAACCACTTCTGTTCTGGGCAATATCTTACAAGAGCTGAAAAATGTGCCAGAAATCTTGGCTTGAGCTTTGTACTGAATACACTACCAAGATCCTTCAGCTGGTTATCTTAATATATTCATGTTTTTATTTTTCAGATCAGGTCAAGGCTTAAATTAAAATTATAACTGTTTCAGGCTACCTCAAGCCTTTTTTTCAAATGGAAACACATGAACAGGACGCAAAGAAAATGGAGAATAAACACTTGGTGTCCAGACCTATTTATTCTGAAGATTCCTTCAGTGCTCATCATGAAATAGTAGAAAGAGATCACACCACAGCAGTGGATCACCTGAAACGGTTATGTGGGTAAGCAGAAACAACACTTACAAGTACAGTACATGTATTTGATTATCTTACCCAGTACTTTGTTAGGTTCTTAATTAAGCCACATTTGTCATTAGTCTGTGAAGGTGCAATTCTATCCCATCAAAACGTATTTCTAAGAAAGAAGCTGGCAGTAAACTGCTTGCATTTCCAGGAAATCCATGTTATCTTCTATTATCCAGTAGTATCATCCCACAAAAAGCAGTCCATTAAATTAAGTGTGAATGGGGCCACTCACCCTGCACGAGGGGGGTACCTGTCACCGTACACACACTCATCAATGACGGAGACCAGACGGGGACTGCGGTCATGTGAGAATCAAACATTAAGGCAGTTCCTTGACTTAGAGATGAGTGGTGTCACTGTGTGGCGTTCCTCTGAAAAGAGCTGTCTCATGTCACTACATACTGCTGCTTGATGTATGCTGCATTTAGGAGGGACACTGCCGAGCCCATGCCCTCTCCACCAGTCCAGTGTACCTCTGCCACCTCAGTCCCAGTAAAAGAATGGGGTCCCACCGTGCACCTAACGTGGACCTTATGCGTGCATATTGTTATCTCCTTGCTTCCTGTATTGGTTTGCCAGGTTAAGGGTCTCTGTAATGCAGGTTTGATCCTGGTTGCTTTGGGAAAGTGACCGCTGGGGAAGGAGCCAGGTCACTGACCCCCTCACTACTGGAAGGCCCGTCACTGACACCAGGTACCACGTTTCAATACTGGCTGCAATGTACCTTGCAATAAATGTTGGTTACCCATAGCAACCACATTACTCCTCCTGCTTGTCTTGCCGAGTAGACCTTTTGTAGTGGCTGTGCTCCATACTCTATCTGTGCTTTACTGACCCTAGTTCATTCGTACGCCGAGAACCATCATGCACACCTTTAAAGAACTTCAGACCAGGCTTAAAACTGTTGATGCAACTTTTACTTGAATTAACTGAATAGTACAGTCCAACATGAACAGTAACATTACAATGTCCCAGCTATCTCTAGCAGGCTGCCCAGGCATACCTCCATAAAGTAAAAGCACATCCTGTATTCCCTTAAACGTGCTTAGAACTGTATTGTATATCGTGCCTCCAGTAGGTCAGTCTTGCATGCAATGTCTCAGTCAATTTCTCATGCTGAAATGCACACTTTATTATACAGTCTGAAAACATATAAAGGGATAAAAGCAATGGGCTCAATTAAAGGTTTGCATAAGATAAATCATCTGTACGTGAAGCTGGATAGTTGTGCAGTAATAACCATAGATCCTACCTAGACAGATGACTTCAGCCTAGTTTCCTATAATAAGGGCTCCTGTCCTACTGATGGAGATGGTATATAGAGGGCCTTCAGCTGCTGGACTCTGACTGGCAACAAAGCTCCTGGATCGTGACCAGGATGCCAATTGACACTTCTGTGTGGGGACACAGCCGCCAGGCTGCGAGGAAGGAAATGGCGTCACTGGAGGCACACCAGTGGATTAGCAGAGACCAAGCAGGGATACTGGAGAGGAAGTCACCAGAATGTGCCAGAGTGGAAGCCAGGGCAGTGCTCAGGGCCAGATGTAATATTACAGAGCCCTGCTGGGTGAGGGACGGACCCGAAAGGAAGGCTATTGTGGGTGGAAGCTGATGGAACGCACACCAGTGCATACTCGTCTCCCTTTGACAACGTGCATTTGTGAGGTCAGGCACTGATGTTGGGCTAGAAGGCCTGGCTCGCAATCTCTGCTCTAATGCATTCCAAAGGTGTTCTTTCAGATTGAGGTCAGGACTGAGGTCTTTATGGACCTTGTTTGTGCACTGTGTGCAGTCATGCTGGAACAGGAAGGGGCCATCCCCAAACTGTTCCCACAAAGCTGGGAGCATGAAATTGTCCAAAATATCTTGGTATGCTGATGCCTTAAGAGCAGTAGTGAATTTAGGTTTTGTGCTGCCCTAGGCCTGACTGAGCTTGCGCACCCCCTAATTTAAATATGACCCACCCCTTCCTGTCAATGCCACACCCCTTTCTTTTAAAGATCCGCCCTGTCATCTTCATTGGAGGAGGACAGAGGGACGCCGCGGGAAGAGTACAGAGAGGCATGCGGCATCTTTTCATTTGGGGGATATGTGCTAGTTGCTTTGGGAGGGGAGGATCAGACCCCCCCTAATAGCACATATCCTCTCCCCTCCCAAAGCACCCAGCACATATCCCCTTACCCCCCCCCCCTCATCCATGTGTGCATCTGTTATCTGCCCCCTTCCCGGTTACTGTGTCCCCCTCCACTGTAAACAATACACAGACCTCAGAGCAGCAGCGCAGGGATACTGGAGAGGAAGTCACCAGAATGTGCCAGAGTGGAAGCCAGGGCAGTGCTCAGGGCCAGATGTGATATTACAGAGCCCTGCTGGGTGAGGGACGGACCCGAAAGGAAGGCTATTGTGGGTGGAAGCTGATGGAACGCACACCAGTGCATACTCGTGTCCCTCCTCTGTGGCTCCTTCTCCTCCTGGCTGTGTACACTAGAACATTGGAGCCGAGAAGGAGGAGGAGCTGAGGAGTGTGTGTGGCTGACAGTGGGGAGAGAGGTGGCGGCTGCTACGGAAAGCCGATCGCCGCTTGTTGGACCCCAGGTGGCAGATGTCCTGGGTGCCCATGCTAGCGCACTCTGGCTGCCAGTTACCGAAGCTCAGTGCCGGAACTTGTTGTGGACTCCGGGACAGTGGCGTCACTAGGTTTGGTGTCACCTGGAGCTGTAAAAATTGTGTCATCCCCCTTAATTTTTTGACTGGAGGCCCAGCGTTGGAGCTCATTATGGCGGTCAACAAGGCCTAGAGGTTATCAGGTTAGGCACTTCCTAATTGCTCAGTCCCTGGGAACAGTATGGATAATGGCCAACAGGCTCTCTTACCAGACCCGGTGAAACCGCAACAGTGATCCCTCCGGCTGGCTGTTCGCTCACTCTGGGTTGCCCAGGCTGACTCTGGTCAGTAGTGTAGCATGTCTGTACCCTGGCAGTGGCTTTATCTTTCTCCCCCTCTGGTGGTGCGGGTACAGCGTGGCTCTCTCTTTGGTGGTGCGGGAACAGTGTGGCTGGCTCTCTGGTGGTGCGGGTACAGCGTGGCTCTCTGGTGGTGCGGGTACAGCGTGGCTCTCTGGTGGTGCTGGTACAGCGTGGCTCTTTGGTGGTGCGGGTACAGTGTGGCTCTCTGGTGGTGCGAGTACAGCGTGGCTCTCTGGTGGTGCGGGTACAGCGTGGCTCTTTGGTGGTGCGGGTACAGCGTGGCTCTCTGGTGGTGCAGGTACAGAGTGGCTCTGTGGTGGTGCGGGTAAAGAGTGGCTCTGTGGTGGTGCGGGTACAGCGTGGCTCTTTGGTGGTGCGGGTACAGCGTGGCTCTGGTGGTGCGGGTACAGAGTGGCTCTTTGGTGGTGCGGGTACAGCGTGGCTCTCTGGTGGTGCGGGTACAGCTTGGCTCCCTCTTTGGCTTCCCCCAGCACAGTACTCTCTTTTTCTCCTCTAACACCCCCCTCAGCAGAGTGCATGCATGCTGGGGGCTGTAGCATGTCTGTGGACACACAGGGGCCACCACTCTTCAGGGACTACTTTTCCCATGATGCCCCCCAGAGTCTTCTGATTGGCCCTCTGCTGTGGCCAATTATGGGGAGGGAAACAGCGGTCAGGAAGCTGGGCGGCCGCACAGTAAAACCAATTAGAGCCGCTCTCTCTCTTCTCCCTTCGGCTGACAGAAAGGGGAGGGGGGGGCGAGCGGGGGAGATACACAGACAGCCCGCATCTCTCCTCTACCTGTCACAATGCTGCTGCTCAATTTGCCAGAGAACTCCCCGTTCGCCCCTTCCCCTTTCTGTCAGTCGAAGAGAGAGAGAGCGGCTCTAATTGGTTTTACCGTGCCGCCGCCCAGCTTCCTGACCGCTGTTTTCCTCCCCATGATTGGCCACAGCAGAGGGCCAATCAGAGACAGAATCACAGCTTTACGGAGGGGCAGCTTGACGGCACCCGGGACGCCACTGCACTGCTAAGCTGTACCCCCCAGATGGTGGCCCTGCTGTGCGGGAGTCGGGAAGAGGGCGCCGCTGCCATTTGGGGGGGGGGCGGCTTTTTGCCACCCCCCCCGCACAGTGCCACCCTAGGCCTGGGCCTTGTTGGCCTAGGCCAAGACACAGCACTGCTTAAGAGTTCCCTTCACTGGAACTAAGGGGCCAACCCCAACCCCTCAAAATCAACCCCACACCATAATTCTCCCTCCACCAAATGACTTGGACCAGTGCCCAGAGCAAGGTCCAAAAAGACATGGATGAGCGAATGTGGGTTGGAGAAACTTGACTGGTCTTGACCTCAACCCGATAGAACACCTTTGAGATAAATTAGAGTGGAGAATGTGAACCAGGTCTTCTTGTCCACATCAGTGCCTGACCTCACAAATGCGCTTCTGGAAGAATGATCAAACATTCCCATAGAATTTCCCATAAACCTCTGAGGGCTTCAAAGAACAGCTTCATTTATATTGAAATTAAATTAAACACAGGTGCACTCTGTTTACTAATTAGGTGACTTATGAAGGCAATTGGTTACACTAGATTTTAGTTAGGGGTATTAGAGTAAAGGGGGCTGATTACATATGCATGCCACACTTTTCAGATATTTATTTATAAAACAATTTGAAAACCATTTATCATTAACCTTTCACTTCACACGTATGTGCCACTTTGTGTTGGTCCATAAAATTCCAATAAAATACATTTACATTTTTGGTTGTAACATGACAAAATGTGGAAAATGTTAAGGGGTATGAATACTTTTAAAGGCACTTGAAATTTTCCATATTTTGTCATGTTACAATCAAAAATGTAAATGTATTTTATTGGGATTTTATGTGATAGACCAACACAAAGTGACATATATAAATATTTAAACTGCGCTAAAAAAATAAATGTCCAAAAACGTTTATATATGGGCATCAAACAAAGGCACTACGGATCTCCCAAACACCATAATGTATGAAAAACATATGAAAGATCAAATGAGGTGCCCAACCACAGTGGTAGTAAGTTGCGCTTACCAAACAGCAAGCAGTATAAACGGATGTCTTAAAACCCAGCCCGGGCCTTTTAGGTGTAGAAAATGCTTCCGCTCTGTCCAGGCTCAGGTCACCGTTCCCAACTTGCAAGCTTTTAAACGCAGATGGCTCAAAACCCAACTTGGAATCATAATGGATGGTAATAGGAAGTAAGGATATTCGCCCACTGTAGCCAGGGTATCCGTTTCCTCAGTGTGTAACCCAAAATGATTCCAAGTGATCTTTCATATGTTTTTCATACATTATGGTGTTTGGGAGATCCGTAGTGCCTTTGTTTGATGTCCATATATAAACGTTTTTGGACATTTATTTTTTTAGCGCAGTTTAAATATTTATATTGGACTTTTTTGTGTTGTCGCACTGTTTACTGCTGTTTTTTGGTTTATGTTTTATCTTTTCTAGCGTGGTTCTTTTTTATCTTATACAAAGTGACATATCATTGTGAAGTGGAAGGAAAATGATAAATGTTTTTAAATTTTTTTTTTACACATAAATATCTGAAAAGTGTGGCGTGCATTTGTATTCAGACCCCTTTACTCTGATACTCCTAACTTAAATCTAATGGAACCAATTGCCTTCAGAAGTCACCTAATTAGTAAATAGAATCCACCTGTGTGTAATTTAATCTCAGTATAAATATAGTGGTTCTGTGAAGCCCTCAGAGGTTTGTTAGAGAACCTTAGTGAACAAACAGCATCATAAAGGCCAAGGAACACACCAGACAGGTCAGGGATAGTTGTGGAGAAGTTTAAAGCAGGAGTTCTGACAAACTTATTTCTTTATTATTTCACGTGATCTCCTGAATAATCGTTTTTGTTTTTAAAGCCAGATCTCCATAATAATGTTTAGAATTATTTTTTATAGTCATTTTATTTTTATCAAGATCTCCTTTTTTTGATTATTTTTTATTTTTCAATTTTTTTCTAGTGATCTCCATCATTTTTTTTTTGTGTGTCAAGTTTCCACAACAACATTATTATCTTGTATTTTTAAAGCTCAAGGAGGTTGGTTGGTGTCCCTTGTCAATTTGACATTGTATTTTTGAAATGTACCTGCCTACTCTCAAACAAACTGTCCTATTTGAAGAAAAACACATAGGCAAGTATTTTCATATAAAAAAAATCTCCATTTATTCTGGCTCATAACAAAATAAAGAGGAAGGCAACGCTGGAGAAACTGCTTGAATTTGTGAAGCCTTTGTACCCCAGGGCACACATCAACTCTTTGTAAATAAAAATTGGTAGCCTGAGAAGTCCATATAATAGGGAGCACAATCTGGTCTAGGACTCCCAGAGATCAGGAACAGCAGCAGATGACATATATGTTCCCAGGCTGTGGTACTGCAACAGCCTGCGTCTTCTGTCAGACCAGACTGAACCCAGGCCATCATTTTCATGTCTTCCCTGCAGCCTTCCCTCCATGCTTCCCTGCAGGTTTCCCTGCAGCCTTCCCTGCAGCCTTCCCTGCAGCCTTCATTGGATGCTGTGGCTCTGGAGGTGGACTTGTGGCAGAAGGAGGAGGAGGAGGATGGGCGAGTGCACATATATGCATGTTATCAGTAATTTGGCCCCTCAACCCCTTATAAAGGGCCTGAAAAATAATCTTCTCACAGATGAGGTGTTGGCCCTCCTCCATTTGCTATCATTTTGCAGCTACATAGCAGCCATAGGCCTCTTCAGCGTTGGGGGGTGTTTTCAGGGCCGCATTAGCCTCCTTAATGAGGCCCAGTGCTGCCTCCTCCACGTTACTCCCCTTTCTGGCCCTTTTTGTTGTGAGGCAGAGGGGAGGCACCTGGGATTGGGTGAGGCTACTGGGCCTGGCCACCTCCTGGCTGACACTTAACCCCGCCTCCTCCTGTCTGCCACATTCCAGAGCTTCGTCCTGGCTGAGGTCTTCCTGTGCATGAAAAAGGGACATAGTTTTAGTTTTTGTTTCATCAATCACACACAATTTTCAGCTCATGACTGTTGAAAATTGAATGTTAATAAATAGAAAAGACTATCATTCTGAGCCCAGCATTTTTCATTCTTGTCACAATCATTTTTGGCCCCTACTCTCTATTGATATGTAAAACACTTTTTGTTAAATCATTCATTTGTTATCAATAATAACATCTAGTTAACAACAATAATTTTCGGACAATAAATATGTTAAAAAATACTATACCTGGCTCCAGCTGGGCTCCTCAACTTCTTCCAGGATGGAAGGCCCAGGTTGGTCCTCAGAAGCCTCAGCTGGGGTTGAGGGAAGGGTGGATGGAAGTGTAGAAAGTGATTCCATGGCTTCAGTCTGGTCTTCCAGAAACTGTATCCTGTTGTAGTACCACAGACTGGGTACCGACAAATACTTTCCTGCTGCTCCTGATTTCATGGAAGCCTGGACCTTAGTAAGCTCCTTCCTATACATGTTTCTCAAGCTACCAATTTTCTTATCCACAAACTCGATGTCTGAGTCGGGGACCTGCGTCTTCACAAATTGCAGCAGTTTCTCCAGCGATGCCTTCCTAGCTGGTTTATTTCGATATAAGGGATTTTAACCTCCCACAAATTTCTAATATCCCTGTATCTGTTTATGAACTGGCCCATGAATTCAGGGTCTTGGAATTGTTACATATTTGCCGCAAGACAAAACACAAGACAAAAACACTAATATCAGGCTATACTCTCCTAATCTTATCCCAATATAGTCCTCAATCTTGAATTAGTATAGGCCACTGATGTCCCAAGTTAAAATGTTACCTTCGTTAGAACGTTCGGCGCTTCCGGTCCTCCTTCCTCCGCACACAGATCGTACATACGACACATGCGTGTTAGCACTATATACACTGCGCATGCTTGAAACTCCGCCCACGTCGCCTGCCCCTGACATTCTTTCTAGGATATTCCCCATCCTTTCTCTTTTGTCGCAGTGGGAGGGGAACATGGCGGAGACACAGCAGGTGCGTAATAGTAGTAAGGAGGAGAGCCCGAAACGTCACGATCCCACAGGAGATTTAAGGTCTCAAACATGGCCTTTGTAGACATGGTGGAGATGGTGGACATCTGGAAGAGGGCCGACTATGATGGGAAGTATGGACCATACCTAAACTCAAATGTGAGAAAGGCCAAGATCATGTCTAAAGTAGTGAGAAGTCTGCACAGGAATTTTGGGGTATGACGATCCAAGGAGCAATTGAGAAAACGCTGGTCAGGCCTGAACTTGAGGGAGCAGGATCAGCACAGAAGGATCAATAAACTGCTTCTAAAAAGTATTTGTCTTGTGTCCCTATTATTATTATTACTTGCATGCTGCTCCCATGTGCTTTTCTTTACTGCTGTACAGTTTTAAATGGCTACTTCCATGTTCCTGGGCACAGTAATCGGTCGCAGTAAACATTCTTCGTTTGCCAACTAAATACAATGTTTTTGGCAGATACAGGGTTGACTACATTTTGTCATGCTAATTTGTATTAAAAGAAGTTTAGGACATTGTTGTCTAGATGTGTTTGAAGGAGATAATGGTGTGTAGTCGGGATTTAGACATCATAAAGCAAAAAACCAATGAGGTTGAACAAAAACTGAAGAACATGATTGATGTATTAGGGAGAATCTAAATACCAACAAAATGCCACCATTTTAGTTTTTTTTGACCAATTTTTAAAAATTTTGTTCGCATTTTAAAAGCCAAATTTTGAAGATGCACACAGTGTGTCAACATGTGCTATCTGCCATCAGGGGATATCAATGTACGCGTTTTGTAGGTGCAACCCCTTCCTCGCATCTCAAGTAGGTGAGAGGAAGTGGTTGCACCCCCAAAACACGTCCATTGATCCCCCATGATGGGAGATAGCACATGTTTACATTAGGCATGGGATCAGGAGGGAAATCCCCAGTTTGACTCTCAATTTGTGTGCATCTTCAAAATTTGGCTTTTACAGGGGTGACATCACCCCATCTGATGAAGGCAATATCAACACATTTTTGACACTATAATGTCTGATATTGCCTTCAGTTTTTCAATGTTGAACTTTGTAAGTTCCTGAGTTGTGTATGTTATGTTTTGAAACATGCCTGTTTATGTACTAAAAAAATATTTTCAAGGTAAAACTTTATAAAACCAAGATGTTGTTTTTTTTACCCAAAAATGTTTTATAATGCACGTGTGCATATGCACGGAGTAAAAGGTTTTATACTAAACAATGAGTGGCTTCTTCCAATGCTCAATACCAGTTTTTGTATTAAGTTGGTGTTTACAGTGACAATGGGGGTTATTTAATAATGGAAAAGCCACTTGGCACTACAAGTGCACTAGGAGAACCTAGGAGACAGCTAAAAGAAACACAAGCAGTAAATCAAAATCAAAATTTTATCAGATAAAATTTTTTTTCAAATAGAAAATATTTACAAATTTGCTGGCATAGCAATGGCCCCCCTACCCATAAAATAATCAACATATTTTTGACGCACTTCACAGGCGCTTTGGGGGGCAAACCAGGGCGGCCAGCTTCCAGGGCCGTCAGTGTATTTTCAGGAAGTCCGGCCTCAGGCCCAACTATGGCAACATAATTAGGAGCATTTCTCCTTAAAAAGTTGTGAAGTATGCAGCATGCTAGAACTATGTGGTGCAGTTTGTACTCCGTCATATTAATTGCCGTAAGAAATAGGCAGAACCAGCTGACCATTATCCCAAAGACATTCTCTACAACTCTTCTGGCTCTGGCCAGCCGGTAATTAAAAACCCTCTTCTCCAGGGTGAGGGTCCTCTGGGGTCCTCATCAGGTGATCACCCAGACCAAATGCTTCATCAGCGATAAAAACAAATAAGAGTCCTTCAATGTTCTCTTCCGCAGGTGGCAATCCCAAGCCACCACTCTGGAGACGTCGGTAGAACTCGGTCTGGGCAAAGACTCCACCATCCAACATCCGGCCACTTTTCCCCATGTCCACATATAAAAATTCATATGTTGCCGACGCCACCGCCATCAACGCGATACTATTGAAACCCTTATAATTAAAATAGTATGCCCCAAAGTGGGGTTGTGGTACGATGTGGACATGTTTCCCATCAAATGCCCCTCTCCAGTTAGGAAAGTCCCACCGCTGGGCAAACTGGGAGGCCACAGTTTGCCATTCCTGTGGCATTGAAGGAAACTGTGGAGTCAAAAAAGAAAAAAAAATATTAGTACTTTTGCACATAACATTGCAAGCAGATCAGACACAAACATTCTGGCCAACATCAGTATAACATTTATTTTAAGGAGTATTTAAAGACAAAAATATAAGGTGCACTTATTAGATTCCTCACCCCCTCTGATGGCCCATTGGAGAAATTTTAGGGGGGGTTATAAATGAGTTTGGGACCCCCCAAAAAAGCCTCTGGCACTCTACCTGAATTTAAGGACAACAATAGCATTTGGACACATTTTTAGGAGGTGTTTAGGGTAAAGCACTACTATGGAGCTGCCAAAATACATTGTTAAGTGACTAGGCTAGGTGTGTATGGGCCCAGGATAGCATGCTGGGGAGGTTAGTGAAGGCAAATATGCATGTAGGCCAAAAAAGGAGCATTAAAAGCTTGCAGCATGCATGAGGACAAAGAGGACGTTCACAGCATATTACAATCATGGTAATTAGGGAATGATGAAAGAAATACAATACATTAGCAAACATGAAATACATAGAATGTAATGTTAAAGGAGAAAACTTACCCTAATATAGTCCTTCTGCAGGACCTGAATGATGGCAGAACAGGTCTCTGGAATAATGATCCCCAGAGCCTGGGGGGAGATGCCTGTAGAGAACTTGAGGTCCTGTAGACTTCTCCCTGTCGTCAAGTACCGCAAAGTGGTGACTAGCCTCTGCTCAGGAGTGATGGCTTGCCGCATGCAGGTGTCCTGCTTCGTAATATAAGGGGACAGCAAAGCCAACAGATGGTGAAAAACGGGGTCCGTCATCTGGAGAAAATTCCTGAAATCATCAGGGTTATTCTCCTGGATCTCCCACAACACAGGCATATGACAGAATTGGTCACGCTGGAGTAACCAATTCTTCGTCCATTAACTCCTCCCCGCCCTGTTCATGGACTGGGCTTGAGTCAAAGCAAGAACCCCAACACCAAGCCCCTGCATAGCATGAACTCTACAACGAGTATGTAACCGCAACATGGCTTCAAAACGTCCGGCTGGTCAGAAAGAACTAACAGAATGCACTGAAGAACAGAAAGGCCTGTGAAGAGTGAGCTGAAAATCAGAAACGAGCTGACAAGAACGCACTGAAAAACAGATACGAACTGACTACACGCACTGAAAATTGTATACTCACCTTTCCGTAATTCTCCTTTCCTGACGCATCCCATGGCAGCACACACACTGGGTTGTGACTCCGTTCCCAAAACCTGGTAGGACTGGTTAGCTATAAGTCTTGAAAAGGAGCCTCCCCGCTGCATTCTCAATATCTATCACCTTAGACAGGTGGGTATCTGTGTGCTACCATGGGATGCGTCAGGAAAGGAAAATGACAGAAAGGTGAGTATACAATTTTCCATTTTTCTGACGCATCATGGCAGCACACACACTGGGAAATAACTCACAACATGGGTGGGTGCTTTGCAAGAAGATTTATTTTATTCACAGGATATGGAAAAATTAGCTTTAATGATCGATCGAAATTCAACCGTTGTTAACCGAGCCGGGTCTATTCTGTAATGAGACATGAACGTGGTTCTAGAAGACCAAGTTGCTGCTTTGCAAATCGTTTCCGGAGACACTCTACAATATGCTGCCCAAGATGTCGCCACTGCCCTGGTTGAATGAGCCTTTAGGTCGTTAGGTATTGGAAGAAGCTGGATTGCATACGCCCTCTTAATGATCTTTATTAGCCAAGAGGCTATTGTCCTGGAAGAAGCTGCCTGACCTTTCTTAGGGCCATGCGGTATAATTAGCAAGTTTTCTGTTTTCCTGAATGGGTTAGTAACCTCCAGATATGAAGAGATAACTGATTTAATATCTAGTGGATGTGGATCCCCTTGGCTAGTGAGTAATGCTGGTAAATTGATCTCTGGATTGAAGTAGAAAGCAGATGAATTGTTCAGGTGGTGTTAGAAGAATCCTATCAGGATAGAACACCAAATGGGGCTCTTTCATTGAAAGTGCTTGCAGCTCGGACACTCTTTTTGCAGAAGTTATTGCCACTAAAAAGGTTAATTTGAGGGTTAAGTTCCATATGGATATTGACACCAAAGGAGAGAAGGGTTCTTTTGATAAGCCTTCTAGAACTATTGTTAAGTTCCATGTTGGGAAGGTCGGCTTCCTGGGTGGTCTTATTTTCAAATATGCTTTTTGAAATTGAATTATGAGGGGATTGAAGGCCCATTTGATTCCCATCATGGCTGATAAGGCAGATATTTGAACCTTTAGGGTGCTTGAACTTAGACCTCTCTCCAGACCTAGTTGTAAAAATTCAAGAATTTGTGACACTGTATGAGAAAGTGGGTCCCAGGACTGTTCTTGTGCTAATGTAGTGAATCTTTCCCAAATTCTGTTATAAGTGCCGTTAGTCGACTTCTTCCTTGCCTATTGCAAGGTAGCCACCACCCTTAGAGAGCAACCTTGATCTAGTAGCCTCTCCCCTTCAACTTCCAAGACATTAGGTGTAATCTTTCTGGTGCTGGATGTAGGAACTGGCCCTGTGAGAGTAGATCCAGAGTTACCGGAAGGGGTAATGGGTCCTCTGTAATCAGTTGTAGGATGGTCGTGAACCACGGCCTCCTCGGCCAAAATGATATAATCACAGTGGATGTTGAGTTCCTCAGTCTGGCCAGGAACCTGGCTATTAGGGGATTGAAGGAAATATGTAACCTAGACGGAACCTCCACTGGTGATGGAGACAGTCGACCACTAGTGCTGTTGGATAGGTGACCCTCGCCAAGAACTTGGCACACTTATTGTTCATTGGGGTTGCTGGCAAGTCGATATCGGGAATGCCCCTGTTGTGTGTTAGAAGGGAAAAGGCTTGGTGACTTAGCGACCATTCGTTGTTCGAGATGAACATTCGGCTTAGATCGTCCGCAAGTTGGTTCTGCATTGCTGGGACATACACTGCTTTCAGGTCTTCCAAATGGATTCGGGCCTAGTTGAGGATAGGACGCACCTCCTGCATGAGGGCGCTGCTCTGGGTGCCCCCTGCCTTCGGATGTAATTCACTGCCACTGTATTGTCCATGTGTACTAATACACTCTTCCCTGTGAGGGATGGCCTTAACGGTAGAAGGGCCTGAAAGGCGGCCCTGAGCTCCAGAATGTTCAATACTACGCCCTGGGGGCGAAAAAAACAATGGCCTTGTACCGCCTGATCCTGGTAATGTGCTCCCCAACCTTGGAGGCTTGCGTCTGATGTGACTATTTCCAGATGAGGGGGCACAATGTGTCGATGATGGTTAAGGTTGCTGACTCGCTCCCACCACCATGCAGATTGTTTCACTGATTGGTTGATGAAGATTCGTTGATTCATTGATGTGCCATTCCATTGTTTCAGGAACAAGATCTGGAATGTCCTCGTATGCCACTGGGACCACCGGACCATCGGAAAGGTGGCAAACATGGATCCCAATATGCTGAGGCATGCCCTGGCAGATAAGTGGGTTGCTTCCAATAATCTTCTTATTTTCTGGACCAATGGTCCTATTTTTTCCTGAGGGAGACTCACCGTGTTGGCATTGGTGTTGAGTTCTGCTCCCAAAAAGATCATTGATTGGGTTGGCTCCAGACTGCTTTTGTTCCAATTTATTATCCACTCAAATTGATATAATGTGGAGATTAGTATTCCCAGATGTTGGAGAAGTAACTGTTGGCTGTTGGCCAAGAGTAGAATATCGTCGAGAGAGTGGTGGACTCTTAGTCCCTTCTCTATCAGATATGCTATCACTGGAAGCAGGATTTTGTGAACGTTCTGGGAGTCATAGATATCCCAAACAGGAGACTCTGGAATTGAAAATGTTGTTGTCCTATTGCAAACCAAAGGTATTTTTGAAAACCTGTGTGTATAGGAATATGGAGATAGGCGTTGCATAAATCTATTGAAAACATCCAGTCTTTTGTATTTATTGCCAGTAGTATAGACTGAAGCCTCTCCATTTTGAAAGATTCTACTAGGATCGTCCTGTTGAGGTTCTTCAGGTCTAGAACTGGTCGCAGGTCCCCTGTTTTTTTCTTCACGAGAAAGAGGGGGGAATAAAAGCCTTTGCCTTTCTGGTGCTGAGGAACTTCTACAACCGCCTGTTTTTGTAGTAACTCTAGTACATTATTAAGTGATTTCGTGCAGATAATGGTAATAATAAATAGCGTCAAATTCATATGTTTAAGTATTTCAGGAGAGTAATTAAATTATTATTGTAAAAATTAAAACAAGTGATGCATCCAGTGTCTATCTACAATATTAAGATGAAAATACTACAGTAATAACATCCTTATGTAAAATCACAGTGTTCTTCATAAATTGGTGACAGTGATGAATAAATAAATATGACCTAGTATAAATATAATATATATGCATGAAGTATAAATAACCTTATGTGGCTGTGCTCAATACAAATTCACTTTAAATGGTATAAAAACAAAATTGAGGAACAATATTATGAAGTCCAAAAACTAGTTTTGGATGGAGGATTATAAAGTTCTGTGCGTGTTAGACCAAGTGTAGGCGGTTGTTCCCAATATTCCTATTATGGCTCCTTTAGCAGTCAGGTCTCACAAGACTCTTACCTCAATGCTGGCTATGATATGCAGTACCTGCCGTCACCGCTGGGTGGGTCCTTTAGTTTTCCTGAATTGTGGTCATACCTCCTCTGGATGATGTATTACAACTCTGTTCCCTCAATGCTGGATGTGACATGCAGTACCCGTCGCCTCCACTGGGGGGATCCTTTGGTTTTTCTGAGTTATGATCGTGCCTCCTCTGGATGATGTATTATAGCTCTGTTTCCTTTCCGATTATTGCGATCTGTACTCATGTAGTGTGGGGCGGTACCTCAATGGAGAGGGGACCGGGAGAAGAAGGGACCTCTGATAGTGCAGTATGTTAGGTAATTTAAAAAACAGATTTATTAAAAAGCATATACTCTTACACAAGGAAAGGTTTAAAAACACAGGGAACAAATTAGGCGTTGTTCCTCGCCTTCTCACGTCACTTCCGGTTGTGGCTCTATCCGGCCAATTCCTACGTGTTACGTTGTTTCACACAACTTCATCTGGGGACTTCATCTGGGGACTTCCTGATGACGCACACTATGATGCGAAACGCGTAGAGGCTGCTGCGAGATTTTGCACCACGTGAGCAGGAACGTCCGTAGCTGGTGGAGATACGAACGATAACGAGATTTTGCACCACGTGAGCGGGAACGTCCGGAATGCCCGTAGCTGGTGGAGATACGAACGGGAACGAGGGGTGAAGCGCAAGCCGGATGCGGGGACACTCACATCACACACAGGCTGACCACGCTACTGAATGACACCCATCCCTAACTGCTGGAATAGCTTAGTGCCGGCTCGAGGGCACTTTTAAATGTGAGTGTACACTTTTATATTTATGATAATAAATAGTTTTAAATGCATTGCGCAATGATCGTTGTCCATATACTTTATATGAGGAATATCAAAGCTCAAGCATAGCCGGTGGGGAACGAGAGTAAGGTGGAGTGGTTATCCCATTGATGAACCAAAGGCGTATCCTAAAAGAAATATCTGGTGAGTGGCCGATCTAGAAGGTGGTGGTGTGTCACTAAGTCACAAATGAAAATAGAAGATACACAGCAGCACATTAAGAGGAAAATTTGTACTTTTTTGCACAAGGACTTTGTGATATATATTTTGCATGACAGCAATGTTGATATACTAATTGGTGATTTATGCTCAGCGTATTGTTAAGTGGAATTTAACACTTGGAGGGGAGATTTTTAAATTCCTTTATTTGCACAGTAATCAGGAAAGTAATCTATAAATATGAGTGGTGTATGGTAAAAGAGTAGCGCACTCACACACAATAATTATAATCTTTAGTCCATTCCGTAGAATGTTTTTTTTTAATGCAGCAACTCTAACAGGAGTTAATAAGGGCAATTAAGCAAAAGTTTTTGTTGCGCCGGTGACACACACATATTGACTAACTGGTTCTGTGGCTGACACATGTAGAATTGATTCATTTACAGATTCTCTGATTATATTCAATACTTCCAATTCATCCAATTCATTTTCCCTAGTTGCTTCTTCTGCACATGTCTGGCAAGCTAACTTATTAGGAAGGGCTTGCGCTCTACATATCTAGCAGGCATTAGCTGCAGGTGGGGTACGGTGGTCGTGCTGTGTTTGGTGGGAGGATGACGATTTACTGTGATGGTGGGAGGAGGCTCTTGACAGGCTCCTTCTAGAGTGTGAATGCCTTGAAGGGGATCATTCTCTACGTTTGGAGTGAGATGATTTTGACGACCTGCCAGGGCTATCAAGATAAAGTGATATTAGTGGCATGGCTCTCTTTTACTCCTCTTCACTACCTACCAAAACATGATGCCTCTTACCTTACTGGCTGTGGATGGTCTGCTGGGGCAGTGGCCTCCATGAGCAACAGACGGAGTGTATCTGGGAAGGGAAGGGTTAACCCGTGAAGCTCAGTGCAGTGCAGGCACATATGCAAAAGAGCAACTGAAAAAGTATAGTCTTACCAGGTCAGAGGGCTTAATCAGAAGTGGTGGCAGCAGTAGCAGATGAAGAAAATGCAGAGTGCGAGCGTGAGTGATCATCTGTGCAGCCGTACAGCATAATAGCCATTTTTAAATAGACCGCCGTCGCGGCAGGAGGTCACATAAGCATTGTGCATACGCCGTAGTGATTTGCGGCACCCGACGCCATCTTTGAGACTGGTGAATGCCGTACACCACCTCCGTGGTCGGCACGCATTTCACCCGACGGTAGCGACAACCAGAGCAACCAGAAGTAGGAGAAAGTCACGTGACCAGGTACCCATCAGTGCCCACCTATCAGTGCCCATCAGTGCCCATCGGTGCCACCTATCAGTGCCACCCATAAGTACCCATCAGTGCCACCCATAAGTACAAATCAATTCCACCTACGAGTGCCCACCAGTGCCGCCTATAAGTGCCCACCAGTGCCGTATACCAGTGCCACCTATCAGTGCCCATCAGTGCCACCTATCAGTGCCCATCAGTGCCGCCTATCAGTGCCCATCATCAGTCCCCATCAGTGCCACCTCATTGGTGCCACCTCATCAGTGCCCATCAGTGCCGCGGTATCAGTGCCCATCAGTGCAGCCACATCAGTGCCCATCATTAAAGAAGAAAACGTACTTATTTACAAAAAATTTTAACAGAAACAAAGAAAAACTAGTTTTTTTTCAAAATTTTCGGTCTTTTTTTATTTGTTGTGCAAAAAATAAAAACCGCAGAGATGATCAAATACCACCAAAAGAAAGCTCTATTTGTGGGAACAAAATGATAAAAAATGTGTTTGGGTACAGTGTAGCATGACCACGCAATTGTCTTTCAAATTGCAACAGCGCTGAAAGCTAAAATTGGCCTGGGCGGGAAGGTGTCCAAGTGCCTGGTAATGAAGTGGTTAAAAACTTAACTGTAAGAAGTTTTATTTTACAATTTTTCAATATTATGCCCAATGCCACCTCCTCTCTGTCTCTCAGACCATCCCTGTATTTGAGTAATGATTTAGGGAAGCACAGAGATCAATGAAGACTTGTATTCTTTTAGCGTTGTTGGGGCAGGAACTTCTGGAATAAATGATAAAACAGAGTATGCAAAGCTCATACGGGAAAACACATCTGGTATTACGTCATTGCAATTAAAAAATAATTAACCTTTAGAATTCCTCACGCAGCAAACATGCAGAAAGTAGCAGAGTAACAATCATTGATAATACAAGTTTACTCTTTGCCTATATCAGTTGTAAACATTTGCGTAAGCTTCATCTTGATAGCGTATGATTGCCTTCTTTACTAGAGCCTAGAAACATTGTCAGAATTCTAGCCCTTCCCATGCTACTAAAAATGTGTTTTTGTCAATTTTACGTTTGGAGGTGTCACTTCTTGTACTGACAGGTGAGGTGAAACCACCTCCCCATAGTAACACAGACAGCAATAAAAATTAGAGGATCTAGTGAGGGAAAAAAGTATTTGATCCCCTGCTGATTTTGTACGTTTGCCCTCTGACAATGTGGCCAAACTGTTAAAATACACCTACACCTGAAATTATAGACTGGTAATTTGACCATTTTAACAGTGAGAGACAGAATAACAACAAAAATATCCAGAAAAACGCATTTCAAAAAAGTTATAAACTGATTTGCATTTTAATAAGTGAAATAAGTATTTGACCTCTTCGCAAAACATGACTTAGTACTTGATGGCAAAACCCTTGTTTGCAATCACAGAGGTCAGACGTTTCTTGTAGTTAGCCACCAGGTTTGCACACATCTCAGGAAGGATTTTGTCCCACTCTTTGCAGATCCTCTCCAAGTCATTAAGGTTTCGAACCTTCAGCTCTCTCCACCTATTTTCTATGGGATTGGCCACTCCAGGACCTTTAATGGGCTTCTTCTTGAACTACTTCTTTGTTGCCTTGGTGGTGTGTTTTGGGTCATTGTCATGCTGGAATACCAATCCGTGACCCATTTTCAATACCCTGGCTGAGGGAAGGAGGTTCTCACTCAAGATATATATGACAGTACATGACCCTGTCCATCCTCTCTTTGATGCAGTGAAGTTGTCCTTTCCTCTTAGGAGAAAAACACCCCCAAAGCATAATGTTTCCACCTCCATGTTTGACGATGGGGATGGTGCTTTTGGGGTCATAGGCAGCATTCCTCCTCCTCCAAACATGGCGAGTTGAGTTGATGCCAAAGAGCTCAATCCTGGTCTCCTCTGACCACAACACTTTCACCCAGTTCTCCTCTGAATCATTCAGATTTTCATTAGCAAGCTTCATACAGGCCGGTACATGTGCTTTCTTGAGCAGGGGGACCTTGCGGGCTCTGCAGCATTTCAGTCCTTCATGGCGTAGTGTGTTAACAATTGTTTTCTTGGTGACTATGGTCCCAGCTGCCTTAACATCATTGACAAGATTCTCCCATGTAGTTCAGGGCTGATTCCTCACCATTCTTATGATCATTGAAACTCCACAAGGTGAGATCTTGCATGGAGCCCCAGACCAAGGGAGAGTGACAGTTATTTGTGTTTCTTCCATTTGCGAATAATCGCACTAACTGTTGTCGCCCTCTCACCAAGCTGCTTGGCGATGGTCTTGTAGCCCATTCCAGCCTTGAGTAGGTCTACAGTCCTGTCCCTGACATCCTTGGACAGCTCTTTTATCTTGGTCATGGTGGAGAGATTGGAATCTGATTGATTGATTGCTTCTATGGACAGGTGTCTTTTATACAGGTAACAAGCTCAGATTAGAAGCACTCCTTTCAAGAGAGTGATCCTAATCTCAGCTTGTTACCTGTATAGAAGACACCTGGGAGCCAGAAATCTTGCTGATTGATAGGGAATCAAATACTTATTTCTCTCATTAAAATGCAAATCAATTTATAACTTTTTTGAAATGCGTTTTTCTGGATATTTTTGTTGTTATTCGGTCTCTCACTGCTAAAATAAACCTACCATTAAAATGATAGACTGATCATTTCTTTGTCAGTGGGCAAACATACAAAATCAGCAGGGGATCAAATACTTTTTTCCCTCACTGCAGTAACACAGACAGCAATAAAAATGAGACAGGGGATCTAACCACAAATAAAAATTTGAGCTGGATTGGGATTATTATTATTATTATTCAAGTTTTTTATCGCACCAATACCAGTGCTTTACAAAATGGATTGAGACGGTAAAGTTACAATGCAATTCAATAAAAAAAGACCTTGATCATTAGGGCTTACAATCTAAAAGCTTCAAAGTTTTTTTTTTAAGTGTCATAATATTGCATAATGCCACATACACGCGAGCAGAATGTCCTTTTCATCGTCTATTCCGATCGTGTGTAGGCCTCATTGGACTCTCATTTTGGAAAATTCTGACAGGCCTAGAAATGGAACATAAATATTTGAGACGGAACCAATTCCTATCGGGAAAACCGCTTGTCTGTATGCTGTTCCGACAGACCAAAAACGACGCATGCTCTGAAGCAAGTACGAGACGTAAGCTATTGGCTACTGGCTATTGACCGTCCTTTTTCTAGTCCCGTCGTACGTGTTGTACGTCACCGCATTCTGGACGGACAGACTTTGGTCGGACTTTGGTTTGACCGTGTGTAGGCAAGACTGCTTGAATGGAATTCCATAGGAGTTACGACGGAGAGTGTGTACGCGGCATTAGGGTATATTTTGCATAATATTAAAAACATCAAAAATAAGTAGAATATTTTGGTGGCACATTTACATTATGTACCATATCCTGTGTTGCCATAGTTTTCCACATTCATAAAATATGAATAAATTACTACAATTATTAGGGCTGCAGATGGTATTTAAAGAGGTAATTCTAGATAAAACAAGCAATGTACTTCTTAAGAGATGTATATAAAATAAAAAAAAACATTATTTCTTTATAACATTTAAGAGCCTAAAGAACATAAAACAAATATAAAAAAAAAGTCTCAGCGCGCTCACAAATGATCACAATGTTCTCTGTGATTTTCATTTGTCAGCTATATTTCTAGAAAAAACATGCTAGGTGATCCTCCCAGAAACTCAGCTTGCATGTCGCTTCGATTGGGTGACACCACTTGCCACTGTTCCACTGAAATGCCAATTCAACGTGGTCACCCTTTTCATTTTTAATTATTTACTAGTATTCTTTAGAGCACAAGTGTCAGACTAAACATCATACAGTGAAGCCGCCCATACTGTGGATGGATAGGAATTTGGCCAGTTCAGCAGGGACCTGCTAGATTTCGAATCCATGCATGGGCAGGCTGGTTGTACACAAGTTGATAGACTTGTGTACGACAAGCCTATTGAACATTTTTCTCTCATTCAAAGCTGTTGGCTATAACCTTAGTTGTGGCTTTAGGTGTCAGAAACCATGAAATCAGACCGAGACAGAAGTACTTTTAAATCACACTTGTTTAATAATAAAAGTAAATAGAACAAATGTAGTCAAAAGATAGCCAGAGTTCAGGAACCGGAACAAATAGTCAGAAAAGCCAAACGTCAGGGAGCTGGAGATGAGTGTAGTAAAACAGCAAGAAGAATCTGGAGCCAGAAGGGATATCAGCCAAGCAAGTCTTTTAACAGGAATGCAGGAGAGCGTCTCTGTGATGCTGAATAAGACGAAGGCAGAGATCCTCTGGACTGGACGGCTTAAGTAGGCAGGACTGATGAGCAGGATATCATCAACAGCTGAGTAACTGTGGAGAGATAGGAGCTGGCAATTAGCTGACAGCTGAGCGGCCAGCTCGGAGAAGGAAGGGCTGAGCCCAGCCCTGACATTAGGCTGGCCATACACAAGTCATTTTCTTCTTCTTCTTTTCATTCAACCAGTGGGTTGTCTCATTCCACTGCTGGAATACAGGAGAACATGCTGACGTACCCAAAATCCACAGAGTACCATGACCTTTCAATAACCCCTCCATTTCACACCTCCATTGCTGGAAGAACACTCAAAGAATCATGGGAGATATAGTTTCTGTAGCTAGCTGAATGTCAAAGAGGAATAATGTGTGGACATGGCAGCTAACTACACCTTTACTGGAAGTGTCTGGAAACATCAATGCTGCATTACCAAAAAATCACAAAGAAATTAGGCTGGAGTTGGCTACAGAAAGAGGTTTTGCAATTGATAAACATGGCGGGTGGACTTCTTTGTTAAAGCTTTTGGTAATATAATAGGAAAGAAGGTTAAAGAATATGTTACCCCAACATTTCATACTCCAGATATGTGTCTGCTGTACCAGGTATTTGTGTTAAAAAGTATCCTGTTCTCTTTGTATAGCTCCTTTGTGTGAAATACCTGGCGATCCTGCCAGCCCCCTTGCTTTCCCATTTCAAACTGACCATGCTAGATATGACAGCACATCCAACCCAGCTTGGTCAGTTTTCTGGCTGTCCTGAGAGCACAGCCTACCTCTCCTCCAGTGATCAGATTTGTGTTAACATGCCCCACCACATGCCATTCACTGGGAAGATCAGTGTATTGCTGCATCTCCACCCCTAGCTTTCTATGTCCCTTATTCAGCTGAGAACAGAGATTGTGATCACCCTTAGGCTTGGTTCACACTGGAACCACTGTGGATCGCACAGGAACGCTGTGCGCCCCCATTCTCCGGTTCAGGGATGAATCAGGGCCAAATATTTGCCTGAATTTGGCCCTGAAACAGAGCCAAAGACGCACAGTGTTTCTGTGCAGTGTGCTCCGCAGCCACCCCAGGAGTATGTGAAGAGCCAGTCACATTCCCCTGCTTTTTTTTAGACATATACAGGAGTATTTTGCCTTTAATTTCTATTTTAAACAGAATATATTGTTTGTATATATAAAGCATATACACTATATTGTCAAAAGTATTGTGTCACCTGCCTTTACACGTACATGAACTTTAATGGCAACCCAGTCTTAGTCCATAGGGTTCAATATTGAGTTGGCACACGTTTTGCAGCTATAACAACTACAACTCTTCTAGGAAGGCTATCCACAAGGTTTAGGGGTGTGTCTATGAGAATATTTGACCACTCTTCCAAAAGCACATTTGTGAGGTCAGGCACTAATGTTGGACGAGAAGGCCTGGCTCAGTTTCTCCACTCTAATTCATTGCAAAGGTGTTCTATTGGGTTGAGGTCAGGACTATGTGCAGGCCAGTCAAGTTCCTCCAACCCAAACTCGCTCATCCATGTCTTTATGGACCTTGCTTTGTGCACTGGTCCAAATCATTTGGTGGAGGGGGGATTATGGTTTGGGGTTGTTTTTCAGGGGTTGGGCTTGGCCCCTTAGTTCCAGTGAAAGGAACTCTCTTAAGGCGTCAGCATACCCAGACATTTTGGACAATTTCATGCTCCCAGCTTTGTCCTGTTACAAAATGAAATGTCTGTTCACCAGTGCAAAAAGCAAGTGTACTATGTGTGCTGCTTTTGCATGGACACAAAACCCATTCCTTTCCCCCTGCCAGAATGGAGATCTGCCGAGCACGCGCAGATTGGCTTCTGCTGTGAGTATCAACAGTAGGAGTGAGCCGCCAGAGGCGGGCGCACGCCCCCTGTAGGCAGAAGTGCAGAATCACGTATATATATATATATATATATATATATATATATATATATATATACACGTGATTCTGCACAGAGGGGCCGCATGTAGCAGTATATCTGCTATGGGCCAGTCCTTAAGCAGTTAAAGCTGGTCATACACTATTTTTGTTGTTCTACAACAATTCAACTAATGAAAGGCCTCTACCTCCATCAGCACCAATGTCCTTTGGCATTGCATTTGTGGCTGATGATCAAATTTTTTGGGAAAATGGATACAATATATTTTGTTAATGAACAACAGAGTTTCCAACCCTGTTTGTTTGACAGGAACGAGGGGGTTGCCTTTTCAACCTATGTGTCTTGCCAGCTGAAAGTATGTTTTTTTTATAGTCCTTATGCGAACTGTAAATACATGTTATGATATAGTCATAGCAAACTGTTATTATGTTTGACTAAAATGAGTCATTTTGACTTCCATTGTAGATGTTCCTCTCAGAAAGCTAAGAGGATTGCCTTATCTTTCTTCCCTATTATTTCCTGGCTCCCCGCTTATCGATTTAAGGAGTGGATTCTCAGTGACATCATATCAGGAGTTACAACAGGGCTTGTAGCTGTATTACAAGGTGAGCTCGCCTTACGCAAACACATTAAAAACATTTTAGAAAACATTTGCAGGCACATTCACCCTGCTGCTTGTCAAAGGACCCTAAAACATGTTAACAAAAGAGGATGTGACAATCTACATGTCCGCCACTTGAGCAGATTGTGGCACATAAGTCCCCTCTCCTTCTAAAAGGGGGTGCTATAGAACCCGGGCCTGTCAGCATTAAGTCTGGTTCTTTTACAGAAGTGCATATTTTTTGGCAACCCCTAACAAAGAATGAACAAGTTTAAAAGCAATATTAGTTGATATATTCACAGCAGAGAGGTGCATGTTCGCTGGGGATACTAGCCTGTCTGCTTGGTGTCCTGGGCTAGTAACATCAGAAAGGGGGCAAAAAAAAACAATACTAAGCTGCCACATTTCCAGTTTAACAATTACTGCTAAAAAGCTGGTGCTTATATGCATAATACATTATAAATACAAGAAATCTTAGGCAAATGTCAGCAAATGGGCACTTGGTGAATAAGCAGTAATATATCAGCTAGGAAATTTTCCAGTGAATTTTTATAAATTTGCCTCAAGGTTTTATAATTAGCCAAAGTGCATTTACAAAAAAAAGTCCAATATTTTTCTCCCACTAAAATATTCGGAAATTAAAATATCCTATGAAACATATATCCATGATATAGAGCAGGGTTTCTCAACCAGGGTTCCTTCGGAGATTGATAGGGGTTCCTTGAGCAATGAGCAATTTCTGCCTTTTCGATAAGTTCCCACTGACACCATTGATCTTTTTAGCCATATGTAAGGGGGTAACTCTTCCCAATGACCACAAGTGTAAGCAGCATTCTTCTCACTGACCATCACACTAATTTATCACGAGTTGTAGATGTAGTAATTTTTATTAGGGGTTCCCTGAGACTGAAAAGTTAATTTAAGGGTTCCTCTATTGGAAGGCTAACTCCACTTTTTGGATCATGTTACATAGTACACCTGTATTTATGGTGTAACATATAACATGGGGAAAACTGGACCCTTCCCCAACTCCCAAATCTTCCCCACCCCAGCAGCATGTGAGGGTTCTTCTCCCTCTGGAGCAGCTGTCACTTTTGAAATTTGCAGCTTTGGGGGGCTCTGCCTACACAGCCACATCATTTGTTACCGTTGCCAACGTGACATACAGACTTGCAGTTCCAAATAAATTGTGGCACTAGTCCATTGACTGTTCCTCCAGCTCTCCAAATAAAAGCCCATACCCTGTATGGGAAGAGAGCTAAGGGAAGTCTGTAGCAGCCTGGCATTGCACTCATGATCCACTGATTGTGCTTGCAATGATTTGCAGGGTAATTTGCAAAAACATAATAAATGCTATTTTTTTACTTTTTTACTTTTTTTATTTTATTAATGGACTTATCCTTCAAATACAGACATTTCAGAAATACAGGTTTTAGGGCTGTTTCACACCAGATGCAGTCCAGTGCATATTTTTTCTGCATCAAAAATGCATGCACAATGTTTTCCATGTATTCCAAAGGCCCTAGTTCACACCAGTGCCGTCAGTTCCAGAGAGTTTCAGGTGCAGAAAAAAAAGGAGAACACGCTGCATTTTTTTCTACACAGAACTGTACTGGAAAATGCATCAAAAATGCACCAGCATGAAGTGTGGTGTCAACTGTAAGAAAAAACACATCCGGAACGCATCTGGAGTGCATGTTAGTGCAACTGTCTGTCAATTGCAAAGACATCTATAAACAATTTCCCTTTAGTAGTAGGGATGAGCCGAACAACCCCCCCCCCCCCCGTTCGGTTCGCACCAGAACTTGCGAACAGGCAAAAAATTCTGTCGAACGTGCGAACACCATTAAAGTCTATGGGGCACGAACATGAAAAATCAAAAGTGCTAATTTTAAAGGCTTATATGCAATTTATTGCCATAAAAAGGGTTTGGGGACCTGGGTCCTGCCCCAGGGGACATGGATCATTGCAAAAAATAGTTTTAAAAACAGACGTTTTTCGGAGGCAGTGATTTTAATAATGCTTAAAGTAAAACAATAAAAATTTAATATTCCTTTAAATGTCATGCCTGGGGGGGTGTCTATAGTATGCCTGTAAAGTGGCGCAGTTTTCCCGTGTTTAGAACAGTACCACAGCAAAATGACATTTCTTAAAGAAAAAAAGTCATGTAAAACTGATTGCGGCTGTAATGAATTGTCGGATCCCTTCAATATAGATAAAGCTCACTGAAAAAAATGGCATGGATCCCGCCCCCAGTCCATTGCCAGGCCCTTTTGGTCTGGTATGAATATTAAGAGGAACTCCAAACCAAAATTTAAAAAACAATTGCGTGGGGGTCCCCCCAAAATCCATACCAGGGCCTTCAGATCTGGTATGGATATTAAGGGGAACCCTGCGCCATTTTTTTTTAAAAATGGCATAGAGGTCCCCCTAAAATCCATACCAGACCCTTCAGGTCTAGTATGGATTTTAAGGGGAACCCTGCACCAAAGAAAAACCTGGCAAAAACGCAACCTGGCATGCCGCAGTAGAAGAGGGGGGATGAGAGAGCGCCCCCCTTCTGAACCGTACCAGGCCACATGCCCTCAACATGGGGGGGTGCTTTGGAGTCGCTCCCAAAGCACCTTATCCCCATGTTGATATGGACAAGGGCCTCATCCTCACAACTCTTGCCTGGTGGTTGAGGAGCCTGCAGGCGGGGGGCTTATTGGAATCTGGAAGCCCCCTTTAACCAGGGAACCTCCAGATCCCGCCCCCCCATGTGAATTGGTAACGGGTACATTGTACCCCTACCAATTCACAAAAAAAGTGTCAAAAATAGTAAACATGACAGGAGACACTTTGGGACAAGTTCTTTATTAAAAAATAAAAAAATAAAAATGTCCTGTGATGTAAATCCATCTCACGCCGCCCGCTGAAGCGAAAAAGAAAAAAAAAGCAACAGCTCCACCTCCATGGAAGGCTCCCGCACACTACACGCTTGTCGCTTTGACAGCTGTTAAATAGATGAGGGCGGGGCCACTCTGTGACGTAAACGGGTGACCCCGTCTTCCTCTGACATCATGTGACATCAGGGGGGCAGGGTCACCTGTTTACGTCACCGGGTGGCCCCTTCCTCAGCTATATAGCAGTTGTCATCAAGAAGAAGCGTGCAGTGTGTGGGGACCTCCATGGAGGTGTTTTTTTTCTTTTTGCGGTTTGTCGGGTGGCGTGAGATGGACATTTTTATTCATTTATTTTTTAATAAACGACTTGTCCCAAAGTGTCTCCTGTCATTTTCACTATTTTTGTCACTTTTTTGTGAATTGGTAGGGGTAGGGGTACCAATTCACATAGGGAGGGGGCAGGATCTGGGGGTCCCCTTGTTAAAGGGGGCTTCCAAATTCCGATAAGCCCCCCACCCGCGGACCCCCACAACCACTGGGCAAGGGTTGTGGGGATGAGGCCCTTGTCCCCATCAACATGGGGACAAGGTTCTTTGGGGGCTACTCCAAAGCATCCTCCCCATGTTAAGGACATGAGGCCTGGTAAAGCTCAGGAGGGGGGGCGCTCTCTCGTCCCCCCTCTTTTCCTGCAGCCTGCCAGGTTGCATGCTCGGATAAGGGTCTGGTATGGATCTTGGGGGGCCCTATGCCATTTTTTTTTAACTTGGCGCAAGGTTCCATTTAATATCCATACCAGACCTGAAGAGCCTGGTATGGATTTTGGGGGGACCCCCACCCAACTCTTTTAAAAAAATTCGGTTCGGGGTTCCTCTTAATATTCATACCAGACCCGAAGGGCCTGGTAATGGACTGGGGGGGACCCCATGCCGTTTTTTTCAATGATTTTTTTTGTATTGAAGGGATCCGACAATTCATTACGCGTTTTAAATGACTTTTTTCCTTTAGAAATGCCATTTTGCTGTGGTACTGTTCTAAACACGGGAAAACTGTGCCACTTTACAGGCATACTATAGACACTCCGCAGGCATGATATTTAAAGGAATATTTCATTTTTTTTGTTTCACGTTAAGCATTATTAAAAACGTCAGTTTTTAAATCTTTTTTTTGCATTGATACATGTCCCCTGGGGCAGGACCCTGGTCCCCATACACTTTTTATGGTAATAACTTGCATATAAGCCTTTAAAATTAGCACTTTTGGTTTTTCATGTTAGTGTCCCATAGACTTTAACGGGGTTCCGCGGCTTTTAAATTTGCCGCAAACACTGCACAATGTTTGTTGTTCGCCGAACGTCCGAACAACCAAGGTTCGGCCCGAACTTAGGCTCGGGCCAAACCGTTCGCCCATCTCTATTTAGCAGTTTCAGTGATCAGGATTGCTGTGTGTTTTGGCAATATGCAGGCAGTTTTTTCTCAATAACACAACCTTGATTTAGAACCGTGCTGTCACATTTTTAAAAATTGTAACTTGTGTTTGTGTTTAAGGTTTGGCTTATGCACTTCTTGCGAATGTCTCACCTGGCTATGGATTATATACATCATTCTTCCCAGTTGTAGTCTACTTTTTCTTAGGAACCTCCAGACATATATCAGCAGGTAAGTTACATGACAACATAATATTAGAGATGTTGGGTGATAGGTATGCGAGAGGGGCCACTCGCCCTGCGTGGAGCGTGCTCATAAATGGCCAGGGAGGGACTACTGTTATGTGAAAGTCCAACATTAAGACAGTTCCCTGAATTAGAGATGAGCAATTACACTGTGTGCAGTAAAAGAGCATAATTAATCTAGAAAATGTGCTGTCTCATGTCACTGCACACTGTAACTTGATGTACTGTATGTTGCATTAGGAGGGATGCTGCTGAGCCCATATCCTCTCCACCAGCTCAATGTACCCCTATTACTTTACTCCTAGTAACAGAATGGCGTCCCGGCGTGCACATAGCATGGACCTCATACGTGCACTTGTTAACACCTTCCTTCTTGTACCCATGTAACTACATTGCTTTTCTGCCTGACTTACCAAGTAGGCTTCTTGTTGTAGCAGCTGGGCTCCATACCCCACACCTGCTTTACAGACACTGGTTCTTTTGATATGCCAGAACCAACATGCACCCCAATGAATAACCGCAGACCAGGCCCAGAACAGTTGTTGCAACTTAACTGAAGAACTTCATAATACAGTCCAACATGAACAGTGGTATTATCATAGTATCCCTAACTACCGCTAATTGGCTGCCTAGGCGTACCTCAGAAAGGTAGAAATCCATTATGGTGTTCTCCATGTCTTGGATGTTCTTTGGGACCCTGGTGACCCCAAGGGACTGCAAGGTGCAGCAGTGCTTCTCTAATGCAATCACGGCATGTGTAGCGAAGAGGGGAACAAGTCAAGAGCCCTGAACCTCAGCCTCCTCCCTTTTTATATCATAAGTTGGCAGACTTGATCCAAAAAGCCCAGCAACTGAAGTAATCACATTAACTCTTTCCCCCCTCAGCCTGAGCCAGCCACTAACTGACTAATACACATGTGTGCAACCTGCCTACAGGTATATATTGTATACATATATAATACACAGGTTGAAATGTCTGATCATTTCTATCATACTTTATCTTTTTAGGCCCTTTTCCTATTGTGAGCCTGATGGTTGGCTCAGTTGTAGCTAATCTTGTACCTGAAGATAAATATGGAAATACAAACTCCAGTATCACTAACTCTACTGCTGAAGGTTTACTGAATGATGAACGTATCATTGTAGCAGCATCTCTAACATTCCTGGTTGGAATTATTCAGGTCTGTATGGTCATAAAACAATAATTTCCAAGTAAGTGCAATATTAAAATGTGCCCTGATAGATCAACCCTTGATCCACAACCCATTTTAGAATAGATTAACTTAAAATGTATGTGTATCAAAACTTTTCATTTTAGGTAGCACATGGAAGGCCTAAAACATATTTAGTTGTTTTGCCACCTGTTTCCCCTTGTAGAGATTTCCCTTCTCTTCCTGTCCCAAAGACATAACAGAAAGTAGGAAAAAAACTTCAAAGTGAGTGAAAGCACTTCAGATGCCCATGGGAAGATTTCCCCCTGCTTCCTTTTCTGGTTAAACTCAAACTTTTGTTTGTTTGTTTTTACTTCACTTTCGGTCCCGGTGACATTGGTAACTAGAATTCACAGAGAAGTTGACTCCCCCCAGCAGAGACAGTTGGGTTGGTTTACTAAAAGCAAATAGACTGTTCACTTTACAGGGGAAGGTGCATTTTGCCCAGGAAATTTTCCCCATGGCTTAGTGAATGTGGTGAAATTTCACTTTGCAAAGAATAAGCCAATAATGTGCAGGGGGGATTTTAAAAAAAGCAACATTTTTGCTTGCACATGATTGGATGATGGATGCCAGCTTCACCTCAGTTCTGGGGAGAATTCACTTGCAAAGTGAAAAGTACATTTGTCTTTAGTAAATCCACCCCCATTGATGATGATTTACTAAAGGAGTTTAGAAACTTCACAGTGTAAACTGTGTGAACATTCACTTCAATTATCCAATTATGTGAAAAGCAAATTCCTGTTTACTTATTGTATCTTCAAATGATTGAATAACTGAAGTGAAAATTCATACAGTTTCTCCTTTAGCAAATCAGAACAACAGACAGCTATACAAAAACAGTGTTTGTATTCTCTCCTACTCTATCCAACGCGAAAAAAGAAAAGTTTTTGCTTTATATATACGTTTATTAGTGATATATAGAGGAATGGAAGAAATTACATCTGAACAGAAGGGAGACTGTCTCTCCAACTGGTTCCAATTGTTTTATGTTTATTAACTTGTATCCTTTCAGGACATTGCTCTGATCACTGTTCTATGAGAACACATACCAACATATACAACAAACATATAGTGAAGTTTTTTGTTTTTTTTTACTGTGAAAGTAAATATACTGTTTAAGCAACATAAAGGACACATTTTATTTGGTGAAAATGTCTTTTGTGAAGGTACAGGTGACTGGAGTTCATTATCGATACATCTGTATGTAATATGTCAGCTTCTTTATTTTTCACGTTAAAACAACATTTGACGTTTCAGAACCACCAAAGGGCACCTTCCGTAGGGTTGTCAAGTGACATACAGTACCATTTTAACAGTGCCAAAAACCAAGGGATTTTCTTAAACAATAATCTTATTCTCCAAGAATAATCAGTACATATCTACTACTTAAAGGTCATGTAATCTATTTTTCATAAATACATTTCTTACTGTCTCCTCCTTGTACCATCCTCCATGAGTTCCTGAACCTCTCCCCCCTCCTTTGCTTAAAACATGTAATGCGGATTAGTTGTAATCATGTGAACTGCTCTATGCACTCCACAATCCTATGGCCCATAGTCCATCTCAGGAGTGGGCAAGAGAGGCTGGTGGCTATGTTCCTAAATACAGTAGACCATAAATAATAAACTTGGCCACCAGGGAACTAAGATCGTAGTAGCAAAAAAAAAAAAAAGAAGAAAAAAAAATTTCACATTTGGAGGAGACTGAGAACAATAAAAGGTTTTTTCTAAGTTAAGAATACATTTTGAATCATTTTTTTTCTTTTAAACCAGAGTTTAAAGCGGAGCGCCGCCGAAAGAAAAATTTTTAAAAGTCAGCAGCTACAAATACTGCAGCTGCTGACTTTTAAAACATGGACACTTACCTGTCCAGGGCGCCCGCGATGTCGGCACCCGAGGCCGAAGCGTCTCTCCGTCCTCGGGTGCTGCCGCCTCCATCTTCGGTAAGGGAATCAGGAAATGAAGCCGTGCGGCTTCACTTCCCGGTTCCCTACTGCGCATGCGCGAGTCGCGCCGCGCAATACGAATGCTCCCTGCTGCCTCTGGGACCCGTGTGTGTTTCCCAGCAGGCAGCGGGAGGGAGCAGGAAGTGGCGTAAATAACCGCAGATTCTGCGGCTATTTATGCCGGAAGTGGGTACAGATACCTGTAATATACAGGTATCTGTACCCCCCTCCCCCCTGAAAGGTGCCAACTGTGTCACCGGAGGGGGGGAGGAATCTGATTAGTGGAAGTTCCACTTTTGGGTGGAACTCCACTTTAATGTCACTCCATGTCAAGCTCCATAAAAAAAATAATGCCTGGGCAATAAAGAGTTAACATATTTATGAACAAAGAAAGAACACAAAGTAATATTGAAGTGAAATGTATGTTTTAAGCTTGCAACTTACAAAAACCTATTGGACCAAGCATCTAATTGTTATTAGTTGTTATCAACAGAAATAAACATAGTCTAAGTTTTTCATTTTTTTGCCATTTTACATTTCTGTTTTAGTTGAATGAACTTACGATGCTATTAGTGTTTTTTTTGTTTTTTTTTGCAGTTAGCTTTAGGACTTCTACGAGTTGGCTTTATAGTTATATATTTGTCGGAGCCCTTAATTAATGGTTTCACAACTGCTGCAGCAGTTGAAGTTGTGGTGTCGCAATTGAAATATGTTTTCGGAGTTAAAATTCCTTCATTTAGTGGACCACTGTCCAATTTTTATGTAAGTATGGCTGGTATTGTATGTTTATAATGATAGATGTTCACAGTGGTTTTGTGAAAGTCCTCTACTATACATGTGGTTCTAAAAGGAAGTCAGGAGAAATCTCCTCAGTAGGGCACATAGGGTAGTAAAAACCTAAGGCTTTTACCTTCACCCTTCCCCAAGAGGTTAATGAAAAAAAAATTGCCTTGAGTTAGTCTTTGATCTGTGCTGCCTCTTCTAAGTAGTTTTCCTGACGCCAACATGGCAGCATACATATGATATAGCTCCGCCCCTATATCCACCCACAGGACATGTTTAGCTCTATAAAAGTCTGACTGAGAGCTACCTCCCCATTCTCCTTTTTGTCCTCAAAGATCAAAACCTACAGACTGTTACACTCAGGATTAGCTCTTACCTGCCGACTATGTCAGAGTCGATCTGGGTTCAAGCCTCTCCCAGCACGCAGTCCCACATCTTAGGCTGCTAAATGCACCAACAAGGTGGGGAACCCCTTCTGGTGGTCTTTTGGGGTCGAGGTGTTCTCTAATCAGAGTTGGCAATCCTCTTGTAGCATGTCTGCTTTGGAGTCCGGATCCAGCAGCTGGGACTGCATGATGTCTTCTCTCCTATGCAACTCTTTCCAGGTCTGTCAATCTCTATAAAACATTTTTTTCTTTTTCTTGCTCTCATGTCTCTAAAGCCCCTATACACACTATGCAGCTTTTGTTGTCTGATTTCCTTTAGATTTTCTGGGACCATGTGGTGCAGGGGCCTGCCTGATTGCATACAAATTGAGGCTTCTAAGGTTTGACCTTTGTATTATGTGGTTTTGGTAAATCTGAGGGAGAAAATCTGCAGAGGATTCCATGATGTGTAGCCAGCTTAAAAGTGTCCTTTTGTGTGGATGGGCATTGGCTTCCCTCCTAATTGTACTAGCCCTTTTTTGATTAGAACAAAGGCCGGGGAGGACTGAGTCTCTCTCCCATGTGCTCTATTTAAAGGGCACACATGGGCAGGTAATGGATGCCTTTGCGATTCAGGCGTGCAGAGAGACAGCATCTCATTCTGAGGAACAGTCAATGACAGGTAAGTATTGCTATTCTAGTAATAGGGATAGAAGGGACAGGGTGCAAGGAAGAATGTATTACTAGGGGATGGGGGGATGCCCAGATTTCTTTTATTTAAATTTGTTTCTCTTTGCCAAAAAAAGGGGGTATATATGTATTTTTTTCCTTTCTCGCTTCCCTTATTTCTCTTTGCCCTGCAGTCCCCCTTGCACCTTTCAGTTCTTCCGCCAGCATGAGCCTAACGCCACATAACAAAGACCACCGCAATACCAGGTAAGGGCCAACTTTGGGTAAGTAAGAAGATGCGGGGAAAAAGAGTGCATTATTCCAGGATGAGCATGTCTTCTTGTCTATTGCAGCCCCGGCCACCCACACTTCCGCTCTAGGAGGTCCAGAGGCCCTCTGGATCGTCAGGATTTTTCCAGGGCTGAAACTGATTCCTCTAGTCCTGGCAGACCCCAGTACAAAGTGCACAAATGTACGCTTAAGAGAAAGCACACAGCTTCTCCTCTGAGGGCTCAGTGCCCAAAGGCAAATGTTGGTCATGTAGAGATGACCCTATGCCAGGAAAGCTATTTTGCAGCAACTGCTTCAGGCAGCTCACCAGAGACAAAGTAGTACGAGAGTCAGCAGGTGTCAACCTTGCTTAAGAAAGTAGTCCATGACTCCCTGGTAGAATTTTCTGGTCGTCTCGGACAACCAGGGACAGAAGCGGGTGAACAGAGTGTAGGCCTTGCACCAGGTCTAAACCAAGCCATTCAACCCTCTCTAACTAGAGGGGTACCAGGCACTTCAGGGGTGACTCCAGCCCAGCAGATTAGGTGGGCTGATTCCCCAGACCCAGTATTAATCTTCCAACCTTCCAGGCGAAGGGAGAAGATTCAGGCTTGGATTTTGCGATGATACCACCATTTTTAAGGCAGTAAAATCTGCACTGAAATGGGAGGATCCGCAACCTCCTCAAAAGAAGGAGAAAACTTATTATCACACACCATACAATCTGATTTTAAATTGTGTGGCAATCGCTGCACAACACGCATTAGGTGCCTTTATCCTTTCAGGGCACCCCAAATGCGATGCGATTCTGCTGTGATTGTCACGTGGGAGAACGTGCCTTTAAAAACATTGTGCAAAGCTTGTCCCCCCATACATAGGAGCAGGGGCTTCTTTTTGCACGCATAGGGTAGCCAAGTAAATGGGCCACCCCTATGCAAGTTGCAACATTATGGGCAAATTGCTCTTTGAAAATCACATAGTGGAAACATTTGTCCCCTCTACGTGATAATAGCAAATGCCTCTGAAAAGTGACCTAAGCCCAGATCGCTTTTCAGTGCAATAGCAGAGTCTACTGCAAGTGTGAGCAAGCCTTTGGAATCCATACTATGTGTGCACGCCCCATCCATGCACCGGGCCCTTTTCGGGACACCGGACGCATAGATTCCTATGGTGGGGGTGGGAGGGGCTGGTATTTTTTGTGGCACGTGATTAGAGCCAGAGGCTCTAATAGGCTTCAAAGTAGGGTGGGCTCGGGGCGCAGAGTGTGCCCTGATCCCACCCAATTGTGTGACCATAGCAAATTAATTTTCACTATTTTCACACTAACCTTCCTCCCCGTCAATCAGGAGGCAGGTCATCAGACCTGTTTCCTGGTTGGCCAAAGCACCAGGCCACCCTATTGGATGCCTGGCTCTTAGGAAAAGCAGCGAGGAGACTCGAGCTGGAGCCACTGCTCTGAGAGGATCTCCAGCTGACAGTGCTGCGGGGTGCCGGAGCCGCAAACGGGGGGGGGGTGGGGGGGATGCTGCCAGAGCCGCAAACCCAGCAAGTGGGGGGGTCTGTGGACACAATTGGCTGTATTTGAAGGGCATAAGTGGCTGCATTTGATTGGCATAATTGGCTGCATTTGATGGGCACAGGTGGCTGCATTTGATAAGCACAGGTGGCTGCATTTGATGGGCACAGTTATGCATTTGATGGGCACAATTGGCTGCGTTTGATGGGCACAATGGCTGCGTTTGATGGGCACAAGTGGCTGCATTTGATGGGCATAAGTGGCTGCATTTGATGGGCATAAGTGGCTGCCTTTGATGGGCATAATTGGCTGCATTTGATGGGCACAGGTGGCTGCATTTGATAAGCACAGGTGGCTGCATATGATGGGCACAGTTATGCATTTGATGGGCACAAGTGGCTGCATTTGATGGGCACAATGGCTGCGTTTGATGGGCACAAGTGGCTGCATTTGATGGGCATAAGTGGCTCCATTTGATGGGCATAAGTGGCTGCATTTGATGGGCATAAGTGGCTGCATTTGATGGGCACAGGTGGCTGCATTTGATAAGCACAGGTGGCTGCATATGATGGGCACAGTTATGCATTTGATGGGCACAAGTGGCTGCATTTGATGGGCACAATGGATGCGTTTGATGGGCACAAGTGGCTTCATTTGATGGGCACAAGTGGCTGCGTTTGATGGACACAATGGCTGCATATGATGGGCACAGTGAGGATGCAATTGATTGGGGGGTTTCAGTATTTTTTTGTTTGCGCCCCCCCAAAAATTTTGAGCACCAGCCGCCACTGGTACACAGTCAACCTTCGTAAGATCGCAGAGAGCTAAGGCCCCTGCGGCTCCTTCAGATATCCAGAAGCCCTTTTAACACCAGGCCCGCCCACGAGGCATTTGGAGCCAGGCTGCCCAAAGGGCCCAGCTCTGGCAAGACCACTGCTAAAATCAGCAGATTCAGTCCACAGTGGCACAAGGTCATTATTGGCTATTCAAACGACCACCTCCAGAACGACCTCAAGAGGCTGAATCAATTTATCCAGATAGAGAGACTCAAGATGGAATCTCTCCATACCATAATCCAGGTTATTCAACCATAAAACTGGAGGATTTCAGTGGACTTGCAGGATGCCTACCAGCAGATCCTTCAGTCATACCAGCTACCAGCAGATCCTTCAGTCATACCAGCAGTTCCTCAGATTTGCGTTGGGGACAGGCATTACCAGAGCCAGCTGGAGCCTACACAGAATATGGTCTACCTAGGGGCCTGGCCCAATTCAATACTCAGGCGGCCACAGTTTCTTTGCCACTTCAGGAACTACCCAAAATCAGGAAAAGGTTCCAACAGGCATTGGCTGCACCAGTGATGTCAGCATCCCAGTGCATGAGTCTTCTCGGAACAATGGCTTCATGTATCCCGATGATCCCCTGGGCTCACTGGAAACTTAAACTTCCTAATGCAGTGGAAGAGATTTCGTCTAGCCCAGCCAATCAGGATCACCAGCCAGATGCACCAGATTCTCTGGTGGTAGACGAAACAAGAAACGCTAAACAGCATTCGCCATTGAGGCTGCAGCTATCGATCATTGTTAACACAGATGCCAGCGCAGTAGGGTGGGGCACCGCCTGCGAACAACTCAAGATCCAGGGCAGAGGGGAATTTCCCACTCATGCCTAGTTGTCAATATTCTGGAACTTTGAGCAGCATTCATGGCGTTGGCTACCTTGCTGCCTCACATACAGGGTCGCCCAGTCCTGCTCCGTCTGGACAACACAGCAGCAGTGTCCTATATACAGCAACAAGGCGGGACACACAGCCAATCCCTCTTGAGAGAGGTGGAACTGACCATGACATTGGCACAACAATATCTCAGATTTAAAGGGCCATATATCTTCCAGGCTGTCAGAACTTGGAAGCGGATCACCTAGCCAGACAATTCAAGGATCCCAACAAATGGTCCCTTCACCCCAAAGTGTTCAAACAGATAATCCACAAGTGGGGGTGTCTGAAACTGGATCTTTTTGCCTCATCATCCAACTGCAAGCTGAGCCAGTTCCTCTCACGCCACCCTCATCCATTAGCGGAGGGGATGGACGCCTTAACCCATCTTTGGGTTGCGCAACTGGCCTATGCCTTCCCTCCAATTTCTTTAATTCTGAAATTCCTGAGGAGATTGTTGACAGAAAATTTGACAGTCATCACAGTATTACCTTACTGGCCTCGCAGACCATGGTTCTCTCTGGCAATGGATCTCAGCGCGTGACCACCGACCACTCTGCCAGTGACTCCTCATCTCCAGTCGCAAGGAGATATCCTACATTAGAAACCATCACGACTGGCCTTAGCGGCCTGGAGATTGAAAGGCAAGGGTTACAAGAGTTAGGATGTTCTTCAGAGGTTATTAGAACTTTACAGAGTTCCAGAAAGGGGTCAACCAATGCCATCTACTCCAGAATATGGAATAGGTTCACAAGCTTTTCAGCTGGACGTTTGTTTGACCCTAGTGACCCAAATGTATCTCAAATCCTGTCTTTCCTGCAATCCAGATTGGATTGGGGCTCAGCCTAAGTTCGCTTAAGGTTCAAGTTTCAGCCATATCTGCTTTTACCCAAAAGAAAGGGGCAGCAAACCTGCTGGTGGAGCACTTCATGGGGACGATACTTAGACTACGCCCTACCAAGAGAAATAGGTTCCCTCAATGGGACCTAGCAGTAGTCCTCAATTTTTTAGCAAACCCTCCTTGTGCTCCGACAGAAGACTGTTCATTATGGGATATCACCTTAAAGGGGTTGTAAACCCTTGTGTTTTTTCACCTTAATGCATCCTATGCATTGAGGTGAAAAAACTTCTTGTAGTGACCGGCCCCCAGCCCCACCATTTTGCTTACCTGAGCCCCGTAATTCCCTTGGCGGAGACTCTCTGCATGGGGTCCCGGCTCTTGATTGGATAGATTGATAGCACCACAGCCATTGGCTCCCGCTGTCAATCAATCCAATGACGCAGGTGCCGGGGGCAGGGGCCGAGTCTGGCATTCGTGTCTATGGATGCAAATTCTGGACTCGGGAGCGCGCCCACACTGTGCCCACACAGTGCTTCTCCCAGGGGGTTATCTGATGTGAGGAGGAGGCGTAAGAGCTACCGAGGGACCCCAGAAGAGGAGGATCAGGGCCACTCTGTGCAAAACGAGCTGCACAGTGGAGGTAAGTATGACATGTTTGTTATTTTAAAAAAATAAAGCACGAAGCCTTACAATCACTTTAAAAATGGCTTTCCTAATAGCCATAACTTCAGGGGGAAGGGTGTCGGAACTCCAAGAATTGGGGGCAGCCTTATTCCATGTTCTTCCCAGACAGGGTTATGCAGAGACCATTGGATCACTTTGCCTCAAAGGTAGTATCAATATTTCATCTCTCCAGTGAATGGGTGCTTCCAGCCTTTCCAGCGGAATCAGATGCTGATCTGCACGAGATGGATATTCCAAAAGTCCTCAAAGCCTGTTTCCAGGCGACTTCTACATTCAGACGTTCTGACAGACTTTTCATCATACCTACCGAAAGATTAAAGGGAAAGAGATCTCGGCCTGGATAGTAAAAATTATTCACCCGGCATATAGAGCAGCCAGGAAGGATACTCCGGAGGTGGTTAGAGCTCACTCAACCAGGGCAATGTTTTCCTTTTAGGCAGCACGAGCAGGAGTGTCTCTGGAGACAGTCTGCAAAGCGGGCAGCTGGTCATCACATCATACATTCTTAAAATGTGCATCCAGCAGCTCTTACTACAGAAGAGTTTGGGAGGAAAACTATCCAAGCGTCTATGTCTATTGTTAAATAAAGACTAGGTTTGCAGAATTTACCCCTTTCTTGGCCAAGCCTTTTTTTTTTGCGATACGGCACTGCATCACTTTAACTGACAATTGCTCGGTCGTGCAACGTTGTACCCTAACAAAATTGATGTCCTTTTTTTCCTACAAATAGAGATTTCTTTTGGTGGTATTTGATCACCTATGCAGTTTTTATTTTTTGCGCTATAAATAAAACAATATTTTTTACTTTTTGCTATAATAAATATCCCAAAGATATATAAAAAAACATATTTTTGGTAGAAAAATATCGCAGTAAGAGTATATTGATTGGTTTGCACAAAAGTTATCGTGTCTAGAAAATAGGGGATAGATTAATGGCATTTTTATTATTATTTTTTTTTTATTATTAAATGGCGGCGATTTGCAATTTTTATCATGACTGCGACATTGTGGCGGACAGATCGGACACTTTTTACACTATTTTGGGACCATTAACATTTATACAGCGATCAGTGCTATAAAAATGCACTGATTACTGTGTTAATGTCACTGGCAGGGAAGGGGTTAAATACTAGGGCGCGATCAAGGGGACAAGTGTGTTTCCTGGGTGTGTTCTAACTGTAGGGGGATGAGCTCACTAGAACATGACAGAGATCACTGGGAGCAGTAGATCCCTGTCATGTTGCTAGGCAGAACAGGGAAATGCCTTTTTTTCATAGTCATCTCCCCGTTTTGCCTCTCCGTGTCACGATCGCGGGCCACCGGTGGACATCGAGTCCGCGGGACCCGTGGGCATGCTCCTGCAACGGGCGCACACACACCCGCTAGCCGCTGATGACTCGGGTAGGTTGTTTTGCGCACCCATGACACTTTGCTGACATATATATCGGCGTGAGCCGTTCTGCAAATGGTTAAACCCCCCCTCTCAAAAGCACATTATTTATCATATGTATGCTGCCATGTTGGCGTCAGGAGAATGGAAAATTGTATCAAATACTTACCATAATTTTCCTTTCCTGACACCAATACATGGCAGCATGAGAATTCTCCCTCTGATCTTTGTGCTTTATATGGAGAATGGGAGAGGTAGCTCTCAGTTAGACTTTTATAGAGCTAAATAAGTCCTGTGGGTGGATATAGGGGTGGAGCTATATCATATATATGCTGCCATGTATTGGCGTCAGGAAAGGAAAATTACGGTAAAAATGACTACAAGTATTTGATACAATTTTCCATTTTGACACCTCCTCAGTAGCAGAAAAGTGTGTGGACACAGCAGTTTTCAACAGAGCCACATACCTGGACAGTGCAGGTAATTCATTAAAATGGCTGCTTCCACAAACAGTTTTCTATTACTCTGCCACACTAACCCACGCTAAGGGGTGTGTTAATTAGTGAACTGCTGAATGTGTGGGCGCTATCCTCCAATGCCGCGTACACACGAGTGGACTTTTCGACCAGACTGGTCCGATGGTCTATCCGACGGACTTTCGGCGGACTTTCCAAACAAACGGACTTGCCTACACACGATCACACCAAAGTCCGACGGATTCGTACTTGATGACGTATGACCGGACTAAAATAAGGAAGTTGAAAGCCCGTAGCCAATAGCTGCCCTAGCGTTGGTTTTCGTCCATCAGACTAGCATACAGACGAGCTGACTTTTCTATAGGAACTGGGTCCGGGGGAGTTCCGACGTAAAGATTTGAAACATGTTCCAAATCTAAAGTCTGTCAGATTTTCAACCGAAAAAGTCCGCTGCAGGTCCGATGAAGCCCACACACGGTCGAATTGTCTGCCGGACTTGGTCCGTTGGACCAGACCTGTCAAAGAATCCGCTTGTGTGTACACGGCATTAGTTGACAGACTGCTATTCGATGCTTAAAAGTAGATACTTATGTGGCCACATAGCATTGCATTCCCTATCATGTGTACTAGGGATGAGCCGAACACCCCCCTGTTCGGTTCGCACCAGAACATGCGAACAGGAAAAAAGTTTGTTCGAACACGCGAACACCGTTAAAGTCTATGGGACACGAACATGAATAATCAAAAGTGCTAATTTTAAAGGCTTATAGGCAAGTTATTGTCATAAAAAGTGTTTGGGGACCTGAGTCCTGCCCCAGGGGACATGGATCAATCCAAAAAAAGTTTTAAAAACGGACGTTTTTTCAGGAGCAGTGATTTTAATAATGCTTAAAGTCAAATAAATGTGTAATATCCCTTTAAATTTTGTAGCTGGGGGGTGTCTATAGTATGCCTGTAAAGGGGCGCATGTTTCCCGTGTTTAGAACAGTCTGACAGCAAAATGACATTTCGAAAGGAAAAACCCATTTAAAACTACTCGCGGCTGTTGCATTGCCGACAATACACATAGAAGTTCATTGATAAAAACAGCATGGGAATTCCCCACAGGGGAACCCCGAACCAAAATTAAAAAAAAAAAATGACATGGGAGTCCCCCTAAATTCCATACCAGGCCCTTCAGGTCTGGTATGGATATTAAGGGGAACCCCTGCCAAAATTTTTTTTAAAAATGGCGTGGGGTCCCCCTCAAAATCTATACCAGACCCTTCACCAATAGTAAATCAACTCCTATTTCTTCTTTGCATTAGTGTTTTTTGTGCATTTCGTTGTTATTTGTTTAATGTTACATTTAAAATTCATATTTAACTTTTTCCCTCTCTTTGCTTTCTTTGGCCTTGCTTATGTGGGTGTCCAAGGGGCAGTAAAAACAGGATGTTGAGCCACAGTTTTAACCCCCCACCCCAACTGCCGAGTTGCAACGTAACATTGCTCTGTGAATATGATACCACCTCTTGCGTTTGGTAGGCGGATTCACTGCCAATTGTGACCCATTCAAGTGCATGTAATGCATGCAGATGACATATTGCCCCCGAGCCACCCGTCAAATGCCTATGAAACCCTGGAACGCTTTTCAGAGAAGCGGCAAGCACCGCTGCGCATCTAAACAAGACTTTACTGTAAGAAAAAATATAAAATGAGAAATATGTTTTACTAAAAGGACAGATCCAGGATAGTTGAAAGCAATTTTCTAACAATCAAGGAGCTATTTAAATCCAGTTGCACAACAACCAACAAAAAACACCTCATTGGCTCATTGGGTTCAATACAAAAGGCATTATTTTGCTAAAATATCTAGATTTTTCTCATATATTTTGGGAAAATTAAAACGTATCCTTACTCCTAATGTTATTATTTTAATTGTGTTGAACTGGTGCCTATAGAATTTAGAGCACCTCCTGGTCACTTACTGTATAACAAGGAATGTCACCTGCTGGAAGGGAAGGTAATTAATAATGATGTTCAATATTTTTAATCTAAAAAGATGGGGAAAACAGGTTTAATGATATGAAAACCAATTAATTGGTAGCGTAGATCAGCTGATAAGAACAGATTATTCTAATGCTCTTTGAGTAGTAATTCACAACCCTATATGTTTTTATAATGCCAAATGCTCTCTATATTAATATTGTACCTTTATATATTATTTGACTTTCCTACATCTAGTTCTTTTTTAGATCATTAACTATTTTATCTGTTGGACTTTTTAGGCATTGGAGAGTATCTTTTCTCAAATCACAAAAACCAATATTGCTGATCTTGTCATAGCAATCATAATAATGGTTTGTGTTTATATTGTGAAAGAACTTAATGCCCGTTACAAGTCAAAATTACCTGTGCCAATCCCTATAGAGATCATTATGGTAAGTCCAATTTATCAGTATCAGATATGAAATAAATATCTCATAAAGAAGCAGTGCAGATAATAGAAAGTTAAAGTCTGGTAAACTCTAACAATCAAGTTACTTTTTTTTCTCCCCTTCAATCTAATAAGTATACTATTCAAAGGATTTTGTTATAGATAATCAACAGTGGAAAAAAACAAATACCTATTGATTAATGCCATCCGTGCACTATACAGTATTATCTCTAGCGGTCTTATCAGCCCTGTCCAGTTCACCTCTGTGAGCTACCTAAAACGTCACCCTATATTATGGAGATGAGCGAGAGGCGGGTTCTGTGGTTCAAATAAGAAGAGAGCAGTCTAGGGTGACAAAATAGTACCTCCATACCGTAGATACAGTACAGTAAGTGGGTGTTGTCATCCTTGGATAGGAAGTACATCTTTTGGCAGAATCACCAAGATAAAATTAAGGGAAACAAGTCTGAAAAAAGAAGACTAACGCAGCAACCACATCTACGAACTGGTAGACTGCAATATGTAACATTTTCTTGAGTTTAAATTTGCTATATTTGGGTGTATATTACACAGCCAGGAAAAGTTTCCTTGTGGTAATTCCCTTGGAGTTAAAACTTTTACTGAAAAAAAAAAAAAAAACATAATTATTACACAATTACAACACATTCACAAACCCTTTGGCTACACAGTTATGTACAGCAAGAATGAAATGCATGGAAATATAAACTTCAGTTTACTGTATTTGGTTTTCTAAATATAATTCTAATATTTACTTTTCAAAACATTTTTATTTTTGAATTAATTTTATTCTAATGTTTCTTATGCTTGTAGACAATTATTGCTGCTGGCGTGTCCTATGCATTTGATTTTAAAGTCAAGTACAAGGTTAATATTGTAGGAACCATACAAAAAGGGTAAGTCTTATTATTTTTTAAAAACATTTAAAATATAAAATGTTTACATTTAAAAAAAAAGTGTCCCTATTGTAATTCCCCAGACGTCTGTCAAACAGATAAACATAGTTGCCCCCACACATGCCCCCACACTCCTTCAGCAGTTGTATGTAACAGGCACATCCATGGATATCCCTGCACATAGCCCATGTAAAACTCAAAGGAAGAGCAGAAGTTTGTGGCTGTGAAAAGGATGTTTAGTCTGGCTTTCTTAGAGTGATTCCAGCAACCCTGGAAAAATACGTTGATTTGTTCTAACTTTAATGTAATAACATTAAAATTTCTTGTGTCACATATGGTTGTAGTGTGGGCTTTGTATGATTCTGCTTACACGCGGGCCAGTGAAGTTCCTCCACCCCAAACTCGCTCATCCATGTCTTTATACACCTTGTTTGTGCACTCATGTTGGAACAGGAAGGGACCATCCCCAAACTGTTCCCACAAAGTTGGGAGCATGAAATTGTCCAAAATGTCTTGGTATGCTGGCCCCCTAAGAGTTCCCTTCACTGGAACTAAGGGGCCAAGCCCAACCCCTAAAAAATAACCCCACATCATAATCCCCCCTCCACCAAATGATTTGGACCAGTAGACAAAGCAAGTTCCATAAAGACATGGATGAGCGAGTTTGTGGTGGAGGAACTTTCCTGGCCTGCACAGAGTCCTGACCTCAAACCGATAGAACACCTTTGGGATGAATTCGAGCAGAGACTGCAAGCCAGGGCTTCTTATCCACATCAGTGCCTATACCTCACAAATGCGCTTCGGAAAGAATGGTCAAACATTCCCATAGACACACTCCTAAACCTTGTGGACAGCCTTCCCAGAAGAGTTGCAGTTGTTATAGCTGCAAAGAGTGGGCCAACCCAATATTGAACCCTATGGACTAAGACTGGGATGCCATTAAAGTTTATGTAAAGGAAGGCATCCCAATACTTTTGATAATATAGTTTATATATAAGAAGGCCAGTATGGTGGCCTGAATTTATGGGAGGAGTCCCGGGGGGTATTTAAGCAGCCCACTCATCTGTGGTCTTTGTCGGTTCCTGTGCGCGATATGTTATGTCACTAGGCCGACTGTTCCAACTCATTCGGTGTCCGTGAGTTGCGTGTCCGAACTTCCAGAGGCTTTCAGTTCTCCGTTTGTGGTTTTTCATAGATCGAATTCTTATATCATTTCTTCATTTCACGTATCGTTGTTTAGGTACCCCGTATCATTGGGGCCCACAACGGAACTTACAATTCATTTATTAAAGTCTTTGTGCGCAGTCTTAATTAGCCTCATGCAAACCACAAACTCGTGGCTTAGTTTGTCAAGCACAAACCCCCAGCCGTTTCATTCGTACATTCTTGCTCTTCGTTGTCACACACTACGAAGTCGCCCCTTTTTTCACTTAAACACTGTCTATCACTTTAGTTATTTCAGTTTGCATACCCCCCAGGCCATTCCGAGTCCAGTCGCATCAACAACTCACCGATCCGTGTCTGCTTATTTGCAGTCATTCCATCTAATTCCATGCTCCGGTTCACTGTCAGTTGCAGTTGCGGCACACAAATTTGTGTCTTTGTCATGGCAAATGGTTTCAATCATTACAATTAGAATACCCTTCACTTCGATTTGAATCCAGTCGCATCTGCGATGCACCGATTCATGTCGGCTCGTGTTAGTCATTCTTATCTCATTTCATTCCATGCTCCACAGTCCGGTTCATTGTCAGTCGCAAACTGCGGCACACCGATTCGTGCCTCTGTCATGGCAAATCATTTCATTCTTTACATTTCGCATACCCTTCACTCCGATTCGAATCCAGACGCATCTGCGATGCACCAATTCATGTCGGTTCATCCTAGTCGTTCTGTCTCATGCAATTCCATGCTCCACGGTCCGATTCGTTGTCAGTCGCAAATTGCGGCACACCGATTCGTGCCTCTGTCAAGGGCAAATAATTTAATTTGTTACATTTCGCATACCCTTCACTCCGATTCAAATCCAGTCGCATCTGCGAGACACAGATTCATGTTGGCTCGTCCTAGTCATTCTGTCTCATGCAATTCCATGCTCCACAGTCTGGTTTGTTGTAAGTCGCAAATTGCGGCACACCGATTCGTGCCTCTGTCATGGCAAATCAATTATTTTGTTACATTTCGCATACCCTTCACTCCGATTCGAATCCAGTCGCATCTGCGACGCACCGATTCATGTCGGCTCCTTCTAGTTATTCCGTCTCACGCAATTCCATGTTCCACAGTCCAGTTCGTTGTCAGTCGCAAATTACGGCACACCGATTCATGCCTCTGTCATGGCAAATCATTTCATTCACATACCCTTCACTCCGATTCAAATCCAGTCGCATCTGCGAGACACCGATTCATGTCAGCTTGTGCTAGTCATTTAGTTTCTTCCTATTCCATGTTCATAGTCCGGTTCACTGTAAGTCGCAATGGTGGCACACCGATTCATGCCTCTGTCATGGCAATCATTCCATTCATACCTAATACCCTACACTCTGATTCGAATCCAGTCGCACCAACAACGCACCGATTTGTGTCAACTTGTATTAGTCATTTCACCTCATATTCATTCCATGCTCTCATTTCATCCCATGCCCCACAGTCCGTTTCGCTGTCAGCCCCAATTTTGGCACACCAGTTCGTCCCTTTGTTATGGTAATCATTTTGGTCATTACATTTCATATACCCCACACTCCGATCCGGATCCAGCCACTTAGCAGCACTCCGATTCATGTTGGCTTAATTCGGTCATTTCATTTCGTCTCCACTTCATCCCATATTCCACAGTTCAGTTCATTGTCAGTCACAATTATGGCACCACGATTCGTGTCACTGTCATTTCAATCATTTAGTGGTCTTATTTCGTATTGTCTGTCATGTTCTCCTTAAAGTGGAGGTCCACCCTAAAAAATGAAATGGCATTGAAATTCATAAAAAAATTTAAAAAAAACATTTGAAAAAAAAAAAAAATTTAACTTACCTGAAACCCCTGTTGCTAGGCAGTCTTCCTAATCTGCCTCTTCCTATTCTGCGGTGCTTCCTCCTCTTAAGGTGAGCGTAATGTGTTTGTCCCAGGAAACAACAGGGCCATTCACAGAGTGCCGCACCACTTGCGCATGCGCAGTAGGAAACTGGCAGTGAAGCCGCAAGGCTCCACTGCCTGTTTCCCTTATGCCCCGTACACACGGTCGGACATTGATCGGACATTCCGACAACAAAATCCTAGGATTTTTTCCGACGGATGTTGGCTCAAACTTGTCTTGCATACACACGGTCAAACAAAGTTGTCGGAAAATCCGATCATTCTGAACGGATCGGCCTCGGGGGGGGCGACATCGCGGGCTCACTGGACAGGTAAGTGTCCTTATTAAAAGTCAGCAACTACAGTGTTTGTAGCTGCTGACTTTAAAAAAAACCCAAAAAACGGCCGGAACCCCGCTTTAAATACGGCACTCGCTTCGTGTCGCTTCATTGGTGCATTTTTCGTTTCATTTTATTCCATCTCATACGCTCTATAGTTCGGTTTGATGCCGGTCGCTTCAGTGGCACAACGATTAACTTTAATTTCAGATCGCTGTACGTTATGTCTCATCATTGACGGACACCCCACATTACGGCTCTCCCTATGGTCCAATCCTTTTTCCTTCGAATTCCATTCAATGGAATTCAATTTGTTCGATTTAACCTTCGCTCGCCTTCTCCATAAGGTTTTCCCTTGCAGTCATTACAAGCGCATCTCAAAGTCGCACGATCCGGCCACTCATTCATCTCCAATGGCATATAATTGAGCCACTCATCGTTGTCTGTCTGTCATTTTCCCTCTAGGTCAATTGAGTTCAGGTAGTTCTAGGGCACAAATCAGGTAGTTCTAGGGCACAAATCAGCTAGAGCCATGTCACAGGCCGACATCTGCCCCTCTGTCACCCTCTCCGGTTTCAGAGCAGCGTTCAGTCCCACAGGGGATGGACCATTCCCCAAGTTAACAGTGGAACTAAAACGCAGGGGCATGCCCTACCCTGCTACAGCCAGGAAAGCTGAGCTTATCAGGCTCCTCTTCCCACCACCAGCGACAGCCGGGCCCAGCACCCAGTAGGCATCTCTTCACTCCATATCCTCAGCCATTTCTCAGCTTCACGCCATGGTGTCATCATTGTCCACCGCAATCAATAGGCATGAGCTTCGCGTTCGAGTCGAACCCATGTTCGACTCGAACATCGGCTGTTCGATCATTCGCCGAATTGCGGACGTTATGGGCCATTCGCGCCAAATTCATGTGACGCATCACGACCCATAATTCACTGCGGCATCGCAGTGCATTGCTGGCTGATGATTGGCCAAGCATGCACTATGACCCGCATGCTTGGCCAATCACAGCGCCGTTGGTAGAGAGAGCTGTAATTGGCCAAAGCCAGGGTGGCTTTGGCCAATTATGGCTCAGGGGGTTTAGAACACACCCCACACTATATAAGGCCACCTGCACGGCGGCCCTGTGTAGTGTGTTCTGACGTGCTGAGAGATAGAGAGAGAGACAGTGTCATTTCATTTGAGTTAGCAAGATTAGGCAGGACAGTCAGTGAGTTAGCTGCACTTACAGTGTATTGTGTATATATGCATCCCAGGTGTTGCATATATATATATACACTGTATTCAGTTTAGCTAGATCCGTTCCTGTTATCTTCCTACTGACAGGCAGGCTTGTCTTGTTACAGTATTTACAGCTACCTGAAGAAAATTGCTGGTGTTCTTTTGATCCTATTAGTACCACAGTCAGGTAGCTAGACTTTTTACAGTTAGTGTAGTGCGTCCACCTCACAGTGTTCAGTTAAAGCTACAAGTTAGTTTAGTGTAACCTCTGCACAGTGTTCAGCTAAAACTACAAGTTAGTGTAGTGCACAGTGTTCAGCTAAAGCTACAAGTTAGGGTAGTGCGTCCTCCTCATAGTATTCAGCTAAAGCTACAAGTTAGTTTAGTGTGACCTCTGCACAGTGTTCAGCTAAAGCTACAAGTTAGGGTAGTGCGTCCTCCTCACAGTGTTCAGCTAAAACTACAAGTTAGTGTAGTGCGACCTCTGCACAGTGTTCAGCTAAAGCTACAAGTTAGTGTAGTGCGTCCTCCTCACAGTGTTCAGCTAAAACTACAAGTTAGTGTAGTGAGACCTCTGCACAGTGTTCAGCTAAAGCTACAAGTTAGTGTAGTGAGACCTCTGCACAGTGTTCAGCTAAAGCTACAAGTTAGTGTAGTGCGTCCTCCTCACAGTGTTCAGCTAAAGCTACAAGTTAGTTTAGTGTGACCGCTGCACAGTGTTCAGCTAAAGCTACAAGTTAGGGTAGTGCGTCCTCCTCACAGTGTTCAGCTAAAGCTACAAGTTGGTGTAGTGTGTCTTCCTCACAGTGTTCAGCTAAAGCTACAAGTTAGGGTAGTGCGACCTCTGCACATTGTTCAGCTAAAGCTACAAGTTAGTGTAGTGCGACCTCTGCACAGTGTTCAGCTAAAGCTACAAGTTAGTGTAGTGCGTCCTCCTCACAGTGTTCAGCTAAACCTACAAGTTATTTTTTTGTGAGCTCTGCACAGTGTTCACCTAAAGCTATCTGTAAAAGGTTGGTGGTGTTTTCCTGATCCTATCACTACCGCAGGCAGCTAAATAAGCTACAAGTTAGTGTAGTGCGAGCTCTGCACAGTGTTCACCTAAAGCTACCTGTAGAAGGTTGGTGGTGTTTTCCTAATCCTATCACTACCGCAGGCAGCTAAATAAGCTACAAGTTAGTGTAGTGCGAGCTCTGCACAGTGTTCACCGAAAGCTGCCTGTAGAAGGTTGGTGGTGTTTTCCTGATCCTATTACTACCGCAGGCAGCTAAATAAGCTACAATTTAGTGTAGTGCGAGCTCTGCACAGTGTTAACCTAAAGCTACCTGTAGAAGGTTGGTTGTGTTTTCCTGATCCTATCACTACCGCAGGCAGCTAAATAAGCTACAAGTTATTTTTTGGTGAGCTCTGCACAGTGTTCACCTAAAGCTACCTGTAGAAGGTTGGTGGTGTTTTCCTGATCCTATTACTACCGCAGGCAGCTAAATAAGCTACAAGTTAGTGTAGTGTGAGCTCTGCACAGTGTTCACCTAAAGCTACCTGTAGAAGGTTGGTGGTGTTTTCCTGATCCTATCACTACCGCAGGCAGCTAAATAAGCTACAAGTTAGTGTAGTGCGAGCTCTGCACAGTGTTCACCTAAAGCTACCTGTAGAAGGTTGGTGGTGTTTTCCTGATCTGGTGGTGTTTTTCTGAGCTATCACTACCGCAGGCAGCTAAATAAGCTACAAGTTATTTTTTGGCGAGCTTTGCACAGTGTTCACCTAAAGCTACCTGTAGAAGGTTGGTGTTTTCCTGATCCTATCACTACCGCAGGCAGCTAAATAAGCTACAAGTTATTTTTTGGTGAGCTCTGCAGAGTGTTCAGCTAAAGCTACCTGTGGAAGGTTGGTGGTGTTCTCATACTACAGGCAGGCAGTTGATTTTGCTAGCTGCAGTATCAGTACATATATATATCCCAGTTTAGTGCAGCTACAGGCCATTAGTATGTCTGGAAGGCCAACAAGGAGAGGCAGACAGTCACAAGCCAATTAAAGAGGGCAAGCAGGCTCTGTGTCTAGAGGCAACAGTGCTGGTCATGGAGACGGTGCATCATCATCAGCACGTGGCCGTGGGACACGCTTGGCCTTTTTTTCGGCAGCTGGCCGTGTTGAGCTACAACATGCGGAAGACTTGGTCGAGTGGATGACCAAGCCATCCTCATCCTCCTCATCCTCTTTCACCCATGCTCAGGGTACTTTGTCTGGCAAAGCAGCGGCCTCTTCCCTCGGCTCAATGTCATCAGTGATTCCTTCCCTAGCCCCACCATGTCCTCCTGAGGAGTCCCTCGAACTGTTTGACCACAGTGTTGGGTACATGCTCGAGGAGGATGCCCAGCATTTGGAAGGCTCTGATGATTATACTGAGCTAGATGAAGGCAGTAACGTGAGCACGGACAGAGGGGGTGTCCAAGAAGGACAGCAATCTGGCAGTCATGCTCCCCCTGCTGCAGCATACTGCCAGGTTTGCTCCAGTGATGAGGAGGGAGGGGATGATGAGGTCACTGACTCAACGTGGGTGCCTGATAGGAGAGAGGAGGAGGAGGAGGCGGCACATCACCAATGAGGCAGGATGCCCTCCAGGGGCCAGCCTAAGGGCAGCACACTGACTGCATCACACCCCAAAGATCCGCATGTGCAGGGCGCTGCAGTCTCTGCGCGTTATTCAAAAAGTTCTTCAGTGCATCAGATTGCACCGCTGCTATTTGCAACATATGTCTCAAGCGTATCTCGCGTGGCCAAAACATCTCCCGCTTGGGCATCACATGCTTGACCAGATATATGTTGACCTGCCATGCAGTTCGTTGGCAAGCGTATCTAAAAGACCCACACCAAAGAACAAAGAAGACCTCTCCTTGCTCCTCATCAGCTGAGATCTCCAACCCCACTATACCTTCAGTCCTCTCTGAGACCTGCACTGAGAGGAATGAAGGTGTAGAATTAGGTGTGTCACAGCCAAGTACTTGTGGGCAATCTGCTTACGGTACACCGACGTCAGATTGTACCAGACAAATTTCCCTGCCCCAGCTGCTGCACCGCCGAAAGAAGTTCGCTCCCAGCCATCCACATGCCCAGCGGTTGAATGCTAGCTTGGCAAAATTGCTAGCACTTCAACTGCTGCCTTTTCAGTTAGTAGACTCTGCCCCCTTCCGTGAGTTTGTGGAATGTGCGGTTCCTCAGTGGCAGGTACCCAAACGCCACTTTTTCTCACGGAAGGCGATTCCGGCTTTCTACTGACATGTGGAAGGCAATGTCTTGTCCTCGCTGGACAGGGCGGTCAGCGGTAAGGTGCATATTACTGCTGACTCATGGTCCAGCAGGCATGGACAGGGACGTTACCTAAGTTTCACCGCTCATTGGGTGACTCTGCTGGCAGCTGGGAAGGATGCAGGACAAGGTGCAGTAGTGTTGGAGGTTGTTCCGCCACCACGCCTCCAAAATGCCACTACTAATGATTGTGACATACCTCTCCCTCCACCCCCTCCTCTTCTTCTTCCTCCATGGCCTCTTCCTGTGGTTTGTCCTCAGAACCAGTGTTGCTCCGTAGCCGTTCAAGGGGCTACGCAAGTATGCAGGCCAAAAGATGCCATGCGGTGCTTGAGCTGGTGTGCTTGGGGGACAGGAGCCACACTGGGGCAGAGGTTCTGTCAGCTCTGCAGGGGCAGGTTCAGAGGTGGTTGACGCCACGCCAACTTAAGGCAGGAATGGTGGTTTGCGACAATGGCACCAACCTCCTCTCTGCCCTCCGAAAGGGACAAATGACCCATGTGCCCTGTTTGGCTCACGTCCTTAACTTGGTGGTGCAGCGGTTCTTGGGCAGGTACCCGGGCTTACAGGATGACCTCAGGCAGGCCAGGAAAGTCTGTGTGCATTTTCGCCGGTCATATAATGCCAGTGCTCGGCTGGCAGACCTCCAAAAGGAGTTTAACCTGCCCAAGAACTGCCTAATCTGTGACATGCCCACCAGGTGGAACTCAACGTTGGCCATGCTGCAGCGGCTGCACATGCAGCAGAGGACCATCAATGAGTACCTGTGCGACTATGGCACCAGGACAGGGTCAGGGGAGCTTGTTTTTTTTTCCCCACGCCAGTGGGCCATGATCAGGGATGCATGCACTGTCCTGTCACCATTTAAAGAGGCCACGAGGATGGTGAGCAGTGACAGTGCATGCATCAGTGACACTGTCCCCCTTGTCCACCTGTTGGAGCACACGCTGCATGGAATAATGGACAGGGCACTTGAGGCAGAACAGAGGCAGGAAGAGGAGGGCTTCCTTAGCTCTCAAGGCCCCCTTTATCCAGACAGTGTTCCTGCGTGCTTGCTGATCACACAGGAAGAGGACGAGGAGGAGGAGGAGGATTGTGTCAGTAAGGAGGTGGAGCCTGGCACTCAACATCAGTAGCAGTCTTTAAGGGATCAGTCCCAAGAAACGCATGGACTTGTACGTGGCTGGGAGGAGGTGGCTGTGGACCATGTGGCATCAAGGAGAAGGACCAATACTGGCTGGCAACCCTCCTTGATCCACGTTACAAGGGTAAGGTTGTGGATCTTATCTTGCCGTCGCAGAGGGAGCAGAGGATGAAACATCTTCGGGAGGCCTTACAGAAAGGTCTGTGCAACCCGTTCCCAGAGACTGGGAGGTTACAAACTCCTGTTTCTGGACAATGTGTTGCTGAGGCTTCGGTCAGTCAAAGAAAGAGCGGTGGAGAAGGTGGCCGTCTGACCGATGCATTCAGACAAAATATGATCGGTTCCAGCAACCATCGCCAGCGTCTGTTTTACATGGTGCAGGAATACCTAGGGGCAAGATCTGACTTGGACACCTTTCCCACCAAAAATCCTCTGGGTTACTGGGTCTTGAGGATGGATCACTGGCCAGAGCTTGCACAGTATGCAATTGAGCTACTGGCCTGTCCTGCATCCAGCATTCTTTCGGAACGCAATTCAGTGCTGCTGGAGGCTTTGTAACCGATCACAGGGTGCGTCTGTCCACTGACTCGGTCGATCAACTGACCTTCATAAAAATGAATCAGTCTTGGATCACCACCAGCTACCAAGCACCTGATGCTGATATAACCGAATATTTTTTTTTTAAATCTCAGACCTCTTCAAAGACTGCCTATGCTGATGCTGAGTGACTATCCTGAGTAATTATCCTCTTCCTCCTCAATGATCACACTGATAGCTTGTAAGAACATTTTTGGTTCTGGGCGCCACCACCAGTGCCTAAGGCCCAATTTTTCTGCCCCTGTTTAACAGGGGAGTGAAATTACAATTTTTGATGCAATACTTTGCAGCAGGGCTCGTTTCTGCGTTCCAACTAGAGTATCTGTGAGGGGTTGCAGTGTTGTGGCACCAGCACCAGTGCCTAAGGCCCAATTTTTCAGCCCCTGTTTAACAGGGGCATGTAATTACAATTTTTGATGCAATACTTTGCAGCAGGGCTCGTTTCTGCATTCCAACTAGAGTATCTGTGAGGGGTTGCAGTGTTGTGGCACCAGCACCAGTGCCTAAGGCCCAATTTTTCATCCCCTGTTGGCATGCAATTACAATTCTTGATCTAATATTTCACAGCAGGCCCCTTTTCTGCGCCCACCAAGAGCGAGTGAGGACTTACAGTGTTGTGGGACTAGCACCACCACCACCAAAGGCCCAATTTTTCTGCCCCTGTTCAACAGGGGCATGTAATTACAATTCTTGATCTAATATTTCACAGCAGGGCCCTGTGAGGGCTTACAGTGTTGTGGCCACAACAACACCTAAGGCCCAAATTTCTGCTGAGTATATAGGGCAGGCCCCTACTTTCAAACATCCAACTTACAAACGACTCCTACTTGAAAATGGAAGGAGACAACAGGAAGTGAGATGAAATCTACCCCTGGGAAGGGAAATTCTCTCCTGTAAGAGTTAATATGGGAAAAACGTTTCTCCTTTCCACTGATGCTTTATCACCAATCCTTGTTTCACAAAAAAAAAACAAATTTTCAAAAAACATTTGTCATTGGGACAAAAAATGAGGTAAAATCTTCTGAAGAGGAGCACAGACAGCAAAACAAATGTCACAGGGGTGATAACCCTTCCCTATATTTTCCAAAAAGCTTAAAATAGATTTTTTGGCTGGAGCTAAACACGTTAAAAATGTACCAGTTCAAAATTACAAACAGATTCTACTTAACAACAAACCTACAGTCCCTGTCTTCTTTGCACCGCCTGTATACTGCTGTTTAGAGTATATAGGGCCTGGTGGCCCCACGCCTTTCCTTTTTTTAATTTAGGTGCGGGGTTCTCCTTAATATCCATACAAGACCCAAAGGGCCTGGTAATGGACTGGGGGGTACCCATGCTGTTTGTCTCACTGATTTTCATCCATATTGCCAGGACCCGACATTACATTAAAGCCGCAAGCAGTTTTAAATGACTTTTTTTCTTTTAAAAATGACATTTTGTGCAGGGACTGTTCTAAGCACGGGAAACATGCCCCACTTTACAGGCATACTATAGACACCCCCAGGTACGATATTTAAAGGAATATTTCACTTTTTTTAACTTTCAGCATCATTAAAATCACCGCTCCCGAAAAAACGGCCGTTTTAAAAAAATTTTTTTGCATTGTACATATCCCCTGGGGCAGGACCCGGGTCCCCAAACCCTTTTTTGGACAATACCATGCAAATTAGCCTTTAAAATGAGCACTTTTGATTTCGAACGTTCAAGTCCCATAGACGTCAATGGTGTTCTAACGCTCATGCAAATTTTCGGTCCGTTCGCAGGTTCTGGTGCGAACCGAACCGGGGGGTGTTCGGCTCATCCCTACCAGTCACTGACGTCCAAGCCAGAGTGACAGTCTTGGAAGGACGCCCGGCCGCGGCCATCCCTGACCCATTCACGGTCCCGGCTCCCTCTCCGGCAGGTACGACGGAGGAGTTCCACTATCTTCTCCATGCACCTGGTCCCAGCCAGCATCAGGAAGGACATTTTGGATGGCAAGGACGTCAACCTAGCTTCCCTCCTCATTTCGGTCCACGACCTCACAGAGAATACATCATATGCCTGGGGGGACGTCTCAGTGGTCCTCATGGCCAAAGACCCCAGGCTCAACCGCAAACTAACTATTACAGAGTTTGCGTTGACCTTTGGGATGGTGAGAGATGTCCTGTGCTTAGCCAGCCCCAGCAGGAGGGAAGAACTGGACTTATATCTCCACACGGTGGTGGACCTGGGCTATAAATACGGGAAGGTTCTTATTTTATGATTACCACCGTTCATTATTGGCCAAAGCGGCAGCCAGGCTCTCGCAGTTACAAGCAGGCATGGATTGGAGCCTCATCGACACAGAGTTGTTCTGCTGCCATTTTGCCGGCCTACTCTCCCCACTCTGCGCTGTCTGCCAGTTCTCCACCCATACCACTAACTTTTGCTCCAAAATAGCAGTTAGACGCCCTCTCAATTTCCCCTCCATCTATGGTACCGGTCATTGCTTCCCAGCTCAGTTGCCCCAGGTGGATAAATTGGGATGCCCCATTCTGTCAGTAAGGGGAACATCCATCTGCAATAACTTTAATTTTGGGTCGTGCAACTACAGCCAATGCTGGCTGCTCCATATCTGTGCCATTTGTCATAGAGCACATCCTAAAACCCTATGACAGATCAAGCAGCTGCCTTCCTTATTCAAGAATTTACAGCAGGATTCCATACCGGGCTCATCACACTACCCCACACGACTCACGAGTGCAGGAATCTCCGCTCATCGGCCATCGTCAAAAAGTCCATAGGCCATCTGTTACAGGCCGAACTTGACTGAGGTTTCATCATTGGCCCCTTCGCACAGCCCCCTTTCACCATCTGCAGAGTTAGTCCTATTGGGCTTGTCAAGGGCAAGTTTTCGAATAAACTTTGTTTGATGTACAACCTGTCTGCGCCTCATTCTTCCCACATCCTGAGTTTAAATTCTTTAATTCCTTCAGAGGAATTCTGCCTGAAATATGCTTTAGTCGATTTGGCGATTCAGGCCATTATCAAAATAGGCACAGGCGCCTGGCTCTCTAAAGCCGACATATCAGACGCATTTAAGCTTCTATCCATCCAACCGTCCCTCTGGTGCTAGCATGGCAGTAAATGGAAAGAATCATATTACTTTACCACTAAATTGACCTTTGGCTCTAAAAGCAGCCTGTGGCTCTTTGACACCTTCGCACAGTCCAAACAACAGAACCCCAGCGCTAAATAGTGGAAACCTGAGGAGCAATCAAAAATAAGGAAATAAGTCAATGGGGAGGCTTCTGTGCCTGGTGCAGCTGGAAAGAAACCATAACTAGTAGAAACGGAGTTGACAATCAAAACACAAAAAATCCAGCGCTCCAAGGGTTAAAGAAAACAGTCCGCAACATGTGAAAAAATTATAATGAGTAATGAATAATTTAATTCAAAGTAGCAGTCAATATAAAGCAGTCCTGTACACTCACAATAAGAGTGGAACAACAAAATAGGTTTATGTGGTCACTAGCCATCCATTGAGCAAGAAGGAGCTAAATTAAGTCTCAAACAAAATCGTTCTCTCAAACCAAAAGGACGGAGGAGAAGGAAAAATGGATGGATCGAAAGCAGGCAGCCAACTCAGTCCCTGCTGGGTTTTAGATATAATCCCAGGGGAAACAACTCACCAGCGACAGAAAGTGATCCAGCATGTGGAGCGGTGGATGTCACAGCTGCTTGCAGCTGGGAAGATGGAACGAAGCTCCGTCTCACATGGGTCAGTGCTGTCAGACCAGCTGAGACACAGACCCAGGAAGGGGAAAACCCAGCGTCACTGAGGTGGAGCAGCTGTTGTGTCAGCTGATGGATCGCTCTGTCATTTACGGTGCGGTCCAATACTTCCCCAATGGTGATGATTCCTCCTACACCTGCGGTGTCATCCGATGTTTAGCCGCTACTGTGGAAGTATAAACCACACTGCTGGAAAGTCTAAACTGACAGGCTGGGGAGCCTGTCTGTAATACCGATGTTTGTCAATGATAGAAGTCTCACAAATTGATAATAAATGGGACGTCGTGGCTAGTCCAAAAACTAGATTTATGTTGCCTTAATGACGCATTTCGCACTCCAGCACTTTGTCACAGTCAAGGATAAAGGCAACTAAGAGAGTTTAAATAATAAAAGAAGGGCGGCAAAAAATTAGGGCAGGAAAATTAACCGAGATAAGGGGCGGAATAAAACAAACCTCTAGCATTAACCCCTTATTGCTCCGAGGATTCACAATCAATACTACTGTCATTAGTTCTTCTGAATCTAGTATAACATATGTCTACTTAAAAATACAAATTGTATATAACAACTTCCACAATCATTAAAAAAAATAATAAATTATAATGAATGTCTGCTATAAAAACACTTACAATATATAATAATAAAAAAAAGATTATTTTGCACACATCAAATTAAAAAATCACTACACAACACTGCATGTTTCAGGCGAGCGAATCAAACATGTATATCCAGAACACTTCTCTTTTGCATAAGAGGGAAAATCTCTCGTTTGTAGTTAGTGTTCCTTTAGGGAACACAGTGTTCATCATACCCCTTGGTGATAAATCTATGGTGGTCGTCTATTTTAGCACATAATGCACGAATAGTACGACCCACATGGAAGAGGCCACACAGGCACCCTAGAACATAAATCATGAAATCCGTAGAGCACGTAATAAATTGCCTGATTTTATTATTTTTTACCTAAATTTGTGGTAATTGTCTTAGTCCCATGGACAATGAATTGGCAGGTCAGGCATCCTTTTTTGCACTGGAAAATGCCTTTCCTGGCATCAAAGTACGACCTAATATCCAGAGGGGATCTGGTTGTTTTATTTAATATTTTACTGGGTGCCCGTACATTTTTTATAGTGCGAGCTCTTCGGAAAGGGACTTGTGGAACCTCTGGTAGTTCCGGAGCTAAACGTTGATCTAACAGTAAAATATTTTAGTTTTTTTTATAATTTTAGATACTGATTTAAATTTATCGCTAAAAGTTGAAACAAATCTTGCAGTATGATTATTTGGTAATTCCTCTCTAGAAGCCTTCTTTCTGAGGGGAGGGTTCATATTGAACAGAAAAGCTTCATTAATTAGCTCACGTCATGAGGATGTGAAGTGTCAAAGCGGGGGGAGGGGCCTGATGGCGGCGCTGGTGAGGCGAGGGAGCGGAGGCGGGTTGGACTGACCAGGTAGTATGAGTGTAGCTCTGGGTGAGAGGCCGCTGCTACACTGTTAAAGGAAACCCTGGGTCACCCCACCGTGGCACCGCTAACGGTGGAGAGAAGGAAGCTGGAGTTCTCCCGTGTTTGACTGGAGTGGACGGGAGCGGATGGGCAGACGTGTGGAACGGGTTGCTTGTGAGGGGGAGCGAGGAGGCAGACGTTCCGTACCTTGCTAGTGAAGTGTTGAGCCCGCTCGCAGCCCAGTGTAAGGAAGAGCTTTCCTCACAGCCCAGCGTGTGTCACTCCCCCCTGTGTGATCCCCCCTCTGCAGCTTCTCGCATATCCCGGCCGGTAACACTGAGATGCCCTAGGCTGGAAAGTGGATGAGACGCACAGAGGTCATACACTTGAACAACCAGTTTAACAGCGGACCAGGATGTCTCTGGCGCTGTGAAATCCATCCGCTGGGCTCCGTCCCCCACAGAAGATGAACATCTGAAAGTGCCTGCAAACAGTTCAACACAGGACGATATGAAGGTAGGAGAAGGAATCTCCCCCAGGTATGAAACTTAACCCTTACCTATACTGAAGAACTGTAGTGTTTTGTACCCTCAAGAAGATTTAAAAAGACGTGCATAAACAAATTCTGATTACTGACTATATGTTATCCTATATGCTCTTGCCTCATTCATTGTATGCTAAGCGGCTTTATGATAGAAATATCCCTATATATATTCTGGGACTTCTCAGGTGGAAAAGGCGAGAAACTGGCCGTATGATATTATAGCAATTACAACACGGAGTCAGCTGGTCGTGGAGAGAAGGTCCCAGTATTAGCTGTAGTGGGCATATTGAAGGTCTCAGAGGCCTGTTTGTATCGTGTTTATTCCTGATTGACCACAAAGTACTGTGCATACTTAAATAAAGTGGTAGGGGAGTAATTAAGGGGGTAATATGAGAGGTCGCTCGCAAAGAACAGCTGAACCTATGACCCCTAGAGAGAGTTTAAATACCAGCACAATTCAGAAATACCTCAAAGACGCGAGTTTAAAGAGTCCCGGACCAGATAAGAAACAAACAGGAACAAAAGAAAAAAAGAAAGACCCGCTAAAACAAAAGAGGGGACAGGGGAAGAGGCCCAGGGAGGACTTGGAGCTGGAAAGAGAGCCTGTTCTTAGCGATATGGAGGAGCAAGGAAACATCGCACTAATCCCAACTAAGACAGAAATGTTGGAAATGTTCTCCAAACTAGAAAACTCTATAAAGTCAGAGATATTAAATGTTCGGACGGGCATGGGTCACCTGCTGCACAGAGAAGAGGAGGCAGAAGAAGTGTCAGGAATCCAGGCTAAAGAGATTCTGGAATTAAAAACGCAAATGAGGAAAATGCAGAGCGATTATCGTATCCTGACATATAAATTGGAAGAGCAAGAAAACCAAAGCCGCCGCCAAAGTCTGCGGATAAGATCTTTACCTGAACAACAGAATGAGGACTTGGGGAACAAAATGCAAAACAATTTTAACCCTATCCTGGGAAGACGGGAAGACGAGGCCCTAAGGATAGACAGGGTTCACAGGATTAGAAAACCCTCAAATCTGAAACAGGATATACCCAGAGACGTAATTGGTAAATTCCACTCATATGAGGTTAAAGAAAAGATCTGGAATAGTCTACGGGGAGCCCCCCCAGTCTATTTTGAAAATATTGATCTACAGATTTTCTCCGACTTATCAGCAGGAACCCTGGCATGGAGAAGGCAGTTTAGACCACTGCTTGATCAACTGAGAAAGTCCAATATAAAGTACAGCTGGGGGTTCCCAACATCCCTGGTAGTAATGAAAGAGGGTAGATCGCATAGGATGAGGTTTCTGGAGGAGATTTTTGTGAAAGTCTGGGTATTCCCGTCCTGGACATTCCTTGACAAGCGCTTTAAGCCCCTTTTTTCTTTTCATTTTCTGTTGATGGGACTCTTGAGAGGGCATTGCGGACATGGAGAGGAATTGAAGATTTTTAAATTTTTTTTCTCCTTTTCCTCTCAGTGGTGACCTCTACAAGGTCTATTGTGACTTAAACCAAGATTATATTGACTGAGGGCGGGGGGGTGGTTGGGGGGAGCGGGGGGAGTTAAATTAATAAAGATAGAATGTGGTGCTTGGGTGGGGGTTTCGGGGTAGGGCATGTCTTGGGTCGGTCCTCCTGTCTTCGTCCCTCCTTTCCCCCCTCTCCCCACTTATTGTGGGGGGCAGGGACACCGGTGGCTGCTATCGGAGTCTCACCCTTGGTAAAGAAGCACACAGTATGGGATCAGGTTTGACTCTCACCTGCTGGCTTAGGGCTGGATTGCGGCCGGGGAGGGAGGGGAATAGGGGGGTGAGGGAGCAGGGGGGTTACATCCTGCAGGGGCGATTACAAACTGGCAGCGGATGACAGATAAGGTTGGGTAGATCAAGTAGAATTAAATGACAGACTTAAATTTTTTATCTTACATTGTAAAGGGACTGAACTCGCTGGTTAAAAGACATAAAATACTAAAAGAACTCCAACAGTACCGAGTCGATGTAGTATTCCTTCAGGAGACTCATCTGGCTCTGGACTCTAATATTAAGTTATATTCCCCAGCATTGCCCACCTGGTTCTACAGTAATACACCTACAAGGAGATCCAAGGGAGTAGCAATTGGGTTCTCAAGAACATCTAAATTCTCTTTGATTAATAGATTGACGGATCCTGAGGGCCGCTATCTCTTTCTTAAGGGTAATCTGGGGAATTAAACGTTTACCTTAGCAAACGTCTATTGTCCAAACTAAAACCCGACTGTATTTTTAAAGCAGGTGTTGGCTAAACTGATGAAATTCAAGGCGGGGGAGGTGGTTCTGGCAGGGGACTTCAATTTTTGTCTTGACCCCACCTTAGAATGTACGTCCCGGGCACAGGGGACAAGTAAGATTCAATTAAGAATGATCAGGCGCCGGCTGCACCAATGCCACTTGATGGATGTGTGGAGGGTGCAGCATGCAAAAGTAATTGATTATACCTTCTTCTCCCCTGTGCACCGGACGTACTCAAGATTGGATTATATTATGACGGATCATAGTTTACTGGATTTCGTGAAGGAAACCAGAAGAGAAATCACCTCGCTATCCGATCATTTCCCCAGTCTCAATGAGGGTTAAGATTCCGGAGTTCCAAAGACAACCATTTTCTTGGAAGTTAAATGAAAACTTATTAAAAGACAATAAAGTATCAGAAATGGTGCAGAAAGAAATTGATTTTTTCTTTAAGGTTAATGATACGGGGAAATTCCTCCTCCCACTATTTGGGAAGCGCACAAAGTGTATATTAGGGGGGTCCTTATCTCTATTGGGGCTGGGGAAAAAAAAGAGAAAAGAAGAAAGGGAAAAACTTATCAAAGAAATATATTTACTAGAACAAAATCATAAAAAATACAAGGGGCAGAATCAGGAAAGCTTCCACCAGCTAGCCATTAAAAGGGAGGAGCTAAGGGACAGCATGGAGCAGGACTCGAGAAGGGCCTTAAATAAAATAATAAGAGATAGATATCTTTGGGGAAATAAATCAAGCAAGCACCTCGCGAGGTTACTGAAAAAGAAAAGAGACTTGAATTTCATCGAGAAAATACAAAATAAAAAAGGTGAGGTATTAGCCACAACCAAAGGGATAGCGGAAGAGTTTAAGAAGTACTATGAAGCTATGTATACTATTGGACAAAAGGGAGCGTCGGTTCAAATAGAGAACAGGAAGGTGGATGAATTCTTGAAGGGGGCAGGGGTGGTCAGGCTGTCTGAAGAGGACAGAGTAGTCCTGGACAGACCTATAACTGAAGATGAAATCCATGCCGCCCGGAAGGATTCACCAAAGGGGAAAAGTCCGGGCCCTCACGGGTTTACTACCCTTTACTTGAAACAATATAAACATGCTGAGGCTCTGCCATTACTGGAATGAACTGGTTACTAATTGTATAATGGGGGAGATGCCCTGTCTGCGACCATAACTTTGATATTAAAAGAAGGAAAAAACAATATGCTGTGCTCTAGTTATAGACCCATTGCCCTATTAAATGCGGACGTCAAACTGTACGCCAAGGTGTTGGCTGGCAGGTTAAAGGACAAAATGACTACCTTGGTGCATCCAGACCAGGTAGGTTTTGTCCCGGGTAGACAGGGCAGGGATAATGGAGTGCGATCATTGCTCCTTTTAGAGTCTATTAAATCTGGGGGGCCCCAGCTCTATTCCTGTCAATGGACGCTGAAAAAGCTTTTGACAGGGTAGACTGGGGGCTCATGATAAAAACTTTGGAAGCAATGGGAGTTGGTCCAAGATTCATCACATGGGTGAACATTCTATATAACTACCCTTCGGCATCCGTGAAGGTAAATGGGGTTCTTTCCAGACCTTTTAGGATGGAGAATGGTACCAGACAGGGGTGTCCATTGCCCCCCTTCTACTTGTCTTAACTCTAGAACCCCTGCTGGCATTTATCAGAAAAAATTCAGATTGCAGAGGGGTGAAGATAGGATCAGAAGAGCATAAACTTGTGGTGTTTGCCGACGATGTTTTGTTCTATATTACAAATCCTAGGATTACAATCCCGAATTTGCTGCAGATTTATAAAAGGTATGGAGACATCTCAAACTTTAAGATAAATCTCAGCAAATCAGAAGTGTTAAATATTAATGTGGATAAACAAGAAGAAGAGAAACTCTCTAAGGTTTTTCCTTTTCCCTGGAGAAAGGAAATAAAATACTTGGGAATTAAACTAGCTAATTCACTGAAAAAAATGTACCTAACCAATTACATTCCCCTGTTGGACGAAATTAGGCAAGAAACTAAAAACATGTCAATGCGCCCCCTCTCTTGGTTTGGTCGCATTAACACAGCAAAAATGGTGCTAGCCCCGAAAATACTTTACAAATTCCAAATGCTCCCGATCCCACTCCCACATTCATATATGAGAGCCCTTCGAGGCCTAATTGCAAGGTTTGTCTGGTGTGGCAAAAAGCCACGAATTGCTTATTCAGTTTTGACTAGGGGGAAAAAAACAAGGAGGACTTGCTCTTCCGGATTTTAATAAATATTACATCTCAGTAACACTTTCACGGGTTATGGAATGGTCAAGGGAGGTCTCGAACAAGAGATGGGTTAATATTGAATATAGTATGAGTAGTACACGTTTAGGACACATTATATGGAACCCTCCATAATATAGAACACTTAGTACTAAAACAGCGGTTTTAAAGCTAAACACTCTTAAATTATGGGATCAAATTCATGCACAGAATAAATGGTTTTATAACTCTCCTTTGATTTATTTGAAGGACAATAAATTTTTTGAACCGGGGATGAGGGAGGTGGGAGGGAACTGGATAAAGAATCGAAGCACACAATTAAAAGATTTAATTAGAGAAGGGAAAATCCACACTACCTTGACTTGAAAGCCGAGACAGATCTTATGGTGATTGATCCGTGGAGGTACATCCAGTTGTCGCTCTTTGTCGAGAAACTGCCGAAACCAATTAGAGGTGAGAAGGAGTACAGGCCACTTGAGCAGCTTTGTAAGAGAGAAAAACCAGGAAATACTATTTCCCAGCTCTATAAAATTTTGATCTCGATGGAGGAACTGGATGTACCTCCCTATATCAAGAAATGGGAAAGGAAGTTAGGGACACAGTGTAGTAAACCCACATTAGGAAAAATATTGAAAATGATACACGGTTCTTCAGCTGATATTAAGAGGACAGAAATACATTTCAAATGTTTAGCAAGATGGTATGCCACACCAGACAAAATAAGCAAATTTCAACTGGATAAATCTGAGAAATGCTGGAGAGGGTGCACAAATATAGGAAAGATGGCTCACATATGGTGGGAGTGTCCCATTATTAAAGTATAATGGAAAAAAAAATACAACTAATTAAGGAAATCACTAATAAAACCTTATTAGATGACCCATGGATATGTCTATTCCACGGAACAGAGGAGCCAATTAAGCAATACCAAACATTTATCGTCCTTATATTATTGGACGTTGCTAAGAATCAGATTTCAAAGAAGTGGTTGGATCCCGAGAGTCCTAAAACTCGGGACTGGCTCTTCTGTGTAAATGAAATAAATAATATATAGTGTCTGGATCGCTCTGGATTGGAATCAGATGAGGGGGCTGTACGGCTAGACAAATGGGCAGGGTGGAGGAGTTTCAAGAGTATGTGGAGTTATCTTGAGGAGATCACGGGCTAAGCCTAATGGGTTCGGAATCTGGGAAAGCATGGAAGGAAATATGGACTCTCGTATGTACAACTGTAACCACCTGCAGGATGGGGTTGGGAGGGGGGTAGTGGGTGGGGGGGAGGTTATTAGCTTAAGAGGGAATTTTTGGATAGTTCCCATGTAAGTTTGATTTTGTTTTTTGTACTGTCTTAGCTTTGTATTTGTAAAATATAAATAAAGAATTAAAAAAAAGAAAAAATGACACCGGGCACCTACAACCCCTCCAAAAAAAAACACCACACACACACACACATGCAAACATAAAGGTATCTATTGGGGGCAGCTACACACAGAAATGTCAATTGCAATGCAATCATTACATACCTCCATGCACACTGGGGTGAGATAAATATTTTTTCGCCACATTATTCATGGTTAGCATGAATAGGTAAAGTAAGGAACTAATCCCTTTAAGGCCAAAAAAATCATAACATTTTCAATATTTGTGCTAAACAACTACTTTAGATGAATCAACCAAATGTAAAAAAATACACATTTTCTCCAACAACGTGAAATGTTAAACACACAGAATTACTAAAAATGCCCAAAACACTTGAAAAAAATTAAAAATATAAATAATTAGCTCACGTGGATATCCTTTTTCTTCTAACGTTTTTGTCATCATAGCCCCTTGTTCTATATAATCCTCCATTCTTGAACAGTTCCGTCTCAATCTATTAACCACTTAAGGAGCATTATGCTGCTTAAGGACCAGAGGACTTTTTCCAATTTGGCACTGCGTCGCTTTAACTGCTAATTGCGCGGTCATGCAATGCTGTACCGAAACGAAATTTGCGTCCTTTTCTTCCCACAAATAGAGCTTTCTTTTGATGGTATTTGATCACCACTGCCATTTTTATTTTTTGCGCTATAAACGGAAAAAGACCGAAAATTTTGAAAAAAATTATATTTTCTACTTTTTGTTATAAAAAAAAAATCCAATAAACTCAATTTTAGTCATACATTTAGGCCAAAATGTATTCGGCCACATGTCTTTAGTAAAAAAAATGTCAATAAGCGTATATTTATTGGTTTGCGCAAAAGTTATAGCGTCTACAAACTAGGGTACATTTTCTGGAATTTACACAGCTTTTAGTTTATGACTGCCTATGTCATTTCTTGAGGTGCTAAAATGGCAGGGCGGTACAAACCCCCCCCCAAATGACCCCATTTTGGAAAGTAGATACCCCAAGGAAATTGCTGAGAGGCATGTTGAGCCCATTGAATATTCATTTTTTTTGTCCCAAGTGATTGAATAATGACAATAAAAAAAAAAAATTACAAAAAGTTGTCACTAAATGATATATTGCTCACACAGGCCATGGGCATATGTGGAATTGCACCCCAAAATATATTCAGCTGCTTCTCCTGAGTACGGTGATACCACATGTGTGGGACTTTTTGTGAGCCTAGCTGCGTACGTGGCCCCGAAAACCAATCACAGCCTTCAGGATTTCTAAGGGCGTACATTTTTGATTTTACTCCTCACTACCTATCACAGTTTTGAAGGCCATAAAATGCCCAGATGGCACAAACCCCCCCCAAATGACCCCATTTTGGAAAGTAGACACCCGAGCTATTTGCTTTGAGGCATGTTGAGTCCATGGAATATTTTATATTTTGACACAAGTTGCGGGAAAGTGACAATTTTTTTTTTTTTTGCACAAAGTTGTCACTAAATGATATATTGCTCACACAGGCCATGGGCATATGTGGAATTGCACCCCAAAATACATTTAGCTGCTTCTCCTGAGTATGGGGATACCACATTTGTGGGACTTTTTGGGAGCCTAGCCGCGTACGGGGCCCCGAAAACCAATCACCGCCTTCAGGATTTCTAAGGGTGTAAATTTATGATTTCACTCTTCACTGCCTATCACAGTTTCGGAGGCCATGGAATGCCCAGATGGCACAAACCCCCCCAAATGACCCCATTTTGGAAAGTAGACACCCCAAGCTATTTGCTGAGAGGCATGGTGAGTATTTTGCAGCTCTCATTTGTTTTTGAAAATGAAGAAAGACAAGAAAAAACTTTTTTTTTTCTTTTTTCAATTTTCAAAACTTTGTGACAAAAAGTGGGGTCTGCAAAATACTCACTATACCTCTCAGCAAATAGCTTGGGGTGTCTACTTTCCAAAATGGGGTCATTTGGGGGGGGTTTGTGCCACCTGGGCATTCCATGGCCTCCGAAACTGTGATAGGCAGTGAAGAGTAAAAATCAAAAATTTACGCACTTAGAAAGCCTGAAGGCGGTGCTTGGTTTTTGGGGTCCCGTACGCGGCTAGGTTCCCAAAAAGTCTCACACATGTGGTATCCCAGTACTCAGGAGAAGCAGCAGAATGCATTTTGGGCTGTAATTTCACATATTTCCATGGAATGTTTGAGCAATATATCATTTAGTGACAACTTTGTGCAAAAAAAAAAAAAAAATTTGTCTCTTTCCCGCAACTTGTGTCACAATATAAAATATTCCATGGACTCGACATGCTTCTCAGAAAATAGCTTGGGGTGTATACTTTCCAAAATGGGGTCATTTGGGGGGGTTTTGAACTGTCCTGGCATTTTATGCACAACATTTAGAAGCTTATGTCACACATCACCCACTCTTCTAACCACTTGAAGACAAAGCCCTTTCTGACACTTTTTGTTTAAATGAAAAAATTATTTTTTTTCGCAAGAAAATTACTTTGAACCCCCAAACATTATATATTTTTTAAAGCAAATGCCCTACAGATTAAAATGGTGGGTGTTTCATTTTTTTTTTTCACACAGTATTTGCGCAGCGATTTTTCAAACGCATTTTTTGGGGAAAAAACACACTTTTTTAAATTTTAATGCACTAAAACACACTATATTGCCCAAATGTTTGATGAAATAAAAAAGATGATCTTAGGTCGAGGATACCAAACATGACAAGCTTTAAAATTGCGCACAAACGTGCCTTTAAAAGCCTTTACAGGTTACCACTTTAGATTTACAGAGGAGGTCTACTGCTAAACTTACTGCCCTTGATCTAACCTTCACGGTGATACCTCACATGCATGGTGCAATTGCTGTTTACATTTAACGCCAGACCAACGCTTGCGCTCGCCTTAGCGCGAGAGCAGGGGGGGACAGGGGTGCTTTTTTTTTTTTTTTTTTTTTGCTTTTTTATCTTATTTTTAAACTGTTCCTTTCATTTTTTTTAATCATTTTTATTGTTATCTCAGGAAATGTAAATATGTAAATATGATAGCAATAGGTAGTGACAGGTACTCTTTTTTGAAATCTCTCCTCTGCCCTCAAAGCATCTGACCACACCAAGATCGGTGTGATAAAATGCTTTCCCAATTTCCCAATGGCGCTGTTTACATCCGGCGAAATCTAAGTCATAAAATGCTCATAGCTTCCGGTTTCTTAGGCCATAGAGATGTTTGGAGCCACTCTGGTCTCTGATCAGCTCTATGGTCAGCTGGCTGAATCACCGGCTGCATTCTCAGGTTCCCTGTTGAGACAGGAGAGCCAGAGAAAAATACAGAAGACGGTGGGGGGGGTGGCATTCCCTCCCACTGCTTGTAAAAGCAGTCTAGAGGCTAATTAGCCGCTAGGATTGCTTTTACATGAAAGCCGACCGCTGGCTGAAAAGAATGAAACCAAGATGATACCTAAACCTGCAGGCATCATTCTGGTATAACCACTCAAAGTCGTAAATGGTGTACCTGAAGACAAAAAAATGGTTAACAATAAAGCACAGTAAACAGTAAAGTATAAAAAATTGCATACCTGAAAAGCAAACATGATAAAACGTAATAACAATAAAACATTGCAGAATAGAATACAGTAAAAAAGAGCAGAACAATAGAGAGAGAATAGAGAGAGAGAGAACAATAAAACGACAACTATTTTTTTTTATTTTATATTTTTTTTTGTGTTTTTTTTTTTTACACTCTTTTTATAACTGTAACTTTTATAACTGTAACCGGTTCCAGGTTTGGGTCTCTCAAAATGCGATGGCATCTTGGGAGACCCTGTGAAGTGTGCCTAGTCTGTGCAATGCTGTACCCTACGCTAATACGCAACTAGTAAATGGTAGCGTTCAAAACATTCACCAATGCAAAGACCAGGATTGTCAGGACAGGAGGGACAATAATAGCGGGTGTCACGCCTATATCCGCGCTTGCCGCAGACACAACATCTTTTTTTTGGGGGGTTCGTTGGGTAGGGGTACTCGGGAGGACATAAAGAAAATGCCTCTCATGCAGCCGACTGCATTTGGTTGGGGATGTGAATGGGGGAAGTACGGGCGCTGCAGAAGCGGTGGGTTCCCAATTAGGATTGGCGAATGCAGCAGGAAGGGCATTATGGGCACGACGGGCCTGTGTTTGTCTTCTTCTTGGTGGCAGCGGGACATTACTTGTGCTTGCCACCTCACCAGCTTGAACTGCACTTATGGGACTCGCCACGTTACCAAGTGTTACTGCAGTGCTGGTTTGACTATGACCGGGGTGTACTAGGCCGCTGGTGCTTGCCAGTTCACCAAAACGCTACCAAAAAAACTGTTAGCGATCGCAAGGATCCAGCCTGACTCTGCGAACGCTGCAGTTATGCATTTAGTGTTTTGTAAGTGTCAGTGTTCGATCGATACTGCACTTGGGTGGGCTGGGCTGGGCAAGGCGGAGGGGCAAAACGCAGGTGCTAGCAGGTATCTGGGCTGATCCCACTAACACTGCGTTTTTGGGAACCCTAAACTGCTGGGGACGCTAGTATAGATCTGATCGGATCAGATATTGATCCGTTCAGATACTATACCACTAAGGGAGGTGTACGCTGAGAGCGTGGGTGTTAGCGGTACTGGCGCTAATCTGAGGCTGCCTGGGGCTGGTGCTTGCCAGTTCACCAAAATGCTACCAAAAAAACTGTTAGTGATCGCATTGATCAGGACTGACTCTGTGAACGCTGCAGTTATGTGTTTAGTGTTTTGTAAGTGACAGTGATCGATCGATACTGCACTTGGGTGGGCTGGGCGGAGGGGCAAAACACAGGTGCTAGCAGGTATCTGGGCTGATCCCACTAACACTGCGTTTTTGGGAACCCTAAACTGCTGGGGACGCTAGTATAGATCTGATCGGATCAGATATTGATCCGTTGAGATACTATACCACTAAGGGAGGCGTATGCTGCGTGCGTGGGTGTTAGCGGTACTGGCGCTAATCTGACGCTGCCTGGGGCGACGCATATCACCGCCGGGCGATCAGGGGGCTAAACCTTATTCAGTAATAAACGGCGGGTGCCCTGACACTATAAAAAATAAACGAACTAACCAGCGTCACCCGTAACAGTTATACGGTGATCAGTGGTGAAAGGGTTAACTAGGGGGCAATCAAGGGGTTAAAACATTTATTCGGTAGTATATGGGGGTCCCTGTCGCTATAAAACACTGACGGCCAACCTAAATATTTACCTCCCTAACTATCGTCACCAGTGACACTAATACAGCGATCAGAAAAATGATCGTTTAGCGACACTGGGGACAGGGGGTGATCAAGGGGTTAAAACTTTATTAGGGGGGGTTAGGGGGGTACCCTAGACCTAAAGGGGGCTAACAGTAACTGCCCTAACACAGTAACTGTCACAAACTGACACCATGCAGTAATCAGAAAAAAAACAAAACTTCTTGGTGTCAGTGTGACAGGGGGAGGGGAGGGGTGATTGGGGGGTGATCGGGGGGCGATCGGGGGGCGATCGGGGGGGATCGAGGGTGTTTTGTGTGCCTGGCATGTTCTACTGAGTGTGTGTGTGTTTGTGCACTCGCATTGATGTCTTCTCTCCTCAGCGCCGGAACGGAAACTGCCGAGCCGAGGAGAGATGACATCACATCCTCTGCCTGTGTGTACTACACACAGGCAGGGGAGGATTCTCATTGGCTGGAAGCGATCGCGAGGGGGGGGGCCACGATCGGATGGCCTCCCCCTCATCACTGAACGCTCCCAGACCAACGGCGACCGCCTCAGGCACCGGGGGGGTCCGATCGGACCCCCCGCCCGCGGGAAGGCAATCACGTACCAGGTAAGTGATTTTGCCTGCCCGTTCCATTCTGCTGACGTATATCAGCGTGAGGCGGTCGTCAAATGGATAAATCGTCCACTAGGAATATTACTTTTCCATGTGGGATGAATAAATAAAGTGGAAATAAGAATTGCCACTAGTAGGCTTAACATGATTTTTTGTAATGATTCTGTTCTGATTATGAGATAATACTAGATCCAAAAATACAAGTTCATGGGGATCCAGTACATGCGTAAAAGACAGACCAAAGGGGTTGGAATTGCAATGGGCCAGAAAGGAGGGGAACAGCTCCGGACCTCTGCTCCATATGAATAGGACATCATTGATGTATCGGCCAAAATACATGACATGTTCAGCAAATGGATTGCTGGCCCAGAGTCTGTCCTCCTCTCAAAGGCCCATGGTTAGGTTGGCATACACCGGGGCAAAATTCACCCCCGTCCTTCGGTTTGAGAGAACGATTTTGTTTGGGACTTAATTTAGCTCCTTGTTGCTCAATGGATTGCTAGTGACCACATAAACCTGCTTTATCGTTCCACCCTTATTGTGAGTGTACAGGACTGCTTTATATTGACTGCTACTTTGAATTACATTTTTTTTTACTTATTATAATTTTTTCACATGTTGCGGACTGTTTTCTTTAACCCTTGGAGCACTGGATTTTTTGTGTTTTGACCTTCGCACAGTCCCTCACTTGGATCCTGTTGCATCAAGCCCAGTGCCAGATGGTCATTCATTATCTGGATGACTTCCTGCTAATCGAACAGCCTGGCGTGCCGCCAGCAGACCTAGATAGGTTAAGAGTGGTGTTTGGGAATCTCAATGTGCCTATAGCAGAACACAAAGTGGAAGGCCCAGCACACTCTATCACCTTTCTCAGGGTCAACCTTGACATTCGCTCCATGCAGGCCAGCCTGCCCCCCGACAAACTTCTTCATGACTTTACCCATGCACAGGGGTGTACTAAGCTTCATCCCCCTTAGGGATGCTCAACTTCGCAATGTAAATTATTACCCAGGGACGATCTTTTATTTTGCGCTTCTTGGTCTTCCAGTATCACCTCTATCACCGCAGGTAGTAACGGATGCCGCAGCCACCAAAGCCTTCACTGCAATTTTTGGCCATCATTGGTTTGCAAGGAGTATCTGGCCATCATTAGGCCAGATACTCCTAATACCCGGTTTCATCTAGTCTTCCTCATTGTTTGAACTATACCCTATTGTGGCAGCCACTCAGGTCTGGGGTCATACCTGGACCAGACAAACAGTGGCCTTCGCCACTGACAACCAGGCCACGGCCAATATAATTAACAAGGGCAGGTCCAAGTCTCTCCCCATTATGTCCTTCCTATACAGGCTGGTACAATTATCCCTGCAGCATCAGTTCAATGTGCACTGCACATACATTCTGGGCAAGTGCAACGGCACAGCAGACGCACTGTCCCATTTAACTTCATTTAATTTTTTCAGAAGAAACCCGGAGCTGACCCAACGTCATCTCTTTTCCCTCCTTGGTCTCAGCTGACATTGGGTTAAAGCAGCACCTTCACAGCGCGACCCAGCTCATAAATTAATCCTTATCTCGCAACACACTCAAGGCCTACCACACAGCTTGGAACGCCTTCTTCAAGTTTCTGGCATCCTGCCCCGGGCAAGGTCACCAGACACTAAGCATGTACTAGCTTTAATTTCATATTGCCACACCCAATTGGCTCTATCACACAACACCATCAGACTATACATCCAACACTTCCTGGTCTTACAGGATCCCACAAAGCCATCCTTGTTCCCAGCCCATGCGATCTGAGCCATCCTGCATGGCATTCAGAAGCAGCAGCCCATAGTCAACTCCAAACACTTGCCCATCACGAGTATCATCTTCAGAGACATGTCGACTATCCTCTCTCAGTCCTAGTTTGGCTTACTTCCCAGCTTGGTCATTCAAGCGGCCATCTACGTAGCCTACTACTTTTTTTTGCGGCCTAGCAAGCTTACCTGTAATAGCCCTGCCGGCCAGATACTGTGTAGACGCCACCTGGCTCGCTTCCAAGATCATTTCATTCTCCACCTTGCAGTATCCAAAACCCAGCAATCTTGCCCCGGGGTCGACATCCATCTATTAAAGACAAACAACATCTGGTGCCCAGTAGTGATACTCGACCGCCCACTGTTGCTCCTAACCAGCCAGTCGAACTCTAGTCCCCTACTACCTTTCCTGACCAACCCCTTGAGTGGCTGACAGTTCATCAAGCACATCAGGATCCTCCTGCACAACCTAGGCCTCCACTCCAGATGGTATTCTGGACACTCCTTCCGAACTGGAGCAGCCTCGATGCATCCCAGCACCGGGTTCCAGACCATATCATCAAGAGATTAGGCAGGTGGAAATCCTACTTTACACGGAACATCCCGAATCCTCAGGTAGAAATGTCCCAAGCATTTACCAAACTTGCTCAGTAAAAAACACTAAACCAATAAAGAGCTTTCACCCCTACCTGAATATTTTTGCCCCCTTTTTTGGTATACCGACCAGCATACCAGGGCACACTTCAGGTCCATTTCATGTTGTAAGTCTTGTGGCATGTTTATGTGGTTCACATCCATCCTGGTTGAAGGGCTTTGACAATAAATAAGAAGGCCAGTATGGTGGCCTGAATTTATGGGAGGAGTCCCGGGGTATTTAGGCAGCCCACTCATCTGTGGTCTTTGTCGGTTCCTGTGTGTGATACCTTCCCTCCTATTTCCTTTTTCAGGCATTTCTCAATTCATTTATCTCCACAAACATCTATTACTTATCTTGGGTATGCCCCCTTTTTTGATATACCAACCAGCAGACCAGGGCACACTTCAGGCCCTTTTTTATATTATAAGTCTTGTGACGTGTTTATGTAGTTCACCTATAGGTATACTATAAACTTAACCACTATAAGTGGTTGTCAACTTATGAGCTAAGGGGTGCTCAAATAAGGCTCCGCACATAATGTCCAACATATGTAATGCTTGAGAGGACTGTCAAAAACTGCAGACCTAATAGAGGAAATGAGTGTCAGAGAGTGCGGACATGTTACATTTTTTGACTGGGGATATGCTGCAGAAGACAATATGAAACTGGGAACATGTTACATAAGGCTAGTAGAGATCAATGCTATTACCCTAATCAAAATTCCCACTATAGGCTGCTAAAGTCCAAGGGTCACACATATACCAAAGAGCCCCATGCAGCTGTAGGTTGGGCACCAGGGCTTTAAAGAGTAATTTTTAAAAATAATAAAAGTTTTAAGTATAACTGAATTTAAAATGAAACAACCTGAACCAATACTGCAATGGGAACAGGGATTGCTAAAAAGGAAAAATGTGTTGTGTGCAGGGAAGTGGGGGTACCTGTTATGCGGTGCTAGCTGTTCAGATTTTTTTGTTACTTCATCTTCACTTTCAAGAAAAAATTATATTCAGAAACAGACTGTTATGTCTTATATGACTATACTAAGCTAATCTATTAGAGAACAATGTAAGTAACTGTAAACCCTACATCTATTTTTCAGTATGCCTGGCATCATGTCTCACAGTTTTTATAAGCAAATTGTTTCATGCTAAACTGTTGGAAAGCTTCTTAACTGGAGATTCTGCTAGTAACAGCACTTCCTGTTGAAGGATGGTGGCACTAAGCTGCTGCTTTGCAAGTATCAGCAGCATTGGCAATCTGCTGGACAAACTCTTTAACCACTTCAGCCCTGGAAAATTTGGCTGCTCAATGACCAGAGCATTTTTTGCGATCCGGCACTGTGCCGATTTAACTGGTCGTGCGGCGCTGTACCCAAACAAAATTGATGACCTTTTTTTTCCCACAAATAGAGCTTTCTTTTGGTGATATTTGATCATCTCTGCGGTTTTTATTTTTTGAGCTATAAACAAAAAAATACCGACAATTTTGAAAAAAAATACAATATTTTGTACTTATTGCTGTAATAAATAGCCCCACTTTTTTTTTTAGAAAAAGCTAATTTTTTTCTCAGTTTAGGCCGATATGTATTCTTCTATATATTTTTGTTAATAAAAATTGCAATCAGCGTATATTGATTGGTTTGCGCAAAAGTTATAGTGTCTACAAAATAGGGGATAGATTTATGGCATTTGTGTTATTATTATTTTTTTTACTAGTTATGGCGGCGATCTGCAATTTTTATTGTGACTGAGACATTATGGCGGACACTTAGGACACTTTTGGCACATTTTTGGGACGATTGACAATTATACAGCGTTCAGTCCTATAAAAATGCACTGATTACTGTATAAATGTCACTAGCAGGGAAGGGGTTAACACTAGGGGACAATCAAGGGGTTAACTGTGTTCCCTGACTGTGTGTTCTAACTGTAGGGGGAGGGGACTGACTATAGGGGATGACAGATTGTGGTTCCTAGCTATTAGGAACTCACGATCTGTCTCTCCTCACAGAACAGAACAAGGATGTGTGTGTTTACACACACACACATGTCCGTGTTCTGCCTCTCATGAATGCGATCGCTCATGGTCGGCGGTCATCGCGACTGTCGGCCACAAGCATCAGCACCCCTGCAGTGCATCGGGCGTGCGCGTGCCTGCTATCCCGCTTAAAGGAGCCAACGTATAGCTACGGCGGTTTGTGGTATCATGCCGACCTGCTGCAGTATAATGATGGTGGCTGGTCGGCAAGCGGTTAACCACTTAAGGACCGCCTCACGCCGATGTACGTCGGCAAGGCGGCACGGGCAGGCAAAATCACGTACATGTACGTGATTTGCCTCCCGCGGGTGGGGGGTCCGATCGGACCCCCCCCGGTGCCCGAGGCGGTCCCGTTTTGTTCCCCGGCGATCGGAGTGGAGGGGGAGGCCATCCGTTCGTGGCCCCCCCCTCGCGATCGCCGCCGGCCAATGGGAACACTCCTTTGCTGCTGTATGCTAAACAGCAGCAAAGGAAGTGATGTCATCTCTCCTCGGCTCGGTAGTTTCCGTTCCGGCTCGAGGAGAGAAGACATGTAAGTGCACCAACACACACACACACACAGTAGAACATGCCAGGCATACAAAACACCCCGATCCCCCCCCGATCGCCCCCCGATCCCCCCCGATCACCCCCCCCTGTCACAAACTGACACCAGCAGTTTTTTTTTCTGATTACTGCTAGGTGTCAGTTTGTGACAGTTACAGTGTTAGCATAGTTACTGTTACCCCCCTGTAGGTCTAGGGTACCCCCCTAACCCCCCCTAATAAAGTTTTAACCCCTTGATCACCCCCTGTCGCCAGTGTCGCTAAGCGATCATTTTTCTGATCGCTGTATTAGTGTCGCTGGTGACGCTAGTTAGGGAGATAAATATTTAGGTTCACCGTCAGCGTTTTATAGCGGCAGGGACCCCCATATACTACCTAATAATTGTTTTAACCCCTTGATTGCCCCTAGTTAACCCTTTCACCACTGATCACCGTATAACCGTTACGGTTGACGCTGGTTAGTTTGTTTATTTTTTATATTGTCAGGGCACCCTCCGTTTATTACCGAATAAAGGTTTAGCCCCCTAATCGCCCGGCGGTGATATGCGTCGCCCCAGGCAGCGTCAGATTAGCGCCAGTACCGCTAACACCCACGCACGCAGCATACGCCTCCCTTAGTGGTATAGTATCTGAACGCATCAATATCTGATCCGATCAGATCTATACTAGCGTCCCCAGCAGTTTAGGGTTCCCAAACGCAGTGTTAGCGGGATCAGCCCAGATACCCGCTAGCACCTGCGTTTTGCGCCTCCGCCTAGCCCACCCAAGTGCAGTATCGATCGATCACTGTCACTTACAAAACACTAAACATATAACTGCAGCGTTCGCAGAGTCAGTCCTGATCAATGCGATCACTAACAGTTTTTTTGGTAGCATTTTGGTGAACTGGCAAGCAAGCACCAGCCCCAGGCAGCGTCAGGTTAGCGCCAGTACCGCTAACACCCACGCACGCACCGTACACCTCCCTTAGTGGTATAGTATCTGATCGCATCAATATCTGATCCGATCAGATCTATACTAGCGTCACCAGCAGTTTAGGGTTCCCAAAAACGCAGTGTTAGCGGGATCAGCCCAGATACCTGCTAGCACCTGCGTTTTGCCCCTCCGCCCGGCCCAGCCCACCCAAGTGCAGTATCGATCGATCACTGTCACTTACAAAACTCTAAACGCATAACTGCAGCGTTCGCAGAGTCAGGCCTGATCCCTGCGATCGCGAACAGTTTTTTTGGTAGTATTTTGGTGAACTGGCAAGCACCGGCCCCAGGCAGCGTCAGGTTAGCGCCAGTACCACTAACACCCACGCACGCAGCATACACCTCCCTTAGTGGTATAGTATCTGAACGGATCAATATCTGATCCGATCAGATCTATACTAGCGTCCCCAGCAGTTTAGGGTTCCCAAAAACGCGGTGTTAGCGGGATCAGCCCAGATACCTGCTAGCACCTGCATTTTACCCCTCCCCTCGGCCCAGCCCACCCAAGTGCAGTATCGATCGATCACTGTCACTTACAAAACACTTAACGCATAACTGCAGCGTTCGCAGAGTCAGGCCTGATCCCTGCGATCGCTAACAGTTTTTTTTGTAGCGTTTTGGTGAACTGGCAAGCACCAGCGGCCTAGTACACCCCGGTCGTAGTCAAACCAGCACTGCAGTAACACTTGGTGACGTGGCGAGTCCCATAAGTGCAGTTCAAGCTGGTGAGGTGGCAAGCACAAGTAGTGTCCCGCTGTCACCAAAAAGACAAACACAGACCCGTCGTGCCCATAATGCCCTTTCTGCTGCATTCGCCAATCCTAATTGGGAACCCACCGCTTCTGCAGCGCCCGTACTTCCCCCTTCACATCCCCAACCAAATGCAGTCGGCTGCATGAGAGGCATTTTCTTTATGTCCTCCCGAGTACCCCTACCCAACGAACCCCCCCAAAAAAGATGTTGTGTCTGCAGCAAGCGCGGATATAGGCGTGACACCCGCTATTATTGTCCCTCCTGTCCTGACAATCCTGGTCTTTGCATTGGTGAATGTTTTGAACGCTACCATTTACTAGTTGAGTATTAGCGTAGGGTACAGCATTGCACAGACATGGACACACTTTCACAGGGTCTCCCAAGATGCCATCGCATTTTGAGAGACCCGAACCTGGAACCGGTTACAGTTATAAAAGTTAGTTACAAAAAAAGTGTAAAAAAAAATATATATATATAAAATAAAAAAAAAATAGTTGTCGTTTTATTGTTCTCTCTCTCTCTATTCTCTCTCTATTGTTCTGCTCTTTTTTACTGTATTCTATTCTGCAATGTTTTATTGTTGTTATGTTTTATCATGTTTGCTTTTCAGGTATGCAATTTTTTATACTTTACCGTTTACTGTGCTTTATTGTTAACCATTTTTTTGTCTTCAGGTACCCATTCACGACTTTGAGTGGTTATACCAGAATGATGCCTGCAGGTTTAGGTATCATCTTGGTATCATTCTTTTCAGCCAGTGGTCGGCTTTCATGTAAAAGCAATCCGAGCGGCTAATTAGCCTCTAGACTGCTTTTACAAGCCGTGGGAGGGAATGCCCCCCCCCCACCGTCTTCCTTGTTTTTCTCTGGCTCTCCTGTCTCAACAGGGAATCTGAGAATGCAGCCGGTGATTCAGCCAGCTGACCATAGAGCTGATCAGAGACCAGAGTGGCTCCAAACATCTCTATGGCCTAAGAAACTGGAAGCTACAAGCATTTCATGACTTAGATTTCGCCGGATGTAAATAGCGCCATTGGGAAATTGGGGAAGCATTTTATCACACCGATCTTGGTGTGGTCAGATGCTTTGAGGGCAGAGGAGAGATCTAGGGTCTAATAGACCCCAATTTTTTCAAAAAAGAGTACCTGTCACTACCTATTGCTATCATAGGGGATATATTCACATTCCCCGAGATAACAATAAAAATGATTAAAAAAAAAAAATATGAAAGGAACAGTTTAAAAATAAGATAAAAAAAGCAAAAAAATAATAAAGAAAAAAAAAAAAAAAAAAAGCACCCCTGTCGCCCCCTGCTCTCGCGCTAAGGCGAGCGCAAGCGTCGGTCTGGCGTTAAACGTAAACAGCAATTGCACCATGCATGTGAGGTATCACCGCGAAGGCCAGATCGAGGGCAGTAATTTTTGCAGTAGACCTCCTCTGTAAATCTAAAGTGGTAACCTGTAAAGGCTTTTAAAGGCTTTTAAAAATGTATTTATTTTGTTGCCACTGCACGTTTGTGCGCAATTTTAAAGCATGTCATGTTTGGTATCCATGTACTCGGCCTAAGATCATCTTTTTTATTTCATCAAACATTTGGGCCATATAGTGTGTTTTAGTGCATTAAAATTTAAAAAAAGTGTGTTTTTTCCCCAAAAAATGCGTTTGAAAAATCGCTGCGCAAATACTGTGTGAAAAAAAAAAAATGAAACACCCACCATTTTAATCTGTAGGGCATTTGCTTTAAAAAAATATATAATGTTTGGGGGTTCAAAGTAATTTTTTTGCAAAAAAAAATAACTTTTTCATGTAAACAATAAGTGTCAGAAAGGGCTTTGTCTTCAAGTGGTTAGAAGAGTGGGTGATGTGTGACATAAGCTTCTAAATGTTGTGCATAAAATGCCAGGACAGTTCAAAACCCCCCCAAATGACCCCATTTTGGAAAGTAGACACCTGAAGCTATTTGCTGAGAGGCATGTCGAGTCCATGGAATATTTTATATTGCGACACAAGTTGCGGGAAAGAGAGAAATTTTTTTTTTTTTTTCTTGCACAAAGTTGTCACTAAATGATATATTGCTCAAACATGCCATGGAAATATGTGAAATTACACCCCAAAATACATTCTGCTGCTTCTCCTGAGTACGGGGATACCACATGTGTGAGACTTTTTGGGAGCCCAGCCGCGTACGGGACCCCGAAAACCAAGCACCGCCTTCAGGCTTTCTAAGGGCGTGAATTTTTGATTTCACTCTTCACTGCCTATCACAGTTTCGGAGGCCATGGAATGCCCAGGTGGCACAAAACCCCCCCAAATGACCCCATTTTTGAAAGTAGACACCCCAAGCTATTTGCTGAGAGGTATATTGAGTATTTTGCAGACCTCACTTTTTGTCACAAAGTTTTGAAAATTGAAAAAAGAAAAAAGAAATGTTTTTTCTTGTCTTTCTTCATTTTCAAAAACAAATGAGAGCTGCAAAATACTCACCATGCCTCTCAGCAAATAGCTTGGGGTGTCTACTTTCCAAAATGGGGTCATTTGGGGGGGTTTTGTGCCACCTGGGCATTCCATGGCCTCCGAAACTGGCGGTTATTGGTTTTCGGGGTCCCGTACGCGGCTAGGCTCCCAAAAAGTCCCACACATGTGGTATCCCCATACTCAGGAGAAGCAGCTAAATGTATTTTGGGGTGCAATTCCACATATGCCCATGGCCTGTGTGAGCAATATATCATTTAGTGACGACTTTATGCAAAAAAAAAAAAAGTGTCACTTTCCCGCAACTTGTGTCAAAATATAAAATATTCCATGGACTCAATATGCCTCTCAGCAAATAGCTTGGGGTGTCTACTTTCCAAAATGGGGTCATTTTGCGGGGTTTTGTGCCACCTGGGCATTCCATAGCCTCCGAAACTGTGATAGGCAGTGAAGAGTGAAATCAAAAATTTACACCCTTAGAAATCCTGAAGGCGGTGATTGGTTTTCGGGGCCCCGTACGCGGCTAGGCTCCCAAAAAGTCCCACACATGTGGTATCCCCATACTCAGGAGAAGCAGCTGAATGTATTTTGGGGTGCAATTCCACATAGGCCCATGGCCTGTGTGAGCAATATATCATTTAGTGACAACTTTTTGTAAATTTTTTTTTTTTGTCATTATTCAATCACTTGGGACAAAAAAAATAAATATTCAATGGGTTCAACATGCCTCTCAGCAATTTCCTTGGGGTGTCTACTTTCCAAAATGGGGTCATTTGGGGGGGGGTTTGTACTGCCCTGCCATTTTAGCACCTCAAGAAATGACATAGGCAGTCATAAACTAAAAGCTGTGTAAATTACAGAAAATGTACCCTAGTTTGTAGACGCTATAACTTTTGCGCAAACCAATAAATATACGCTTATTGACATTTTTTTTACCAAAGACATGTGGCCGAATACATTTTGGCCTAAATGTATGACTAAAATTTAGTTTATTGGATTTTTTTTATAACAAAAAGTAGAAAATATAATTTTTTTTCAAAATGTTCGGTCTTTTTCCGTTTATAGCGCAAAAAATAAAAACCGCAGAGGTGATCAAATACCATCAAAAGAAAGCTCTATTTGTGGGAAGAAAAGGACGCAAATTTCGTTTGGGTACAGCATTGCATGACCGCGCAATTAGCAGTTAAAGCGACGCAGTGCCAAATTGGAAAAAGACCTCTGGGCCTTAGGCAGCATAATGGTCCGGGGCTCAAGTGGTTAAAGTGGCCTTGGACTGCCTATCTGACAGACTTGATAGGTTGCCCAATGGCCAACTGAAGCAGTTGCCCAAACTTTCCATTATTGTTCAAGCTGTAATTTCCTAATTTACTTTGAAAGAAACTCACCTGAAATACTTTTACAGGTGTCAAGCCCTTGGGAGTAAATTCATTTAATTGGCAAGAATAAATCATTTATTCTGGCCAAAGAATTGAATTCACACTCAAGCGCTAAACGCACCTAGTGTTAATGTGCGTTTAGATGCGTTTACACGTGTTTACAAGAGTCAAGTATTTTTTCTGCCCAACCTCTGCTGCTCCTGGACGCACTGGCAGTGGGTTTTTATCTCCTCTAAACTCTCCTCCCACTAAATTCTGCCAAAAGCCTATGTGTACATGGATACATAGGCTAACATGCAGGGAAGTTTAGAGGCAGGAAAAAAAAAAGCCAGACACCCCTAAGAGCAGCTGTAAAAACGTCCAGTGTGCATGAAGCCCTAGAAGAATGGTATGCTAATAATGGTCACTTCTCTTCACAGCTATCAGCCACCTGTAGCACCAAGTCTAGCTGTTTTTCAAGCTTGCATAGCCAATTCTTTCTCTATTGCTATCGTTGGATTTGCTGTGGCCTTTTCTGTTGCTAAGGTTTATGCAATCAAGCATAACTATAACATTAATGGAAATCAGGTAAGAAATGTTGGAGCCCAACATTAATTTGTCAGATTAAAGCAGTCTGATCACACTCATGAATACATATGAATATACAGTATATTATATATTTATTTACTATTTATAGGTCCCCCCAGTGAACATCAGTGTTACTATCCTCACCCCCTCCATGCTCCACTGACTTCAATATTTTTCCTGCCACTGTCTACTGACTGTGGGTGTTCTCCTTCCGCTGACCACTAACTCTGGATATTTTTACCCCTCCTTTTCTTCCCCTGACCATCAACAATAGGCATTTTTTCCTTCCACTGATTTCAGAGAATTTTTTGGGACCACTGACCCCAAGGCATTTTTCTCCTTCTAAACACAGGCCTATTTTTCCCAGAACTGATAATGGGAAATGTTTTTCATCCACCACACAGCAATGTAAGTGGCCCTATGGTACATACATGACTGCTGCACAAAGTCCAATCTATATTCTATGTAGAATGTTATATAGTCCTGACTTCTAACTAACATGTTTACTGTCTCAGTAGTTGCTAGTTGCTTTGTAGTTTGCACCTATTTTAAATTCTTTCTTGAAAGTGGAACTACACTGCATCTGAGCACCACAAACCAAAAATGCTATTTAATTCATTTTTAATATCCAAAGCAAACTCACCCATCCATCCATGCATCCATGCTTTATTTTGCTGTAAAATCACTTTAAAAAACATCCTCCTAGCATTTCTGGCTGTGGCCATCTTGAGTAAGGGCAGATGATTCATGTACGGTTGCATTTACTTCCTGGAATCCATCTGCTCTGAAAAAAAGATTTACTAATACTATTTATTAATACTAACAGCAGAAGGATTTAAAATAGTCAATGTGCACTGAGAGAGTGAAGTTCCACTTTAAGGTAAGCTTAGACAAAGGGGGTTATTTACTAAAGGCAAATCCACTTTGCACTACAAGTGCACCTGGAAGTGCAGTCGCTGTAGATCTGAGGGGGACATGCGAGGAAAATAAAAAACAGCATTTTAGCTTGCACATGATTGGATGATAAAATCAGCAGAGCTTCCCCTCATTTCAGATCCACACCTTAAATTTAGAGTGACTGCACTTCCAAGTGCCCTTTCAGTGCACTTTCAAGTGCACTTGCAGTGCAAAGTGGATTTGCCTTTCGTAAATAACCCCCAAAGTCTTAGTTGTTAATTTGCTTTTATTATTTCGTTTTTTATTGATTCTTTAGGTTTATGCTAGGGAAACTTTCACTCACAGCAAAGTAATTAGGGAGTATTTTGTGGGAACAAGGATTGCAGATTGTGTACAGTGTATACAGTTTGCCAGCTCAGTCTCTATTTAATCTGTCCAATTTAAGCCAAGGGCACTACATAAATGAGAATGAGTCATGCACATTGTTGTTGTGGTGTGCTATGTGCCCTCCTTGTCTTCTCCATTCTCAAGTTTCAAATTGGGAGGTAGGAATATTTACATATGTAAAAAGTCCATAGCCTGATCACCATTCTACTTTAAAGTGAACCTGTTCCCTCGTTATGGCGATCAAACTATTTATAAATTCATAGCAAGCAGTAAAATAACCATCTCTGACACCTCTAGCTGCTTTAAGTGCTCTCCAAAAGACTCAAAGATCACAAAATGGATTGTGTTGGGTGTTGATTATAAGCTTAGAAACACCTGCTGGTGGTTTACAATAGAAGGCTGGCAGCCTGTTAAGATCTGCTGGCATAGAAAAACCCACTGCCTGTGAATTTTCTCAAAATGCTTATAGGTACAGAGATGGATGAGGGCTCATTTTAATGTGCTTTTATTTGTCGTTTATTATATTTAAATATTTTGGTGTGCATGACCTGGCAACAGGTTCGCTTTAGTGCAAAATGTGGAGCGCTCAGGGAAACTGTGCATACTAAAAGCTATTGAACAGGTTACATATTAAATGTGGTATCTTTAAAGTCAGTGCTTGGAACTGCATGAGTGACCATGAAATATGAATAATAAATGATTATAACAAAATAAAATATCACCATTTCTACTACAGGAGTTAATTGCGTTTGGGCTAAGTAATATTTTATGTGGGTCATTTAAAGGATTTGCTGCAAGTACATCTTTATCAAGGTCTTCTGTACAAGAAAGCACCGGAGGCAAAACCCAGGTACTAAAAGACCATGTGATTACAATATTATCTTTTCACTCACCAGACTGATTGTTGTAAGAAGGCTATATATATATATATATATATATATATATATATATATATATATATATATATATATATATATATTAGTTAGTTTATTTGTTTCTAAAATGAAAAAAAACATATGTAGCTAACTACCAGCTCACGTATAAACATAATCCTTTATTTAAATTATGAAAAATGTATATATGTGAAATACATAAGCATAAGCAGTCCTGGCATGTATTCTACAATTATTATAAATAATAATATATAATGAAAGTGTTGTAAAATATAAATGTAAATTAAAAATATGGATCAATTAGTAGGGCCCTGCAGTGCATCCCGCAAGCGACATATATTTAATGTTGTACAAAGCATTTTTTTCTTCTTTTCTCTTTTTTTTTGATAATTGATAATTACTTTTTGAAAGCCCTGAGCTGAACAAACCCACCAGTCATATATATTATTATTTTTCTTCTAGGGTATAAGTATTATCTGTTTTGAATAACATGGAATTATTGAATCTTCAACACTGTCTATCAAATTAAAAATATGAATTATTGCTTAAAGTACAATATATGTCTAACTAACATTTTACACCAAAAAAGAAGAGAAGGTAAATAGGGACATCTTTTCAGTGACAACTGTCTATTCCTCTCACATTGTAAAGATTTCCTCTGACTTTAAGAGGCTGATTTACTAAAGGGGTTGACATTTCTCACTCAATATATTGTGGCTGGTTTAATAAAAGAGTTTCAAATGTTCACACAATAAATTATATGAATATTCACTTCTGTTATCCAATACAGGCATACCCCACTTTTAACCACTTGAGGCCCGGACCATTATGCTGCCTAAGGACCAGAGGTCTTTTTCCAATTTGGCACTGCGTCGCTTTAACTGCTAATTGCGCGGTCATGCAATGCTGTACCCAAACGAAATTTGCGTCCTTTTCTTCCCACAAATTGAGCTTTCTTTTGATGGTATTTGATCACCTCTGCAGTTTTTATTTTTTGCGCTATAAACGGAAAAAGACCGAAAATTTTGAAAAAAAATGATATTTTCTACTTTTTGTTATAAAAAAAATCCAATAAACTCAATTTTAGTCATACATTTAGGCCAAAATGTATTCGGCCACATGTCTTTGGTAAAAAAAAAATGTCAATAAGCGTATATTTATTGGTTTGCGCAAAAGTTATAGCGTCTACAAACTAGGGTACATTTTCTGTAATTTACACAGCTTTTAGTTTATGACTGCCTATGTCAATTCTTGAGGTGCTAAAATGGCAGGGCAGTACAAAACCCCCCCAAATGACCCCATTTTGGAAAGTAGACACCCCAAGGAAATTGCTGAGAGGCATGTTGAACCCATTGAATATTTATTTTTATTAAGTGATTGAATAATGACAAAAAAAAAAAATATTTACAAAAAGTTGTCACTAAATGATATATTGCTCACACAAGCCATGGGCCTATGTGGAATTGCACCCCAAAATACATTCTGCTGCTTCTCCTGAGTATGGGGATACCACATGTGTGGGACTTTTTGGGAGCCTAGCCGCGTACGGGGCCCCAAAAACCAATCACCGCCTTCAGGATTTCTAAGGGTGTAAATTTATGATTTCACTCTTCACTGCCTATCACAGTTTCGGAGGCCATGGAATGCCCAGGTGACACAAACCCCCCCCCAAATGACCCCATTTTGGAAAGTAGACACCCCAAGCTATTTGCTGAGAGGCATATTGAGTCCATGGAATATTTTATATTTTGACACAAGTTGCGGGAAAGTGACACATTTTTTTTTTTTTGCACAAAGTTGTTACTAAATGATATATTGCTCACACAGGCCATGGGCATATGTGGAATTGCACCCCAAAATACATTCTGCTACTTCTCCTGAGTATGGGGATACCACATGTGTGGGACTTTTTGGGAGCCTAGCCGCGTACGGGATCCCGAAAACCAATCACCGCCTTCAGGATTTCTAAGGGTGAAAATTTTTGATTTCACTCTTCACTGCCTATCACAGTTTCGGAGGCCATGGAATGCCCAGGTGGAACAAAACCCCCCCAAATGACCCCATTTTGGAAAGTAGACACCCCAAGTATTTTGCAGCTCTCATTTGTTTTTGAAAATGAAGAAAGACAAAAAAAAACTTTTTTTTTTTCTTTTTTCAATTTTCAAAACTTTGTGACAAAAAGTGAGGTCTGCAAAATACTCACTATACCTCTCAGCAAATAGCTTTGGGTGTCTACTGGGGGGGGGGGGGGTTGTGCCACCTGGGCATTCCATGGCCTCCGAAACTGTGATAGGCAGTGAAGAGTGAAATCAAAAATTCACGCCCTTAGAAAGCCTGAAGGCGGTGCTTGGTTTTCGGGGTTCCGTACGCGGCTAGGCTCCCAAAAAGTCTCACACATGTGGTATCCCCGTACTCAGGAGAAGCAGCAGAATGTATTTTGGGGTGTAATTTCACATATTCCCATGGCATGTTTGAGCAATATACCATTTAGTGACAATTTTGTGCAAAAAAAAAAAATTTGTCTCTTTCCCGCAACTTGTGTCGCAATATAAAATATTCCATGGACTCGACATGCCTCTCAGCAAATAGCTTGGGGTGTCTACTTTCCAAAGGGGCTGGTTTGAACTGTCCTGGCATTTTATGCACAACATTTAGAAGCTTATGTCACACATCACCCACTCTTCTAACCACTTGAAGACAAAGCCCTTTCTGACACTTATTGTTTACATGAAAAAGTTATTTTTTTTTGCAAGAAAATTACTTTGAACCCCCAAACATTATATATTTTTAAAGCAAATGCCCTACAGATTAAAATGGTGGGTGTTTTTTTCACACAGTATTTGTGCAGCGATTTTTCAAACACATTTTTGGGGGAAAAAACACACTTTTAAATGCACTAAAACACACTATATTGCCCAAATGTTTGATGAAATAAAAAAGATGATCTTAGGCTGAGTACATGGATACCAAACATGACATGCTTTACAATTGCGCACAAACGTGCAGTGGCAACAAATAAATACATTTTTAAAGGCCTTTAAAAGCCTTTACAGGTTACCACTTTAGATTTACAGAGGAGGTCTACTGCAAAAATTACTGCCCTCGATCTAACCTTCGCGGTGATACCTCACATGCATGGTGCAATTGCTGTTTACGTTTGACGACAGACCGCCGCTTGCGTTCGCCTTAGCGCGAAAGCAGGAGGCGACAGGGGTGCTTTTTTTTTTTTCTTTATTATTTTTTTGCTTTTTTATCTTATTTTTAAATTGTTCCTTTCATTTTATTTTTTTTAATCATTTTTATTGTTATCTCGAGGAATGTAAACATCCCCTATGATAGCAATAGGAAGTGACAGGTACTCTTTTTTGAAAAAATTGGGGTCTATTAGACCCTAGATCTCTCCTCTGCCCTCAAAACATATGACCACACCAAGATCGGTGTGATAAAATGCTTCCCCAATTTCCCAATGGCGCTATTTACATCCGGCGAAATCTAAGTCATAAAATGCTTGTAGCTTCCGGTTTCTTAGGCCATAGAGATGTTTGGAGCCACTCTGGTCTCTGATCAGCTCTATGGTCAGCTGGCTGAATCACCGGCTGCATTTTCAGGTTCCCTGTTGAGACAGGAGAGCCAGAGAAAAACACGGAAGACGGTGGGGGGGGGGGCATTCCCTCCCACGGCTTGTAAAAGCAGTCTAGAGGCTAATTAGCCACTAGGATTGCTTTTACATGAAAGCCGACCGCTGGCTGAAAATAATGATACCAAGATGATACCTAAACCTGCAGGCATCATTCTGGTATAACCACTCAAAGTTGTGAATGGCGTACCTGAAGACAAAAAAATGGTTAACAATAAAGCACAGTAAACGGTAAAGTATAAAAAATTGCATACCTGAAAAGCAAACATGATAAAACATAATAACAATAAAACATTGCAGAATAGAATACAGTAAAAAAGAGCAGAACAATAGAGAGAATAGAGAGAGAGAGAACAATAAAACGACAACTATTTTTTTTTATTTTACATATATTTTTTTTTTTTTTACACTTTTTTTGTAACTAACTTTTATAACGGTAACCGTTTCCAGGTTCGGGTCTCTCAAAATGCGATGGCATCTTGGGAGACACTGTGAAAGTGTGTCCTAGTCTGTGGAATGCTGTACCCTATGCTAATACTCAACTAGTGCATAGTAGCGTTCAAAACATTCACCAATGCAAAGACCAGGATTGTCAGGACAGGAGGGACAATAATAGCGGGCGTCACGCCTATATCCGCGCTTGCTGCAGACACAACATCTTTTTTTGGGGGGTTCGTTGGGTAGGGGTACTCGGGAGGACATAAAGAAAATGCCTCTCATGCAGCCGACTGCATTTGGTTGGGGATGTGAATGGGGGAAGTACGGGCGCTGCAGAAGCGGTGGGTTCCCAATTAGGATTGGCGAATGCAGCAGGAAGGGCACTATGGGCACGATGGGCCTGTGTTTGTCTTTTTGGTGACAGCGGGACACTACTTGTGCTTGCCACCTCACCAGCTTGAACTGCACTTATGGGACTCGCCACGTCACCAAGTGTTACTGCAGTGCTGGTTTGACTACGACCGGGGTGTACTAGGCCGCTGGCGCTTGCCAGTTCACCAAAACGCTACCAAAAAAACTGTTAGCGATCGCAGGGATCAGGCCTGACTCTGCAAACGCTGCAGTTATGCATTTAGTGTTTTGTAAGTGTCAGTGATCGATCGATACTGCACTTGGGTGGGCTGGGCCGGGCGGAGGGGCAAAACGCAGGTGCTAGCAGGTATCTGGGCTGATCCCGCTAACACTGCGTTTTTGGGAACCCTAAACTGCTGGGGACGCTAGTATAGATCTGATCGGATCAGATATTGATCCGTACAGATACTATACCACTAAGGGAGGTGTATGATGCGTGTGTGGGTGTTAGCGCTACTGGCGCTAACCTGACGCTGCCTGGGGCTGGTGCTTGCCAGTTCACCAAAATACTACCAAAAAACTGTTAGCGATCGCAGGGATCAGGCCTGACTCTGCGAATGCTGCAGTTATGCGTTTAGTGTTTTGTAAGTGACAGTGATCGATCGATATTGCACTTGGGTGGGCTGGGCGGAGGGGCAACACGCAGGTGCTAGCAGGTATCTGGGCTGATCCCGCTAACACTGCGTTTTTGGGAACCCTAAACTGCTGGGGACGCTAGTATAGATCTGATCGGATCAGATATTGATCCGTACAGATACTATACCACTAAGGGAGGTGTATGCTGCGTGCGTGGGTGTTAGCGGTACTGGCGCTAATCTGACGCTGCCTGGGGCGACGCATATCACCGCCGGGCGATCAGGGGGCTAAACCTTTATTCGGTAATAAACGGCGGGTGCCCTGACACTATAAAAAATAAACGAACTAACCAGCGTCACCCGTAACACTTATGCGGTGATCAGTGGTGAAAGGGTTAACTAGGGGGCCATCAAGGGGTTTAAACATTTATTCGGTAGTAAATGGGGGTCCCTGACGCTATAAAACGCTGACGGCGAACCTCAATATTTACGTCCCTAACTAGCGTCACCAGCGACACTAATACAGCGATCAGAAAAATGATCGCTTAGCGACACTGGTGACAGGGGGTGATCAAGGGGTTAAAACTTTATTAGGGGGGTTAGGGGGGTACCCTAGACCTAAAGGGGGGTAACAGTAACTGTCCCAACACTGTAACTGTCACAAACTGACACCAATGCAGTAATCAGAAAAAAAAAAAACTGCTTGGTGTCAGTTTGTGACGGGGGGGGGGTGATTGGGGGGGGATCGGGGGCGATCGGGGGGGGGATCGGGGTGTTTTGTGTGCCTGGCATGTTGTGTTGTGCACTCACAGTGAATTCTTCTCTCCTCGGGCCGGAACGGAAATTACCGAGCCGAGGAGAGATGACATCATTTCCTTTGCTGCTGTTTAGCATACAGTAGCAAAGGAATGATTCGATTGACCGGCGGCGATCGCGAGGGGGGGGCCACGAATGGATGGCCTCCCCCTCACCTCCGGTCGCCGTGGGACAAAACACGACCGCCTCGGGCACCGGGGGGGGGTCCGATCGGACCCCCCACCCGCGGAAGGCAAATCACGTACATGTACGTGATTTTGCCTGTCCGTGCCACCTTGCCGACGTACATCGGCGTGAGGCGGTCGTCAAGTGGTTAAGTACACAGTGGGGTTTATTTACTAAAGCTGAAAAGTGCAAAATCAGGCTCACTTCTGCATAAAAACCAATGAGCTTCTAACCTTGGCTTGTTCAATTAAGCTTTGGTAATAAAATCTGGAAGCTCATTGGTTTCTATGCAGAAGTGAGCCTGATTTTGCACTTCCCAGCTTTAGTAAATAAACCCCATTGTGTACTTAAAAGTGGGGTATGCCTGTAGTGTTTATATGAAATACATATGCAGGAATTTGCTTTTCACATGATTTAATAATTAAAATGCATATTCAGAAAATGTATTGTGTGAACATTCTCACCTCCTTTAGTAGATCAGTTTCACTGTACACATATTCAATGCAGTTATTCAATCATGTGAAAAGTAAATCTCTGTTCACTTTGAATATCCAATCAAGTTCAGATGAAATAAGTAAACTGCAATTTGCTTTTCATACGATAGCACATTAATGCAATCAATTACCTAAATTGAAGCAATTTAATAAGTAAGGATTCTCAGCTCCTTTAGGACCTATTTACTATTGCAGTGGGTTAGTGCATGTTATGTGCTAATGCAACAAATTAAACAAAAAAAAATGCATGTAGCATTTTAATAGCACACCCCAATGTATATGTTGTGTTTTTCTGCAATGTATGTCCACCGGCAAGGAGTGTTGCATTGCATCAACACATATAACATGTGTTGCCACACAACAAGAATGGCGGAATGGAAATACCGTCAAATGACGAGTTTCCTTAAGAAAATAAAACCGTTAGGACCCATAAATTCACTTACCGCATTCGAGAGGCAGTGTGCACAGACATCAGAAGCTGGGCATACGTTATCCCGGATGTACAGAATGATCCTAAGAGAACAAGAAAAGAAACCCCCATACTTTATAAAAGAATGTAAGAGGGAGCTAGGCCAAGTATGGACAGATAAACAAATTAATAAAATGATATCGTTAACGTTTACTACCTCCATAAGTTCAAAGGTGCAAGAAATGGCATATAAGTTCCTAGCGAGATGGTATAGGACACCAGTTAAAATAGCACAAATCTCTTCAGAAGCTAATGATAAGTGTTGGAGGGGTTGTGGACAGAGGGGAACTTTTCTTCATCTTTGGTGGACATGTCCAATAATTAAGCGATTTTGGGAATCAGTGGCCCCGTGGATTAAAAAAACGACAGCGGACAACATGGAGTTTGGGCCTAAACAATATTTATTCCATGGAACGCACGGACCTGTCAAAAAATATAGAGAAAGCATAACCCCACATTTATTAAATGCGGCAAAAAAATTAATTCCGAAGTACTGGAGACAGGACCGGATCCCGTCAGTCATAGAGTGGAGAAATGAGGTTAATATAATAAAGGAAGCGGAGAGGTGGGTCCATGTGGTTAAAAACCAAAGAAAGATATTTGAAACGACTTGGGCGAACTGGGAACAGTGCGCTAAGGAGATAATAGAAGAGGGAAATATAGATGGGTAAGGGAAGAAGAAATGGTATAGTCATTAAGAATAAAGAAATAAGAAGACTGGCCTTGAAGGATAGATGTAAATAGTGATATAACTTCTCTAATGCTAATCAAAGAGGGAGGGGGGTAAGACAATGTATGGTTATATGTATATGTTGTTTTTTTTTTTTCTCCCCCCCAGTCCTCTAATAAACATTGGATGTTGGGGAGGAGGAGAGAGGGAGTGAGAGGGGAGGGGGATGAGGGAGGAGGAAAATGAAGAAATTTTTTTATTTTTTTTTTTATTTACGAGTGCTAAAACAAACATACACAATAAATAAATCTATGGGCACCAGAAGCTTAGAAGGGAAGGGGGTGTCCCCCTTATTCACTATTCTTTGAACACATATGCACGATTTATATAATTATGAATTATATATTTTTTTTTTTTTTCGCATGCACAAATTACATAATTATGAATTTTAGTGATTAATGACACGAATTAGAATAAGGGGGAAAGTCATTTTATAATTTTATTTTAAATACACTTTATAATCATATTTAAGCACGATTTCACACGGGGGGGGTTCCCTTTTTTTTTTTTAATGCACAAATTACATAATTATGAATTTTAGTGACTAATGGCACGATTTAGAATAAGGGGGAAACTTATCTTTAGAATAAGGGGGAATCTTATCTTATAATTTTATTTTAAATACACTTTATAATCATATTCGAGCACGACTGTACACGGGGGGGGGGGGGGGGGGAGCTTTATTTTTTCTCTTGCACAAATTACATAATTAGGAATTTTAGTGATTAATGACACGAATTAGTATAAGGGGGAAATTAATTTTATAATTTTATTTTAAACACACTTTATAATCATATTTAAGCACTATTGTACACGGGGGGTTTTTTTTTGGTTTTTTTTCCCCCTTCTCTCTCCTTTTTTTTTTTTTTTCTCTTCCTCTCTCTTTCCATATGTAAATTTCGATTGTCGGGATAGGGGGGATAATTGTGGTAGGTGTAGAAGGATGTAATGTGTAGTTTGTTTTTTGGATTGAACATAGGAGTATAGTATGTTGTATAATTGGTGTATATACAAATGGAATAAAACAATAAAATTTTGATTATTAAAAAAAGAAATAAGTAAACTGCAATTTGCTTTTCATACGATAGCACATTAATGCAATCAATTACCTAAATTGAAGCAATTTAATAAGTAAGGATTCTCAGCTCCTTTAGGACCTATTTACTGTTGCAGTGGGTTAGTGCATGTTATGTGCTAATGCAACAAATTAAACAAAAAAAATGCATGTAACATTTTAATAGTACACCCCAATGTATATGTTGTGTTTTTCTGCAATGTATGTCCACGGCAAGGAGTGTTGCATTGCATCAACACATATAACATGTGTTGCTACACAACATTGTGAAAGGTCCTGCAGTCAATCATTCTCTTTATTGTATTTCCATGACAGAAAGTGAAGGGAAGTCTTCCTAAAAGTACAACACCACAAAAAAATAGGCAGATCTTTAGTTCAGGGGTCTCAAACTGGTTTGCAACAGCTGGAGGGTCGCCAGTTTGAGACTCCTGTTTTAGGTCATTGATAATCACTTCAAAACAATTCATTAATGTCGTTTTATACACTATAGCTAATGGAAAACTAATACTGAAAAACTTGAATGAGTGTTGCAAAATAGATTTGTTATTCTTTCCTATTAACTTTTCCCAGGTCGCTGGCATCATTTCTGGTATACTTGTATTAATAGTGACATTGGCTGTTGGATACCTTCTAGAACCTCTGCCAAAGGTAATTCATTGGTGTATTTATATATTTTAATTGTGCTTCAAATCTAGCAGTAAACTAAATAATAAAATAAACAAAAAAAATCTGATGTGAAAAATGTTTTATAACACAGTAAACACTAATCATGTTTTACTTTACTGCAAATGGGAAGATTAACAAACAACTGGTGCTAGATAATGAATAGCCTTTTCTATTGGATGATTGGAATAGACTCATAAAATATTATCTTTGGCTATAGAAATAAAACAATCTTGGCCTTTATTTGCTTTGAAATTTGATCTGTGGCAAAGCTAGTATATATTCAGACAGCTGTATAGATGGAATAATGCGCTTCTGTACTATTATAACAGTATGAAACCAACAACACTCATGCTTAGTGATTCTAAAAATCCCAGCTGCTGTGTGAGTAACACACTATGTGCTTAATGTGGTTGTAAAGGATAAGTTTTTTTTTTATCTTCATGCATTCTGTCCATGAAGGTAAAAACACTTCTGTGTGCTGCTCCCCCCACAGCCCCCCCCAATGCTCACCTGAGCCCCCTCTCAATCCAGTTCCTCGGCTGTCACGGGACTCCCTCTCCTCATTGGCTGAGACATCATCGGGAGCCACTGGCTCCAATTGCTGTCAATCACATCCAGTGAGGCAATGAGGAGAGAGCGGGGGGCGGGGCTGAGCTGCGGCTCTATGTATCTTATGGACATATAGAGCAGGGCTTGGGGGTGAGCAAGCACCAGTACCCCCATATCAAGAGGCTTGCTATTGGATTATAGCACTGGTCAAGGGGGAGGAGCCAGGTGTGCCAGCTGGGGACCCTAAAAGATAATGCTGCTCTGTGCAAAACCATTACACAGAGCAGGTAATTATGACATTTTTTTTTTGTTTGTTTTTTTAAAGCTGAACCTTTAATACCACTTTAAATTCTTATTCTCTCAATACACAGCACTCCTAAAATAAATGAATTAATAAGGAAATAAAGTACATTACTTTCATGTAAACGTCCATTAAAGTGCAACAATATGAGTGTTCATTAAAGTGCAACATTCAAATGTCATCTTTCCTGTAATATATTTCTCCAATATATAAAGCGCTCCATGCAGATTTAGCAAAGCAACAATAAATCAATCAAAACAATTCTTGCGCTATAGTGATTCTTCGGTGTTTCACTCCACCACTGTGTACCATCACCACTCTGGGGAAATCACCAGACAAAGATGACCCCCTGCAATAGGGTAGGTCTCTATACGCTTTTATCCCCCAGGGGTTTGAACATCCAGGGCTGTCCCACATTTTTCTCACAGTGTCACCAGAGTTACCATAAAATTAGAGGGGAGAAAGGATTCAACAATGTAAAACCATTTTGTTAAAACGACTAATTCATTACAACAATAATCAAACCATTAGGCTCACATTTATCTGTGCATTCCACCATGAACCCAGGTTTAACAGCTTTAAACTGTTACAAGTTGGCTCCACTATAGCTAGTGCGAGTTTGGTTCATATCCCCAATTGTTGCTGGTATCACACCACTTCCAGGTGTCTCCTGTCACTTCTTATAGCCCCAACGTACGTTTCATCGTAATGATGTTTTCAGGAGTATAATGTCTTCAGCGGTATAAAGCTGACCAAACATTAATAATTTTTTTTTTTCATTCAGGGGGCCAATATATTCCTCAATCCACACATTGCATTCTGAAAGTGGCACCTACTGATCGGCTGCAGGCACTGATTAACGTAAAAATTCTCAACATTGCCCTTCGGCAGAATGCCCCGTACACACGGTCGGACATTGATCGGACATTCCGACAACAAAATCCTAGGATGTTGGCTCAAACTTGTCTTGCATACACACGGTCACACAAAGTTGTCGGAAAATCCAATCGTTCTGAACGCGGTGACGTAAAACGCGTATGTCGGGACTCTAAACGGGGCAGTAGCCAATAGCTTTCATCTCTTTATTTATTCTGAGCATGCGTGTCACTTTGTGCGTCGGATTTGTGTACACACGATCGGAAATTCTGACAACAGATTTTGTTGTCGGAAAATTTTATAGCCTGCTCTCAAACTTTGTGTGTCGGAAAATCCGATGGAAAATGTGTGATGGAGCCTACACACAGTCGGAATTTCCGACAACAAGGTCCTATCACACATTTTCCGTCGGAAAATCCGACCGTGTGTACGGGGCAGAAGTCGAAAAAATTTACTTCTGTCACCTGGGGGAGCCCACACACTGATCAAAACTTAGATGGTCCATGCTGGTCGGGCCGACTATTGATCAGTGTATAGCCAGCTTTACATGTTCCTTTCATGTACTGTATGTGCTTCCTGTGTATTCTAATGCCGCGTACACACGGTCGGACTTTTCGTCTACAAAAGTCCAACGGACGCTGACGGACTAAAGCTGGCTGGTAATCCGATCGTGTGTGGGCTTCTCCGGACTTTCAACTGACTTTTTTTGCCTCAAATCCGACGTACTTTAGATTTGAAACATGCTTTAAATCTTTCCGACGGACTCGAGTACGGTCGAAAAATCCGCTCGTCTGTATGCTAGTCCGACGGACAAAAACCCACGCTAGGGCAGCTATTGGCTACTGGCTATCAACTTCCTTATTTTAGTCCGGTGTACGTCATCACGTAAGAATTCGACGGACTTTTGTGTGATCGTGTGTAGGCAAGTCTGTTCGTTAGAAAGTCCGCCGCAAGTCCGTCGAAAGTCCGCCGCAAGTCCGTCGAAAGTCTGTCGGACAGGCTGTCGGACTTTTGTAGACGAAAAGTCCGACCGTGTGTACGCGGCATAAGTCTTTTCTCACATACCCTATAAACATATTGATGTGTTAACTGTTCTCTGTATAAAATAGAGTGTGGGCTTATGTCCTGTAACTGTCATAGGAACATGACATTGATGCTTCTTTGGGGGAATAGTGTAAATGGTTTATAATCTGAACTCCAGGAAAAAAATATTTTTTTGGACATTTGCAATGTAAGAATAAGTTACCAGTAATGATTTGTGTCCCATATGTGGCTGCTGTGTTCCCTAAAACTGCTAATTTCATGACTTCCTTATACTAAAGCAAGAGCTGATCATCTGGCACTATAACATACAGTTCCAGCCATAGTAAAGTCCTAATAGGGGGTCTCTTTCTCTTGTGATGTTCATCCTCTCCCCTACTCAAAAAATGCCAGGTGGAGAACTATATTCCAGCCAAAGCTGTAAGGTTCAGCACATACTGTGGTGTATGGGAGTAATGAAATTAGCAGTTTTAGAGAACGTAGCAACAGTCACACATGGGGCACACATCATCAGTGGTAACTTATTCTTACGTTGTACAAAAATCATTTTTTTCCACAATTCAGTTTTCTTCTTGTTAAAATGGTTCAGTCAGTATCCTTACAAATAAAAACTTTTTTGTACTTTTTGTTTTATAGTCAGTTTTGGCTGGCATTATCCTGGTTAATTTAAAGGGGATGCTGATGAAATTCAATGAAATTCCTGTATTGTTTAAAAGAGACAAATATGACTGTGTAAGTAGATCTTTATTTTATAATTTTTTTTTGTTCTTTGCATTGGATTTGTATGTTTACTATCTAAATATCAAGCATGTTATATTTATTTTATTTAGAGCTGTGAATAAAGGCTCCTGCAGAAATGATAAGATTAAGTACCTATAGATACTGTATATAGCTTACCAAACATACTGTATATTTACATATGGATACATACATACTACTTGTTAGCCTGGTATTTCACTACTCCTTATTTCTTCACATTAGGTTGTACAGCTGCTAGTTGGTGTGGGAATATTACCCTACACTCATTGTATCTTTATACTAATCACTCAAAAATTTTAATAAACACTTATTCACACCAGAATGAGGTACGGGAAAAACCCGTGGTCCGTGTGCTTTTCCCTCTCCGCGTTCAAAACACACAGGGTGTGCAATCTGCTGTGGGGGTCAATGTATTCCTAATGGCACCCAAAACACAGTTCGCAAATGCAGTGCAGTTGTCTGCACCGGATCGCATGGTATACACAGTATCATGCAATCCAGTGTAGTGTGTTTTTAAAAGGTAGTGCATGCATTACTTTTGGTGCGATCCAGTGTGATTTCAGGATATTCATTTGAATAGGCTGGAAATCGCACAGGAATCACACAGAAACATGGACCATGCAAAAACAGAACATTCCATAGCTTAACTCACCAACCAGTCTCCTGACCAACCAGATTAACCTGTCCAACAGTCTGCATTAAAAACAGGGGTTTAGTTAGCATGCATCTGCAAATGCATGCATACGCTGCAAGGCTTCTTCACGGCACCTTGTGTAGGCTTGCAGTTCTAAATGCTACTGAATTTATGAGGGTCTCCACAGTGGGAGCACATAGATGAGGGGCAGGTGGTCCCGGAGGCAGCCCATTCCCCCTTAAAGTTGTTATGTGAGCTATGACTTGCAAAGCTGTGATGCTAGAGAATGAGTTTGACAACCACAGAACAGAAACCTATAAAAAGCTTGGAAACGGAAACTTCCATATTTTTTAAAGCTGAACTCCAGACAGAAAACACATGTTTATGCATTTTTTTCTCATTAAAATCATTAATCAATATTGTAAGTTCCTAAATATTACCTAGTAGCAGCCTCTTGAATACCATATACAGCACAGCTCAGACTAATGAGAGGGAAGCAGCACAAGAAAATTGTGGTGAAAATTTAAATAAGCGTATTCTGCATTGTAAGTTCACACAGATAATTAAGAATCACATACACCACCAAATCACATAGAACATAATACTGCCTAAAATCCCTGTGTCAAATTTAGACAAACAAGAGATAATTGTAAACTTCATTCTCATTCAAACAATATACACATTTTATATGCCAGTCCTTTTAATTTTGAGTTTATTATGATCACTACAGATTAAAGTGTGTGTTTTCCTGACAGCTTGTGTGGATATTAACATTCCTAGCATCTATAATTCTTGGTCTGGACCTTGGGCTTGCCGCTGGTGTGGGAATTGAACTTCTGACCGTGGTGTTCCGTGTGCAATTGTAAGTGAATTTGCCTGTTTTTTTAATGCTAGATAAATAGAAATATCTTTATATATCTTACAAAGAGCAATCAGAGTTTTCAACATTAATGTATAAAATGTTGCCTGATGTTGCAGAAATGTATATTTAGGTAGGAAGTTATCTTAGGATTCTTTCATACGGTCATTGAGTTCAGATCTGCCTGTCAGTTTTTTGGCAGAGTTGAACAAAAGCTTTATGTAAGCCCATGGGCAGGCAGAAGTAAATAGACACGTGTATGTTTATATCCAGTTACCTCTTAGCCCATATAGGTCTGAAAAAACACACTGGAAAAAGTCTGTCTTTTTTCATTTTTTTGGGAGTTAAACATGATGGATCAGAGGTAGTGGGATGTAAGCGGATGCATGTCCATTTGCATCAGCCTTTCCATAGACCTAGCAAGGGTCCATTAGGATCCATGCAGAAGAAATTGAATGGACATGGATGTGACAAAAGTGACATCTGTACTGTTTGGGTCAGATTCAGCAAGGGATCTGTTCATGGATTCCCAGCTGATTGGATGGACACAGCTCGCGTGAAAGGGGCCTTAACCTACTGTATCATAAACCATTCACTACACTAACTACTGTACTGTTTAAATCAGGGTGGGCAATTAATTTTCCCAAGGGGCCACATGAGAAACTGAGACTGTTGTGGAGGGCCAAACTCAATTCTGTTCACTATTGATTTTGGGCATGAGAAGGTCCATAAGTACGTAAACATATAGAAAACAAACAGATCAGTACAGCAGGAATTTCTGTATAGTCCGACCAGGAGTGAAAAACAGCAGTATGGCTCCTGGGGTTTGCAGCATGCAGGTGCTAACACAGAAAGAACTTGGCTAGGCAGCAGCGTGGTGGGAGAGAAACTGGACTTCTCCTAGGCAATGCTCTCCAACCAGAACTGAGCCTCCCTGTTGTATTGAACAGCCCCTAAGGCTCTATCCTTCCAGTTCTTTCAACTGTTCATATAGACATCTGTCAGTGTGCCTCAGCGTGACAGGCTGAGAGAGGCATGCTGATAGTGGAGCATCGAGGGCCAGCTAGGAACAACCAATGGGCCAGCAGTTGCTCTGGTGCCACAATTTGCCATGTCTGGTCTAAATTGAAAGGACATTTTTTCTTTCATCTTTTGTGCTTTTTGGAGCCCTTGAAGTATAATTTTAGCAAATGAGAAAAGTTATGTTTTATTTGGTCTGCCAATGGAATCCTGTGTCTATACATACTGAGCCCTTAGGAGAGCATACCCTGCTAAGTTCACACTTTACAGCAGTAATCAAAATCGGAGATATTTAAAGCAGAACTAAACCCATAGATTTAACAGTTTAAAAAAACTGTTACAGTCCTGGCACATCCTGGGAATGTAACCTACACATTTGCTTGTGCTCTCAACCAAATTGTCAAACTATCAAGTGGCTGGAGTCATAACTGATCACATGTGCAGCACCATGGCAGGTGAAGATCAAACAGAGGCTAAGATGGCTTCCTTGGCTAAAAATAATAGGGGGATTGATTTCCTTATATCAACTTATATTAGTTTTGCTTTTCCTGACTTATTTGCTCATGCTTGCCATAAGATATTGACGATGTTGTAACCAATACATAATAAAACTTTTTTTATTTTGCAGCCCCACATTTACAGTATTAGCCAATATTGAAAATACTGACATCTACAAAAATAGGAAAGACTTTTATGACGTAAGTCTTGGCACAATTATAACTAAATATTATGGAGTTGATTTACTACAACTAGGGTGAGCAAAATCTGGTGCAGCTCTGCATAGAAACCAATCAGCTTCCTGGTTTTATTGTCAAAGCTTAATTGAACAAGCTGAAGTTAGAAGCTGATTGGCCTCCATGCACAACTTAGTAACGATTTAGTAAAACTTCCCCTGTGTGTTTATAACTAGAAATGTCAAAGTGATCCAGGTGGGATGAAAGCTCCAATCCTGAGTCCAGGTTTTCAGAACCACCTGCACACTAATTGGTCAGGTGTGTGCAGGGCTATTGGGCTGGGTTCACACTGGTCCGACAAACGCTCCGACATTGGGAGCTCATGTCGCATGACGCGTGAAATCCATTGTTTCCCTATGGGAGCCGTCCTAACTGTTCCGACACAAGTCGTTCCGACTTTAGAAATGCTCCATGTACTACTTTGGTCCGACTTTGATCCTACTTCAGCCTATTGACTATCATTGAAGTCGGATCAAAGTCGGATCGCCGTCTCGCATGATCCGACTTCAGCGCACGACTTGGGCTCAGATGATCTTGAGGGGGAACTCCGCGACAAATTTTAAATAAAAAACCTGCATGGGTTCCCCCCCAATCCATACCAGACCCTTATCTGAGCATGCAGCCTGGCCGGTCAGGAATGGGGGTGGGGACGAGCGAGCGCCCCCCCTCCTGAACCATACCAGGCCGCATGCCCTCAACATGGGGGTGTTTGTGCCTTGGGGGAGGGGGGCACGCTGCGGCCCCCCCATCCCAAAGCACCTTGTCCCCATGTTGATGAGGACAAGGGCCTCTTCCCGACAACCCTGGCCGTTGGTTGTCGGGGTCTGCGGGCGGGGGGCTTATTGGAATCCGGGAGCCCTCTTTAATAAGGGGGCCCCCAGATCCCGGCCCCCCACCCTATGTGAATGAGTATGAGGTACATCGTACCCCTACCCATTCACCTAGGGAAAATTGTCAATTAAAAAAGAAACACTACACAGATTTTTAAAGTAATTTATTAGACAGCTCCGGGGGTCTTCTTCCGACTTCGGGGGTCTCTCCGGTTCTTCTCTGCGCTCTCCGGGTCTTCTGCTGGGCTCATCCGCTATCTTCTGCTCTTTTGCTGCTCTTTTGCTATAGCGGAGGAGCCCGGTCTGCTGCCTTCTTCTCTTCGGGGGTCTCTCCGGTTCTTCTCCGCGCTCTCCGGGTCTTCTGCCGGGCTCCTCCGCTATCTTCTGCTCTTTTGCCGCTCTTTTGCTATAGCGGAGGAGCCCGGTCTTCTGCCTTCTGCCCTCTTCTCTTCTTCTGATGTTGACACAACGCTCTCTCAGGCTGGAATGCACTCTGGAAATCATATAAAATTACCGCGCTTCCCTACACCCCCCAAGCTGCAGTCCTAATCCTCAGGTAAAAAGAATCAAAATAGGTATAGCAATAAAAAGAACTGCGCTATAAAATTATAATAAAAAACTGTGCTAAAATTAAAAATGAATACATGAAATGACTCAAAAATTGTGTTACATTCACCTCTTAATTACATCTGTGAACCCAAATAACAACACAATAGCAATCAGATGGCTTAATACATCCGAAATTAACGTGAAGCACTTAATACAAATTAGACAAGTGACAGAAACCAAAAAGTCTGTGAAATTAGAAATGGCTCAGGAAATCAACAGTCCTTAGTGTAAAACAAATCCACCGATAGTGATTGAAGACTTGTAGTGAAAAAATATCTCGTGAACAGAAATCCACCACCTATAATAATATGTGCTTACCAGAGGTAAGCTATATTGAAGCTTATAATCGAAATCCACTCCGTGGGGACACCAACAACGATCTCGGCATGGAGGAGGATCGTCCGGAATCCACCAATAGAAAGGTAGAATATTCAACAGTGGACACCCAGGGAAATAAAAAGTATATCCTCCATAGTGTGAATCCGTATAAAGCAGTTTATTTAAAATAAAGATAGCGCACTTACTACAAATAGCGAGTAACAGCGTATAAAAATCAGCCGGCCGGCCTGCATAAACCCGTTCACTGTAGGTGGAAACGATGACGTCAGCGCGTCTGCCTTCCACAGACGCGCTGACGTCATCGTTTCCACCTACAGTGAACGGGTTTATGCAGGCCGGCCGGCTGATTTTTATACGCTGTTACTCGCTATTTGTAGTAAGTGCGCTATCTTTATTTTAAATAAACTGCTTTATACGGATTCACACTATGGAGGATATACTTTTTATTTCCCTGGGTGTCCACTGTTGAATATTCGACCTTTCTATTGGTGGATTCCGGACGATCCTCCTCCATGCCGAGATCGTTGTTGGTGTCCCCACGGAGTGGATTTCGATTATAAGCTTCAATATAGCTTACCTCTGGTAAGCACATATTATTATAGGTGGTGGATTTCTGTTCACGAGATATTTTTTCACTACAAGTCTTCAATCACTATCGGTGGATTTGTTTTACACTAAGGACTGTTGATTTCCTGAGCCATTTCTAATTTCACAGACTTTTTGGTTTCTGTCACTTGTCTAATTTGTATTAAGTGCTTCACGTTAATTTTGGATGTATTAAGCCATCTGATTGCTATTGTGTTGTTATTTGGAATGCACTCTGGGCGCTCCGCTCTGACTTATATAGGCGGTGACCCCGCCCCCTTATGCCATCACAGTCCCTGGGCATGCTGGGACTGTGACGTTTTAGGGGGCGTGGTCATCACCCAATGACCCCCCCCCCCCCTTATGCTGTCACAGTCCCAGCATGCCCAGGGACTGTGACGGCATAAGGGGGTGGGGTCACCGCCTATATAAGCCATAGCCGAGCGCACAGAGAGCATTCCAGCCGGAGAGAGCGTCGTGTCAACATTGGAAGAAAAGAAGAAGGAAGAAGGCAGAAGGCAGAAGGCAGAAGTCCGGGCCACCGCTACCAATAGAGCTGTAGAAGATAGCGGAGGAGCCGGCAGAAGATCAGGACACCGGGAGGAGACGCCGGAGAGACCCCAAAGTCGGAAAAAGACCCCGGAGCTGTCTAATAAATTACTTTAAAAACCTGTGTACTGTGTTTTTTTATTGACACTTTTTTCCCTAGGTGAATGGGTAGGGGTACGATGTACCCCATACCCATTCACAAAGGGTGGGGGGATGGGATCTGGGGGCCCCCTTATTAAAGGGGGCTCCCGGATTCCGATAAGCCCCCCGCCCAAAGACCCTGACAACCAACGGCCAGGGTTGTCGGGAAGAGGCCCTTGTCCTCATCAACATGGGGACAAGGTGCTTTGGGGTGGGGGGTGGCCGCAGCGCGCCCCCCTCCCCCAAGGCACCAACCCCCCCATGTTGAGGGCATGCGGCCTGGTACGGTTCAGGAGGGGGGGGGCGCTCGCTCGTCCCCTCCCCCATTCCTGACTGGCCAGGCTGCGTGCTCAGATAAGGGTCTGGCATGGATTGGGGGGGACCCCCACGCCGTTTTTTCAGCGTAGGGGGTTCCCCTCAAGGTCCATACCAGACCTAAGGGCCTGGTATGCTCCTGGGGGGGGAACCCATGCTGTTTTTTTATTTAAAATTCGGCGCGGAGTTCCCCCTCAAAATTCACACCAACATCCGACATCCGACATTGCGTTATTTCCTGCCCCCTGCTGTAGCCCCTCCCATTGTGTGTTAGTTTAAGGCTGGGTTCACACTGGTCCGACAAACGCTCCGACATTGGGAGCTCATGTCGCATGACGTGTGAAATGTAATGTTTCCCTATGGGAGCCGTCCTAACTGGTCCGACACAAGTCGTTCCGACTTTAGAAATGCTCCCTGTACTACTTTGGTCCGACTTTGATCCTACTTCAGCCTATTGACTATCATTGAAGTCGGATCAAAGTCGGATTGCCGTCTTGCATGATCCGACTTCGGCATGCGACTTGTGCTCAGATGTTCTTGAGGGGGAACTCCGCGCCAAATTTTAAATAAAAATCCGGCATGGGTTCCCCCTCCAAGAGCATACCAGGCCCTTGGGTCTGGTATGGACCTTGAGGGGAACCCCCTACGCCGAAAAAGGGCGTGGGGGGTCCCCCCCAATCCATACCAGACCCTTATCCGAGCACGCAGCCCGGCCGGACAGGAATGGGGGTGGGGACGGGCGAGCGCCCCCCCCCCCTCCTGAACCGTACCAGGCCGCATGCCCTCAACATGGGGGGGTGCTTTGGGGCACGGGGGGCGCAGTGTGGCCCCCCACCCCAAAGCACCTTGTCCCCATGTTGATGAGGACAAGGGCCTCTTCCCGACAACCCTGGCCGTTGGTTGTCGGGGTCTGCGGGCGGGGGGCTTATCGGAATCCGGGAGCCCCCTTTAATAAGGGGGCCCCCAGATCCCGGCCCCCCACCCTATGTGAATGAGTATGGGGTACAGCGTACCCCTACCCATTCACCTAGGAAAAAAAGTGTCATTTAAAAAAAAACACTACACAGATTTTTAAAGCATTTTATTAGACAGCTCCGGGGGTCTTCTTCCGACTTCGGGGGTCTCTCCGGTTCTTCTCCGCGCTCTCCGGGTCTTCTGCCGGGCTCCTCCTCTCTCTTCTGCTCTTTTGCTAAAGAGGAGGAGCCCGGTCTGCTGCCTTCTTCTCTTCGGGGGTCTCTCCGGTTCTTCTCCACGCTCTCCGGATCTTCTGCCGGGCTCCTCCGCTCTCTTCTGCTCTTTTGCCGCTCTTTTGCTAAAGCGGAGGAGCCTGGTCTTCAATCTTCAATCTTCTGCCTTCTGCCCTCTTCTCCTGATGTTGACACGACGCTGTCTGGGGCTAGAATGCTCTCTGTGCGCTCTGCTCTGACTTATATAGGCGGTGACCCCGCCCCCTTATCCCGTCACAGTCCCTGGGCATGCTGGGACTATGACGGCATACGGGGGGCGTGGTCATCGGGTGATGACCACGCCCCCTAAAACGTCACAGTCCCAGCATGCCCAGGGACTGTGACGGCTTAAGGGGGCGGGGTCACCGCCTATATAAGTCAGAGCAGAGCGCACAGAGAGCATTCTAGCCCCAGACAGCGTCGTGTCAACATCAGGAGAAGAGGGCAGAAGGCAGAAGATTGAAGATTGAAGACCAGGCTCCTCCGCTTTAGCAAAAGAGCGGCAAAAGAGCAGAAGAGAGCGGAGGAGCCCGGCAGAAGATCCGGAGAGCGTGGAGAAGAACCGGAGAGACCCCCGAAGAGAAGAAGGCAGCAGACCGGGCTCCTCCTCTTTAGCAAAAGAGCGGCAAAAGAGCAGAAGAGAGAGGAGGAGCCCGGCAGAAGACCCGGAGAGCGCGGAGAAGAACCGGAGAGACCCCCGAAGTCGGAAGAAGACCCCCGGAGCTGTCTAATAAAATGCTTTAAAAATCTGTGTAGTGTTTTTTTTTAAATGACACTTTTTTTCCTAGGTGAATGGGTAGGGGTACGCTGTACCCCATACTCATTCACATAGGGTGGGGGGCCGGGATCTGGGGGCCCCCTTATTAAAGGGGGCTCCCGGATTCCGATAAGCCCCCCGCCCGCAGACCCCGACAACCAACGGCCAGGGTTGTCGGGAAGAGGCCCTTGTCCTCATCAACATGGGGACAAGGTGCTTTGGGGTGGGGGGCCACACTGCGCCCCCCGTGCCCCAAAGCACCCCCCCATGTTGAGGGCATGCGGCCTGGTACGGTCCAGGAGGGGGGGGGGCCGCCAGCTCGTCCCCACCCCCATTCCTGACCGGCTGGGCTGCGTGCTCGGATAAGGGTCTGGTATGGATTTTAGGGGGGACCCCACGCCGATTTTTTGGCGTAGGGGTTCCCCTTAGATCCATACCAGACCTAAGGGCCTGGTATGCTCTTGGAGGGGGAACCCATGCCGGATTTTTATTTAAAATTTGGCGCGGAGTTCCCCCTAAAGATTCATACCAAACTGTCGGGCATTGGCGGGGATCCAAGTCGGATCCCCGTTCATTGAAAGTCGGACACATGCCGGCTTCATGTCGCAGGGCAAAGTCGGATCCAAAGTAGGACGGCTGTCGTGTCGCACCAGTGTGAACCCAGCCTTAGGCTGGGTTCACACTGGTCCGACAAACGCTCCGACATTGGGAGCTCATGTCGCATGACGTGTGAAATGTAATGTTTCCCTATGGGAGCCGTCCTAACTGGTCCGACACAAGTCGTTCCGACTTTAGAAATGCTCCCTGTACTACTTTGGTCCGACTTTGATCCTACTTCAGCCTATTGACTATCATTGAAGTCGGATCAAAGTCGGATTGCCGTCTTGCATGATCCGACTTCGGCATGCGACTTGTGCTCAGATGTTCTTGAGGGGGAACTCCGCGCCAAATTTTAAATAAAAATCCGGCATGGGTTCCCCCTCCAAGAGCATACCAGGCCCTTGGGTCTGGTATGGACCTTGAGGGGAACCCCCTACGCCGAAAAAACGGCGTGGGGGGTCCCCCCCAATCCATACCAGACCCTTATCCGAGCACGCAGCCCGGCCGGACAGGAATGGGGGTGGGGACGAGCGAGCGCCCCCCCCCTCCTGAACCGTACCAGGCCGCATGCCCTCAACATGGGGGGTTGTTGCCTTGGGGGAGGGGGGCGCGCTGCGGCCCCCCCACCCCAAAGCACCTTGTCCCCATGTTGATGAGGACAAGGGCCTCTTCCCGACAACCCTGGCCGTTGGTTGTCGGGGTCTGCGGGCGGGGGGCTTATCGGAATCCGGGAGCCCCCTTTAATAAGGGGGCCCCCAGATCCCGGCCCCCCACCCTATGTGAATTGAGTATGGGGTACATGGTACCCCTACTCATTCACCTAGGGAAAAAGTGTCAATTTAAAAAAAAAACACTACACAGATTTTTAAAGTATTTTATTAGACAGCTCCGGGGGTCTTCTTCCGACTTCGGGGGTCTCTCCGGTTCTTCTCCGCGCTCTCCGGGTCTTCTGCCGGGCTCCTCCTCTCTCTTCTGCTCTTTTGCCGCTCTTTTGCTAAAGAGGAGGAGCCCGGTCTGCTGCCTTCTTCTCTTCGGGGGTCTCTCCGGTTCTTCTCCGCGCTCTCCGGGTCTTCTGCCGGGCTCCTCCTCTCTCTTCTGCTCTTTTGCCGCTCTTTTGCTAAAGAGGAGGAGCCCGGTCTTCAATCTTCTATCTTCTGCCTTCTGCCCTCTTCTCTTCTCCTGATGTTGACACGACGCTCTCTCCGGCTAGAATGCTCTCTGTGAGCTCTGCTCTGACTTATATAGGCGGTGACCCCGCCCTCTTATCCCGTCACAGTCCCTGGGCATGCTGGGACTATGACGGCATACGGGGGGCGTGGTCATCGGGTGATGACCACGCCCCCTAAAACGTCACAGTCCCAGCATGCCCAGGGACTGTGACGGGATAAGGGGGCGGGGTCACCGCCTATATAAGTCAGAGCAGAGCGCACAGAGAGCATTCTAGCCGGAGAGAGCGTCGTGTCAACATCAGGAGAAGAGGGCAGAAGACCGAAGACTGAAGACCGGACTCCTCTGCTTAAGCAAAAGAGCGGCAAAAGAGCAGAAGAGAGCGGAGGAGCCCGGCAGAAGACCCGGAGAGCGCGGAGAAGAACCGGAGAGACCCCCGAAGTCGGAAGAAGACCCCCGGAGCCGTCTAATAAAATACTTTAAAAATCTGTGTAGTGTTTTTTTTTTAAATTGACACTTTTTCCCTAGGTGAATGAGTAGGGGTACCATGTACCCCATACTCAATTCACATAGGGTGGGGGGCCGGGATCTGGGGGCCCCCTTATTAAAGGGGGCTCCCGGATTCCGATAAGCCCCCCGCCCGCAGACCCCGACAACCAACGGCCAGGGTTGTCGGGAAGAGGCCCTTGTCCTCATCAACATGGGGACAAGGTGCTTTGGGGTGGGGGGGGCCGCAGCGCGCCCCCCTCCCCCAAGGCAACAACCCCCCATGTTGAGGGCATGCGGCCTGGTACGGTTCAGGAGGGGGGGGGCGCTCGCCCGTCCCCACCCCCATTCCTGTCCGGCCGGGCTGCGTGCTCGGATAAGGGTCTGGTATGGATTGGGGGGGACCCCCACGCCGTTTTTTCGGCGTAGGGGGTTCCCCTCAAGGTCCATACCAGACCCAAGGGCCTGGTATGCTCCTGGAGGGGGAACCCATGCCGGATTTTTATTTAAAATTTGGCGCGGAGTTCCCCCTAAAGATTCATACCAAACACAGTGTCGGGCATTGGCGGGGATCCAAGTCGGATCCCCGTTCATTGAAAGTCGGACACATGCCGGCTTCATGTCGCAGGGCAAAGTCGGATCCAAAGTAGGACGGCTGTCGTGTCGCACCAGTGTGAACCCAGCCTCAATTGGTCAAAGGACAAGTATACTATCTGAAAAGAAGGATCAAAGTAGTATCCTGTTCATGAAAGTCGGATGGATGTAGGACCAATGTAGGATCAATGTAGGACCAATGTAGGACTGATGTCGCAGAGCAAAGTAGGATGAAAGTCGTACTACTGTCGTGTAGTATAGTGTGAACTCAGCCTTAGTAGTGACCTGACCATGGTTCTGGGCTCCACCCTGGCAGACAGGAGATTGTTGCCCAGCAGTCAGGAGGGCTTCACCTAGGATAAAGGTGGAGGCAAAGAGCAGCAAGGGGCTGCTACCTGTGTGCACAGAGTTTGTGACTGAACAGTCTGTAGAAGACAAACAAAGGCCTGGAGTGTAAGGTCAGAGCGTCAGTGCTGCAAGTGCAAGCCAGATGAACTGAATGACATTTGTCTTTTAAAGGAAAGGGAATGCTCGTGTTTTTTTGTTTTTCTGGAACTTTCTAATTAAAAAAAAATGAGCAAGAAAAGCCCTTAAAAGAAGAAATGCGAGTGGCGGTGTCCTTTCAAGCTGTACTGTTTGATGCTGGTTCCCACAACACCTTCTGTTTTGTTGCACCCGGAATGTGATTTCAAATTAAAGTTCAGCTGGGTCTAAGCTTAATTCAGTTTTATTTATTTTTTTTGTGTCAGATTTGTGAGCCTAAAGGAATTAAGATTTTCAGATGCCCATCTCCTGTTTTCTTTGCCAATAGTGAATTCTTCAAAGAGAAACTCATTGCTGCAGTAAGTGTTTCTTTTTTTTGTTTGATCTAATTTTCTTACTAATATTCTGTCTATACTGTTTACACTAAAGTTTCTTATTGTGCTCAGGCTGGCTTTAATCCACTGTGGGTACTTCGTAAGCGAAATAAGGCGCTGAGAAAAATCAAGAAGCTGGTAAAGAAAGGAGAGCTACAAGTCACCCCGGTAAGGAGCTATTTATCCATATGCAAAGGATGATAAGGGAAATACAAGACCTCTTGACAGAGATGAGTGAATGGGCCCAGGTTCATTTCATGGGAGGATTAATGCAAGATCCAAAGATCATAAAGACCCATACTTAGTGCCAAACCCCACTAAATTCACTAGGGACTCACATTTGAAATTCATGTACCAATGCAAAACATTTAGCAAAAAAAAAAAATGCGTTCAGCGGTAGAGGGCGTTTCAAGTGGCAACATTGAAAATAAACATATCCTTTACAACTTCCTTGAGGGATGCTTTAAGATTGCACATACTGTTATGGAACAGTATGATGTAGTCTCTTAAGACTGAAAATAATGGCATGGGTTTCCCTTAATATTCTAACTAGACCCTTATCTAGGCATATAGCCTGAGTGGCCAGGAAAGGGAGGGCAGCCAAAAAGGATGTGGGAGTTTGTGGGTGGACTTGTATAGAAAGAACGCTGTTCTCCCAACCAGCGCGCGTGACATGAAAGCAGGGAGCTGCCTCAGTCCACCTGTCTCCTCCAAACCACGCCCTCCGACATATCCCACCCCCCAGTCTGGGCCCCAGTGGGCAGGGCGAGATGCGTCAGGGGGCGCGGTTTGGCAGAGGCATGTGGGCTGAAGCCTCTACTTGCTTTCATGTCACATGGGTTGGTTGGGGGCGGCATTCCTTTCATTTACATGCACATTAATTTTTGGATAAGTACGACAACGATATGCCGGCATCCCTTACTCAGTGCTCCAAGCTTTTACCCAGGTCTCAGTTTGTCGGTGGACTTATAGGAATCTGACCCTCAGATATCTGCCTCCTCCCAGAAATATTAGTACAGAGATTTGTTAAAACACCTTATTTATTACTCATTCCCCCAAAAAAGTTAAAAGTAAATAAACACATCTAAAGACATCTTGAAAAAGTTCCTTAATAATACAAAAAAGGTATAATTAGTCTCCCCTGATGTAAATTCATCAGTCATGATAACCCGCTGCCTAATTATGCGTCTCACCACAATTACTAGCTGCACCAGATTTTGCACTCTCCAGTTTTAGTAAATCGATCCTACTACTTTCCACGTAGTTTTCATTTTCCTTCAAATGATGAATTAGAGTGCTGAGAACAAAAGACAGCTCCAAGAAAAGATGATCAGGAACAAGTAAATGGTACACTTTGACCACTCAAAATTATAATGTCCCTGTCAACATAAAATTTAAATTAAGAAACCTTCAAAGGAATTAAATTAAAGCTTCCCTGTTTGAATGAAAACGGTTAACCTGAAATAAATGCCCTACCAACGTTGAATTAAAAAAAATAATAATATATATATATATATACCTAAATAAATAAATTAATAAAAAAAAACTAAATACTGTACACCTAAAACAAAAGACTTTTAAATGGAAAAGTGTTTGATATGGATGGTACAGCATGCTAAAAGTAACTGCTGACCTCAAATCAACCAAAAAATAAAATAAAAAAAGCTCTCTATGATAATAAAAAAGGCAGCAAAGGGGTCAACGGTTTGATTGCCCAAAGAGTTATAATTCAGAATTAAAGTAGTTTCCTACCTGATCTTGAATTTATCTCTATGCAGTTTTACAGCTTTCCTTATCCTTACCCTACAGTTTCTTCCAATACACTGGCACTATTTTCTGTGCCTCTTTTTATAGTGAAGGGGTTTGTATATAATAAATAAACTCTAAAATTGGTCTTTCAAAGGCAGCTGACCAAAGGTCAAAGATCCCTGCAGTGCATTATCATTACAGATGATTGTGGGTGGGCGAATTGCTGCATTTCTTTGCAGAGACCACATACTCTAAATGATTTGGGCCCTCCTCTAAACTCCTGTCCAATCCCTGCATACTTGTATTTCTGTATAAATCGATGCTCTTAAAGGCCAGCACTGCTTAAAGCAGAGCTCCACCCAACAGGGGAAGCTCTATTTTAAAGCCTCCTATCCCCTCCTCTTTCAGACATGGCACTTTTTTTTTGGGGGGGGGGGTCCAATTTTGACAGGTACCTGCTCCCACTTCACTCTGATCGCCTATCAGAAGTGAAAGTTCTCCTCCTCCTCTCCTCCCCGTAGTCTTCTGGGACACGTCAAGAAGACTACGGTACCATTCACAATGCACAGCATGATTCACGCATGAGCAGTAGGCACCTGGCTGTAAAGCAGTAAGCGATCACAGCTGTGTGCCCACACTTAAAATGCTTGTCCCCAAGGCAGAAGATGAGATGTCAGAATGGCTGGGGTGAGCCCATCGCTGGATTGTGGGACAGGTGATTAGCTGTTTATTAAAAGCCAGCAGCTACAGTTTTTGTAGCTGTTGACTTTTAATTTTTACTCAGGAGCCTGAAACTAAATGGTTATTAATGCTAAAGGTTTTTTTTACCTTAATGCATTCTCTGTATGAAAGTAAAAAAAAACTTTTAGGTGTTTTGAGTCCTAACACTAGAAACTTAAAGTGGTAGTAAACTCTTTTTTTCTAGTATCTTTACCTACAGGTGAAGTTATAATAAAGCTTACCTGTAGGTAAAATGAATATCTACTAAACGTGCACCATTTAGGAGATATTCCAGGGAGCAGTAGCACATGCACTCTGAAGGCACGGCATACTCGTGCCGTCCCTTCAGAGCTCTGTGCCATGGCTGTGACTCCCGCACGCATACATGGGAGTGACATCATCGTGGCTCTGCCTATCAAGCGGCCAGTGTCTGCAATGCATACCAGCACACTATAACATCGCCCTGCACAGGGAAAATGTTTTTTCTTTTTTTTTTTCATTTCTCCACTTTACTACCGCTTTCAAGAATATGTCTGGTTTTCTTGTGAAAAGAAAAAGAATATGTCTGGGAAAAAATACCACATTTATATTTGGTACATCTCGGTTAAACAAACATGTGTTTGCCTCTTTAAAAACACTGCAATTGCTGAAAATTACCCATTGACCTTACTAGAATTTCAATGAGCTCAGTGAGATGCTGTCTTCATGTAAGTAGCTGAAATCCAAACCTGTGTTGTCTGCACTGAGTTCTTCAATGATGGAGTAGAGAATTCTTTCTATTCTTGCCCTTTTCTGTCACTTTCCGCACTTGTACATTGATTTTTTTTCTTACAAGATTTGCTGTGGCCTTGCCTTCCAAGAGCTTTTCTAAATACTGTGTGTAGGGAAAGGGCTTTTGGGTGATGTAGTTTTAAGGGATCTGATCTAGTATGATCTGATCTAGTATGCTAGGAGCTCACTAGATTTCTAGCAGGGTCAACAGGTATTTTTTTGTGCTGGCAGAATTTTTAAAGAAACAAAACTTAAGGAAATGTACATGCATTGCACACATGAACTGAATGTCTTTTTTGTTTATTTTGCCGAGATATACACACTAGTACATGCCTGTAGTACCTACCTTTTATGCTGTTCACCTCACTGAACTCATGTTCATGATAATTTATACCCAACATTTACTGGGAAACCTACAATTCTGGGAGTGTCAATCAGCTCAGCCCCACTGCTCTCACTGGTTCCTTCTACTTACTTCCATATCAATATCATCTCTGTAATAACATGGAGGTCAGCAGGAGAAGCAATCAGGGCTTCATCTTTCAAAAAGACCATTATGTTTCTAAACAGCAAAAATGCACACTGATATTTATTTCACAAATGATTTGTAATTTACGAAAGCATTTATGATAAAGTGACTGTAAGAGCAGAAGTTACCACAGGGGTGGATGTTGCACTAGTTGAGAACCTGCGCTCTAGACTGTTTTAGAGTGGTTTGGCCTGTGTACAGTAGGGTTTTGAAGGTGCTGTGCACTTAATTTGAACAAAAGTATTTTCAGAATAGAAATAATATTTTCCATAAAATGTTCTACAGAGAGGTGTGGTCTGCACATCTTATGATTATAAAGAGTCTGATGATGAAGATGAACTTGACAATAACAGGATTGAAGAGCTGGACAAACCAATAAACACAGATGATCTGCCTATTGTCATTGACTGGAATTCTGAGCTACCAAATCACATCATGGTTCCCAGAATCGATGTTCATAGTTTGATACTTGATTTTGGAGCAGTATCTTTTATTGATATGTCTGGAATGAAAGCACTGAAAGGGGTAAGTATATAAAAAGTGTTTTTTTTTCTTTGTTACAACCAAAATATGCATTGGCAGGAATTTAACCCTTTGGCATTTAAAGTTAACTAAACTTTGCTGATATACAATCAAAGGGGCAACTATTGAGATATAAAGTATAAACCAAATATAGACAGTGTAATCATTCAAGAACCATAAGTATAGAAAGTACATATACAGTAAAAGCTGATCATGGGGGTTGATTTATTAACAGAATAGAAACTGTTCATTTGGCAAAATGAATGTTCACTAATTAAAAAAGAGAAGGTTTGTTAATTTCCAGTAACTGTTTAGGTAATAAAAATAATTTAGTTTTTTTAATTTCTCTACCACGTGGTTCAGTATTCATAACACATGCGGAATAACCTTCACTTTGCAAAGATAATATACTTTTTTAAAGTGAACATCCTTCACCCCTATGGTGTACTCAAACATGTTAAATTCTTACAGGGTAGAAACTGGTCACTTTACAAAGTGAACATTCATGCTTAGTAAATAAGGTGATGCTGTTTTCTCCACAATCATCTAGCCATATGCAAAAAGAAATTCTGTTTTTTATTTTCCCTTGACAATGACTAGGTATGTAAAATGAACACAACTTCATTGCTTTATTAAGTTTAGTACACTTTGCAAAGTGAACAGCTCTACTTAGTAAGTTAACTCCAGTGTATATAAAAGAATATTGTGATGATGTTGGTTGCACCTCCATAGTGACGGGTCAGACTATATTCAATTAATAAAGTAGCTGTTTTATTTACATTTATATCAAGGTTAGATTGTTCTAGAGAATTACATCACCCCTTTACAATCACATCAAATTCAGAAAAAAATTCAATATAGTGGGAATATTTACTAGAGTTTGCCAAAAACCTTTGTATCGGCAACAGGAATGCCAAAAGCTTGGTAGATATTGATCAAAGTTTTTGTAATAATTTATTAAACATCACAATTCTAGCTCATTCTAGCATTTTGTTTAAATTAAAAAATGTTGCACATTACTGTTTCCTTTGAATGTGATTACCAGCTTAACAAAGGACTCTTCATCAATTGATCGTTAACCGCTTCCCACCTGCTTTCGTGATTGCATTGTTTTCAATTTTTTTCTTTTTTTAATCAATTGTTCAGCCAAGAAGTGAAGACATGGGGGTATTTTCAGTGTATTTAACTAGCAACATATTTTATTATATTATAAACTTTTAAATAGCTATGAATACTTTACAAAATAACTCCAGAATTGCAGCATTATTCAGGGAATTAAACATCTCTTGTTGATGAATAACATGAAGATTAGTTTTAAATCAGTAAATGTGAAAATCATCTAAAAATAAAAAAAGGCCAGCAAAACATATAGGAGTTGTAAAAATGTACATTTCTCATTTTACCTGTTGAAGATTTTGCCACAATGTGTACAAAAAGCTGCAGAATTGCATCTTAGTTATAAAATAGATACTATGACTGAAGAAAACATCTCAGAAATAGTGCAAAAAAGAGATCTACTAATTTATATGGAACAGTACCACATCTTCTTGACTCACCATCCGCAGGTACAGAAAAGGGTAAAATCAATCTAGTTCTACATGGCCTGTATAATAGACCATGGTTTACTAATGTTCTTCGTTCAAAACCTTACTAATAAAAATCTCACTCACAGATGGTAAATTTAGTCATATATGTCATCAGAACTAATTTCCGTGCAAATTTTGCAATTTTACAGATTTTAAAAGAATTTATCAAGGTTGAAGTGGACACATACATTGTTGCTGTGGATAGTAAGTAAATACACTGTATATACTGTAGTCACAATTAGTTATACATATTAGTTATAATTGCATCTAAACTAAAAATGTATTAATCTCCCTGGCGGTATGATTATGTCTGATTTTTGAATGTCAAAGCAGTACATTGTTTTGCATGGAAACTTGACGTTTTATATTGTAGGCCTGTAATTCTTAGGAATAACTCACTTAAATCTGTCCAAACAAGAGTCTAGTAGAGATTCTGGGTATGATAAAGTTTAAAATGCGAAATCATAAATTATTATATAATAAATAACTATAAATAATTATAATAACTATTAATAATAATTATATAATTATAATTATAATTTTTTTTCAATAATGTAATCAAATCAAAAACACTGAAATTTGCTCAGTCGCAGAATCGTCGCTGTCGTCACTTCAGTGTCTGATGACGAATTTCCCCTCAAATCACTTTTGCTCAATTCTGTAAGTGATTCTAATTCACTATCACTGTTTTCTAGCTGGTCTAAAACCGCTTATGACGTAGAGGGATGCTTTCTGGATGCCATGGACGTTCTCAAATTTCCAGGCAGAAAGAACAGTATATATAATATAGAAGTGCAGGCAGGGCACTGGACAAAGCACTAGGGACAAAACTGATGTGAAATGATTTGATACAGTAATGTAATCTACAGATTACAGTGTATTATGTGTGTTATGTGTTTTGTACTTTTTTAATTTGCTGCCGGACTCCGCCCCCATGCATTGCGCCGTCGCAGGAAATGGAGCCCGGAACAGTAATACATTGGACGGAGGATCCGGCAGAGGACACAGTGGGAGGACACCACAGGATCCTGGGGACAAGGTAAGTAACCTGTACCAGGATACTGCGATGCAATCCCGAATGTGGCTTGGGGTTATCGCTTTTGGTAATGAAAATTAACCCCAAACCACACTCAGGAATACCGCTAGGGAGGTTAAACTGGGCCGAAGATTAAAATCTGTCAGAACCAGCAAGATACATGACAGCATTACCTAATAAAATTGTTATGTTAATCTTTCTTGTTAGTAAGATAAATAATGCTGACCTTGGGCATATTCCCTAATTAAAGATCATGGGATGGTGTCTGGATACTAATAGCATTGTGGAGGGTTCTGTCATTAGAGTATGTAAAGAGTTTATTGTTATGTGTTACACAATCTCTCTCTGATAAACTTGCAGTAAGATTATGGAAATATGTTGCTTGATACCTAATGTCATTTTCCTATCCTGGCTTATCCTCATGTCAGCAAACTGCAGGTCAACCCTGTCTCCTTGACACCACAGGACCACCTTCTCACTACAAAAGAGAGAGTGTTCCCCTAGACCAGTGTTCTATACCAGAAAACAACAGGGCACCAGGGAGTGAAACCTATGCTGGCATGAAAATAAACTAGGAAAGGTAAATTATGATATCGCAATAGGTATGTGCAGGACGAACAAATTTGTTTCCTTTTGATTCGTTAAGTTACTGATTTATTTTTGCTGCACTTTTCCTTTAGTTTAGTTTAGTTAAATTTTGTTTATTTATTTTATACCCGATTTAAATTTTTTCCAATGGTTTTAAAGTATTCTAATCAAATTACTGTAAGATCAAAAATATCAAATCCATTCAAATTCATTGTGAATAATAGCTGGTTGTTAAGGAACGGGACAGCCTTGTTTATTTAGCATCACTAGGCACTGACAGCTCCGGTTCCTAGTGCCCACTGGGCTGACCTTTCCCCTTTCTTTATTTACTGTCGATGGGAACCGGAGATGTCAGATGCTTGGTGGCAAGATATGAGTGTGGAACTCTTTTTATTTTTTTTTTCGGGACTGAATTAATGCTGGATTTACATTGCGGTACTTTTCCTGACCCGCTAGGCTGTATGCTTAGATAAGAGTCTGGATTTTGGGGGGACCCCATGGCTGCTATGGATTTGGGGGGACCCTTGTGCTGTTTTTTTTTAAATGTAATGGCGGCACTGGTTTTTGTTTATTCTGCTGTCAGTGGGGAATCCTGCTGACAGTTGATGAGTCATCAGTTGTCATGGATGCAGTAGTCTATCATGCTCCTTAACAACCAGCTATTATCAAATTGGCTGTAATTGACTGCAAAGGATTTGCAACCAAGTATTAAAAAGTGAAAGTTTGATGGATGATTGTTAATCTGTCCCATTACTTTTGGTCCCTTAAAAAGTGGCAGGCACATATACAATCTGTTGTAATTCCTACACCGTTCACCTGATTTGGATTAAATACCCTCACATTAAAGCTGAAAGTCTGCAGTTAAAGCACATATTGTTTGTTTCATTTCAAATCCATTGTGGTGGTGTATAAAGCCAAAAAAAATTGGAATTGTGTCCATGACCCAATATCTATGGACCTGATTGTAGATGAATTGGATGACAAATAAAAATTCTTTGGTCCAATGAGCCTCAATCACACCAATTCAGAAAGGTCACTGAAAAATCTCCTCATGTGCAGCCTGGCCCAGGAGACTACAGAAATAGATTATGACAAGAAAGAACTCTCTGTTACCCATTAAACACAGGCTGGGTAACAAGACTTTCCAGCTCAGTGAATCAATGATAATACTAAGATATTTCATTAGCTGAGTCGGCTCAAGCTGGCTCTTTTGGCTATTCAGCCAACAAAAACAAGATAAAATCTACAACGCCAGATTGTGGTAATTCAGTAATTCCGGTCTGGATCTTGTCAGCACTGAGACTTCCAAGACAATCCAAAGTGGAGACATTGCAATTGATTGTGGCCATTTCATACTACAAAGCATAGAAATTTCTGGTAGACCTAAGCAATTGGCACATAAAAATAGGTATCAGCCAAATTTACCAATATCATCCAAATGCCCCCTTGGATTGCAGATAATATTGTCTGGAGTGACCCCATTTGGCAGTTCTTCACTATAATAGAAGCATTTGGCTTCTTCATTTCCAGGACTGGCCTGAACCCCCTGAAGCCTTAAGGAATAAAAGCCCTTTCCTCACTCTTGTGGTGAAACAGACATTATGGTGTTTCTCATGGCTAATTCTTTTATGTGTGCAGGCAAGTATTTCCTTTTTCTTGATCCGCCAGTAGAAAAGTTTCCATGAAAAGTTGAGGTGGATACTTGTCAAGCTCTATATGATAAGCATGCTTTATCACATTTATCATCCATATATCCACATTCTTCTCCACCATTGTTTTGTATAGGTATAGGAACAGGCCTGGGCACCAGTAGAAGAGACTGGGCAGATACACCTTCAGAAAAGTTTGTCTGAAGACTTGCTTGACTGGGTTGTCTTGGACTTGACCCTTCATAGAAAGGAGCTCTGACTGCCTTACCTTTGAGATCTGCTGTATTCTCAACCTGGTTTGCATGATTTAGCATCACAGAATCTCTACTGTACTGACCTATTGGTACAAAAGGGCTACTTATTTTGCCTATTCTGTTGTGCCAGAAGCCAAGAATTACCACCTGTTACCCACTTGATATTACCATTAAGAGTCTTTCCAAACAAAATTTAATAAATTAAAGGAATGGCACATAGGGCTTGCTTGGTGGTAGAATCAATTACCCAGTGACTCAACCAACTTAGCATTGATAGCAACTTAGCAGTGATAGAATGAGAAATCAAGTGTACAAAATGTCAGACTAAAGTGAGGCTTTCCTTCTTCAGACCCAGAAAATATTTATTTACCTATTTTGGAGTCTCTGGTTCACTTTCCCATTGTAATGGCTTCTTTTACCACAATAAAAATGGAGCTATTAAGATTAAATTAAAAGAATGAGGTCCAAGCTCCTTAGATTCTCATGAGTGATCGGATCCCCAGCTCCAGTGGTAGATGGATCAGGTTTTGGATCAGAAGAAGCTGGTGGCCTCTAATAATGTTGCCACTTACATTTCAAATTATGTTGATGTAATGAGGGGGGCTCTGGGGACCCTGATGTAAGGGGGAATCCATTTCACACTCAGATATGTAACGATATATATATATATATATATATATATATATATATATATATATATATATATATATATATGTATATATATATATATATATATATATATAAACATATACACATATGTGTATGTGTGTGTATGTGTATATGTAGGAAGGCCAGTATGGTGGCCTGAATTTATGGGAGGAGCCCGGGGGGTATTTAAGCAGCCCGCTCACCTGTGGTGCTTGTCGGTTTCCTGTGCGCGATATACGTCACTAGGCCAACTATTCAAATACCAGCGTCCGCAAGTTCTTGCCTCGCAAGTTCCCGTATTCGTTATTTCCGTGCTCAAAACTTTCGAAGTCCGTGTTTACTGTTCGTAGTTCGTACCACGCGTCTGGCTTGGCTGTCGCAGGTAGGGTCCCGTCGGACTTTGTTTTACGTTTTCATATCATGTCACTAAACCGTGATTTCAAATTTACGTATCACTCGCATTTCACAAACGTAACCGCAATGTATATCACTCGTACTATCGTTATGTTACCATTTCGCCTTACACGAGAAAACCACCGCGACGCAGACGTCGCTTCATTTCTAGCATGTCGGTAATCTAATATACGTCTGTAGACAGCCATAGCGAGTCGCAATTCTCAAATCTATCGGATCAAGTCAGTTCGATGCCAATCATGTCTCATTTCTGAAACATTTCTAAACTCATTTCTAACATTTCAAATCATTTCAATTATTTCTCATTTCAGTCACCTACCGCGCTCCGATTCGAATCCAGTCGCACCTAAAAGATGCACCGATTCGCTCCGGTGTGCCCCAGTAGTTACGGCCTCATTTCAGTACATGCTCCAGAGTTACGTTATTTTCAGTCATTCGTACCTCTGTCATGGTTATCATTTCATTACCACGTATCACGTTCCGACATGAATTCAGTCGCATGGAAATGCACCGATTCGTCTCGGCGTGCCCCAGGATTGGCCACATTTCAGTACATGCTCCGGAGTCCGATTCGTAGTCAGTCGCTACAACAGCACGACCGATTCGCGCCTCCGTCATGGCAAACGATATGTTACACCTGCACTTACCGCGTTCCGCTTCGAATCCAGTCGCATCTTCCATGCACCGATTCGTTACAGCGTGCCCCAGGGCTCGGCCTCATTTCTCAAACATGCTCCAGAGTCCGGATCATAGCTAGTCGCAGATATCGGGCGACTGATCTGTGTCTCTGTCATGCAATTACTACCATTTCACTCCCACAGCGCATCACCGTTTCGAAACCAGTCGCATCTGAGATGCACCGATTCGTCACGGAATGCCTCACTTGTTTCAGCCGTATCCATACCTATACCAGAGCTCGGTTCGTTGCCAGTCGCAAAATACGGCACAACCAATTCGAGCCTCGGTCAAGGTAAACATTTCTCTCATTCATTTCATACTGCTCTCCGATTCGAATCCAGATGCATCAAACAGGCACCGATTCGCCCCGGTGTGCACCAATGTTTTTCAGTTGCCTCATTTCAGTACATGCTCCAGAGCCCGGTTCACGGTCGGATCAGTCACGACACGACCAGGCCGGACCTCTGTCATGGAGTTCATTCATTTCATAATCAAGGCAAACATTTCGAATCATTTCATTGTCACAAGATTGCAAGCACCATACAAATCGTTGCTTCAAGTTAGTTAGCAATCCCTTCACGAATTATCACCTTTCATTTTCCTCTAGGTCAGTCAAAGTTCAGTAGGTCCACCCTGCACCAGGTTGGACGATATCCCCCCAGGTAAAAAAAAAAAAAGAATGGGAGGATAAGTCGTGTAAGTATGACTCAGGGGATCAAAGAAAAAAATTGAAATTCATGTCACCCCCAATAGGTTACAGTCAACCGGAAAATAAGAGCTCAAGACAGGAGATTCTCACCAGATCAACTATGTCTCAGGCCGGCAGCGAAGACTTCACGGCCCCTCTGTCACCTTCCCCGGCCACGCCCAGTCCGAACCGTGGGAGGGGCAGCCATCTGTAATAACTACAACTACGGGTCCTGCAACTTCAGCCAGTGCCGCCTACTCCACATCTGCACCTTATGCCAAAGAGCACACCCAAGAAATTTGTGTGAAGTCAAACAACACAAGAGGGCATGACTAAGCCGGATCAACCTCTTATGGTTAGGACTGTACCTCACCTCACATCCCACCCCTTCCCTGGCCACCTACCTTATCCAAGGCTTCACAGCAGGCTTTCACACCGGCCTCATTTCACTACCCCACAGTACTCACGAATGTGCCAATCTTCGTTCAGCAGCCATTGACCAACAAGCCATAGATCAGCTCTTACAAGCAGAGGTAGATCGAGAGTACGTTATAGGCCCTTTCACTCGCCCCCCTTTTAGCACATGGAGAGTCAGCCCTATTGGGCTTGTCAAGGGCAAGTTCACGAATAAATTGCGTTTGGTGTACGACCTGTCTGCGCCTCATTCTTCCCACATCCCCAGTCTCAATTCCCTGATCCCCTCCGAAGAGTTTTCCCTAAAATATTCCTCCGTCGACATGGCAATACAAGCAATCATCAAAGCAGGTACAGGTGCCTGGCTCTCCAAAGCCGACATCTCGGATGCCTTCAAGCTCCTGCCCATCCACCCATCCCTTTGGTGCTGGCATGGTATCAAGTGGAAGGAGGCATATTATTTTGCCACAAAACTGACCTTCGGTTCGAAGAGTAGTCCGTGGCTCTTCGACACGTTCGCTCAGTCCCTTGTTTGGATACTGTTACACAAGGGTCAATGCCAAGAAGTCATCCATTACCTGGATGACTTCCTACTAATAGAACCTCCCAGCAAGCCCCCAGGAGACCTCGACAAACTCAGAGTGATATTTGGAAACCTCAATGTTCCCATCGCCGAGCACAAAGTCGACGGCCCAGCACACATCATCACCTTTCTCGGGGTCAGCTTGGATACCTGCGCTATGCAAGCCAGTCTCCCCCTCGACATACTAACACGCATTAGGGCGGTCCTTCACAAATTCACACACACCAAGGGCTGTACCAAAAAGCAGTTGCAATCTCTCCTGGGAATGCTTAATTTCGTCATGCGAATTATTCCACAAGGCCGCACCTTTGTATCACGCCTGCTTAGATTCCTGTCAGAAACTCAAGACCCCGATCAGATCTTAAATCTAGACTCCGCAGCTATAGCGGACCTATCTATGTGGGAGGAATTCTTGTCCGCCTGGAATGGCATATCCCTATTTATACCCATGGTTTCGCCCCTGTCACCCCAGGTAGTGACAGACGCTGCAGCCTCCACAGGTTTCGCGGCAATTTTTGGCCACCATTGGTTTTCAGGACCCTGGCCTCAACAGATACTGTTGATACCCGGCTTTACTCAAACATCTGCCCTCTTTGAACTTTATCCCATAGTGGCAGCTGCACAGCTCTGGGGCCACCACTGGACAGGACAAACCGTAGTCTTCACCACCGACAACCAGGCCACAGCAGACATCATCAACAGAGGCAGGTCCAAGTCCCTAGCAGTCATGTCCTTCCTGCGCAGATTGGTACAACTGTCTTTACAGCATCAGTTTAATATACACTGTGCATTTATTCCCGGCAGATACAACTTAGCTGCTGACGCACTGTCACGTTTTAATTACACCTCCTTTTTTGAACAGGTTCCCGATGCCGAACCAATGTCGGCCCCTATCCCTGTCTGGTCACAACTGACCCTGGACTAGTTCAACATTTACACAGAGCAACGCAACTCATCAATCATTCACTCTCTCACAACACACTCAAAGCCTACCAGACAATACCATTCGGCTATACCTAGCCGGCATTCAACATTTCTTGACGCTTGAAGACCCCACGAAATCTTCACTGTTCTCATCACACGCTATACGAGCCATCCTAAGGGGCATTCAGAAACAACAACCAGTCATCAGCACCAAGCGCTTACCCATTACGGGGCCCATCTTTAGGGACATGTCAACTATTCTGGCTACTTCACCATTCGGTCTGCTCCCCAGCACGGTCTTACAAGCAGCCGTATATTTAGCTTACTATGGGTTCTTGCGACCTGGCGAATTCACCTCTAACAAACCCACAGACCAAGTACTATGCAGACGGCACTTGCTTTGATACCAAGACCATTTCATCCTGCACCTCGAGGTCTCTAAAACCCAGCAAACGGGCTCAGGAGTGAACATTCACCTCTACAAAACCAACAACAGCTGGTGTCCAGTCGCTGTACTCAACCGACTCCTGTCACTCCTGCCTGAGCAACCAGACAGCAGTCCCCTTCTACCATTCCCAGTTAAACCCTTAAGCGCCTCTCAGTTTGTGAAACACATAAGGATACTTCTCCGCAATCTTCACCTTAACCCTAGTCAGTATTCCGGACACTCCTTTCGCATCGGAGCAGCTTCCGCAGCGTCCCGCCACGGGGTTCCAGACCACATCATCAGAAGACTAGGCAGGTGGAAATCAGCCTGCTTCGCCCAGGTATATCCCCAATCCGCAAACAGAGATGGCACAGGCATTTTCCAAATTGGCTCAATAAATAACTGAAAACCAATAAAAATTACAACCCTACCTGAATGTTTTTGCCCCCTTATTTTGGCATACCGGCCATTAGACCAAGGCACACTTTCAGGTCCATTTCATATGGTAAGTCCACACTTTCAGGTCGTTTTCCGATGGTAAGTCTTATCTTTACTATGTAGTGTTATCTATGTCCATATCGGACATAGGGCTCCGACCATAAGTAGGAAGGCCAGTATGGTGGCCTGAATTTATGGGAGGAGCCCGGGGGGTATTTAAGCAGCCCGCTCACCTGTGGTGCTTGTCGGTTTCCTGTGCGCGATACCCAACCTCCCATCCCCATTTCACAGCATTTCTCAACTATTCATTTCATTCATTTCTCTTACAGAATAATCATTTCTTAAACCAGGGTATGCCCCCTTATTTTGGCATACCGGCCATTAGACCATTCAGGTCCATTTCATATGGTAAGTCCACACTTTCAGGTCTATTTCCGATGGTAAGTCTTATCTTTACTATAAGTGTTATCTATGTCCATATCGGACATAGGGCTCCGACCATAAATATATATATATATATATATATATTATACATACACACACATGTATATTATATACAAGTGTATGCCTGCCCAAGCGTATGACTTTCTTTACTACACTGCTATGGGCTCTAGCCACAGATCTTTTGTAGACCTAGCAACGCCCCTGCAATCGGCACAAACTTACTTGCCTGGCAGGGCAGCAGCAAAACAAGCCAAACGCAGACCCCAAGCACAATAAGACAAAACATTTTGTTTCAAAAACTTTTTTTTAACATAAAGAATGATGACAGTGACTTTTGTGGTGACATGATTGATAGGAACTTGAGGAACCATGTTTTAAAGAACCAGAAGATAAAGATTGGTGCCAGGAACATGCTTCTTAAAACAATTGCTCTTGTTCTTTTCCTCCTAAAAAAGAAGGATATATATCCATTGGATAAAACCACTCTTTTATTGGTCATAGCACTCTCGTGGAGCCTCCCCTACCTATCCACAGGCTTCAGGTCCTTAGCAGCAGGATGTGGTGAGCTCATATTATAAAGGAAAGGGAAAGACAAAATGGGTAATAGGCTTAAAGAGGAACTGCAGTCTGCTTACATAATTTGTAATAAAAACATCTTTGCCATTCTGAAGCTTCCCTCCAACCACTTTGCATATTTTTTTATATATACTGTGATTTTGTACTTGCCAAATATGCTGCAGAAATCTCCCTCCACTAAGTCTTGCTGCAGCCGTTTTAACTATGGACAGCTGAAGCTGCTGCCTGTTCACTTCCTGGATTTACACAGACACACAGAGGCACGCCTCCAGCTCTGCAGCCCTGCAGCTGTCATTGGCACTCTTATGACTCATCCCCCCTCCCTTCCTGGCAAACTCTCATGAGAGTGAGAGAGAGCTGTGTATGATGTCATAAGCCTTGGCTTTTTACCAGACAAGAAACAGGAAGTGGGCTGTATAAGGTATTTACTGGCAGAAAAAAAATGTTTTACTATCCAAAGTTCAAACAACCAGGGCAGAAGATTTAATAGACGGAAAGTTGAAAAAATTACTGAAGGTTCGCTTTAAGGTCTGAGGAGCAGAGCAGGCTGTACCCTAGAAACCATCACCTCCATGAAGCATGAAGAAAACACCAATACCCATAGGTGAAGCAAAAAAACAGTGATTCAATTATGTTCCAGAAAAAAGCATATATATCTGAAGATCCATGGTATACTGGCAAATATTTACATTGTTCTGTGCATCCATAGAGAACCTCATACTCGCTGGCTGACCCATCCACATGCCCTGTCATTCTGGGAAAGGACGTCTGCCCCTTATTTAAAATCTAAATGTACTTAAAATTAAACATAAAGGCTATAGTTCTCTATTAGATAAAAGTGTAAAGCCCCCCTTCCCCCTACTGATACTTGCATCTCCCCATTGCTCCAAAATCCATTCCAGCAACCGCCAATATACCTAGTCTTCAGCAAGGGTCTGAGCCTAGAAGGAGCAGGTAAAATGTGGACAATATAAGCCTTTAGGTTCACAAAATTACAGTACATAGGAGAATCATACTTCATTTAACACCCCGCCTACCCTCTTCTGCTTAAAATAATTTCCTATTCTTTTATACCTTTTTTAATTGTTCATTGACTAATGATTTCAAGTGTGACACTTCTGTGGCTAATACTCTTATCATCAACCTGTTTTGTATTATACAACACAGAAATCAGTCTTATTGGTCTAGCTGTTTAAATCAAACATCCAGCACAAGGCAGAATTTGGTAAACTGTATTTCCGGGCAAAATGTTTTATATGGCAGCCTTTACAGGTTACAGATTACACACCTGCAACAGTCTCTTAAATCTTGATTGGTTTTTGATATGCAAAGCTCAAACACGTGCCACTGGAACTTGACAAATTTTCTTATTTATGCTTAAAGTGGAACAATAAAAATGAAAGATTCCTTAAATGCAGTGCCTGGGGGTCCCCTTAGTCTCCCTGTAAAGTACCGCATGTGTACCTTGTATAGAACCTGCTGCAGCAAAACTTTGTAAAGAAAATAAAAATTACAATTAAATTGCCAGCAATACAATACCATTGCCAGCAATACAAAAAGTTTAAAAAACAGCGCTCAATCCATATCAGGCTCTTTGGGTCTGGTATGGATTTTAAGGTGAACCTCACACCAAAAATGACATTGGGTCCCCCCCAAAATCCAAACCAGACCCTTATCCGAGCATTCAGCAGGGTAGGTCAGGAAAAGAGGTGAGAACGAACGCCCCCCCCTCCTGAACCATACCAAGCTGAATGCCCTCAACATGGGGGGAGTGCTTTGGGGTGAGGGGGGCTCTACCCCCTCCCCCAACTCAAAAAGCACCTTCTCCTCAGGTGCATGGAGGCCCCGGGATTCAGAGGAGGAAGATGTAACTTCCTCCTCCTGAGCTGCTCTGCCTCCGCCTACTTCCGACTGACTGACAATGGAAGGGCCAGGAGTCTGAGGAGACTTGATATCTGGACCAGGACAGTGCTGCTGAGCTGGATGGCCAGGAGTCTGAGGGGCCTTGAGTGCAATCCAGACCGGGACACTGCTAATGTAAGTGAGCAGAGCTCAAGCGATGGCTGAGGAGGGGGGTTAGGGCAAATATCACACAGGTGTGTTCTAGAGGGAGGGAGGATAGGCTCTCTCAGAGCTGTGTACACTGACTGCAACATCACCACACCATCCACAGTACTTGCACAATGCCAGTAGTTTGTGACTGTCTCCTGTATCATGCCTGCAGTCTGTGACTGTCTCCTGTACCATACCTGCAGTCACTGACTGTCTCCTGTACCATGCCTACAGTTTCTGACTGTCTCCTGTACCATGCCTGCAGTCTCTGACCATTTCCTGTAGTATGCCTGCAGGGGGGCCCCAAGAAAATGTTTGCCCAGGGTCCCATCAATAATAAAGACGGCCTTGGATCAAGTATGCAGTGATATCTGACTGCATCATTTACAGGGGCTGGTTTGGGGTGTGCACCGTGACCACCTTGCGCTACCGACCCAAAACTAGCTTGCTCAGCGCCCTGCAGAGCACTGTGGCAGGAGAGAGCCTGGGGGGGGTGACACCATGGTTTACCGCACCAGTTGACACCAACCCTAGAGACGCCCCTGATGAATTAAAACCTTTACCAAATGGGGTTTTAAAGCATCCCTTTCTGTGAAAAGGGGACAAGCTATGCTACATTAACAGTTGGCCCTATTTGTTTGGTGACATAGGTGTCCGTTTATGAAGCAGTGATCAGCGGTGATCACAAGGATCGCCGCTGATTACAGTCCATAAACAGTTTATCAAACAGTGATAATGGGGGAGAACATGTTTGAACTTGTTCTCCCGCCGATTATCTCTACACACGGAGAATCCCCATGAATGACACAGTAACGGCCAGTTTATGAAGCGGTGATCTCACCGCTTCACTGGCGATCTGTGTCAGAATTCACACTCCCAGGTTCACCAGCTCAGAGGTGGTGAATCGGGGAGTGAAGAGAGAATCTGGGGGGATCTGAGGGGGGAGGAGGAAGTTTTTTAACTTCCTTATGCCTCGTTCAGACCCCCCAACACTGTAAGCATGTCCCCCTGTCATATTTATGTGTATACATATATATACATATATACATATAATGTGTATATGTATATATATATATATATCATGTGTGTGTATATACATGTATATATAATGTGTGTATGTGTATACATATGTGTATAATGTAGGGGGACTCTTATTTTATTAACAGTAATCCACACCGTCTGTCCGTGTATTGAGCGGTGATAATTTATCACTGCTTAATAAACTGACATCTCGGTATTCTGGTGCTGTAATCTCGTAAAGTCTCACGAGATTCCAGTATCAGGGGCCGTTCTCCACTGTTAGAAGCATTTGTAGATCACTTCACTCCTCCAAAGGTGAAGTGATCTACACCGCTTCATAAACTGGCACACAGAGGAGAAAGATCTTCACTGTGAATGCCGGAGAACGAAGCAGTGAATAGATTTCACTGCTTCATAAACGGACACCATAGTCATGGATATCTCGCCACCAGTCTCAGCATAAAATAATAACATATTAAATAATTAGACGATAAAACAAGGACCTCATCATTTTAAACCCTGCAATTTAAAAAATATAACTGCCATGTGTATTTCACTTGAATTGTAACCAATGATTTATTTTTCATCCCTTAGATTCTGTAATGGAAAAGTTAAAACGTAGCTCATTCTTTGATGATGACATTAAAACATCAATGTTTTTTCTCACTGTCCATGATGCTGTCCTATATGTGCTTGAAAAGAAAGGCCTTAAGCATGCTTTAACACGTGATACCAGCAAGGTAACCCAAGTGCTTTACCACCAACACCATATCATTGAAATTGATTGTCTTTTAGCTGAAAAAAAATGATAAGTCAGATAATATATTGACACAATTAACTGCAGAAGGGGCAAAGTATGTGGACACTTTTGTAAATGTTAATGTTTTGCAACTTTGCAGGCTCATAGGAAATGTTATTTTGCACCAAATGCAAATGTTTATATGCCAATTTAAAAACAATTGAATGCTGAATTCAACACAAACAACAAATTGCAAGTGCAAACTATATGCAGTGCAAAAAAATGTTATGCAGGAAATACTGCAATCATGCTGAATTTACTGTATTACACTTATGGTTTCAATGTACTATCATTACTTAGTAGGGTAGCCTTTATTCTTGAAAACTGCATCACAGCAATGCCTCATTGAGCCAACAAGTGTTTGAAGCTCTGCCTTTGTTATCACATAGTGCCAGAAAGCAATTATAGCCTCAATTAATTGCACTTTATTTTATAGACTCCTCAAGACTTTTTTAAATGGTGCCACAAATGTTCTATTAGGTTTAGGTTAGGGCTATTTCCTGGCCAAGGTTGACTTTGATGTTGATTGTATATTTTTGCTGTGTGACAGGGAGCTGAATCCTGATAAAATAGAAATGGTGTATTGTAGGTAAAGAGGTCCCTAAAGGAAGGTAGAAGTTTTGGTTGCAGGATGTATATTTTTGCGTTCAGCGTGCTGTCGGCCTGTCAATTACATGAAGGCAGCCAACACTATTTGCTGCCATACATGCCCAAATCATAACGCTTGTTGGTTACTTTACATTGGTCTCCATACAGTCGGGATGTACACAGCAAAACTGACTTTCCTCAATCTCTCACAAGATTTATTGGAGTTACTGTCATTTTATTGGTTCCCAGAACAAGGACTGTGATTAGCCAGTAGGGTTTTCACTTAACTACTTGAAGACTGTAATCTATATATGGCTAATTAGTTACAGGTGGGAGGAGGGGTCCCCATCCCCCCCCCCCCCCCCAGAGAGTCTCAGATCAGATCTCTGGTGTAAGATACTGAAAGCAACTAGTACTGCCGTCACTTCTGGTTTCCCCAGGTGTAAACAGCACCATTTTTCAATCTTGTATGCATTTGATCACAACGATCTTGGTGTGATCAAATGCTTTTAACAGTAGAGGAGACATCTGGGGTCTAATAAACCCCAGATCTCTCCATAAAAAGTACCTGTCACTGCCTATTGTTGTCACAAGTGAAATTTACATTCCTTGTGACAGCAATAAAAGTGATTAAAACAAAATTAAAGAAACAGTGTACAAATAAAATACATTTTTAAAACTCTGAATGTGCCCCTTTCCTTTACTTGTTCATTCGCAAAAGCGAACGCACGTGTTGGTCCCGCACGCATACATAAACGGCGATTGCATCACACATGTGAGATATTGCCGCAAACGTCAGAGCAAGAGTAATAATTCTAGCACCAGACCTCCTCTGTAACTCAGCCTGTAAAGGTTTTTAAAGGGTCACCTATGGTGATTTTTAAATACAGTACTTTGGTGCTATTTGGCAAGCCTGTGCAATTTTAAAGCATGACATGTTAAGTATCTATTTACTTGGTGTAACACCATCTTTTATATTTGACCAAGAAATTGGATATTATTGTATTTGCATTCATTAAAGTGTATTTAAAAAAAAAAAAAATTGAGTTAACAAAAAATTCTACAAAAATAACATGTGACATAAAAAATTGCAAAACCCACCATTTTATTCTCTACGGCGTCTGCTAAAAATATATATATAATGTTTGGGGGTTCTAGGTAAATTTTCTAGCAAAAAAGCTGATTTTTACACGTAAGCAAAAAGTGTCAAAAAACGTTGGTCTTCACACTTATGTTTCTTTGTTAGACTAAAGTCAGCATAACTTTTTTGGTACTGCATGTATTTGAATTCTGTGTTTTTTTTTTATTGAATTCAGAATTCAATTGTCTTTAAATTGACAAAAGAACAATTGCATTTGGTGCAAAATAACACTTCCTATAAGCCTGCAAAGTTGCAAAACATTAAAATTTCCAAGTGTCCATAATTTTTGCCACCGCTGTAACTTTTCATTGGATAAAACCCTTATGAAGTTGTCAATTAATGGTACATCTATGTGTTTTTTTTTCCTGGGGTATAATGTAACCCCATGGACATACCTTTTCATCATCTCCTCTTTCTTTAGGCTAAGGCTGGGTTTACACTTAGTGCGGACGTGGCTCACAGCAGGGGTCCGATTTTGTCCCTGTTCTTTCAGGGATGAATCAGGCCCGAATTTTCACCTCAATTCGTACCTGTAAAGGAGTCAAAAATGCACAGGACCCCTGTGCAATGTGCTCCGCAGCCGCTCCGGAGATGTGTGAACTGGCTCCATAGAGAGCCAGGCACACTTTCCTGTCATGTGAATTGGATACGGGGCAACTAGTGTGAACCCAGTCTTAATATTTGTATATTCTCTATCATCATTGGGAACCTATTTCACTTCATCCTCAATCCTGGTGCTGTACACAGTAAGGCTCCATGCATAGTAGCGTTTTTTATAAGCTCAAAAAATGCTAGAAAAATATGTTGGATGAAAAAGCTGATAATAGCATTTTTTTGTGCTGGTTTGTAATAGCGTTTTAGTAGCTTTTACCAGCGTCTAGGAGCGTTAGCTTTTTATTCGTGTTTTTACAGTATATGAAGAAAGGAAAAATGTTCAAAAAAAGCTGTTAGGAGCATTCAGTGTTTTTTTTTTTTGCCGGGAAAATGCTCCCAAAAACTCTACAAAAACAATTTTACTGTCCTGAGCCCGCATAATAGTTGCTTGCCATAGTTTTAGAAGTTATTATGCCCAGTTCAGTATTGCTTGTGTAAGGCACACTGACCTGAAATACTTATTACAGGAGAAAGGAGCATCCACTTTCAGAGCAATACAGAGCCTTTCTTCTCTCCAGATCTTACTAGCGGGGATAAGAGACGGTGTGCAGTTACTATAACTCTGCCTGGGGACTGCAGCCATACTACAAAGGGGGTATTGGCTTATGCAGCTGCTCTCTGCTCCCTCCACAGCCAGTATTAGCTCAGCTGCAATACAGATATGGTCCCATTGCTTATATAGCACTGACTGCACTGTGTTAGATGCTCTGCAGATGGCAGGCTGGCAAAACCAAGGGCGCAATCCACCAGTCACCTGGCCGTGATCAATGGGTTGCCGGCCCCCAACCTAATTTGGAACATGGGTGGAATCACTATTGTGACCCTTGTAACCCCAAGGTACGCCCATGTGTGTGACCCAGAACAGAAAGTTGTCAAACAGGCATGTGCTATTACAATGACTTCAGGGGGGGAAGAGTTTTAACTGTGCATATATAAATGGGGCTATAACAAACCCTTAAGGGTCTATTTGTAAAACACGTTTTGGAAAAATGTCACACATATTCTGGCAGGCGGGATAAATTTTCCCCATACTGTTCTGTAATAGATTCAATTATATGAGTCTATCAATTCTATTATTTTGAGCTCCATCTAGTGGAAAAAATGTATATTTTCTCATTTAGGTGGTTCAGGAAACTATACCCCATTTTGGGTACTTCGTGGAGCTGGCAATCATGTAAATTATTCTATTGTAGAAAATATGGGGAAAACCCATCCAGTTTGCGTGACTGTGTGTGATATTCATCCAACAAATGTTTTATAAATAGACCCCCAAGAGTATCATTTTTGACGAAAGTTCCACTTCCAATGCATCTGATGGGTATAGTTAGGAAAGATCAGGTCTGTTGGCTCTTGAAATGATGATGTTGAATTTGGTTCTGTCAGCAAGGGAATGTCTGTCACTTGTAGCGAAGTCAAGGATGTTACATTACAGAACCAAGATTGTGCAACAAAATACCAATAAAGTGGACCTTCCATGGCAAATGGAATATCCACCTTATTGCCCAGCTCCTGCACCCCAACACAAAAACTTACCTCTACCCTGGATTCCAGAGGTGATGTCACTGTGCCTTCCGGCAAAAGCTGGGAGCTCAAAATTCCATTACAATACACTCCTTCAAGGAGATGGATTACACTTTCGAAGTACTTTAATTTCCTAGCCCTGCCTGGAGATGTTGTGACATGTCCATTTACTCTGTGTTTTAGTGCATTGGGAGCCCATAGATGTAAATGGCAACACATCAAACATACATAGAACATGCATTTTGATGCATCAGTAACCAGGGGCGGATCCAGAGTCTAGTCTCGGGAGGGGCACTGCCAGAATATATTATTTTTTGGGGTACATCTATCGGGGAAATGGCTGGTGTTGGCGCTTCGATCATCATGGCACCATGGTTGTTATGGTTCTAGGATGATTGAAGCGCATTATTACTATTATTACATTGTTATAAAAAATTAAATAGTTTAACTCGCCATAATGCAGAATCAGTGGGAGCCCTGAGTGTGTCACTTGCCACGTCACCTGTCACCAGATGCAGATTGGCACTTGCCACGTCACCTGCCATATGTTGCGGATTTTCACTTGCCACGTCGCCTGTCACCAGATGCAGATTGTCACTTTCCACGTCGCCTGCCACGTTGCGGATTGTCACTTGCCATGTCACTTGCCACGTCGCCTGCCACATGTTGCGGATTGTCACTTGCCATGTCACCTGTCACCAGATGCAGATTGTCACTTGCCACGTCGCCTGCCACATGTTGTGGATTGTCATATGCCACATCGCCTGTCACCAGATGCGGATTGTCACTTGCCATATCACCTGCCACATGTTGCAGGTTGTCACTTGCCACGTCACCTGTCACCAGATGCAGATTGTCAGTTGCCACGTCGCCTGCCACATGTTGCGGATTGTCACTTGCCACATCGCCTGTCACCAGATGCAGATTGTCACTTGCCACGTCGCCTGCCACATGTTGCGGATTGTCACTTGCCACGTCGCCTGCCACGTTGTGGATTGTCACTTGCCATGTCACTTGCCACGTTGCCTGCCACATGTTGCGGATTGTCACTTGCCACATCACCTGTCACCAGATGCAGATTGTCACTTGCCACGTCGCCTGCCACATGTTGCGGATTGTCACTTGCCATGTCGCCTGTCATCATATGCAGATTGTCACTTGCTACCTGCTAAGGTGGTCTCTTGTGTCCCAGAGACAGGCAGCAGAGAGATGATGTAATCTCTCTGCTGCCGCAGCTGCCTGCATGGTGGGGGGGAACTGCAGGGATGCAGGGTGGGCGTCGGGCGGTGAGAGATGATGTCATCTCTCTGCTCCCCCGCCCGCCTGCTCCCTGATTGGCCAGCAGCCCGCCCACAAACACATCGATCGGCACATGTCAGCGGCGGCTCTCTCTCTCTCACCTATGGAGCCACCCGGCGGCTCTTTTACTCAAGAAGCCGCCCGGCGGCTCTTTTACTCATGGAGCCGCCCAGCGGCTCTCTCTCTCTCACTCACGGAGCAGCCCGGCGGCTCTTTCACTCACGGAGACGCCCGGCCGCTCTCTCACCTATGGAGCCGTCCGGCGGCTCTCTCACTTACGGAGCCACAGTGACAGTCATTCACCTGCATTTCTTGGAGGGGGCAATTGCCCCGTTGCCCCCCCTGGATCCGCCCCTGTCAGCAACAGATATTAACAAGCTTCGCTCAATGGCTGTTAACTCTTTCCACTCCAAATCCTAAATTTGAAAACACATTGGAAACACACATCGACATATGTTAACGAGCATCAATAATGCATGTCAATTCTCAAAAGAAACACATGTTGATGAATGACAACAGACTTGCCTAACTCTACGAAAGAAGCACCTCTTTATACACACATTGATCTAAAGGGGCCCTTAAATTTGAACCTGTCATTACTGACTTGTTTTTTAAAAGTTCAGTATCAAAGACTTGGCTTGGATCAGGTATTCAAATCTGGAGTTTTGATTTTTCAGACTAAGCTGGCTGCATGCTTGTTCCAGGTCAATGACTTCCTAGGAAGTGAAATTCTCAAATTTCTATCTTCATGAACTCCTAGGTGTTATACATGTCTTATTTTCAAAATGTTGTGTCTTTAACACAGGAAAATGTTACCTCTTTCTTTGCGAATGGATTTGCAAATGGAAACGCCTACAGTGAAGTGTTTAATGTAAGTCATGATATTCATACATAAGCATTCATTAAAGCTCAAGTTTAAAAAAAAAAAAAAAACAGGGACGCACAGGGGCTGACTACCATCTATTTGGAGCCATTTTTCTGTTTAAATTAGACACTTTTGACCATCAATGTGTACTGAATGTTTTTAACTCTTTTCCTAATGACCTGTCTGTTGTAACTTGTTAATAATAAAATATTCATTTTATCATACTTTTGTCCATTGCCTGAAAAGTCCGAACGAGGGCCTTTGGCTCTTTACCCCTTTCCCCTTCTGAGTTAACAATATATGGATGTGGTCTTAGGAGTGTTGTTTCAACCATTTACTCCCCACTTAGTCTTTACTCCACTGCCTTTGTTTTGTTGAGACAGAAAAGTGGTCTAAACCTTCAGAAGGTCAGCATGTGACTTTTTCCCCTCTAAGTCCAAAAATTTGCAGGGATAGCAAGCTTCCAAAATTTTCAGATTTATCCATACATCTATATAAACATATTAGTTAAAGAATAGGTCACTCCATTCGGTGACCAATTTTGCTGTGAGGGTAGAAATATGTATAATGTCGTGTTGTTCCTGCTTTAAAAATGCAGCTTCTGACGCTTACATCCTGATCTTGACTTTGCTGCTTAGTGAGTCACTTTTCTGATATAAGCATGCAGCAAATATTGCCTGAAAAGTCTGCATGTTTATTCCAGATCCAGGACTTACTAGGTAGTAAAGCTTAGATACAAAACTTCAGTCCTGGGGCCCACAACTTTAAAGTGGTAGTAAAGCCCGCTTAGTGATTTTTACCTACAGGTAGGCCTATAACAAGGCTTACCTGTAGGTAAAATAAATATCTCTTAAACATGCACCGTTTAGGTGATCTTCACCATGGATGCAGCCAGTTAGGTCAATGGCGCATGCTCTCTGAAGGACCGGCATACCTTGAGACCCACACGCAACTGAGGGCATTAAGGAAAAAAAATGTCTGTTCGGCAGGGGCCCCCCCTTATTCTTACCTGAGCCGATGAAGTGATGTGCACATGAGCAGCGGCTCTCTCCAATTGCTCCTGCTGCTGTCAATCAAATGCTGTGACCAGGGAGTGGGGGGGTGGGGCCAAGTCGCCCCTTGTCTGTGTCAATAGATACAGACTGAGCGGCTCGGGAGCGAGCATGCACCGGTGCACCCAGGGAAAGTGGCTTTCGCTGGGGGCACACGCCGAAGAGGAGGGGTCTGGAGCACCGGGGGGACCCCAGAAAAGGAGGATCGATGCTGCTCTGTTAATTGTAGTTTTTTGGTATTTATAATGTCATTATCTTAGTTACAGTTCTGTATCTTATAGTAGTGTTTGCTTTTCAGGTGCCAAATGAAACAAAATTCTAAGAAGGTGATTTCTGTATGGTACTTTTCATTGAATGGCTGACCCAAAACTTGACATTCTACACACAGGAAGAGGATGTGAAGAGAATTAAGACTTTACCGTGACTGAAGGCTATTAGTGGAAAAATTAACACAAATTGTTTCGCCTGTAAATGCAGTTTATTTTACAACATTATAAAATGAATTATTTGATTTTTTTTTAATATATCTTTTTCAAAAAGAAGAAACCGTTGCTTTTTAATATAACACATCTGAGCAATATATAGAATTTGTTATTTTTTTAACCATTTATAGTATATGTATTTATTTTTTTTGAGGTTGTTTAAATATAAAATTTAATGCTACCATATAGAGAACAGATAAATGACAACATTGAAGACCTTTCCTAAAATCAAGATGTCTAAATGTTCAACATATACATTGCGGCTGATTTACTAAAGGAGCTGTTTGAATATAACTTGTGTGAATGTTTACTTCCATTATTCAGTCATATGAAAAGCAAATTTCCATTATTCCTGATTCCTTATTTTATCTGCATGTAACTATATAATTAAACTGAAAATTGACCAAATGTATTTGGACAGATTTACTAAAAAAAAGTTGAGAATCTTCACACAAGTTGAGTAAATATTCACTTCATTTATCCAGTCATAATGTGCAGAGGTGATAAAGAAAGAATTTGTTTTTACATGACTGGATACCGTAATTGAACATTGACACAATTTATTATGTGAAGATTCTCAATTAATTTAGTAAATCAGCCCAATTATAGGATATGTTTGGACTGTGTCAATTAGGGCTAAGCTACATGGGTGATTTTATTTTCTTCTAAAAGTTTAAACAAATTGTGTGTAGTCACCTGAATGGGCCGGAGGAGATTTTAGGTTGCTTATTCCTGCTATTAAAATCACTAGAGATTAGTCATTAGGTGCAGCAAGTGAATCCAAATAGACTAGATGGAAGTAATGGCTCCCTTTGACATAAGCTACATGAGTAGTACGTAGGAGAATCTTGTAAGGATCAATCATACATGAATAGAGCATTGCGCAGTCACACAAGATTGATTGCTACTACATGCTAAAGTGATTAAACTCTAGCAATTTAAGTACACTTATGCCGCATACACACAATCGCACATTCCCACAACATAATCCATGTTTTTTTTCCGACGGATGTTGGCTCAAACTTGTCTTGCATGCACACGGTCACACAAATCTTGTCGGAAATTCCGAACGTCAAGAACGCTGTGACGTACGACGAGCCGAGAAAATTGAAGTTCAATAGCCAGTGCGGCTCTTCTGCTTGATTCCGAGCATGCGTGGACTATTGTGCGTCGGAATTGTGTACACACAATTGGAATTTCCGACAATGGATTTTGTTGTTGGAAAATTTGAGATCCAGATCTCAAATTTTGTTTGTCAGAAATTCTGACGGAAAATGTCAGATGGAGCCTACACACGGTAAGAATTTCCGACAATGAGCTCCCATCGAACATTTGTTGTCGAAAATTCCGACCATGTGTATGCGGCATTACAGTACTAAGCTACTAAAAATCTCCTGTTTAGCTCTAAGCTCAGTGATTGTCAGTTTACAAGGTGTAGGGGTTTACGGATATCTCCAAAGAGCCAAATGTAATATTTATATGTGATGTTAAAGAAAACTGTTATAGAATCAATAATTACTAGAGATAGCGGTCAGATACTAAGGGCATATTACACTAAATCTGATAGAGGGTCCTTTACAAATTAGTGCTTCCAGTACTGACTGCTGGGGCTTGAGCAGGGGCAGCCCATCCATTAAGGGCACACCGGCACACTCTTATCACGCCACCCCCTATATGTAGAATGGATAGATTCATGCATAGCATGAATCTATCCATGGCCGCCATGCCCACCCCCTATTCAGGTGTCCGGCTTTTTTTCGGACGCCGGGTACCTGAATTACAGCGGCGGGGGTGTTTTTTTGAAGCACCTGATTAGAGCCATAGACTCTAATAGGCTTCAAAAAAGGTGTACTCAGAGCGCAGAGCATTGCGCTTGGAGCCCACCCAGGTGTTTTAGAAAAGCAAATAAATATTCGCTTTTCAAACACTGAACTGCCTCTCCGCCAATCAGGAAGCATGGGTCTAATACTGTCACCTGATTGGCTGAAGGCACAAGCGACCCTATTGGACACCTAGCAGAAAGGAAGAAGAGATGCACGGGAAGCATGGAGGACACAGGAGCCGTCGCCTGACCCGTTGTCCGTCCCATAGCTCGCCGCCATCACCCGATGCCTGACCCGCCACCAAGATGGGGTAAGTGCCGGTCAAACAGCGAGCGGGCGAGCTGGTGGGGGGGGGGAAGTGAAGCTACATTTGATGGGGCACAGTGGCTGCATTTGATGAAGCACAGTGGCTGCATTTGATGAAGCACACTGACTGCATTTGATGGGCACAGTGACTGCATTTGATGGGCACAGTGGCTGCATTTGATGGGCACAGTGAGACTGCATATGCGCCCTCCAAAAAATTTTGAGCACCAGCCACCACTGGGCTTGAGAGCCGCCCTACAAAAACCAAAAGGATGATGGTATTTTTATTGGAATGGGTTTGGAAAGGTTATTGCTTTGAAAGTTGCTTTTTGCTTTGAAGGTCAGTTATATCATGCTTTATACAACACAAAACATAATGCAATGTCAAATAACACAAATTAAAAAACATAAATCAAGATGGGGGTAGGGGGTGAACACAATTATCAACTTTCAGGTTTTATTGTCAAAGTCTAATAGAATCTGGTGCAGCTGTGCAGGGTAGCCAGTCAGCTTCTAGCTTCAGCTTGTTCAGAGTTCTCAAGTTTTAGTAAATCTCCCTATTACGATTTAACAGCTTGGCAGAAGGGAGGGGCCAGGAGCGCAGACAGGTGACCTGAGAAGAGGAGGAATGGGGCTGCTCTGAGCAAACATGTTTGTTATTTTTTTTTAATTTCCATTAATATCACTTTAAGAACCTGCAATAATTTCACAATGGAATGAGGTGTTGATGACTTCCAATGGCAGGAGATTGCAAATATAGCTGCCAAGAGGTAATGTCTTATAATAAATTTATTTAAAGATTCTGGATAGGGACCCAGGTATCATCAACAGGAGTGCTACTATAGGTGAATCAATTATATTACAGGAGGACATAATGCACACTGGCGGTAACAGTACCCCTGTAGGGGGTGGTTCCCTCCTGAAGACTTGCCCAGCAATACTAACTCCTGCTGTCCACTCTGACTCCTCCTGTGCCTCCTATTCGGATCCTTCTTGAAGAACTCCATCCTGCACCCAAGTCCCAGGCACAAGGTCACCCCCCCAGACTGGGGAGCTCCCTTAAAGGCCCCGACAGCCTAGTACGCCATCCTTAGTTTTTCCATCCGAAAACTCCTCCTCAGCTGGGCTGACCCTGGGTATTTCAAGGAGGCCTACTCCCTGCCACTTCTAGTTGGGGATTGGTCAGGGCTCCCTGAGACACCCCAGACAGCTCCAACTCTCTTCCCCTCCTCCTGTTCTAGAATCCTCTAGAAGAAAGAGGGAGGTAACAGTGAGGTGATGCTGTCTGTGAGTCATAGCTGCTACTCCGCGCAACTCCCAGACAAACCAAAACAAACAGGTCTAGCTCCCAGCTAGGCCTGCCTAAATTTTACCTACACTTACCAAAAAAAAACCTACTCTAGCACCTACCTAGGTAGAGGGTGCTACATAGGATTATGGGGACCGCTGCTGTTGACTTCCTTTTGAAAATGGTAATACCCAGGTCTTATGCTGACCCCAAAGCTTTATTAATTTTAGTTACTAACCTAAAGTATTCAGTTAAGGTAAGTCATATAAAAGTCAGCCATCCTTATCTGACCTCTTGTTCAAGATCAGTCAAAGTATTAAAGCAAGAGGGTCATAATGACAGCCAGACAACTAACATTTTTAGAAGGCAATGGGGGAGATTTACTAAAACTGGAGCACTCACAATCTGATGCAGCTGTGCATGGTAGCCAATCAGCTTCTAACCTCAGTTTGTTCAATGAAGCTTTGGCGATATAACCTGGAAACTGATAGGTTTCTCTGCAGAAGTGAGCCTAATTTTGCACTCTCCAGCTTTAGTAAATAAATTCCAATGCTGGTAAAGGCAGCCTCAATGGACCAGATCAATAGAAGAACAAAGCTGAGCATCTTCAAGCACAGTATCAGATCTGTTTTATCTTATGTGTATGAAACATAGAGCACTAGTGAAAAAATCATCATCAAATGGATTGTTAGCATCAGATGGGCAGATTTGTTCATTTTTGGTCAATTTTGAGCGTTGGCCAACCAACTTTCAGAAACAACAAATAAAGCGGTTTTGTATACCGCTCAACCTCTGGAAAACTCCACAAGGCAAGAACATAACTGGAACCCCCAAGACCAAGAGAGACCTAATCATGCAAGTGTGATGAAGAGACTTTTACCGTTGTCCTATGCTCCACCGTGGAGTAAAAGGAAATGCTTAAAATGAATACCACTTGTATTAGGCTGCCTTGCCTTTGCTAACAGATAGACAGTCTGATTTGTATCTAATTATGTCAGTTTTTCTTTGTCTGTTATCTTTTCTTACAATACAAATAATAGAAAAGTATAAAATGTCTGAGATTATCATTTTGTTGCCCATACCAGTCAGATTTGTTTTATTCTTTTGTGCTGAACCTAATGATTCCAGAAGAGGGAGCTGTGAATCATCTTTTGGCAAATCTTTCTGAATTCATTCTGATAATTAGGACAGTTTTATGGACCCGGTTCTTTCATATTTCTACAAAACAAAGCTTTTAAAGAAGAAAATGATCCTTCCCTGTCTCATGTTCATGATGATGCTTTGCTGTCACGTTGCTAATGCACACTCAGATAGATATTTTTTTAGGGTCACCTTTATTTAAAAAAATAATAATAATAATAATAAAAAAATAAGAGGTGTATTTACAAATATTTGCATAGCAATTTAGCAAAACATTTATGTTGGGCAAAAAAACAATGTTATTAGGATATTTTCACATAGAACAAATGTACATGGACTTTCACTGGGTGAATAGCTATGGAATTATTATTTATAATTACGGTACATCCCTATATGTCCTTTTCAAAAATAACACTCTATTCCTATAACTGTTATTATTGATAATAGTGCTCTTGTGGTTCTTGCCAATCTGTCTCCTAAGATTTTTTTTTTTAGAAACAAAAATTCATTCTGATTTTCTGAAGAATTCATATTCTTGCCAATCCGTCTCCAAACACTTTTTTTTAATAAATATTTATATTTTTACAGATGACTGTTTTTTTTTTCGAAACCTGGTTAAATTAGCTAACATTAGACATAGAATCTAGTCAAAAAGTTTCTTGCTTACATCAGAACCCTTAATGGTTCTTTTTGCTGTTGGACAAAGTCTGTGGGATTGCATATGTAGCCATGCCCCCGTAGGGGTTGCGGAATATTGTGGTTCACCTGTCACCCTGCCCAGCCCGGCACCCATCTTTCAGGCACTCAGAGACATAGAACAGTCCATAAGCTTTGTTTTTTGTTTTTTATTGACGGGATTGAACTTGGATGGGAATGGGAAATTATGGGATGCCCAGAAAGATTCAGTGCAACTTGCTTGGGACTTCTATATACACTCCAGTCTTTTCTCCAGCACAACTCTTGCTTAAGACCTCTTTCCCTTCACTCCTCCAGCACTTTGCTTGCTGCAGACCATTACTCCTCCAGCACTTCACTTGCTGCAGATTCCCAGACCAGCTAGCACCAAAGGGTTAGGCCTGACACTAACTCAACTAAGCCTCAGTGAATTGCTTTTTGTGGGAAGGGTTCCTGGGCCCCCATGATGTAGAAATAGTTCCAGTGCTAACTGTCCTCAACTCGGCTACTGATCCTAGTAAACCTTCTGCAGCTGCAGCTGCCTCTTTCCACTGCCCCTTTTTCCACAGTCCACTCTTCTGGTTCTGCACCTATCTCACACTGCAAATTCCCAGTTGTCGCAGGTGTGCCTCCCCGGTCCTCCCGACTTACTCACCAGCCCTCCTGGCTGTGACCAGTTGTCTGCCCCAGGGTCTCTCAGCAGTGCTCTCTCCTGCTGTTCTCTCCTTGCTCTCTCCTGTGCCTCTGTTATCAGGATCTCTCCTCCTAGCTGCACCCAAACCCAGGCCCAAGGTCACCCCCCAGACTTCCCTTCCACCAGACAACTCCTCCCCAGGCTGGGCTGACCCTGGGTTGTTAAGGATGCCCGCCCCCTGCCAATCCAAGATGGGGATTGATCAAGGCTCCTCAAAATACCCCAGGCAGCTCTGCCTCTCCTCTCCTCCTCTCTTTCCAGAATCCTCTGGAAAGAAGAGGGAGGTCTCAGTGATGCTACCGGTGAGTCACCCAGCTCTGCCCTAAGCCACACCCAGCCCAGAATGAAAACAAACAGGCCTAGCCACCAGCTAGACCTGCCTATGATTTTCTACTCGATAGAACAATCAAACCTCAAGCACCTACCTAACTAGAGGGTGCTACACATAAAATAATAGTTAGTGGCACTGTGGCCTAATATGTGTGCAACTAAACATTTTAGTTTATGGAATAACCTCTAATAAAATAATAAATAAACAATCATTTCAACTGAGTTTCTTGCTCAACAACAAATGCTAAGAGGAATCTACCCAAAGTATGCAACTAAAGTGTCTAAAAGGGCAATTAAAAAAAAAAAAGAAGTATCTAAACAGGCAGTAAAAGTATGACAATACAAGACATCATTCACCTTTCAAGCTATAGATATTGCGGATAAATTATTCTTCAAAGTTCAAAACAGAGGCACTGAAATTACATCTTCTTTCCTTTTTCCTTTTTATAAAGAATATAATCTTGGCATCCCGCCAGCTCACTAATGTATAAAACAGCTTGTAAGGGGGACTGCGATTGCTTGTGTATTGGCTCCAAAACGTTGCAAGTCCCCATCCTGCCTCTTCTTGAATAGGGCAATTACCCACCTGCTGGTAGCTGGATCCCTTCACGATCATGTGTCAACTCTTGGCCATAGGCCCACTCACGACAACCCCGGCTATAGGCCTTAATATTTAAGAAAAAAGGAATGTTCACACAAGAATAATATTTTCTACACTTTACTGTACTTTTTCAAAGATGGCCATGACCTCTAACGTTACATTGACATACTAACAGAATTATTAGTGTGGAATACAATACACAAGAGCAGACATTTTGTATCTGTCATTTAGGCATGGAACACAAGCACATCATTTTTAAGCCATCTTCCCTTTTTACCTCCTTTCTCCTTGGGAGCACCACAGCGTTGGCACCTTCCTTCTCCATGTATACAAAATCCACAGCATTCAGCTTCCACCACCGAGTATAGTCACAGTCTTTATTATACCAATCTCTCTCAATGTCCATTTGTATAGCTTTGTATAGCTTGTATAGTGCTGGCACACTCATTCTCAGGTGTATTAGTACTCATTTTAGAGGACTGTTAGACTAGCCTAACAGGCCTTTTGCATCCTGCTCACAGCCCGCAGCAGACCATAAAAAAGTCAGGACAACTACAGCTGGTCCTTCTAGGTGTTGAACCATTTCTTTAGGAGTTGCAGCCCTGTCTAAGGCCCTTGGCAGTAGCTGACTACATCCAAATAGCTCTGAGGTGTCTGGCTCCCAAGCCCCATCTATCTCAAGCCACACTATATCCTATATATTGTACATATATCCTTAAGGATTTGACAAAGGGGCGTTCCCCTGAAACATGTTGTCCATGCAACCCGCTGTACCTCCTGGTGTTTTCCTGTAGTCCAAGGTTGTATCAGCTGACTTCCGGGTTTCGGTGACGTTACTTTTGGTGACACGAGTCCCTCCACTGTCTGGCCGCAGCGAGCAGTCTCCCATCTAGGATAACACTTACATCTGGGTGCCCTGGCACATGCTTCCTGCCAAAAGCCTGTGTTTGGTCAACTGCTGGTAATACTGCACAACACCCAGTCATATCCTCTATGCTTTTAATTCATTTGGAATAAACTTTGACTTTTTTACTGGATACCTGGTCTTTGGTGTAATTGGGCTCTGAAATCCATCCTGCCATCAGCCCCTTGCACACTTCTTAATTACAGACTGCATTTATGTGTATTCCCAGGAGAGCCTACTGGTGTTATGTTTTTATGTTTTTTCCCCACCATCCCAGTGGTCACTTTGAGACTGCCCTGTGTTTTGCTATTTCTTGACATTACATTCTATTATATAGTAACTGCGGATGGGGAATTAGCAGTCTAGCGCTCTATACGCGTTTACATACAATTTTGTATAAAAATTTTCCAAAGTCCACCTTTAGTGAATCAACCTGACCCGAGGAAAACTTTGACTCTTGATCTTGATCTTTACTTGTTTTTCAATATAAAGCAATTTTATTCAGTGCAGGTTCCTGATGTCTATCACCTACCGAAAAACGTATTTTAAAAAAAAAGTCAGTATTACTAAATCACAGTCAATAATCAGAGGTAGGAAGGTACAGCAAATACTTCAGCAAGTACACGTCCAGTCTGTCAGTCTGTCTGCAGTAGATTACAGAACTCTCATAATGGAGTAAATTGATTGGATTATCTATTTACAATATAGCTGCATTTTTGATTAAGACCTCAATGACTGGTTTTATTTTTATGCCTGGCTCTTTAATGGCTAAGCCTAACCAAAACCATTCCCTCATAAGCAAATTCGATTTTAGGTTTTTTAGTTATTGTACTGTAGCCCTATTAATGAAAGATGGACTTTAACTAGTTGCTATAAAATGCCAGAACCTTAAAAATCAGTATTCTTCTCATATTGAGCAAAATTCTACTTTCTACCTAATAACATAAATTGCTTATTAATATTTATAGAATAAACAAAAAAAAGCAGCATGATCCATTAAGTATGTATTGTATGACTAACTGAGAGAGGTACTTTTATTACTGTGAATCAGTAGCGAGTGACATCTGATACTTTCTGGACGTAATGGACCCTCCTTTGCATTCAGTCATCAGCTACCTAGAAATGAACCATGATCAAGATTCCACACAGCAGGAAATATTTGGAAGCGATGACTGAGAACATAAGAAGTTACTACATGGTGACCAGGCCCATATACTCCGAAAATGCTTTCTCTTCAAAGCATAAAAAAGTTATCAGGTATCATAAAACTCTTCTGGACCACCTCAAGGAGTGCTTTCGGTAAGTGATGATTCTGGAATTAGATTCTAAATTAAATTAGACCTTTCCATTGGATTTAGTTTTTTTTGTTAAAGTGATTGATAACAGGGGAAACAATTAAAGGGCCCTGTCATCAGAAAATATAGGCTGCCATTGCAGACCTCCTTATGATGATATAAATTGTGTAACTGTTATGCTGATCCTCTGATGTTCATCATCTATGGTTCATTAGGCATAAACATGTACATTGTTGTAATTTGCTGCGTACTTACTTTGGATTAATGGCTTAATATTTTAGTCACCAACGTCAGTCTGGTCTTTTTTGTGGTTGCAGGTTTCTTGGTAAAACTGAATGACAGACTGAGAAGATTTTTCTAAGTATTCATGATAGTGTTATATTAGGATAAGCACATTCCACTTAACTGGAGATTCAAGTGAGAAATATAACATTTATAATGTTGTATCTTCCTGAGCATAATTCTTCATTTATATATTGGCTGATAACTGTACCAAGTGCAAGTGTATTCCTATTTAAATGTCAGTATTGTCACAGCTGATATGGAATAGCTGAAGTATAGTGAAAACTGTGGGGTTGATTTACTAAAGGCAAACAGAATGTTCATTTTGCGAACAAATTTGCAAGGAAATTTCTCCCAGAGCTTAGTGAACAAGATGAAGCTCTGCCGACTTCAATTATCAAATTATGTGCAAGAAAAAATACTGTTCTATTTTCCTTGCACATGATTGGGTTTTCTTTGCAAAGTGTAATTTCAAAACATTCATTAAGCTCTGGGGAAAATTCATTTGTAAAGTGAACAACCTATTTGCCCTTAGTAAATCAACCCCAATGCATTTACTTGTGTTCGTACAAGTCAAAAACATTTTGGTAATTTCAGGACTCAGCATTTTTGAAGCACATACAGCAAGCAGGAAAATATATTTCTTACCTGTAGCCCAAAACAGTGGCTAAGGCTGACCATAGATGGTCCAATAATTACAGCTGATGCTGCTTATTTTGAGCATTTCTAGAGATTGTCTAGTCTTTTATGGACTGCAAAAGGGTGGCAATAATCCTCAAATGGTATTGACCAATCAGTCATGCAGCTCTGACCTGGTGCATGTGTGCACAAATGTACAGGTCACCAATTATCACTTATAGAAGTAAAAAGATGATAAAATGACTGTCACTGGCCATATGGAAAATGATGGGTTAAAAATTGCCTAAAGAACAAGACACTGAAAAGTTTCCTCACCCAAGGCCTTATTCACAATACATGCGATACATACTCACAATACATACAATACATACTCATTTATATGCATACAGGAAATTCCTAAACAGGCATAAAGGCATGTAATGAGTTTAAATGGTATGTTGTACACTGTGGGGGTGATGTACTGAAGGCAAATAGGCAGTATAATTGCTTATAGTAAATCAACCCTGTGTGATTACCCCCCCCCCCCCCCATTAAGGTGAATTTTTGACCAGGCTTCAAATATTTCCATATTTATAACAACCAGTAAAGGAATTTAAAGCCATGACTAACATCTGCAGCTGCAGGCACTGTGGAGATGTTATGTGAGTGATGGGAAAGCCAAAGCTTTAGAATGGTCCCAGGAACAGGATATAAGGGGATATCTTGCACTAGAGACACCTGTAATGTTTTCTTTTCTGGCATAAATTATTTTGTTTTTCCTGCTAATTCTCCTGCTTGTTTAAAGTCCAACTCCAGGAATTGGACATATGCTGCCCATTTAGCATCCCCTCCACTGCAAGGGCTAACTGCTAGTTCAGTCTAGGAAGAAGGTGTAATACTTACCTTGTTCCTCACTCCAGTAGGTTCTCTCAAGCAATAGGATTATTCCCACAAAGCCTCCTCTTTATGGCTCTCTTGCCCACAGTCACACTCCTGTCTCCACATGCAGTACAGGGTTAATAGCCCTGTATTGTATGTGATGATGTTGAAGGACCACCCATTGCACAGAACACCAAGAGGAGACAAGATGAGTGCTGAAGCCAGCCGGAGCAGGGGTAATGTAAGAAAAAAAGCATCTTCTAATACCTAGAGTTGGGCTTTGGCCATATAACAATAATAACCCTTGTACTTAGTCATATTTAGATATTAAGGCCTCATTCAGACAGGTGCTGGCACCCATACTGAGTGCAAGTTGCCTTTGTTTTTGTGTCTGCAACCACCCCAAGCTGCGTGCAGGCAGTCTATAGGAGTAGATGCAGACACGGAGGCTGCACAGCCCCAAATGCTTTTTTTTACATCTTTGTATCTGTATTACAAAGATGTAAAAAAAAGCATAGATGTGGCAGAATGTGCAAGGTACATACAGTATAGCTTCTGTTTTAGTAATTATATGCTTGGAGAGAATTTTGATGGTTTGTGCTGTTTACTTTCAGGTTGGTGCTGTGTTCAGTGTAGGGTTAAAGTTAAAGTAGATCTTCAGTCCCCCTCCACCCCCCCAAAAAAAAGTAAAGTCAGCAGCTGACTTACTGTAGCTGCTTACATTTAATAAAAGCACAATTACCTGTCCAGGGATCCAGCGCAGGCATCCCCCGGTTCTGCGCCAATGTTCAGGTCCCCGGCATAAACATGTTTACTAAGGGAAGCCAGCTGAGACTACTGGCAGTTTCACAGTTGGCTTCCAACTTCAACTGCGTATGCGCGATCATGTTTTCAGGATTTCCCTCAGATGAAACGGCTGTGGTAATTACTAAGGCAGTGAAACTGATCAAATCATCTGTGCAAAATAATGGGAAGCCTGAAAATATGACCTGTTGGGGCGCCTTAAAGACCGGAGTTGAAAAATACTGCTCTAGGCAAATGAATGAAGTTATGTATTTATCTAAAAAATACTACACGTAGTACAGTATAGAGACCAGATGGTTGATTTCATCAGACTGCTGCTTCTCTTTCCAGCCATAGGCTAGGGTTAGGTAGGTGACCTAGCTGTAATACGTATCTGCACTTCAGAAAAGTGGGGTCACCAATCTGGCTGTGCTGTCTTACAGGACTGTGTAAATTTCAAGACTGAATGGACAGAAATGCTAATCCCTTGGCAGATAAAACAGCTCCCATATACAGTATGTATTTTAACAGTGTATTTAGCTGTTGTCTGAAAATTGGAAACCAGTGCTGCAAATATTTTAGTATTGTGGGCTCATTTTTTTTATGAATACACAGTATGTATTTATATATTTTCATGCAGATGCCCCACGGGTACAGTAAAGAGAACTATATTTAATTTGATACCAATTGCTGCCTGGCTGCCCATGTACAATCTGAAGGAATGGCTCCTCGGTGACATGATCTCTGGCATCAGCACAGGAATGGTGTCTGTTTTGCAAGGTAACATATAGCACATATTTATATATTTATTTATATATTTTTCCATTATTTTATATTGCCTACAGTATATGCATTATATTAGTATTATTATTATCATAATTCAGGATTTATATAGCCCCAACAGTTGGCACAGCGCTTTACAACATGGGGGCAGGCAGTACAGTTACAATACAATTCAATACAGGAGGAATGAGAGGGCCCTGCTCATTAGAACTTACAATCTAGGAGGGAGGGTCAAGTGATACAAAAGATAATAACTGTGGGGGTGATCCGATGGAGAAAATAAAAGTACAGTTGTTTGGTAGGGGCAGAATAGGCTTCTCTGAAGAGTAGGGTGTTCAGGGATTGTCTAAAAGCAGAGAAGAAGATAGTTGACAGATTGGGGTAGGGAGTTCCATAGGATAGGAGAGGCTCAGGAAAACTCCTGGAGGCGAGTATGGGAGGAGGTGATGAGGGAGCTAGAAAGCAGGAGGTCTCGGGAGGAAAAAAGGGAATGAGTAGGTTGGTATTTTGAGGCTAGGTTAGTGATGTAGCTGGGGGCCGAGTTGTGGATGGCTTTGTAAGTTGTTGTTTTGTATTTTGAATTTAATTTGTTGGGTGAGTGGAAGCCCATGGAGGGACTGACAGAAAGGAGTAGCAGACAATAGTTGGTAAGGTGATGAGTCTGGCAGCAGCATTCATGATGGATTGAAGAGGGGATATGTAAAGGTAATCCCATGAGGAGGGAGTTGCAGTTGCCGAGGAGGGAGATGACAAGGGAGTGAACTAGGAGCTTTGTGATGTTATTGGTTAGGAAGGAGCGTATTTTGGAGATGTTGCAGAGGTTGAGGCAGCAAGATTTGGACAGTGATCAGACATGGGACCGAAAGGAGAGTTCAGAGTCCAGGATTACACCTAGAAACTTGGTATGTGGGGATGGGCTGATAGTAGTGCTATAGATCTTGACAGAGAAATCAGGGGAAGAGGCACATGGGGGAGGAAAAATCATGAGCTTGATTTTGGATAGATTGCATTTGAGGAAGTGGTGTGACATCCAGACTGATATGTTGAGTTGGGTGTCGTCAGCATAGAAATAGTAATGGAAGCCATGGGAGGCTATTACCTGACCCAGGGAGGAGGTGTAGGTGGAGAATAACAGAGGACCAAGAACATAGCTTTGGGGGACCCTGACAGAGAAGGGGAGAGGAGAGGAGGGACTAGAATTGTAAATAACGCTAAAGGTGCGGTTGGATAAGTAGGATGAGAACCAGCGAAGAGTACAGTCACGGAGACCAAAGGCGTGGAGTTTTTTGAGAAGGGGTTGGTCCACTGTGTCAAAGGCAGCAGAGAGGTCCAGGAGTAGGAGAATTGAATAGTGAGTCTCCATTGGATTTAGTTGTTAGCAGATCATAGCATATTGCAGGGTTTCTCAACTCCAGTCCTCAAGGCGCACCAACAGGTCATGTTTTCAGGATTTCCACTATTTTGCACAGGTGATTTGATCAGTTTCACTGCCTTAGTAATTACCACAGCTGTTTCATCTGAGGGAAATCCTGAAAACATGACCTGTTGGTGCGCCTTGAGGACTGGAGTTGAGAAACACTGGCATATTGCATCAGATGTGAGCTTTTTTTAGATGTGAGTATAAATCAGCCAATTCGCTGGCTGAAAAGGCTGTAGCTATCACAGTTACCATAATATCTATTATTTATATTCTATATTTATGTGATCCAGCTAACTATTAATGTATCCTTTGCAGTGGGCTCCGGGTGCCATCTTCGGGATGTCTGTGTCACAGTTAGACACCGAACTCCCACAAGATTTTGGCAGCCCTTTTGGACAGAGGTGTGGTAAAAAAAAGTTCTCAACCTGCATCACAGGGAGAAGAGAACTGCACAGTTGAGGACCCAGGAAGAAGAAATTCCATTTCTTTTGGTGGCAATGCTGAAAGCCAGGATGCAAAGTTTGGAGGCTGGTGATTCCTGAGACTGCTCCCCACTGAATTTGGGAGCAGAGGAGGGATGCTTGTCCACACAGTTGGTGTACAAAACACTCCCAAGAAATGTCATTACCTGCTTGTGTGATTGGCTCAGTGATTTTGCCAGAAGTCTATATAAGATAGAATTCAAGTCAAAGTCAAATTTTAGGCACCCTCTGCAATAGGAATTTAAATTTTGGTGAAATACTCCCCAAGGGTTTAATGCTTGAAGGCATGCATACCCTGTTGCTTTTCTAATTAGAACACTGAAAGTGCATTGACTATAATCCACCAGACATTCCCATTCAGATTCAGTCTGCTTGTGACATTATGAAACAAATAGAGATCTTCTGAGCAACAAAAGGTAGGAATCTGACACAAGGTTTGCCAACATCCCTGCAACGTAGTTTGATCACCTAGAGGGGATTACCTAGAAAAGTAGAGTTAGTCTTTGAAGGAACTGGCATAGTTTTGAGTGTGTATGTTTGTTGAAAAGAGAAAACACAAACTGGAGTATGTTGATTCCTGTTTTCTAGGCTTGGCATTTGCTCTTCTGGTAAATGTTTCCCCAGTTTATGGACTCTATTCGGCTTTTTATCCCACATTAATATATATTTTCCTTGGAACATCTAAACATATCTCTGTCGGTAAGTAACATTTTTCTATTAAAATGATCATCCTTTGTTCATAAAATTACAACATATTACAGTTTGTACATTTATATAATAAAAGGTTGCAAACTACAAACAAAACTGGTACAAGCATGGTTAACAGAAAGAGAGTAGAGCCCTGCCTGAACAGACATTTTAAGCTAATAAATTACAGTGGAACTTTAGGCCAAAAATACTAAGGGATACACAGCCAGAAATTTTAATGCAGAAGAGACATGCTTTGTCTCTTCTGCAACAGTTACTTACCTGTCTGTCCATCCCTGTACAGTGAGCTCTGCATGCATAGCTCACTGTACAAATTTGGCAATGCCGAATCTGACTAAACTCCTGTACACGCGCGGCGATTGAGACTCGCAAGCCAGCCACCCTAAGATGTCAGCAGCTGGGTATCACATGTATAGCACCATGGCAGTTACAGATCAAACAGCGGCTAAGATGGAAGCTTCCTTGGCTGAAAAGGATAAGAGGGTTTAGTTCCGCTTTATTTTGGCAAGGTCTTTTATACTACTATGTTTATGTGTGAGGACAGAAATCAAATAAAAACAAACCAAAGTTCTTTGGAGAACCTGTAGCCTAAACACAGTATGAAAAGCGTGTACTAATATATTTTTTCTGATGACATAGGCTGATCATAACTCGATACAACTTCATTCTCATCATAAATGTCAGAAGTTACTTAAACTGCTGTTAAAATGCATATGTATATATGTAAATATTTGTATCTCTTCTAGGTCCATTCCCTGTATTAAGCTTGATGGTTGGGTCAGCTGTGATGAGGTTAGTCCCAGATCCTGTCGATGAGGATGGAACAGTGAATTTTAACGTATTAAATAACACAGATGAATTGACAATTGCTGAACAAAGAGTTCTTGTTGCTGCATCTGTTACAGTACTTGTTGGTATATTCCAGGTCAGCATCATGTAGCAAAAAAAAACATTATGACATTGTACCAGTAAATAAGTTATTGACTGTATTTGAACTATAAAGGATGTGAAATATTTTCTGAACATTTCCATGGTCTAAAACAAATCAAATAAATATAGATTCCTCAACTATGGAGATTGTGAATGCCAGAGCCTAATAAACTGTCTCAGAATGGTGTGGATCCCCTGTGTCATCAGTAGTAGGCCAGACCTCCTGAAGTGTGTAAACCAAAGAATGTCTTTACTTTGAAGGAACCAGTGTGTTTGGGTTTGACACTCCCACATCACAGCCTTCCTCTACTATTTTTATCCGAGTGACAAGCTACTGAACTGATTTAACAGACAAAAAGTAATTCACAAAGAGGCAGGATTTCGAAGATGGTATTTAGGTTAGATAGTTACACAAAGAGAAGGCCAAGGCAGCTAAAGTTCAGACAACAATAGAACTACTGCATCAGCCAAGAAGGCTAACAAATGGGATCACAGAGCACAAGAAAATCTGCTGGGTAGCAAACAAAATGCACACAACTCATGAACAGTCCTTAACAATAGAATAAGTTCTTCATAGGAATTAAGCAAACTAAGTGCAAATGGGAAGAGGTTGAAGAGTGAGAGACAGATTTAGTCTACTATTAATAAGACAGTGCTAGTGAGAAAAATATAGTCTAAAACTGACACCTACTTGGATTTTTTACACTAGATTAAATATTTTTTTCTAAACCCAAAGCCTAGGATTTGTATATTGGGTAAGTGGTTATATCACTGCCCTTAGCTAGTTCTAACCAGGCTGTGCTGACGTCTTCAGGTCAGCGCTGCCACTGTAGATATCTTCCCCAGATCTCTCCCCTGGAAATGATCATACACCTATATACCATGACATGTGCATGGGCTGCTATGGCTCTGTACCTAGCCATCTTGCTCCTAAGCTCAAACATATGTCTGACTGAAACAGCTACAAAACAGTCAGGAAAAGGAGATAGATCCATATTACAGCACCAGTATTGTAACAAATACTTAAAAGAAATAAATTGCCATGCCAACTAAAGAAAGCACAACCATAGTCTAGTTCTAAGTTAAAATATACTAATTTGGCACTACTCCCAACTGTCCCTGATTTTGAGGGACTGTAACTGTTTTGGTACAAAGTCCCTCTGTCCATCTTTCCTCCTCATTTTTCCCTCATTTTGGTCTAATCTATATAGTTTTATATAAAATGCACTTTTTGGCTTTTAAAAAGTGTTTCCCAGTGCTAAACCTTAAATCCTAGTTCAAAATTGCTGCATTTGTAAATTTAAAAAGCCAGTATGAAGGAATAGTAGTGTTAAAAAACACTTGTGCCTTTAACTTATCATTCTTTTGGTATAATTCTCCTTTGGGGGGGGGGGGGGGGGGGAACGTGTGTCCTCTGCTTACATACTTTCGCTAATAGATGTCCCTCATTCATTCTCATCTCAAAAAGTTGGGAGGTATGGGTTGGGACATATACATATACTATTGTTTATTGCCTAAATAATACAGTTGGAGGGTTTACAAAAACTAAGACCCACGTTTTCATAACTTTAGATTTTGGACATTGAAGTGTAGTACACATGCAAGATTTAGTAGCTGGTATAATCCCTTTGTAATTACAAATATCAAAAGGGAAGAATATAAAAAGAAAAATATATGATAAGTGAAAAAAAAGGGAGAATTGTGCTGACCACTGTTTCATTGTTTCCTTACAGCTGGTGTTTGGATTGTTACATGCAGGGTTTATAGTTATTTACCTGTCAGATCCTCTCATAAGTGGTTTTACTACTGCAGCTGCTATACATGTTCTAGTGTCCCAGCTTAAGTTTGTACTTGGACTAAAGATATCAAACTTCAATGGACCTTTGTCGCTGTTTTTCGTAAGTATCTTTTTTTTTTTTTTTTAGGGCTTATTCACACTAGGTAATAGGGTTTATAGTTATTTACCTGTCAGATCCTCTCATAAGTGGTTTTCCTACCTCAGCTGCTATACATGTTTTAGTATCCCAGCTTAAGTTTGCACTTGGACTAAAGATATCAAACTTCAATGGACCTTTGTCGCTGTTTTTCGTGAGTATCTTTTTTTTTTGCTTTTTTAGGGCTTATTCACACTAGGTAACACAGAAAACAAAAATATTTTTTGTGCTATACTGCGTTCCAGAGCAGTATGATATTTTTCAGAAGTACAGGGGATTGTCCAAAAAGGAAATAAAGGAGCCTGTGCCTGTATTTGAACACTTTGTTACATATATCTGCTGCATCTATTCACATAAAAGATTTTTACATGCTGCCATTATTTAGCAACAGTATATAAAGTGTAACATCAATATTTAGTTGTATGAATAAAGTTTTCATTTTATTGTATTTCTGTTCCCCTTCATTTCCTTTTTCCTTAATCAGTAAGGCTGTGCAAACAGATATAGCAATGAACTAACTACTGTACCCCATGGCAACAAATCAAAAAAATATACTTTTTCTTTTCCTGACTATACTAACTTTCCAGACAAAACTAAGTTTGGTTAGCGTCTTTGAGTTACTGCACTATGCTTTCCATTAATAAAACTCAAATTTAGTTTAAAGATTTTTTAGATAACAAACATGCCATACTTACAATGGTAATGGTTTTGCACAGAGCAGCCCCGATCCTCTTGTTCTGCGGTCCCCTGTCGGCACTCCTGGCTCCTCCCACATTCCGAGTGCTTCCACTGCTGCCTCCATGTCCAGTGAAGAGAGGGAGAGGGCTTGGTGAGGGAGCTGAATACAGAAGGATTTTTTACCGTAATGCAGAGAGTGTATTAGACCCCTTTCACACTGTGGCGGATTTCAGGTGTTTTAGCACTAGAAATAGCCTCTAAATAGTGCCTGAAAACCGCCTTCCATTCATTTTAGTGTGTCTTTTCACACCGGGGCGGTGCACTTGCGGGGCGCTCCCAAAACGCCCTGCCCATTGAAATGAATGAGCAGTGCTTTCAAAGCGCTTCAGAAGCGCCGCAACATGGGCGTTTTTAACACCTTCTTTGGAAAAGAAAAAGCGCTGCTTAAACAAGCGGCACTTTAACGCTAACGCGGCCGCAGCCCCAGTGTGCAAAAGGTGTGCAAAGTCTTAGGGCCCTTTCACACTGAGGCGGGGGCGGCGTCGGCGGTAAAGCGCCGCTATTGTAAGCCGAGAAAGGGTTAAAAACCACTGTAAAGCGCCTCTGCAGAGACGCTTTGCCGGCGGTATAGCCGCGCTGTCCCATTGATTTCAATGGGCAGGAGCAGTAAAGGAGCGGCATACACTACGCTCCTTCACCGCTCCGAAGATGCTGCTAGCAGGACTTTTTTTACCGTCCTGCTAGCACACCACTCCAGTGTGAAAGCCCTCAGGGCTTTCACACTGGAATCAAAGCAGCGGCACTTTTGGGTCAGTTTGCAGGCGCTATTATTAGCGCAATATCGCCTGCAAACCGCCCCAGTGTGAAAGGACCCTTATGCTTGCCATACACCATACAATTTTCTTATTACATTTTCTTTAGATTCACCTTCAATTATGTAGTGCAAGGGCCAGTCTGATTGCACACAAATGCAAAGTGTTTAGATTTGACCTCATATTATATGGTTTTGGTAAATGTAAATTAAAGTTGCATAAGAAAATTGTATAATGTATGGCCAGCCTTAAGCTGGCCAAGCATGGGTCAAGTTCTTTGATAAGCCAGTGGGTTGAACAAGAAAACTGACCTGATTCCCCCATCCACACATTCGATGTGGATGTGGGAATCACCCGAACCCCCCTCCATCAGAATACACAGATAAGCACTGCAGCCTATTGCCTGTGGGATTGCTTAAAGTGATTCTAAAGGCAGAAGGTTTTTTATCTTAATGTATTAAGATAAACAACCTTTAGTGTGCAGCAGCCCCCCTCAGCCCCCCTAATACTTACCTGAGCCCCATCTCTATCCAGCGATGTGCCGAGTACCTCGGTCATCCGGGACTCTGCCTCATGATTGACTGAGACACCGCAGCGGGCGCCATTGGCTCCTGCTGTTGTCAAAGTCAGTTAGCCAATCAGGAGACTGAGGGGGTGGGGCTGAACCGCAACTCTGTGTCTGAATGGACACACGGGGCAGCGGCTCGGCTTGGGTGCCCCCATAGAAAGCTGCTTGCTGTGGGGGCACTTGGCAGGAGGGAGGGGCCAGGAGAGTCCGTGAGGGACCTGAGAAGAGGAGGATCCACGCTGCTCTGTGCAAAACCATTGCACAGAGCAAGTAAGTATAACTTGTTTGTTATTTTATTACTTTAACTGCTTGCCGCCCGCCCACCGTCAAATGACGGTGAGGCGGTGCGGCTCTCGTTCTGGAATGACGTCATATGATGTTGTCCCAGAACAGCCGCTCTCGTGCTCCCGCAGGGCCACAGTCGCATCGCTGTGAGTTTTACTTCTCATTGATGTAAGTGCAACAACTTTTTTTACTTAAATAAACCTTAAGATTCTACACTATGGAGGGTTTATCTTTTCTTGGAACCCCTTTATGAAGTCCATTGGGCGGTGGAGGCATAATAGCGCAATCTCCCTGGATGATCAAAGGCCCTGGCTGAGTATATAGCCACAAGTGTCTTAGACCTCCCATTAGAGGAGGTCCCAGGAGCTGGTAAGCGGCCATTTTATGAGGTGGAGTTGTCTTTCTGAACTGTCACAATTTCTTGGTGAAATTATCCACGATTAAGGGATCCTTCGGATATCACGTCACTATATGGACTTCCTTGCTTTTTATGCATATAGACTTTCTTCATCTATTGTTCATATTTCCAAAAAACTTTCTTTTTTATGTAGCGCAGTTTATTTTTGATTTATTGTTTATGGTGTGTGTATCTCACATGAAAATTGCAGCTTGCATGGTCATATTCATTTTTGATATCAGTCACACATTGGATTATTTCTGATAGGGCTGGATTATTTTTTTATTTACATAGAGCAAGGGTCCTGCCCTGCCGCTGTTGGTCAGGGAACTAGTTTTGTTACTTAGATTATAACTGCTTTGGAGAGAAAACAACTTGTTTTAGCCCACGTTCATACTGATAGCAGGAATCTCATTCCCGCATGTCAGTCCCCACTTCGCGTGTGATTTCAGAGACATCTGTGCGGGTTGCTGCACAGATGTCAATACACCGATTTGGACGTTGCCATTGCCAGCAATTGGCCCCGATTTCGCATGCGATTTGACATGTCAAATCGCATGCCAAATCGCTCCAATGTGAACCAGGCCAGAATATGCACCACTTTGTTTCGATACATCTGAAATATATTTAACTCATTTAAACTGAAGCTTTGATTGGGCTTCACATAAGCTGATATATGCTTTTATGATTCTGTCATTGCAGACACTAGAGGACATCTTTCATAAGATAAATAATACAAACATCGCAGACCTTGCTACATCAATAATCATTATGGTTGTGGTCCTTATTGTTAAAGAACTGAATGATCGATATCAGATGAAAATACCCATCCCTGTTGAGCTAATAATGGTAAGCCTTTTTTTTCTTTTCTTTTTTTTAACAATAAATTTTTATTGAGTTCCACATTGTACATGTAAAATATAATGTATTACTTACAGCACAATAAAGATACAAAGTGGGTATCGAATATCAAACTTACTGACATAATATTACTCTTGCTTGAGCTACTTATAAGAGCACAGAGTAAGACCTCAACAGGTAGAGCCTGTCACCCCAACTGGGTACACACTGTGAGCAGGCTCTTCTAAGAGACTTTTAAGGAGTAGCCCTCCTTGGACCTTGGACCTTGTTAAGGGTCCCTGGAGATGAGATGTGTAGTAAGCTCTTATGTGCGGCGTTATTAACTAATAAACAAACATTGAACTTATTTTTTAATACAAAGTAGTACACATATGTAGGTTGTGTTGTGGTCATGTATTCATATTGTCATTTATGGATCTCCTGATATGACCACACCTAATATTAGGTCTTACCACTAGATGGCTGGATGTTTTGTATAAATATCAGCAAATACTAGTCATACAGTAATAGTCACAAGTGTGAGGAGGCATATTGAGAAGTTCTCCTGATTGCCCATTGTTTAGGGAGAGCTAGAGCTCTTCTTTTTTTGTAAGCGAACATTTTCTCCATTGTGTATTGGGCATTCACTCTAGAAATTACCTCTTCAATTTTTGGAGGTGTCTGGGAGCGCCATTCTTTTGCTAATGAGATGCGGGTTGCAAATAGGATATGTATAACCACTTTCCTCGCCAGTGGGGGGATGTTTGCAATACCAAGGTTTAGAAGGGTGAATGCAGGGCCTCGGGGATCAGAGGGAGGAGCCGGATGTGAGCGGGGTCTCGACGCCGTTGCTGAGCCTGGGTGGCTCGGCGTCCCTTTAGCTGTGATGCACGTACCGAGCGGCTTACAGACCGCGCGCTAACCCCCGGCCGCCCCCCCTCTGAAGTGCCGCGTCCCGAGTGCCGTCCCCCCGTTCATCCATCCAGTTGCCCGGCCTTGGAAGTCGGCTGCGGTGGGTGGAGGTGGTGGGAGCGGCATGCCCGTGAGTGGGCTCCTAGCGGCAAGCGGCCGCTGCTGTCTGGAGCTCTATCGGGGATGCCATGCCTCCCCTAGCATGTGCTGACGATCGTGGGTTGAGAAGAGAAGAGGCGAAAGGCATGATTCAACACGGAGCGGGCAAGGCAGAGACAGACTGACAGGAGTCAAGGATGAAGATTAACAGGTGAAACAAGGGAATCCCATGGACAGGTGAAAGCCCCAGGAGTCTCATAGGAGAAGTACAAGTACCGTGCAGTTGGGTAAGATCTTGGTCTATCTTTACCTGGAAAGGAGGGTAAGTGGCTTGTTGGAATAACTTAAAATCATATGGATACTCCCACATAGGGGACTGTGACATACCTCTATATCTGTCAGCACTTCTATAAAAGAAAAAGTTTAACAATTACTGAAGGCAGAGTCTTACTGGGTCTGAACTGTAACACTAGGAATTTGGCGGAACTCTGAATGTGGGCTGCTGGAGGCGAGCAAGTCCTAGAGGCGGTTGAGGAACAGTGGTGAGACCCTCCGGATAGGGGGGGCCTCGGGGAGAATAGGAGCCCATAGCTCCAGGGTAAAAACTCAGATATAGTTTATTTAGTAATACACCTCAACCCTGAACCAACGAGATCCCTACTTCCTTAACTACTTAATAAAAACGAATTTAAGGGCTCTTAGCTGGTAGATGTAGGGCGTCTGGGGAGGAGGGGTTAAGGGGAGAATTGCACTACCTATCGTTTGTGCTTCGTTTTGTCACTCTCGCGTCTTCTCAAGGAAGGAGGAAATGAGAGGCAAATCAGCAAGAGGGGCCACTGCAAACCCGCCTAGAGTAAGCGCCAGCCCAGGAGCCATCAGGAAATATATGGTGAATGAGCCCAGTAAAGTAGGTCCGGATAAATCAACAGGGACTAAAAATAAAACACCAGAGCGCCCAGTTAAAGTTGGGACAAGAAGTCTGGTGGCGAGATAGAGGCAGAAGCGCTAATGGCACCCCAACAGGAAAAACATCTCCCCACTAAGGGGGAAATCGCAGAAATGTTCGCGAAATTGGAGGCCTCAATCAAAGAGGAGATCAGTACTGTGCACGAGAATATGAGCCACATTTTAAAAAGAGTGGAGGAAGTTGAATGCGTGCGGGAGGGTCGACCGGGACAGGTAAATCTCCAGACCCAGGGGATAGTCTTCGGGCTTGATTTGATCCCACTCCGAGCTCAACCTCGGGGGGTAAACTGGGGGGCCAGGTGGAGTTTGAGGGCCACGGTTTTGTGTTAGGCCCATGGGGGGCCAGTTTCTCCCCCAAATGTACGGAGATGGGGAAGGAGGGAGGGGGGGCAGGTGGGGAGGGGCTTGGAGGGGAGGGGGTGGGGGAGGACTGGGGGGGAGTGGGAGGGGAGGGGGGGTGGGAGAAGGAAGGGGCTCTACAGCCAAGTGGGTCATGAGTCGGTACCACAAAGAGAAGCACATAAATGAGAGTGAGAGTTGGTGTCTAGTTTAAAAATTTTCTCTTATAACGTCCGGGGCTTGAACTCACACGTAAAACGGGCTAATATCCTTTGTGAGTTGAAGTTTATGAATGCTGATGTGGCGATGCTACAAGAGACACACTTAAGTACCAGTAAGAATCAAAAAATTTACTCTAGAGATTTCCCAGTATGGTACTACAGTTACTCACCAATAAAAGGGTCCAGAGGAGTCGCCATAGGGTTTGCCAGGGAGACCAGATTTGAACTGGAGAAGGGACTAGTCAACCCGGAGGGCCGGTTCCTCTTCCTTAATGGCAAAATCAATGGCCAGAAGCTATCCCTGGCAAACATCTATGGGCCAAATAGAAATACTTATAGAAAAGTAATAGGAATATTGGCAGAATTTGAAGAATTTAGGACAGGAAAAGCCATTATTGCAGGAGATTTCAATTTATGTTTAGACCCTGGAAGGGATTGCTCTTCACATGCTCGGGGGACGGGAGGAGTTTGGGCAGATAAACTTAAAAAGAAGCTACAACAGCTGCAGCTGGTGGATGTATGGAGGATCCTGCATGCTGACATAATGGACTACTTCTTCTACTCCCCCGTGCATCTGACATACTCGAGACTCGACGTTGAACATAGGTTGTTGGAAGAGGTCATGGAGGCAGCATGACGTTTCTGATCATGCTCCGGTGAGTCTAAAAATAAAAATAGGGGGACCTCAAATACAGGGCTCAGGGTGGAAACTGAACGAAGACCTATTACAAGATAAAGACACTTTAAAGAGAATCAAGGAAGAACTGGAGTGGTACTTCAAAATAAATGTGCCTGGGGAGGTAGATGAGGCCACAGTCTGGGAGGCCCACAAAGCATATATTAGGGGCATACTTATGATGGTAGGTATGGAAAAAAAAAAGAGATGGAAAAAAGAAAGGTCAGCCCTGGTTAAAGAAACCCAAGAATTAGAGCAACAACATAAAACATCGGGAGGGAAGGAGACCTGGATAAACCTGCAAAAGAGAAGAGAAGAGTTGAGGGCTAATACAGAACAGGAAATGTGAAAAATTTACAACCTGGTCAAGAAAGATAGGTATATCAATGGTAACAAACCAGGCAAACTCCTTGCCAGGGCCTTGAAAAAAAAGAAAGTGAGTAACTTCAGAGAAAAAATCAAGTCCAAACAGGGTGAAATTAAACACAAAACCTGTGACATTGCAAAAGCATTCCATGATTCCTATGGTGAGTTGTATGCAATAAATGCAAATAACTCACAAGAGTCATATAGACGTAAGCGAGAGGACAATAACATTTTTTTGAAAGAGGCGAAATTAATCAAAATTACGGAAGATGAAAAAGCCATACTAGAAACCCCTATAACCGAACAGGAACTTAAGAAAGCCCTACAGGATACTCCAAACGGGAAAAGCCCAGGCCCTGATGGGTTGACTGTCCTTTACTACAAAAAGTTCCAGGAAACTTTGATTCCCATAATGTGTTCATACATGAATGGCATTGGAGAAAAGTGGGAGATGAGGAAGGAAGCATTAGAAGCTAGTATCACCATCATTAGGAAAGAAGGGAAAGATAGCACGTTATGCTCCAGCTATAGACCCATCTCCCTCCTGAACGTTGACACGAAGCTATTTGCAAAGATCTTGGCCGATAGATTGAAAAAGATCATTAACGAGGTGGTCCATTCCAACCAAGTGGGCTTCGTGCCGGGCAGGGAAGGGAGAGATAATGGCATTAAAACGTTAATGGTGTCCCAGATAATGAAGGACAGGGGAGCCCCAGGACTACTACTGTCGATGGATGCTCAAAAAGCCTTCGACAGGGTAGACTGGGGCTTCATGTGGGACACTCTAGAGGAGATTGGTATAGGTAATAACATGCTTTGTAGGATAAAAGCCTTATATACATCCCCCACTGCAAGAGTTAAGGTGAACGGTATGCTCTCCAAACCTTTCAAAATGTATAACGGCACCAGGCAGGGGTGCCCACTCTCCCCACTGCTTTTCGTGCTGACGCTGGAACCCTTATTGACTAGGATTAGCCCGGACATTAGTGGGGTTAGAGTTGGGGAAGAAGAGTATAAAATTGCCGCTTTTGCGGACGACGTTTTATTGTATGTCACCCGCCCGAGGATTTCCCTTCCGAACCCACTAGAGATCATTAGGAATTATGGTAGACTATCTAACTTCCGGGTTAAGGCAACTAAGTCGGAAATACTGGAAATAGTAGAATATAAAGTAGGGGATAAGGCCTATCAAAAGAGTCTCCCATTTATGTGGGGAATAAAAGAGCTTAGCTATCTAGGGGTTAAAATCTCTCCAGGGAAAGAGACATTGTTCCAAGCCAATTACATGGCACTTCTTAACGAGATCAGGTCTGACTAAACTCCCACGCAACCAACTTTCGTGGGGAGGTAGAATAAACTTACTTAAGATGTCAGTTCTCCCAAAAATCATATATAAAATTCAAATGCTATCAATTTCAATTTCGCAGAATTTTTTGAAAAAGTTGCACACCTTGTTCACAATGTTTATATGGAGGGGTAAAAAACGACGAATTAAGTATGCACAACTAGTTAATGATAAGAGGAAAGGGGGTGGGGGGCACTCGATATTAAGAAATATTATGTAGCCATAGTTATTTCACGTATTTTAGAGTGGGTGAATAATAATACAGAAAAACAATGGGTGAGAATAGAGAATGAAATGAGTGGGGTGGATTTGGGTAAAAATGTGTGGATACCACCACAGTTCAGAAAATTAAGCATTAAAACATTGGATATCACTAAACACGCTTTAAAATTATGGGATAAAATACACGATAAGGAGAAATGGGGGTACAATTCACCGTTAATTCCGCTTAAGGATACAGATTATTTTTTGCCGGGGAGGGAAGACTTGTTTGGGAGATGGATATTGAAGGAAGAGACCCAATTAAAAGACATTATGTGTAAGGGCAAGTTGTGTTTATACCAGGAGTTAAAAGCAAAAGATAAATGGTTTATTATAGACACGTGGAAGTACAGGCAGTTGAAACATTTTGTTAATACACTCCCGCAACCAGTGAGGTCGATGGATGATCTTCGCCCTTTCGAAAAAGCGGTATTGGAGAAAAAAGGGAAGGGGGGAGTATCTAGGATTTATAAAACCATGAATAAAATGGGAGAAGTGGAGCGCCAATATTCTTTAGGAATTGGGGGGAGGAACTAGGAAGCAGGATCAGTGACAGTGAGGTGGGGATGGTCCTGGGAAGAGTGAACACTACATCAAAAAACTACAGGGTATCTGAGATGAACTACAGAATCTTGACGAGAATGTACATAACCCCGGATAGAGTACATAAAATACGGAAAGAAATATCGCCATTATGTTGGAGGGGGTGTAAGAACACTGGGACAATGGCACATATATGGTGGCTGGCAATGCCCAGAAATGAAAATATACTCGGGGGATGTAAGGAGAATCATTTGAGATCACTGGTAGGAGAGTTGCGGATGACCCTTGGGTTTGCTTACATCATGGGAGTAACATGCCCACAAAGAGGTACTTGAAATCAATGTTGCCGCATCTTCTTAATGTGGCTAAAAGTCTTATCCCTAGATACTGGTTTCAATAGAAGAAGACCTACATTGCGGGAGTGGCTCAATAAAATAGAGGAAATTCACTGCCTGGAGTACCTGAGATATAGCGAAGGGACAGAGATGGAAGAGTATGTAGAGACGGGGAGAGACTGGGTAAAATATAAGTTTTCGTCTCAAGCGGCCGAGGCGTGGGAGACAGAGTTGGATAACTCACCAAATAGAAATCCAAGCATCAACTCGAGTCAGACGTAATGTATTTAAATAGGGTAAAAGTGCAGGAGGAGGATAGCGGTAGGTACAGGTCAGGACCACGGTTGGACGAGCTGGTGGGGTAGGCTTGGGGGGGGTTGGGTGGGGGATTGGTCACTAGGAGCAAGGGGGGGGGGTAGGATTTGGGGGTGTAAAATGTTTATTTATGGGGGATATTTGTATTGTTGGTTAGCATTACCTTTATTTAATAAATGAATGATGAAAAAAAAGTAAGCCACTATGATGTGAAATTATTAAGGGATGAGATTGACTTAAAAGTTGAAACAATATCTCCCAAATAAACTCTTTGCTGATGTGGCTAAGAAAAAAAAAAAGAAGGGTGAATGCAGAGTTTAATGCATATGTAGTGCTTGTAGTGCTTTAAATAAGGAAAGACACATCCTTCCAGAAGGAATTTATTACCTTAAAGCTCCAAAGTATGTGTAGTAGGCTACCGATAGATTGGCAATTCCGCCAGCAGAGTGATGGGATATTTGGGCTCATTTTTTTCAGGCGTAGAGGTGTGAGGTACCATCTATGCAGTATCTTTTGCACATTTTCCCAGTGATCTACACATGCTGAGGATCTGCCATTGTGTTTTATAGCTAAGTGCCATTGATGTAAAGGAAAATATTTTTGTAATTCTCATTCCCATTTCATCATGTTGGGTAGTTTAGTTTGCATATTCAGGGGGTTAGCGAATTGATAGAATAGGGATATCCCCTTGTGTTTCGATGGGTGTTTATTGATCAAGTAGTTCCATAGGATTTGGGGTATTTCTATTGGGCTGAATATGTTGGTTGTTGTGTAGTGTTTTATTTGGAACATTTTGTATCTGTCCAGCACATCTTGTTCAGTTAGGTCAGACGTGGAGAAATAGGCTCCTTGTTTCTTCCAGGATTGGGTCGAAAGATTAGGGATTAAGTATTCAAATGTGGCTAATGGGATTTTTAGTCTGCACATTGGTGTTTCAGTAAAGTGTTGTTTGATCATGGAGGACCATGCTGCAGTAGTGGCTTGTACTGTAGGGTAAGGTGGGGTTTCAGGTCTGTGGTGTATGCAGGCAGCTATTGCCAACGCTGGGAGGTTATAACCTTGGGTAATTTCATGGTCTATGGCCGACCACCGGTTATCAGTTTAACAAAAGAACCAGTAACGCATTTGATCCAGTATCGCTGCTTTATAGTATATTTGTGCGTTCGGGGAGGCCTACGCCATCAAGGTGTTTGGGTTTGTATAGTTGTGTCAGCGTAATTCTAGGTTTTTTACCTGCCCAAATGTATTTCTTCAAACTAATCGTTAGTTGTGAGAAGAATTTCTGGGGGATAGGAAAGGGTAACGTTCTGAAGTAGTATAGCAGTTTAGGCAATATTTGCATTTGGTATGCAGCTATTCTCCCTATCCATGTTAGGTGTAGTTTACTGATTTGATTCAACTTTTCTTCAATTTTAGTTAGCAATGGAGGATAGATGCATGAATACATTTTAGCAGAAGAGGAGTTTAGCTGTACACCAAGATAAGTAATTGAGGGAGAATCCCAATTACAGGAGAATACTTCCTTGATCTTGATTTTTTCCTCTGTAGGCACGTTAAGTGTCAAGGCATAGCATTTGTTCGTGTTGACTTTATAAAAGAAGACTTGACCAAATTTGTGTAGAAGTGTTTTTATTTCCGGCACAGAAGATTTTGGTTTAGATAAAGTCAGAATGATATCATCAGCAAAGAGTCCTATTTTGTGGCTTTCGGAGCCTATCTTGATACCTTGTATGGTTTTGTTGGATCTGATGTATTCTGCTAGTTGTTCTATGATGAGTGAAAATATAATTGGAGATAGGGGGCAGCCTTGGCAAGTGCCATTAGATAGGATAAAGGGGTCAGAGAGTAGGCTAGAGGTATAGACTCGAGCCGTGGCATTTGAATAAAATGACATGATTGCCGAGTGGATCAGGCCAGATATTCCAAATTTGTGTAGGGTCTTTGATAGGTAGCTCCCATGTACCCTATCAAAGGCCTTTTCCGCATCTAAGGCTAGGAAAGTGCTGGGTTTTCGGGTGATCTCTGCGAAGCACAGAAGATTTAACATTCTTCTGGTGCTTGCCTGCCTTTTATAAAGCCTACTTGGTCAAGGCTTATGAGGGAGGGTGTAAATTCCATTAGTCTGTCGGCTAAGATCTTGTCGTGAATCTTTATATCCAAATTTAGTAGTGAAATGGGTCTTTTGGGGTGTGTTGTATCCTTGCCTGGTTTTGGTAGTGTAACTATTACAGCCTGGAGTATTTCCTTTGGGAAAGAGCCTGAAGAAGCTGCCGTGTTGAAAACTTCTACTAGTTTTGGAGCAAGGAGGGAGGTGAATGCCTTATAGTATTCAACGGATAAGCCGTCCGCTCCTGGAGATTTGTGCATGGGAAGGGGTCAAATAACTGTCTCGACCTCTGCGCTTGTGATGTGGGAGTTTAGTTTTTGAAGTGTGGTTAAGTCTATAGAGGGATCTCTGGCTCTGTGGGTTGGTGGGTGAGTGGGTCTTTCCTAAGGTTGTAGAGGGATTCATAGTAATCCTTAAAGGCATTGGCTATGTCTTTAGGGTTGTGAAGTGTGGTATTGGATTGGTGGTGTTTAACCACTTGCTTACTGGGCACTTAAACCCCCCTCCTATCCAGACCAATTTTCAGCTTTCAGCGCTGATGCACTTTGAATGACAATTGCGTGGCCATACAACACTGTACCCAAATGAAATTTTTATCATTTTTTCCCCACAAATAGAGCTTTCTTTTGGTGGTATTTGATCACCTCTGCGGTTTTTATTTTTTGTTAAAAAAATGTAAAAAGACTGAATTTTATTAAAAAAAAATATTTTTTTATATTTTGTTATAAAAAATTTAAAACAGGTAATTTTTCTCCTTCATTGATGTACGCTGATGAGGCAGCACTGATGGGCACTGATAAGTGGCAGTGATGGGCACTAATGGGTGGCAGTGATGGGTACTGATCAGTTACACTGATAGGTGGCACTGATTGGCACTACTGCTGGCACTTGTGGGCATTGATAGGTGGCACTTGTGGGCACTGATAGGTGGCACTTGTGGGCATTGATAGGTAGCACTGTGGGCACTGTTAGGTGGCAATGGCAGGTGGCACAGATGTGCCTCTTCCACTTCGGGACCGATGTCCCTTGCAGCTGAGCCGGTGATCCGCTTTTTTTTTTATACTCACGCTATCAGTGTGAGTAGAAAAAAGAAAAACGATTGCCGATCTTTTGTTTACATCATGTGATCAGCTGTTATTGGCTGACAGCTGATCACATGGTAAGGGGTCGGGACCGGTGTCTCAGTGACTCGGTGATCACAGCGCGCTCTTGCTTGTCTTTTTTTGAGTTGGGAGGCTAGGAGTTTGCCCGCCCTGTTATTTTGGGAGTAGAAGAATAGTTTCATTTTTTTGAAGTATGTGTCATACTCTGCCCTAAGTTCCTGTCATAATTCCTCGTGGCAGGATGTGAGGTGCTTCAGAATGCTGGTAGAAGTAGTGCTGGGGTTTTTGTGTTGGACCTCTAATTCTGCAATGGATTTATGAAGCTGCGATATGCGGTGCAATTTTTTTTTCCTTTCTCTGGAAGCGATCTGGATAAGGGTTCCCCTAGCGAAAGCTTTATGTGCACACTATGTCATCATTGGGGAGCATTCTCCATTAGCATTGAAATGGAAGTATTCTTTGAGTTTCTCTTCTACCTCATCCCTGATTTTGGGGTGTGATAGGAGGAAAGTGTTGTTGCGCCACAGTGGGTTATGGGAAATTTTGCGTGTATCCACAACCTCGATAGTCACAGGCGCGTGGTCCGACCATGTGATGTTGTGGATATAAGCTTTTCTCACATTCTGCAGAGTATACATGTCAGTAAGAAACAAATCTATTGTAGAATAGCTATTGTGCACCATAGAATAGTATGTGTAGTCCCTCTCGGTGGCTCTAAGACGGCGCCAGGGATCAAAGAGTCTTTCTTCATGGCACAAAGGTCCCAGAGAGGGCCTCCGCCTGAGAGCCACCGAGGAGGAGTCAAGCTTTTCACTCAAAACCATATTGAAATCCTCGCATATGATTAGGTTACCTTTTTGCAATGATTTAGCAAGCTTAATAACTTTACGGATAAATGTAATCATTTTAATGTTAGGTGCATACAGGTTCACTAGTGTGTAGACAACACAGTCCATTTCTGCGACCAAGATGATGAAACGTCCTTGGGGGTCAACATAGTCCTGCAATAAAGAAAAGGTTACAGTGTCCCTAATGGCAATCAATACACCATTTTTCTTGGAATTGTCATTAGCTGTAAATACGTGTGGAAATTTGGTATGCGTGCATTTTGGGGACTTGCTGCTGGGGAAATGTGTCTCTTGTGCACACAGGATATCACATTTTAGGTCCATAGCTGTTTTCCATAGGGCTCTACATTTGTAGGGACTGTCCAAGCCTCTCACATTGTGTGATATTATCTTAAGGTTCATTCCAATGATAGAAAGCGTATTGCTGCCATCTAGTGGTAGAACTTAGTAGGAAAAGTGCTACAAATCTCTCGCTTGATATGTGTAGGTCCTAAAGGTAATTTTTTTGTTGCAGTCATCAGAAAACAGAAAATAAAAGAAGAATAAACCAAACTGGGTTTTTCAACAACTGGGAACAGTCAAGCAGTATTTGCTGCAGAAAACAGGTTACGGGAATCATCCTGTAAATGAAGTAGGAAGAAATAGTAGGTCTTGAGTTAGCCGAACAACGAGTGATAAGTGAGCCAACTTGTAGGTAGTTTGGGAGGCACCAGTGGCTCAGTAAGCCCGAGAAAGGTGGTATTCAGGTAGATGCACCACAAAACGTTCAAGCATGGGTAGGTTATCCACCTACATACCCGTCCTGTTCTGGTGGTTATTGTTGCGTCTGTCCTGGAGGGGATCAAGGTCTGCAGCCTCTCCCTTCACAGGCACAAGGCAACATTTTCGAAGGAGCTCTATTCCTCTTTCTAGCGAGGTAATTGTGTGCGACTCATTATGCATATCCACCAGCAGTTTGGCTGGGAAACCCCATGTGTAGAGGATTTTGTGGTTACGCAGAATTTTTGTAATAGGAACCAAGTTATGCCTTGCTGTCAGTGTAGCTTGTGACAAGTCAGCATAGAGTGCGATGCCAGGGAAAGGGTCAGGGAGTGCAGGGTGCTGTCTGGCGTAGCGCATCAGCTGGTCTTTTACATGATAAAAGTGGATCCTTGCGATAACATCCCTGGGGATGTGGTCAGACAAGAATGATGGTTTTGGCAGTCTGTGGGCTCTGTCTATTATGAGCCTTTTGGAGGTATGCAGTAAGCTCCACTGGTTTGATTGATTCAGGGACCCCTCTAAATTTTATGTTATTCCTGTGGGCCCTGTCTTCAATATCCAATATCCACCATTTTAAGACGCATGGCTTTGAGCTCATAGATCTACTAGGTCAGTTCTTCATGAATAAAAGTGCCTTGCCACTGTCCAATTTTTTATATCTCTAACATCTGGGGGATGATGAGCTTAATTCTTCTTTATTAAAATTGTCCTACTGCTAACCAATTTTTATCTGCTGAATCATCTGCAGTCTCTTAATTATTAAAGAGATAGTTCACCTTTACCACAAAACTGCCTATGCAGATAAGGGGCGTATGTAGATAAAAAAAATTGTGCGGCTCTGACTAAAGTTGAATAAAGCCCTTGCTATAGGTGTAGTCCATTTACATACCTTATGACGCCTGACTTGAATACTCCCAGGACGTTGCTAAGTGAGGCCCCGTCATCACTGCTCACCTCCACCATCACTGAAGTGAGCTCTCAAATGCTGAGCTCAGAGATGCCGCATCAGGGGAGAGAGAAAATATGTGAGGGGGTTTGAATCACAGAAAGAACTCACTCCTGTGATGGTGGAGGTGAGCAGTGATGACTAGGCTTCTCTTAACAACATCCTGGGAGTACTTAGCAACTTCCTGGGAGTATTCCAGTCAGGCATCATAAGTTATGTAAATGGCCTACACCTATAGCAAGGGTATTATTCATCTTTAGTGTGTGTGTGACACCGGTGCAAACCTGTATAAAAACCAACTTAAATTTAATTTGAAAACTGGTTGCTGCAGTCAAAAGACAAATCCCTCCAACAAGTGAAAGAAAAAATGTGAATGTATATATCAAGTGTTGACTGCACTACCTCAAGTGATATAGTAATGAAGAAAAAACGCTTTATCTAAACCAATCAAATAGGTGACGTGGTTAAATTTACATATACAGTGGCTTGCGAAAGTATTCGGCCCCCTTGAACTTTTCAACCTTTTGCCACATTTCAGGCTTCAAACATAAAGATATAAAATTTTTATTTTTTGTGAAGAATCACCAACAAGTGGGACACAATTGTGAAGTGGAACGAAATCTTTTGGATTTTTGAAACTTTTTTAACTAATAAAAAAATGAAAAGTGGGGCGTGCAAAATTATTTGGCCCCCTTGCGTTAATATTTTGTAGAGCCACCTTTTGCTGCGATTACAGCTGCAAGTCGCTTGGGGTATGTCTCTATCAGTTTTGCACATCGAGCGACTGAAATTCTTGCCCATTCTTCCTTGCAAAACAGCTCGAGCTCAGTGAGGTTGGATGGAGAGCGTCTGTGAACAGCAGTTTTCAGCTCTTTCCACAGATTCTCGATTGGATTCAGGTCTGGACTTTGACTTGGCCATTCTAACACCTGGATACGTTTATTTGTGAACCATTCCTTTGTAGATTTTGCTGTATGGTTGGGATCATTGTCTTGTTGGAAGATAAATCTCCGTCCCAGTTTCAGGTCTTTTGCAGACTCCAACAGGTTTTCATCCAGAATGGTCCTGTATTTGGCTGCATCCCTCTTCCCCTCAACTTTAACCATCTTCCCTGTCCCTGCTAAAGAAAAGCAGGCCCAAATCATGATGCTGCCACCACCATGTTTCACGGTGGGGATGGTGTGTTGAGTGTGATGAGCTGTGTTGCTTTTACGCCAAACATATCGTTTTGCATTGTGGCCAAAAAGTTCGATTTTGGTTTCATCGGACCAGAGCACCTTCTTTCACATGTTTGGTGTGTCTCCCAGGTGGCTTGTGGCAAACTTTAGACAAGACTTTTTATGGATATCTTTGAGAAATGGCTTTCTTCTTGCCACTCTTCCATAAAGGCCAGATTTGTGCAGTGTACGACTGATTGTTGTCCTATGGACAGACTCCCACCTCAGCTGTAGTTCTCTGCAGTTCATCCAGAGTGATCATGGGCCTCTTGGCTGCATCTCTGATCAGTCTTCTCCTTGTCTGAGCTGAAAGTTTAGAGGGACAGCCAGGTCTTGGTAGATTTACAGTGGTCTGATACTCCTTCCATTTCAAAATGATTGCTTGCACAGTGCTCCTTGTGATTTTTAAAGCTTGGGAAATCTTTTTGTATCCAAATCCGGCTTTAAACTTCTCCACAACAGTATTACGGACCTGCCTGGTGTGTTCCTTGGTCTTCATGATGCTCTCTGCGCTTTCAACAGAACCCTGAGACTATCACAGAGCAGGTGCATTTAGAGACTTGATTACACACAGGTGGATTCTATTTATCACCATCAGTCATTTAGGACAACATTGGATCATTCAGAGATCCTCGCTGAACTTCTGGAGTGAGTTTGCTGCACTGAAAGTAAAGGGGCCGAATAATTTTGCACGCACCACTTTTCAGTTTTTTAATTGCTAAAAAAGTTTAAAATATCCAATAGATTTCGTTCCACTTCACAATTGTGTCCCACTTGTTGGTGATTCTTCACAAAAAATTAAAATTTTATATCTTTATGTTTGAAGCCTGAAATGTGGCAAAAGGTTGAAAAGTTCAAGGGGGCCGAATACTTTCGCAAGCCACTGTACACCAAAAATAATCACTAATAATTAATAACACCACTTATGTATCTACCAATGATTATATAAAACACATTAATAAAGCAATTATAGTCCAATTTTGATTGTGTGCTGATAGAGCATTATTGAATTAACCAATTAAAGTCCAATTGTGCTCGTGTGCTGATAGAGCATGGATCCCTGGGTGGGCTATCCACTACAGTTGTGCTGTTTCTGTGCTCTTAGTTCCTCATTCGTGATTAATGTGACTTAATTCCAGTGACAACAGCACCACCACATGAATTGGCCACTCACCAGATATTAGTATAAAAAGGCCTTTGGTTCATTATGGGATTCCACTTTGCTGTTTGTCTCAAGCTGGCCCCAATGCAATAAAGCAAATATATTTGTCCTCATGGAAAAAACAATCAAACAGCAATGATAGCGCAAAAAGCTTGTTACTGTTTATTTTAAAACCATGCAAAAAATAGACTATAGAACTCACATGTTTCTGGTGCCCATGGGCCGGCACCAAGTTTTCCAGCAGTTAAAAATGGATTGGGAAGGTATCGCCGTCTAATTACCTCTATTAGGTGTATATGTAAATTTAACCACGTCACCTATTTAATTGGTTTAGAGAAAGCGGTTTTTCTTTGTTATTATTCATCTTTAGTCAGAGCTGCACAGTTTGTTTTAATCTACAAACATCCCTTACCTGCATAGGCAGGTTTTTTGTAAAGGTGAACTATCCTTTTAAAGAGAGAAATTGGCCAGCAGCAGGACAGTGTTACATCAGCAAAAAAGGGACAACCTTAGTGAACAGATGGCCAATTTCTATCCACTGTTGCAAAGCAGGACTATTACAATTTGATGAGAAAATACCTGCAAAAAAGCTTTTTCTTAAAACTTAAATGAGTCAGATTGGGGTCTGCTGCATGTAAGCTAAACTAAAGGTATTAAAAAAAGTAACTGCTTTTTTAACTCCCTAGACCTAAATGAGCATTCAATCCTTGAGTGCAATGGCAGCCCAACTGCAAGGGAGATATGGAGATATGCTTTAAAAAATGTGTGTATTTTCCATGTTGCCTTTAAGCCGACATGTAAATGACCTTCTCCCGCTGTATAGTATGAAGGCTGTCATTTCTGAAACTGTTAAGTCCCATGTTAAACCCCATACACACAATCAGAATATCGTACAAAAAATACCGCTTTCAAAACCATCATACGATAATCTTATCGTTAGTACTAAGCTGTCGTCGGAAATTTTATGAAGGGACAAACACAAAAAATTTTCTCGTACAATACCAGATCGTACGATTTTCATTTAATCAGTACAGTTTTTGTCCGAAAATACAATACAAATACACTACAACACATTACATCACTTCCGAATTTTTATTCTGCTTCGCGAGAATTTTTGTACTTTAGTAACCTATTTGTTTTCGATATAGAGACTAGTATCCAAAAAAAATGGACGATCATTCGTCCAATAATCTTATTGTGTGTACTAGGCTTTAGACTGTCATGCTGATGCTATGTCTACTAGACTTTAAATTGCCAAACTGGAGCAAGATAAAGACTTTTCTTTATGTATTATGTATTGATTCTTGTTCTAACTCAGTTACTAGAGAGCAGTAATGCCAGAGAGTATGTATACATAACTACCAGGCAACTACCAGATGCCAGCCATTATATTTCTTCCATGAGAGAGGTACTTTAAGATTGTGACTCCATGTATAATTTTTGTTAAAATAATTGTTGGCAAGTTTTATTTTGAGTCTACAAACATGAGGGTTCTGCTCCAGAAAATATTATTATTACATTAACTGTTATAGTATATAAATGCTTGTAATATATAATGGTTAAATAACCTAGTTAATATTTTATGTTACAGACCATTTTAGCAACTGGCATATCATATGCATTTGACTTCAATAGAAAATTTCATGTACAGATAATTGGAGAATTAGAAAGTGGGTAAGTAGTGATATGAAGGGTTTTCCGGTATACAGTAAAAGGGTTGAGAACTAACATTATGTCCCATTTAGATCTCTTCATTTTAGTGTTTAGCTTATAAGATGACAGGGCCATGCCACCTTAGCTTGCAAGCCATGAGGTAAAGATTTAAAATGTATAAGGAAACACTCATAAATGGCTGCACCACATAAATAATGTGATATTATTGTACCAAATAAAATAAAAATAATTACCTCTAGTGTGTAAATAAACTGGAGGTAATTAAGACCAACTTCAAATTGGTGTACAGAGACAGGAAAAGTGCCTGCCTCTGTATGCTGTGTTGCAGAGCAGCATATTCGCCACCATTACCCTCTCCTCTCATCTCCACACCTGTCACTGGCTATTAAAGCGGTAGTAAACTTGGTAAAAAAACAAAAATGTTTTTCCTCCTGCAAGGCAATGTGATAATTGCATCGCATACTAGCACATTATGTGAAACATACCTTAAAATGAAGCCCTCCAGTGGCACGCTGCCACCGCTGACAGGGCTTCCATCTTCACTGGGTCTTCCAGGTTTGCGGGCTCCAAGTATTTTCAATGGACAATTCGCTATGATGTCACTCCTGCACAAGCGCGTGGGAGACGCTGTTCCTGGCACAGGGCTCTGAAGGAATGGCACGAATATGCCGTGCTTTCAGAACGCATGTGTCAGTGATGGCAGCTTCACAGGTAAATATATCCTAAATGGTGCATGTTTAGGAGATATTTACTGTAGGTAAACATTAACCAAGGACGTTTACTCCCACTTCAAAGAGGAGTTCCAGCCACCTGTGGAAAAAATAAAAGTCAGCCACAGCGCTTGGAACTGAAGTGAGAAGTAGGTACCTGTCAAAAATGGGTACCTGCCCCCCCCTGCTCCTCAAAAGTGGCAATTGTGCAAGAGGAGTAGGGAACGAGTCCTTAAAGTGGAACTTCCCATTTTAGGTGGAGCTCCGCTTTAGGAACATTGTTGGCTTCACAGCCAACAGTCTCCTAACAATCAGTGATGCTACAGTGGGCAGAGCCTGATTGGAAATCTAAGAAACTCTCTCCTTGTGATTGACAACAGCAAGGGGGCAGATTCTATAGCCAATAATTGTCTGTATATTAGCTAATGATCCACCCACTGCCTGCTGTCAGTCACAAGGACATCAGTGGACTTCATGAGAAACAAGTGTCTGCGAAAACCTATAAGGCTCCATCCACCCTGCCTTGAAAGCCCCCAGTTGCTACGGTGTCTGTGTGACAACTGGGGAGGAAAGAGGAAGTTGGCTCCAGCCGGGCCATGCCCCCAACGTGTTTCACTCCGGGGAACTATGACTAAGCTCTGGGGTGGAGTGAAACGTGTTGTACAGTACAGCTTGGCTGGAGCCCGAGCTGAGGCTGTCATTTCACATATCCACAGGATCTTGCAGTAATGTGCGGCACATAAGACCTTTTTTGTCTGTCAGAAATGTAGATGTTTAGATTTGTTTCACACAAAGGACTGGCTGTAGAAAGCCACCCTGCATTAACACTATGTTTGTTTACTGCCTTGATAAATAAAAATGATAGACAAACATGCTTTGATTGTTCCTAGGTGTCCTTGTCTCGTACATGGTCCACCACTGCCACTACCAGTTGAGCCTGCCCTATTTATACAGTATGTCACAAAGGTGAGTACACCCCTCACATTATTGTAAATATTTTATTATATATTTTCATGTGACAACAATGAAGAAATAACACTTTGTTACTATGTAAAGTAGTGAGTGTACAGCTTGTATAAAAGTGTAAATTTGCTGTCCCCTCAAAATAACTCAACACACAGACATTAATGTCTACACCGCTGGCAACAAAAATGAGTACACCCCTAAGTGGTAATGTCCAAATTGGGGCCAGTTAGCCATTTTCCCTCCCCAGTGTCATGCGACTTGTTAGTGTTACAAGGTCTCAGGTGTGAATGGGGAGCAGGTGTATTAAATTTGGTGTTATCGATCTCACTCTCTCATACTGGTCATTGGAAGTTCAATATGGCACCTCATGGCAAAAAACTCTGAGGATCTAAAAAAAAGAATTGTTGCTCTAAATAAAGATGGCCAAGGCTATAAGAAGATTGCCAAGACCCTGAAACTGAGCTGCAACACGGTGGCCAAGACCATACAGCGGTTTAACAGGACAGGTTCCATTTAGAACAGGCCTTGCCATGGTCGACCAAAGAAGTTGAGTGCACATGCTCAGCGTCATATCCAGAGGTTGTCTTTGGGAAATAGACATATGAGTGCTGCCAGCATTGCTGCAGAGGATGAAGGGGTAGGGGGGTCAGCCTGTCAGTGCTCAGATTATACCCTGCACACTGCCTCAAATTGGTCTGCATGGCTGTCGTCTCAGAAGAAAGCCTATTCTAGAGATGATGCACAAGAAAGCCCACAAACAGTTTGCTGAAGACAAGCAGACTAAGGACATGGATTACTGGAACCATGTCCTGTGGTCTGATGAGACCAAGATAAACTTATTTGGTTCAGATGGTGTCAAGCGTGTGTGGCGGCAACCAGGTGAGGAGTACAAAGACAAGTGTGTCTTGCCTACAGTCAAGCATGGTGGTGGGAGTGTCATGGTCTGGGGCTGCATGAGTGCTGCCGACACTGGGGAGCTACAGTTTATTGAGGAACCATGAATGCCAACATGTACTGTGACATACTGAAGCAGAGCACGATCCCCTCCCTTCGGAGACTGGGCCACAGGGCAGTATTCCAATATGATAATGACAGCAAACATGGTGGTGGGAGTGGCATGGTCTGCAGCTGCATGAGTGCTGCCGACACTGGGGAGCTACAGTTTATTGAGGAACCAGAGCACAATGCCCTCCCTTTGGAGACTGGGCCACAGGGCAGTATTCCAACATGATAACAACCCCAAACACATCTTCAAGAAGACCACTGCCTTGCTAAGGAAGCTGAGGGTAAAGGTGATGGACTGGCCAAGCATGTCTCCAGACCTAAACCATATTGAGCATCTGTGGGGCATCCTCAAATCGAAGGTGGAGGAGCGCAAGGTCTCTAACATCCACCAGCTCCATGATGTCGTTATGCAGGAGTAGAAGAGGACTCCACTGGCAACCTGTGAAGTTCTGGTGAACTCCATGCCCAAGAGGGTTAAGGCAGTGCTGGAAAATAATGGTGGCCACACAAAATATTGACACTTTGGGCCCAATTTGGACATTTTCACTTAGGGGTGTACTCACTTTTGTTGTCAGCGGTTTAGACATTAATGACTGTGTAATGTGTTATTTTGAGAGGACAGCAAATTTACACTGTTATATAAGCTGCACACTCACTACTTTACAATGTAGCAAAGGCCTCAATCATTTCTTCATTGTTGTCACATGAAAAGATATAGTAAAATATTTACATAAATTGTGAGAGGTGTACTCACTTTTGTGAGATTCTCTCTCTCTCTCTCCCTCTCTCTCTCTATATATATATATATATACACACATATATACACTGTTTATTGTCCACACACATGCCCATTATTTTTTATATGCAGATATCAGCCTCCCATAACACCAAGCATATCCGTTTTCGAAGAATGTATGATTGAGGCCTTTACTATTGCTATCGTGGCCTTTGCCATTGGATTTTCTGTTGCCAGAGTCTATTCAATCAAACACGATTACCCAATAAATGGAAACCAGGTAATATTATTTATATTATATTGAGTATATTATTATTTGTCAAGATTTATGCCTTTTAGAGTATACAATGGTGCAAAGCTGCTTAAGGTTGAAGTCCAGGCAAACAGCTAAAACCACAATTTAAATACATACAGTGCCTTGCAAAAGTATTCACCCCCCTTGGCATTTTTCGTGTTTTGTTGCCTCACAACCTGGAATTAACATGGATTGTTTGAGGATTTGCGTCATTTAATTTACAGAACATGCCCACAACTTTGAAGATGTTTGTGGGAACACAAGCAGCAATAAGACCGTTTATTAGTATGGCAAATTTATAGACCCTGTCAGGTTTTTATTGCGGTCTACACCCCAGTACAGGAAGTTTTGCCACACTTCATATCCCAAAGGTTGTGGCCCCTGGGACAGGAAATGAATGAAAGTCTCAACAGGAAACCCTGCAGCAATAAAATCTGACACATGATTAGATTTTTTTTTCAAAACTAAAATATTTTAACCGAAATTAGGAGTCAAACATGAAGTTTGTGTTCACCTGGTACAGTAAATGTGGATGTTTTTATCTGATCAAATATAAAAAAAATCAAACATTTTGTTAATGTTGGCAAATAAAATGTGTGTATTTCATTTCAGGAATTAGTGGCATTTGGATTAGGGAACATAGTTTGTGGCTTTTTCAAAGGTTTTGCTGTTAGCACAGCCCTGTCGAGGTCAGCTGTCCAGGAAAGCACTGGAGGGAAATCTCAGGTACCGTAACATTGTAAGACGTTTAATGGACTAAATAGAGAAATCTTGTAAAAGGTAGCGCTAAAAAAATGCACTGAGAAAATATATTATATACATACATACACCAATGATATCTATTTCAAAAGTGCGTATTATATAATAACAGATGAAAACAAACTATATGGTTCATAAACCACACAAAGGGAGTCCAGGCATGTTATATTCTCCCTAATACATGCTGAGAATTCAATCAATAATACATGCTTCAATTAACTTGTGATTGTGCTGCACTGTAATTAATGTGGAAAGCTGCAATATATTACATTTTTGGGTTTGGGTTTATTATCGATTAAAGATATTTTATGCCCTATGACTAAGCCCTGTGGGCAAGGCGAAATGCCAGTGACATGTCCTGGGAGGAGGGCATGGTATTCCATATTTCCTTTTCCATGTTTATATATTGAGTCAGGATGGGCTCTCTCAACACTGGCACCTGCATCTAACGTGAGTCACCAGAGCATCATAGGCTGACTGCTTGGAGGGGCACCCAAAGCCATGGACATCCGCAGGTAGGGGCAAGGGGGGTCAATTGCTCCCCCGGAATCAGGGATTGGATCGGCACTGTTAAATTCAGCACAGTGGCGTCACTATGGGGGTGCAGGCAGCCCGCACCCGAGTGCCACCCACCAGTCGGGTGACACCATCAAGGTGCTGTCAAGCCCCCCGTCAGTGTAGTGTGACTGCGGGCTCTTTTCCCTGCTCAGTCCAGCAGAGAACTTGATGGCGCTGTGACAGGAGAAAGGCGAGCTGAGGGCTGTCAGAGGTTTCCCCCGCTCGCCCCCCCTTTCTCCTGTCAGGGAGAAGAGGCAGCGGCTCTCACTAAGTTTCGCCACCCAGCTTCCTGCCCACTCCGTTCCTTCCCCATTGGCCATAACTGAGGGCCAATCAAAGGAGACTAGGAAAGGAGAGCATCATGGGACATGTAGTTCCGAAGATTGGTGGCTCCATTTTCCACAGGGTGGAGGTTACAACTCGATCACGAGAGAGTTTTAGGGACTGCAGCCTGGAAAAAAGCTGAGGGAGTGCTGCAGGACAAAGAAAGAGGAGTGTGCTGGGCGGAAGCCAGAGAGAGAGCCACGCTGCCCAGCGCCACCAGAGAGAGATCCACGTTGCCCAGCGCCACCAGAGAGAGAAAGACTGAGCCACTGCCAGGGTACAGACATGCTACACTACTGACCAGAGTCGCCCCCGGGGAACCCAGCATGAGCGATCGTCCAGCCGGAGGGATCACTGCTGTAGTTTCGCTGGGTCTGGTAAGAGGGCCTATCGGCCATTATCCATTACTTATCCTAGGGACTGTACTACGTCTGCAGTCTCTGACCATGATAATGTGATAATGACATTGTCGAAAAGGGTGACAGTACAATGATGCCCCCCCTGAAAAAAGTTCTGTGGACACCCATGCCCAAAGCTTATATTTTATGCCCAACTGAGGCTTTTGCATCTAAGCCTTTCAATTTTAGTTTTTTTGTAATATAGTTATGAGAAAACGTAAGTACATCCCATTAACATTGTTGATTATTTCAACATGAATGAACAGGCAAACATTAGATCTTCATTTAAACATTGCCTACAGAAAAAGGTAATATAATGGAATAAAAACACTGGAAAATCCACCCTTTGAAAAAATGCCCTTTCAATAATTTAACAAAATATCAATAGACTGAAATAGATGACATGGTGTACTGTGGAAAAAGTAAGTACCCCCTTGGCATCAGAAACTGTTATTGATTCCTTTGAGCAGAAATGAATTTTGCACAACTGTCCACTAGTTTTGATATGAAATTTTTGACCGCTTCTCCATGCAAACTTCCTTTAGTTGCACATTGTGGGTTTCCTAGCATGACCTGCCCCTTTCAAATCCAACTACAATATTTCAATGGGATTTACTGTAAATCAGGGCTTTGACTGGGGGAGTCCATAATCCTCCATCTCTTCTTTTTGAGCCATTCTTTTGTGGATTTTCTAGTGTGTCCTTATCAGGTACACATTCTTCCTTATCTTAAGTGTAACTAAAGCCAAAACTTTTTTTTTTAAATTTTGGTTAGAGTAAGGGAGGGTTATAAACCCTGTTAGTTTTTTCTTTTTTTTTTTGCCTTGTCTAATTGTGGAGATTTCTCTTCACTTACTGTTCAATTGCCAAAACAGGAAATAAGAGGAGATCCCTCCAAAGTGAGGGAATCCCAGGGTGGCACCAGGGTCAAGAACTAGTGTTCCCATTGGAAGATTTCCCCTCTGTTATTGTTCTGATGTCAACCTAAGATTTTCTTTTCATTTCACTTTCAATGGTAACAGGAAACAGGACAAATAGAGAGGGTCAATAGGGGCAAACACAGCAATAGAACCTGCCAAGAGTTCTAATCAATCTCCACTCTATCCAAAACTAAAAGAAACAGTTTTGCATTTAATGACACTTTAAAGTAGCATTCCATAAAAATCGTAACTGTACCTAATCTAACCCCCCCCCCATTCTAAGCCTATTCTAGCTACTCTGTGAAAGGAAAGATGTCTATAATTACTTATGCTGACTGCACTCTGGTCTGGTCACATGATCAGTTCCCAGCACCGGCTTCAGTGTAGAGGAGGGACTGCTGACAATGGATGCCCCATAGTAAGCCTATGGGTGATATCATCACCCAGATTCTGCAACTGTAGTCGGCGATCTCTCCTCTTCACTGAAGCCAGCCGCTGGAGAAATCATGTGACCCGACTGCAGCACCCTCAGAGTAAGGAAGTATAGACATCGCTTTCCTTTCACAGAATAGGCTTAGCAGATAGGTGGGAGCAGGTATAGGTATAGTTAGGATTTGAATAGAATGCTACTTTAAGTCATGACAAAGTTATCAAATTAAAAGGGCCATAGTGGAAGTGTAAAGATTAGTCTGTAGGGGGTATAGAGGTGTGAGTGCTGGATTACTCCACAGATATGGGGGAAAAAAATAAAGGGCATTACGATTCAATGAACAAAATGTTGTATATTCATTTTGTATATGGACAAAATTTGTTTTGTCTGAAGCTTATCTTTAAACAATACCTGATTATGGTAACATTTGTTAAAAATAAATAGTGTATATCCAGAACAACAATTTTGTCGGTTTTGACATTTTCTTCATAGCAGTACAAAAAACTAACTGATTTTATCATTGCAGATTTCTGGTCTTATCTCTGCTCTAATTGTTATGATAGTCACTTTGTCTATTGGATTCCTTCTAGAAACCTTACCTAAGGTATTTACACTTTTGTAATACTGCACAATGTAAAAAGAGAATGATGTTTTTTACTGCATTAAAGAGCAGTTGTGGTGGTGGTGGAAGGGGGGTGCAGTTCTTAATTCTGCCATGGTTTCACTGAACATTCCCTGGTTGTAAAAATTTCCAAGGACCCCCGCAAAGATGGGTTTCCTCTAGTTGGATGAGAAGAGGTGGGTGGATGACGTCACAATTTCTGCCTCAGCCAATTCAAGGAAGCTTTGCGTTCATTCATAGAATACAAAGTTTCCCATGAATGGATGAGAAGTGCTCAGCCAAACTCTATTTTGTTCCTGGTGTGAAACTAGAAGTTCATGTCCCACTTCCGAAACACAGAGCTGTATGCTGTATGTAGCTGAGGCAGTTTGTACAGCACACCCAGCAACCGTACCTTTTAGGGCAGGAAATAGTTAATTTGGGCCAGCTTGGCCCAAACTGTTTAAAGGGACTTTAAATTAATTCTCTTGATTATATGGCTAATCCTAGTGGTTTCCATTTGAATACATGGAAAAATCTCTTTAGGAGGCTTCTAAGGATAACATTACTACCAAAGATGCCTGTTTTACTGTTTCAAGTTTCTTTTAACTTTTTATTCAACTTTCGTTAATTGCCAGTCATTGGACTCATAGTCTGCTATTCTTGATATAAACATATGTAACATAATAGCAGGCACAAGAGAAGAGTGGGTAGATAAAAACTTAGTCACATAAAGGGCAGTATGAGCAACATGCTACAGTGAGGGAAAAAAGTATTTGCTCCCCTGCTGATTTTGTATGGTAGCCCACTGACAAAGAAATTATCAGTTTATAATTTAAATGGTAGGTTTATTTTAACAGTGAGAATAGCAACAAAAATATTCATAAAAATGCATTTAAAAAAAGTTATAAATTGATTTGCATTTTAATGAGTAAAATAAGTATTTGATCCCCAATCAATCAGCAAAAGTTCCTGGCTCCCAGGTGTCTATTATACAGGTAACAAGCTGAGATTAGGAGTATTCTCTTAAAGGGAGTGCTCCTAATCTTAGCTTGTTACCTGTATAAAAGACACCTGTCCACAGAAGCAATTATTAAAATAGATTTCAATCTCTCCACCATGGCCAAGACCAAAGAGCTGTCCAAGAATGTCAGGGACATGATTTTAGACCTACAGAAGGCTGTGATGGGCTACAAGACCATCGCCAAGCAGCTTGGTGAGAGTGACAGTTGTGCGATTATTTGCAAATTGAAGAAACATAAAATAACTGTCAATCTCCCTAGGCTTGGGGCTCCATGATCCAAGATCTCACCTCATGGAGTTTCAGTGATCATGAGAATGGAGAGGAATCAGCCCAGAGCTACGCAGGAGAACCTTGTCAATGATCTCAAGGCAGCTGGGACCATAGTTACCAAGAAAACAATTGGTAACACACTACACTGTGAAGGACTGAAATTCTGCAGCACCTGAAAGGTCCCCCTGCTCAAGAAAGCACATGTACAGGCCCGTCTGAAGTTTGCTAATAAACATCTGAATGATTCAGAGGAGAACTGGGTGAAAGTGTTGTGATCAGATGAGACCAAAATCGAGCTCTTTGACATCAACTCAACTTGCCGTATTTGGAGGAGTACGAATGCTGCTTATGACCCCAAGAACACCATTTCCACCGTCAAACATGGAGGTGGAAAAATTATGCTTTGGGGGTGTTTTTCTGCTAAGGGGACAGGACAACTTCACCGCATCAAAGAGACGATGGACGGGGCCATGTGCCATCAAATCTTGGGTGAGAACCTCCTTCCCTCAGCAAGGGCATTGAAAATGGATCGTGGATGGGTATTCCAGCATGACAATGACCCAAAACATACAGCCAAGGCAAAAAAGAAGTGGCTCAAGAAGAAGCAGATTAAGGTCCTGGAGTGGCCTAGCCAGTCTCCAAACCTTAATCCCATAGAAAATATGTGGAGGGAGCTAAAGGTTTGAGTTATCAAATGTCAGCCTCAAAACCCTAATGACTTGGAGAGGCTCTGCAAAGAGGAGTGGGACAAAATCCCTCTTGAGATGTGTGCAAACCTGGTGGCCAACTACAAGAAATGTCTGACCTCTGTGATTGCCAACAGGGGTTTTGCCACCAAGTACTAAGTCATGTTTTGCGAAGGGGTCAAATACTTATTTCACTCATTAAAATGCAAATCAATGTATCACTTTTTTTAAATACGTTTTTCTGGATATTTTTGTTGTTATTCTGTCTCTCACTGGTAAAATAAACCTACCATTAAAATGATATACTGATGATAGTTACATAGTTACATATCGTATATACTCGTGTATAAGTCGAATTTTTCAGCCCCTTTTTTGGGGCTGAAAGTGTCCCCTTCGACTTATACACGAGTCACCGCCGTCTGCCTACATGATCAGCGTGTCATGCAGGCAGACGGCGGCCAGCGTGTGATACAATCTAGTGTACTCGGCAGCGGCTCTCACAGTTCAAAAGCCGCGCCTCCTTGTCTGTGATAGGCAGTCAGTGTACAGCCTATCACGGACATTCTCTGATCCTCGTTCGTGGTATGAGGATGAGAGAATGTCCGTGATTGGCTGACCACTGATTGCTGGTAAATTAAGTTTTTTGGACAAGGAGGCGGCGCGGCTTTTGAACAGTGAAGGGCCACCGAATACTACACGCTGATCGGTGCAGAGCGGCGCACGGAGGATGCACAGGACACAGGTAGGATGCACACACACACACAGACACACAGACACATGCACACAGGTACATATACACATGACAGATACACAGGTACAGGTACATGACACAGGTACATATACACATGACACATATGCACAGGACACATATGCACAGGACACATATGCACAGGACACATGACACATATGCACAGGACACATGACACATATGCACAGGACACAGGGAGGTATACAGCTGCAGATGGGCATTGTTGACCCTCTTTTTCCACTTACAGTAGCTGCTGCATTTCTTTACCATTTTTTTGTGGTAAATTAGGGTCTCGACTTATATTTGGAACGACTTATATGCCCCGTACACACGGTCGGATTTTCCGACGGAAAATGTGTGATAGGACCTTGTTGCGGAAATTCCGACCGTGTGTAGGCTCCATCACACATTTTCCATCGGATTTTCCGACACACAAAGTTTGAGAGCAGGATATAAAATTTTCCGACAACAAAATCCGTTGTCGGAAATTCTGATCGTGTGTACACAAATCCGACGGACAAAGTGCCACGCATGCTCAGAATAAATAAAGAGATGAAAGCTATTGGCCACTGCCCCGTTTATATTCCCGACGTACGTGTTTTACGTCACCACGTTTAGAACGATCGGATTTTCCGACAACTTTGTGTAACCGTGTGTATGCAAGACAAGTTTGAGCCAACATCCGTCGGAAAAAATCCTAGGATTTTGTTGTCGGAATGCCTGAACAAAGTCCGACCATGTGTATGGGGCAATACTCGAGTATATACGGTAGTTAGTAAGGTTGAATAAAAGACACCAGTCCATCCAAAGTGAGTGTAGGTGTGTGTCTACAATTCTCCCTATCCCTGCACATTGTGTCTAATTAAGATGCTTATCTATTATGTATTATCTATTATTATCTAATTATTATTATCGTAATATTATTATCTATTATATTATTGTTTTTATTGAAGGTACCCATATAGCGCTGTCAATTTAAGCAGAGCTGCACACATACATTGCACACTCACATCGGTCCCTACCCTCAAGGAGCCCACAATCCAAGGTCCCCAACTCACATTCATATACTAGGGCCAATTATGGACAGAAGCCAATTAACCTACCAGCACATTTTGGAGTGTGGGAGGAAACCCACGCAGGCACAGGGAGAACATGCAAACTCCAGACAGGTAGTGTCATGGTTGGAATTCAAACCAGCGACCCTTTTTACTGCTAGGCTAGGGTGTTTTGTTATAAAAAAAATCCAAAAAACTCAATTTTAGTCATACATTTAGGCCAAAATGTATTCGGCCACATGTCTTTGGTAAAAAAAATGTCAATAAGCGTATATTTATTGGTTTGCGCAAAAGTTATAGCGTCTACAAACTAGGGTACATTTTCTGGAATTTACACAGCTTTTAGTTTATGACTGCCTGTCTCATTTGTTGAGGTGCTAAAATGGCAGGACAGTACAACCCCCCCCCAATGACCCCATTTTGGAAAGTAGACACCCCAAGGAAATTGCTGAGAGGCATGTTAAGCCCACTGAATATAATTTTTTTTTGACCTAAGTGATTGAATAATGATAAGAAAAAAAAAAATTACAAAAAGTTGTCACTAAATGATATATTGCTCACACATGCCATGGTTATAAGTACAATTGCACCCCAAAACACATTTAGCTGCTTCTCCTGAGTATGAGGATACCACATGTGTGGGACTTTTTGGGAGCCTAGCCACGTACGGGGCCCCGAAAACCAAGCACTGCCTTCAGAATTTCTAAGGGCGTACATTTTTGATTTCACTCCTCACTACCTATCACAGTTATGATATATTGCTCAAACATGCCGTGGGAATGTGTGAAATTACACCCCAAAATACATTCTACTGCTTCTCCTGAGTACGGGGATACCACATGTGTGGGACTTTTTGGGAGCCTAGCCGCGTATGGGGCTCTGAAAACCAAGCATGGGGCCCCGAAAACCAAGCACCGCCTTCAGGATTTCTAAGGGCGTACATTTTTTGATTCACTCCTTACTACCTATCACAGTTTTGAAGGCCATAAAATGCCCAGATGGCACAAACCCCCCCCCCCCCCAAATTACCCAATTTTGGAAAGTAGACACCCCAAGCTTTTTGCTGAGAGGCATGTTGAGTCCATGGATTATTTTATATTTTGCCACAAGTTGCGGGAAAGTGACAACCTTTTTTTTTTTTGGCACAAAGTTGTCACTAAATGATATATTGCCCAAACATGCCATGGGCATATGTGGAATTACACCCCAAAATACATTCTGCTGCTTCTCCTTAATATGAAGATACCACATGTGGGACTTTTTGGGAGCCTAGCTGCATACGGGGCCCCGAAATCCAATCACTGCCTTCAGGATTTCTAAGGGCGTAAATTTTTGATTTCACTCCTCACTACCTAACACAGTTTCGTAGGCCATAAAATGCCAAGATAGCACAAACCACCCCCCCCCCCAAATGACCCCATTTTGGAAAGTAGACACCCCAAGCTATTTGCTGAGAGGTATGGTGAGTATTTTGCAGCTCTCATTTGTTTTTGAAAATGAAGAAAAACAAGAAAACATTTTTTTTTTTCTTTTTTCAATTTTCAAAACTTTGTGACAAAAAGTGAGGTCTGCAAAATACTCACCATACCTCTCACCAAATAACTTGGGGTGTCTACTTTCCAAAATGGGGTAATTTGGGGGGGGGGTTGTGCCATCTGGGCATTCCATGGCCTCCGAAACTGTCATAGGCAGTGAAAAGTGAAATCAAAAATTGCTTGGTTTTCGGGGTCCCATACACGGCTAGGCTCCCAAAAAGTCTCACACATGTGGTATCCCTGAACTCAGGAAAAGCAACAGAATGTATTTTGGGGTTCAATTTCACATATTCCCATGGCATGTTTGAGCAATATATCATTTAGTAACAACTTTGTGGAAAAAAAAAATGTGTCTTTTCCCCGCAACTTTTGTCACAATATAAAATATTCCATGGACTCGACATGCCTCTCAGCAAATAGCTTGGGGTGTCTACTTTCCAAAATGGGGTCATTTGGGGGGGTTTGAACTGTCCTGGCATTTTATGCACAACATTTAGAAGCTTATGTCACACATCACCCACTCTTCTAACCACTTGAAGACAAAGCCCTTTCTGACACTTTTTGTTTACATGAGAAAATTACTTTGAACCCCCAAACATTATATATTTTTTTAAAGCAAATGCCCTACAGAATAAAATGGTGGGTGTTTTTGGGGAAAAAATTCACTTTTTTAAATTTTAATGCACTAAAACACACTATATTGCCCAAATGTTTGATGAAATAAAAAAGATGATCTTAGGCCGAGTACATGGATACCAAACATGACATGCTTAAAATTGCGCACAAACGTGCAGTGGCAACAAAATAAATACATTTTTAAAAGCCTTTAAAAGCCTTTACAGGTTACCACTTTAGATTTACAGAGGAGGTCTACTGCTAAAATTACTGCCCTCGATCTGACCTTCGCGGTGATACCTCACATGCATGGTGCAATTGCTGTTTACATTTTACGCCAGACCAACGCTTGCGTTCGCCTTAGCGTGAGAACAGGGGGGGACAGGGGTGCTTTTTTTTTTTTTTTCTTTATTATTTTTTTGCTTTTTTATCTTATTTTTAAATTGTTCCTTTCATTTTTTTCATGTAAGTATCCCCTATGATAGCAATAGGTAGTGACAGGTACTCTTTTTTGAAAAAATTGGGGTCTACAAGACCCTAGATCTCTCCTCTGCCCTCAAAGCATCTGACCACACCAAGATCGGTGTGATAAAATGCTTTCCCAGTTTCCCAATGGCGCTGTTTACATCCGGCGAAATCTAAGTCATGAAATGCTCGTAGGTTCTGGTTTCTTAGGCCATAGAGATGCTTGGAGCCACTCTGGTCTCTGATGAGCTCTATGGTCAGCTGGCTGAATCACTGGCTGCATTCTCAGGTTCCCTGTAGAGACAGGAGAGCCAGAGAAAAACACAGAAGACGGTGGGGGGGCATTCCCTCTGCTTGTAAAAGCAGTCTAGAGGCTAATTAGCCGCTAGGATTGCTTTTACATGAAAGCCGACCACTGGCTGAAAATAATGATACCAAGATAATAACTAAACCTGCAGGCATCATTCTGGTATAACCACTTAAAGTCCAGCAACATACCAGTACGTTGCTGGTCCTTGTTGGGCATATATTGTAATTTTTTTTTTCATGCAGCCTGTGGGCTTAAGGAAAAAAAGAGATTGATCGGTGGGTATGCCCACCATTGGAATACCTCCCTTCATCCACCAACTTCTAATGTTGGGCATACATGCACCGTTTATATATGCCGAAGCATGGGGGCATCCGCCCCAAAAGGTAGGAGCAAATCGCTCCTCCGCCCCTGCTGCCCCCATGCTTCAGCATATATGCTCTTTTTTTAACTGTGGTGGTGAAATCACCTCCTACAGCGCTGGAGTCACGGCTTTATGTATTGTGGGAGCAAACGCTGTTGCTGTCAAGATAAATAAATCCGTGCTGCAACTGAATGGCGTACCTGCTAAGTAAATGATGGTTAACAATAAAACAAAATAATATTACAGTATAACAGTAAGACTTACCATACATGCAAAGCAAATACAAAAAAAACATAGTAAAAAATAAAACATTTTTTAAAGCAACCTGTGCCCAAAATATATATGCCGAAGCATGGGGGCATTCTCCCGCAAAAGGTAGGAGCAAATCGCTCCTCCGCCCCTGCTGCCCCCATGCTTTGGCATATATGCTGAAGTATGTAACTGTGGTGGTGAAATCACCTCCAACAGCACTGGAGTCACGGCTTTATGTATCGTGGGAGCAAACGCTGTTGCTGTCAAGATAAATAAATCCGCGCTGCAGCTGAATTGCGTACCTGAAAACAAAAAAATGGTTAACAATAAAACACAGTAAACAGTAAAGTATAAAAAAATTGCATATCTGAAAAGCAAACATGATAAAACATAATAACAATAAAACATTGCAGAATAGAATACAGTAAAAAAGAGCAGAACAATAGAGAGAGAATAGAGAGAGAGAAAACAATAAAACGACAACTATTTTTTATTTTATTTTTTTTTTGTGTTTTTTTTTTACTTTTTTTTTTACACTTTTGTTTGTAACTGTAACTTTTGTAACTGGAGCAGGTTCGGGTGTCTCAAAATGCGATGGCATCTTGGGAGACCCTGTGAAAGTGTGCCTAGTCTGTGCAGTGCTGTAGCCTACGCTCAACTCAACTAGTGTATGGTAGCGTTCAAAACATTCACCAATGCAAAGACCAGGATTGTCAGGACAGGAGGTACAATAATAGCGGGTGTCATGCCTATATCCGCGCTTGCTGCAGACACGACATCTTCTTTGAGGGGCTCGTTGGGTAGGGGTACTCAGGAGGACAATAGGAAAATGCCTCTCATGCAGCCGGCTTACTGCATTTGGTTGGGGAAGGTGAGGTGGAGCACCATCTGGAAACAGAAGGGCTCTGACGATCTCTTCCTGGAATTTAAGGAAGGATCTAGTCCATCCTGAAGCTCTGTATAGCACATGAGTGTTCAGCAAAGCCAATTGAAATAAATAAACAGACACTTTCTTGTACCAGTAAATAAACAGACACTTTCTTGTACCAGCGTCTGGCCTTACGGGCAACTAGGTACGACGCCAACAACTGGTCGTTGAGGTCCACCCCTCCCATGTTAAGGTTATATTCGTGGACACAGAGGGGTTTCCCCACAACACCACCCGTAGTAATTTGAAAAGTCGTGTCTGCATGAAGAGAGATAAGAACGAAAACATTCTTAATATCCCTCCACTTCATAGCGAGCAAATTATTACACTGCAAGCAGGCTCTCTCCCCCAGCCTAAGACGGGAATCTACAAGCCGCTGGGGAAAGCCCCGGCGATTAGGTCGCGCGGTTCCACATGCTCCAATCTGATGATCAAACAGGTGACTAAAAAGTGGCACGCTCGTGTAATAATTGTCCACGTACAAGGGGTACCCCTTTTCGAATAAGGGTGACATCAAGTCCCACACAGTCTTGCCAGCGCTTCCTATGTAGTCAGGGCAGTTTGGCGGCTCTACATGACTATCTTTTCCCTCGTAAACCATAAAACTACATGTATAGCCTGTGGCCCTGTCACAGAGCTTATACATCTTGACCCCGTATCTGGCACGCTTGCTGGGAAGGTACTGTTTGAATGACAAGCGGCCAGAAAACTTAAACAGGGACTCATCAAAGCAGACAACTTGATGGAGTGTAAACAAGTCTGCAAAACGTTGGTTGAAGTGGTTTACGAGGGGCCGAATTTTGTAGAGCCGATCGTATCCAGGGTCTCCACGAGGACGACAGAGTTCATTGTTGTTGAAGTGCATGAACCGCAAAATCTGCTCGTATTGTGCCCTGGTCATTGAGGCAGAGAACAAGGGCATATGGTGAATTGGGTCAGTGGACCAATATGACCGCAACTCACTCTTTTTAGTTATGCCCATGTTGAGGGAAAGGCCCAGAAAGATCTTAAATTCAGAAACCGTAATTGGTTTCCAATCTCTGGCAAGGGAGGACTGGGGAATAGTGGCAATGTGTTGACCAGCGTACAAATTGCTTTGGTCCACAATAGATCTATAGAGATCTTTGGTGAAAAACAGCAAATAAAAATCAAGTGACGTAAAATCAACTGTTTCCACCTGAATGCCGGGTTGGCCAGTCAATGGGGTAGTACAGGTGCTGCAGAAGTGGTGGGTTCCCAATTAGGATTGGCGAATGCAGCAGGAAAGGCACTATGGGCACGATAGGCCTGTGTTCGTCTTCTTGATGGCAGTGGGACACTACTTGGGCTTGCCACCTCACCAGCTTGAACTGCACTTATGGGACTCGCCACGTCACCAAGTGTTACTGCAGTGCTGGATGTACAACCAGGGTGTACTATCTTGCCCTGGGCTTTCCTCTGGGTTCGCGGGCTCTGGCTGTATGAGTGGCCTGAGCTGAGATGACGTGACTCCCACACAGGCACGTGGGAGTCCTCGGCTCCGGCACGAAGCTCTGAAGGTCCGGCACTGTACGCCAGACCTTCAGATCGCATGCACCGGTGGTAATGTCACTGGCTTTAGATTTAGTCGTATTTTAGTCAAATAAAATCTCCAGTACATTATAGTCGACTAAAATCTCCAGTACATTTTGGTCAGCTAAAATCAAATGGGTTTAGTTAAATTGTAATGCATTATTTAAGCATTTCTCTGGAATTGCTAAACTCATTATACTGTATACTCCTGGAGTAAAAACAGATTTAGCCATTGTGATATATAACGTCTTTTTTAAATAAAACCAAGTTTCATAAACAAACAAAAAGATTGCTTTTTGAGAAACAGAAGTGCAACTTTAAAATGTAAAAAAAAAAGGAAAAAACGGTAAACTCTATTGGCTGTAATGCCATTGCACACATTACCTGAATACTGTATGTTACCAACATTAAAAATTAAGAATAAGTAGGGGCATCTACTAAGCTGCTGAAAGAAAACAAAAATAAGAAAAAGGCTTTTCTTATTTTTTTTTTTTCTTCCAGCCGCTTAGTAGATGCCACCTAGTTATTCATAGTCTTTTGACTAAATTGCCGTTTTAGTCGTATTTTAGTCATCTTAATTGTTTTAGTTTTAGTCGTATGTTAGTCGACTAAAATAGTGTTAATTTTGTCACCGAAATTAACACTGCTTTGAAGTGACACCCCTTGTCGTAATCAGAGGGATTTAACCACTTGCCGACTGCCTCATGACGATATTCGTCGGCAGAATGGCACGGCCAGGCAAAGTAACGTATGGGTACGTTACTTGCCTCCCGCAGGCGGGGGTCCGATCGGAGGCGGTCGGCATCGTTCCCTGAGCGATCCATGGTGAGGGGCAGGCCATCCATTCGTGGCCACCCCCTCGCGATCGCTCCCAGCCAATGACAAACTTTCCTCTGCCTCTGAAATGTAAACAGCGGCAGAGGAAGTGATGTCATCTCTCTGTCTTTTTCGTTCCAGGGCCGAGGAGAGAAGACATCAAGTAAGTGCACCAACACTACACGTACAGTAGAACACTCTAGGCACACTTTTCACCCCCATCACCCCCCGATCACCCCCCTGCACCCCCTGTCACAGTTACACCAATAGCAGTTTTTTTTTTCTGATTATTGATTTGGTGTCAGTTTGTGATAGTTATAAGTGGTAGGGAAGTTAGTATTAGCCCCCTTTAGGTCTAGGATACCCCCCTAACCCCCCTAATAAAGGTTAACCTCTTGATCACCCCCTCTCGCCAGTGTCACTAAGCGAACGTTTTTCTGATCGCTGTATTAGTGTCACAGGTGACGCTAGTTAGGGAGGTAAGTATTTAGGTTCACCATCAGTGTTTTATAGCGGCAGGGACCCCCATATACTACCTAATAAAGGTTTTAACCCCCTGATTGCCCCCTAGTTAACCCTTTAACCAGTGATCACCGTATAACTGTTAAGGGTGACGCTGGTTAGTTAGTTTATTTTTTATAGTTTCAGGGCACCCACCGTTTATTACCTAATAAAGGTTTAACCCCCTGATCGCCTGACGGGTGATATATGTTAAGTTTTAGGGTCAGATAGGGTCTGCATCGCCACAGGCAGCGTCAGGTTAGTGCCAGTACCACTAACACCCACGCACGCAGCAAACACCTCCCTTAGTGGTATAGTATCTGAACAGATACCTGATCAGATCTATACTAGCATCCCCAGCAGTTTAGGGTTCCCAAAAACGCAGTGTTAGCGGGATCAGCCCAGATACCTGCTAGCACCTGCGTTTTGCCCCTCCGCCCGGCCCAGCCCACCCAAGTGCAGTATCAATCGATCACTGTCACTTACAAAACACTAAACACACATAACTGCAGCGTTCGCAGATTCAGGCCTGATCCCTGCGATTGCTAACAGTTTTTTGGTAGCGTTTTGATACAGTCGCTAACAGTCAGGAGCTTTATTTGCCTGTGAGTCTCACTAGTGTACCACTAAATTTAGAGCCCAAAGTGGCAAATCGAAGGTACACTAGTGAAGAGGCCTACACATTTCTGAGCATGACAGACAGTGAAGAGGAAGTCACTCATCTGTCAGATTCAGGCTCAGAATACGATTCTGTAGAGGACAGTGGCTCCATGACAGATAGCTCTGACGACGGAGTTGTGGTCCCTGCCAAGGTCAGGCGTACCAGACCCCGATCTTCTTCTGCTGTTGTTGAGGTATAGAAAGGGAAGGGAAGCTGCGCTAATAAATGGAAAGTCCATGCAATTGCTCGTGGATAAATCAGTGACAATTCAGTTGTTCAATCTATTGAATCAAACACCAGGGTGAACCAAATCAAATCAAACATGGCGCCACCTTAAGAAAAACCTGCTTACCAGCTGGCAAGCAAAGACGGGCAGATGGCTTAAACCCAGCCAGGGCCTTTGCTTGTAAAGAAAATCAGCTGATGGGCTTATCCTTGTATAAGTTTCACCTATGTGGTAAATTGTCGTCTTAATTATACAACCCTGCAATGCTCTGTACAATGCTCTGTACTGTTGTTGAGGTGCAAGAATCGGAGGTACCTCGTATGGAGCAGAGCAGTACTAGCGCCGCTATTCCTTCTGGTGAACTGGCAAGCACCAGCAGCCTAGTATACCCTGGTTGTACATCCAGCCCTCTTAGTGGTGACAGCGCACAGCTGGAGGGCTCCGTTCTAACGTAAGTAATTCATAATGTGCTAGTATGCGATGGCAAGTCCATTCGAAAGTCCGTTGGTATGAACGTGCTCATGTACGATGGGACTAGAATAAGGAAGTTCATAGCCAGTAGCCAATAGCTGCCCTTGCGTCCTTTTTTGTCCGCCGGACTAGCATACAGACGAACAGATTTTTCGACCGGACTCGAGTCCATCAGAACGATTTGAAACATGTTCCAAATCTAAAGTCCGTCTGATTCTCGACAGAAAAAGGCCGCTGAAGGTCCGATGAAGCCCACACACGGTCGGATTGTCCGACGGATTTGTTCTGTCGCACCAGTCCGCGTGTACACGGCATTACAATTTTTTTTGTTTTTTTTTAAACTGCCACAATTTACTACCGCTTTAACTATCGATCAAGATCCACTTCCCTGCGTGGGACATATTGATTGTATGGGTTGTCAATTATAGATAATTTATTCTTATCTGAAGAGATCAATAGGCAAATAAATCAATCATTTATAGAAGCATGTATGGTCACCATTGGATATACTTCTTGTACTTCTTAACCACTTGCCGACCGCCTCACGACGATATACGTCGGCAGAATGGCACGGGCAGGCAGAATCACGTAGTTGTACGTGATCTGCCTCCCGCGGGCGGGGGGTTCGATCGGAAACCCCCGGTGCAGGAGGCGGTCGGCATTTCTCCCCCGGCGATCGGAGGTGAGGGGGAGGCATCCATTCGTGGCCCCCCCCTCACGATCGCTCCCAGCCAATGAGATCATTCCTCTGCTGGTGTATAGTAAACAGCAGCAGAGGAACATATGTCATCTCTCCTCGGCTTGGTATTTTCCGTTCCGGCGCCGAGGAGAGACGACATCAATGTGAGTGTAAAACACAACATACACACAGTAGAACATGCCAGGCACACATTACACTCCCCCATCACCCCCCGATCTGCCCCCAATCACCCCCTAATCACCCCTCCCCCCCCCTGTCACACTGACACCAAGCAGTTTTTTTTCTGATTACTGCATTGGTGTCAGTTTGTGACAGTTAGTGTGGTAGGGCAGTTAGTTTTAGCCCCCTTTTGGTCTAGGGTACCCTCCTAACCCCCCTAATAAAGTTTTAACCCCTTGATCACCCCCCGTCACCAGTGTCACTAAGCCATCATTTTTCTGATCACTGTATTAGTGTCACTGGTGACGCTAGCTAGGGAGGTAAATATATAGTTTTGCCGTCAGCGTTTTATAGCGTCAGGGACCCCCATATACTACCTAATAAAGGTTTTAACCCCTTGATTGCCCCCTAGTTAACCCTTTCACCAGTGATCACCGTATAACTGTTACGGGTGACGCTGGTTAGTTAGTTTATTTTTTATAGTGTCAGGGCACCCGCCGTTTATTACCGAATAAAGGTTTAGCCCCCTGATCGCCCGGCGGTGATATGCGTCGCCCCACGCACGCAGCATACGCCTCCCTTAGTGGTATAGTATCTGAACGGATCAATATCTGATCCGATCAGATCTATACTAGCGTCCCCAGCAGTTTAGGGTTCCCAAAAACGCAGTGTTAGCGGGATCAGCCCAGATACCTGCTAGCACCTGCGTTTTGCCCCTCCGCCCGACCCAGCCCAGCCCACCCAAATGCAGTATCGATCGATCACTGTCACTTACAAAACACTAAACGCATAACTGCAGCGTTCGCAGAGTCAGGCCTGATCACTGCGATTGCTAACAGTTTTTTTGGTAGCATTTTGGTGAACTGGCAAGCACCAGCCCCAAGCAGCATCAGGTTAGCGCCAGTACCGCTAACACCCGCGCACGCACCGTACACATCCCTTAGTGGTATAGTATCTGAACGGATCAATATCTGATCCGATCAGATCTATACTAGCGTTCTCAGCAGTTTAGGGTTCCCAAAAACGCAGTGTTAGCGGGATCAGCCCAGATACCTGCTAGCACCCGCGTTTTGCCCCTCCGCCCGGCCCAGCCCACCCAAGTGCAGTATCGATCGATCACTGTCACTTACAAAACACTAAACACATAACTGCAGCGTTCGCAGAGTCAGGCCTGATCCCTGCGATCGCTAACAGTTTTTTTGGTAGCGTTTTGGTGAGCTGGCAAGCACCAGCGGCCTAGTACACCCCTGTCATAGTCAAACCAGCACTGCAGTAACACTTGGTGACGTGGCGAGTCCCATAAGTGCAGTTCAAGCTGGTGAGGTGGCAAGCACAAGTAGTGTCCCGCTGCCACCAAGAAGACAAACAGGCCCGTCGTGCCCATAGTGCCCTTCCTGTTGCATTCGCCAATCCTAATTGGGAACCCACCGCTTCTGCAGCACCCGTACTTCCCCCATTCACATCCCCAACCAAATGCAGTCGGCTGCATGAGAGGCATTTTTATGTCCTCCCGAGTACCCCTACCCAACGAACCCCCCCAAAAAAGATGTCGTGTCTGCAGCAAGTGCGGATATAGGCGTGACGCCCGCTATTATTGTCCCTCCTGTCCTGACAATCCTGGTCTTTGCATTGGTAAATGTTTTGAACGCTACCATTCACTAGTTGAGTATTAGCGTAGGGTACAGCATTGCACAGACTAGGCACACTTGAACACGGTCTCCCAAGATGCCATCGCATTTTGAGAGACCCGAACCTGGAACCGGTTACAGTTATAAAAGTCACAGTTACAAAAAAAAGTGTAAAAAAAAAAAGCACAAAAAAATATATAAAATAAAAAAAAATAGTTGTTCTCTCTCTCTCTATTCTCTCTCTATTGTTCTGCTCTTTTTTACTGTATTCTATTCTGCAATGTTTTATTGTTATTATGTTTTATCATGTTTGCTTTTCAATTATGCAATTTTTTATACTTTACCGTTTACTGTGTTTTATTGTTAACCATTTTTTTGTCTTCAGGTATGCCATTCACGACTTTGAGTGGTTATACCAGAATGATGCCTGCAGGTTTAGGTATCATCTTGGTATCATTCTTTTCAGCCAGCGGTCGGCTTTCATGTAAAAGCAATCCTAGTGGCTAATTAGCCTCTAGACTGCTTTTACAAGCAAAGTGAATGCCCCCCCACCGTCTTTCGTGTTTTTCTCTGGCTCTCCTGTCTCAACAGGGAACCTGAGAATACAGCCAGTGATTCAGCCAGCTGACCATAGAGCTGATCAGAGACCAGAGTGGCTCCAAACATCTCTATGGCCTAAGAAGCCGGAACCTAGGAGCATTTCATGACTTAGATTTCGCTGGATGTAAACAGCGCCATTGGGAAATTGGGAAAGCATTTTATCACACCGATCTTGGTGTGGTCAGATGCTTTGAGGGCAGAGGAGAGATCTAGGGTCTAATAGACCCAAATTTTTTCAAAAAAGAGTACCTGTCACTACCTATTGCTATCATAGGGGATATTTACATTCCCTGAGATAACAATAAAAATGATTAAAAAAAATGAAAGGAACAGTTTAAAAATAAGATAAAAAAGCAAAAAAATAATAAAGAAAAAGAAAAAAAAACAAAAAACACCCCTGTCCTCTCCTGCTCTCGCGCAAAGGCGAACGCAAGCGTCGGTCTGGTGTCAAATGTAAACAGTAATTGCACCATGCATGTGAGGTATCACCACGAAGGTCAGATCGAGGGCAGTAATTTTAGCAGTAGACCTCCTCTGTAAATCTAAAGTGGTAACCTGTAAAGGCTTTTAAAATGTATTTAGTTTGTCGCCACTGCACGTTTGTGCGCAATTTTAAGCATGTCATGTTAGGTATCCATAAACTCGGCTTAAGATCATCTTTTTATTCCATCAAACATTTGGGCAATATAGTGTGTTTTAGTGCATTAAAATTTAAAAAAGTGTATTTTTTCCCCAAAAAATGCGTTTGAAAAATCGCTGCGCAAATACTGTGTGAAAAAAAAATGAAACACCCACCATTTCAATCTGTAGGGCATTTGCTTTAAAAAAATATAAAATGTTTGGGGGTTCAAAGTAATTTTCTCATGTAAACAAAAAGTGTCAGAAAGGGCTTTGTCTTCAAGTGGTTAGAAGAGTGGGTGATGTGTGACATAAGCTTCTAAATGTTGTGCATAAAATGCCAGGACAGTTCAAAACCCCCCCAAATGACCCAATTTTGGAAAGTAGACACCCCAAGCTATTTGCTGAGAGGCATGTCGAGTCTATGGAATATTTTATATTGTGACACAAGTTTCGGAAAAAAGACATTTTTTTTTTTTTTTGCACAAAGTTGTCACTAAATGATATATTGCTCAAACATGCCATGGGAATATGTGAAATTACACCCCAAAATACATTCTGTTGCTTCTCCTAAGTACGGGGATACCACATGTGTGAGACTTTTTGGGAGCCTAACCGCGACCCCGAAAACCAAGCACCGCCTTCAGGCTTTCTAAGGGCGTAAATTTTTGATTTCACTCTTCACTGCCTATCACAGTTTCGGAGGCCATGGAATGCCCAGGTGGCACAAACCCCCCCAAAGACCCTATTTTGGAAAGTAGAAACCCCAAGCTATTTGCTGAGAGGTATAGTGAGTATTTTGCAGACCTCACTTTTTGTCACAAAGTTTTAAAAATTGAAAAAAGAAAAAAATGTTTTTTTTTTCTTGTCTTTCTTCATTTTCAAAAACAAATGAGAGCTGCAAAATACTCACCATGCCTCTCAGCAAATAGCTTGGGGTGTCTACTTTCCAAAATGGGGTCATTTGGGGGGGGTTTGTGCCACCTGGGCATTCCATGGCCTCCGAAACTGTGATAGACAGTGAAGAGTGAAATCAAAAATTTACACCCTTAGAAATCCTGAAGGCGGTGATTGGTTTTTGGCGCCCCGTACGCGGCTAGGCTCCCAAAAAGTCCCACACATGTGGTATCCCCATACTCAGGAGAAGCAGCTAAATGTATTTTGGGGGGCAATTCCACATATGCCCATGGCTTGGGTGAGCAATATATCATTTAGTGACAACTTTGTGCAAAAAAAAAAATTGTCACTTTCCCGCAACTTGTGTCAAAATATAAAATATTCCATGGACTCAACATGCCTCTCAGCAAATAGCTTGGGGTGTCTACTTTCCAAAATGGGGTAATTTGGGGGGGGGTTTGTGCCATCTGGGCATTTTATCACCTTAAAAACTGTGATAGGTAGTAAGGAGTGAAATCAAAAATTTACGCCCTTAGAAATCCTAAAGGCAGTGATTGGTTTTCGGGGCCCCGTACGCGGCTAGGCTCCCAAAAAGTCTCACACATGTGGTGTCCCCATACTCAGGAGAAGCAGATGAATGTATTTTAGGGTGCAATTACACATATGCCCATGGCCTGTATGAGCAATATATCAATTAGTGACAACTTGTTGTTAATTTTTTTTTTTGTCATTATTCAATCACTTGGGACAAAAAAAATTAATATTCAATAGGCTCAACATGCCTCTCAGCAATTTCCTTGGGGTGTCTACTTTCCAAAATGGGGTCATTTGGGGGGTTTTGTGCTGCCCTGCCATTTTAGCACCTCAAGAAATGAGACAGGTAGTCATAAACTAAAAGCTGTGTAAATTCCAGAAAATGTACCCTAGTTTGTAGACGCTATAACTTTTGCGCAAACCAATAAATATACGCTTATTGACATTTTTTTTACCAAATATATGTGGGCAAATACATTTTGGCCTAAATATATGACTAAAATTGAGTTTATTGGTTTTTATTTTAAAAAAAAAATAGAAAATATCATTTTTTTTTTTTAATTTTCGGTCTTTTTCCGTTTATAGTGCAAAAAATAAAAACTGCAGAGGTGATCAAATACCATCAAAAGAAAGCTCTATTTGTGGGAAGAAAAGGGCGCAAATTTCGTTTGGGTACAGCATTGCATGACCGTGCAATTATCAGTTAAAGCGACGCAGTGCCAAATTGTAAAAAGTGCTCTGGTCAGGAAGCGGGTAAATCTTTCCGGGGCTGAAGTGGTTAAATAAAGTGATAATTAAACATACTACAATGTGTGACTTTTTCAACCACTGGGGACCCCTATTTAGGCTTAATTACTGATGGAATAGCATTTGCGTTAACCCTGCAATGTAGCTGTTCACTCCCTTAAGGTTGGGTTCACACTAGTGTATATTGGATGGGGGTTTCCCCGCATTCAATTCGCACAGCAGGAGATTGTGACCAGCTCTCTATGGAGCCAGTTCACATATCTCCGCAGTGGCTACGGTGCAATTTGCATAGGAGCCCTGTACGTCTTTTCGTTCATTTCAGGTCCAAATTCAGCCAAAAATATGAGCTGAAATCTGAACTGAAATGGTGAACGAGGATGTACTGGACTTCTGCTGTGAGCCGATGTGTGCTCATATGTGAACCCAGCCTTATTGAATAAAAGGTTAATTCACTTGTTATCTAGGATTGGGCAGACAGAGTGCAAACAAAAATGAACTTGTTCTCCCACGTGTTTGTATGGAACTAAACATTACATAAAATAAATATGCAAGAACAATATTTAAACAGCTAGAAAATGTGCTTGTGTTAATAAATGAACTATACAAATTAATATAATGCCTTTTTTTTCTTTTTTAGTCTGTACTTGGAGCTATATGTCTCATTAATTTAAAGGGAATGATGATGCAGTTTAGGGAAGTGCCTGTACTGTGGATGAAGGATAAATTTGATTGTGTAAGTGATATAAATCTTTATTAACTGTCATCCACATGACACATACAAAGACTGTCCACATAAGATTGGATCCCTCATCAGGTTCTCATAATATAAGTTATCTGACTGTTTTATCATAGAATTCCACATGAAACAACCCCCAAGGTTATGGACTTACTATAAAGAAAAAAGGAATAAACTTACAGATGCTTATACAGAACCTATCAGTAATTTTTACAAGCCGTAATAACAATATCCAGTGTCAATAAGCATAAAAAAAACAAGTGTTCAGTATGGAAAAAAAAATTGCTGGAAACATTTCAGGTATCACAGTATACGTCATTATTTACTTATGAGTTCAGCTGACTTTAAAAGAGAACTCTGAACAAGTAGTTGAAATACATAAGTAATATTTTCTAACGACCAGAAAATTAGTAAATTTGTTTATCCACTTTGTGAATTATGCTACAACGGCACACACTGATGAGCTCATGCTTTGTGCTCTCCACCTTCTAAGCATGTTCCCTGTGTTAGACTGACAGTACTGTATAATGCAAAAGAAGCAGAGCGACTGACACTGCAAATTTTCTGTCTCTCAATCTGCATGCAATTGTGCAGGGCATTAAAGTGGTTGTAAACCCACATGAAAAAGGAAAAAAAAGACCTGCAAGACAAAGGCATAATGAGCTAGTATGTATAGCATACTAGCTCATTATGTAATACTCACCTGAGATTGAAGCCCCCGCTGTGGTACAGGGGATATCTCCTAAACCTTGCAGGTTTAGTTATCTGGGGTAGCTACAGTTAAGCCTTATTATAGGCTTACCTGTAGCAAAAAGTGGATTGTTTACAACCACTTTAAAGGAAACCTAATGTACAGTGCCTTGAAAAAGTATTCATACCCCTTGAGATTTTCCACTTTTTGTCATGTTGCAACCAAAAATGTAAATGTATTTTATTGGGATTTTTTGTGCAGGACCAATACAAAGTAGCACATAATCGTGAAGTGGAAGCAAAATGATAAATGGTTTTCATATTTTTCTAAAATAAATATGTGAAAATGCCTAATCAGTGCCTAATCTAATGCCTTCAGAAGTCACCTAATTAGTAAATAAGGTCCACCTGCGTGTAATTTAACCTCATTATAAAGTCAACTGTTCTGTGAAGCCCCTCAGAGGTTTGTTAGAGAACCTTAGTGAACAAACAGCATCATGAAGGCCAAGGAACACACCAGACAGGTCAGAGATAAAGTTGTGGAGAAGTTTAAAGCAGGGTTAGTTTATTAAAAAAAACTGTTCAATCCATCATCTGAAAATGGAAAGAGTATGGCACATACCTACCAAGACATGGCTGTCCACCTAAACTGACAGGCCAGGCAAGGAGAGCATTAATCAGAGAAGCAGCCAAGAGGCCCATGGTAACTCTGGAGGAGATGCAAAGATCCACAGCTCAGGTGGGAGAATTGGTCCACAAATCTGGCATTTATGGAAGGGTGGCAAGAAGAAAGCCATTGTTAAAAGAAAGCCAAAAGAAGTCTTGTTTGCAGTTTGTGAGAAGCCATGTGGGGAACACAGCAAATGTAGAAGTAGGTGCTCTGGTCAGATAAGACCAAAATTGAACTTTTTGGCGTGAAAACAAACGCTATGTGTGGCAGAAAACTAACACTGCACATCACCCTGAACACACCATCCCTACTGTAAAAAATGGTGGTGGCAGCATCATGTTGTGGGGATGCTTTTCTTCAGCAGGGACAGGGAAGATGGTCAGAGTTGATGGAAAGATGGCTGGCGCCAAATACAGGGCAATCTTAGAAGAGTCTGAAAAGGGGGGGCGTGGTCTAGCGCGGCATGGGAACAGACCTGTTCACTGAAGCTCCCGCTGTTGATCCTTGGACCGACCCTTTCCTCGCTTCTCCCGGCGCCCAAAAACCATGGTGACTGGTACCCACAGCCTCTCTGTCACCCCAGGACACAGTTACAGCAGCAAATTGGGGCATGATGACCCGAGGGAACCGCGGAGAACACGCGGCCTCGGCCGCTACAGACTTCCAAGATGGCGCCTGGTCATCTCAGCCTCAGAGAACGCCACGAGGCCAGGAGAAGAAAACAGAGCAGGGGGGTAAGTTACAGAAACCCCCCAAGACTAAAGACCAATCCAGGGATATGCTTTATTATGCGCAGAAGTTAGCAGGCTCAGCAGTCTCCACACAGAACAGCACACAGCTCCCTGCAGTCTCCATGCAGCAGGCAGGCAGGGGGGACACAGACAGGCCAGAAGACACTGACATAATGGAGTCTGTTCCAGATCCTATGCCAGGCCTGTTTGATATGCAGGTGGAGGACACCCCCCAGCCCAAGCTGATTGAAATACTCAATGCAGTCCACAGATGTACTGCCTCAGTGGATGACCTTAAGGAAAAGGAGAGAACCACGGCAGTGGAGGGGAGAGTCAGTGATATAGAAGACCAGAAGCCCCACTTGAATAGAGATGTAAGGGGGGGCCACACAACATGCGCACCAGGCCTTTGAAAAGACCGACGATATCGAGAACCGCCTGCGACGCAACAACATTCGCATAGTGGGGCTTCCAGAGAAGGTTGAGGGCAGAGACCCCACGGTGTTCATTAAGGAATGGTTACAGGAAATATTCGGCAAAGAGGCCTTCTCCCCCCTGTATGCGGTGGAACGGGCGCATCGTGTACCACCAAGACCTCTTCCACCTGGTAACCCCCCCAGAGCGATGCTGGCCAGGCTCCTTAACTATCGGGACCATGAAGTGGTTCTAAGATTAGCTAGAGAAAAGGGGGTTGTGCAGTTTAAAGGTACCAAAATATCTTTCTATCCTGACTTCTCAGCTGAAGTGCAGCGCAGAAGATCTAAGTTTGCTGATGTCAAAAAAAGGCTACAACGATTACAACTCAAGTACGCAATGCTATTCCCCGCCAAGCTGAGAGTTACGGCCGGAGACCAGAATCACTTTTTTGAAAACGCACAAGATGCTGCAGGATGGCTTGACCAGAACGAACAAGACCTACTCTGCCGTAGACGCGAAAATGAGGAAGGTTGATCTCAATTAACCCACTTACTCCATGCATAAAAGGTGCCTACATTCCACTGTTGTTATTGCTCCTTATACAGAGGACGTTTCCTTAGCACCAAGTGACAGCGATTGAATACCAATTTTTATGAGCTCTGTACAATTGTTGTCTAACCAATCGGGTGAATTGCGATTGTGCTTCACTCCCACACTAAACAAGTTGCCACTGTTACTATGGCTTGAGTTTTTGTGCCCTGTTGGCACGGTTAGGGCCCACAGAGCCACACATTATTTGATGCCCTTCCGCTTGGCACTGCCAGCGAGATTTATTTTGCAAGATCTACTCTATCTTTGGATGTACCACATGGTTTGCTTTACCATGCAATTAAGGTTACATATCTTTTGTGAAAGTTTGATGCTTCTCCACTGCATGCACTGCCTCATTAGCCTGCCCCACGCTCCGCACAGTCGACTGGCCATTTTGCTTGCACATGGACTGCAGTTTGGAAGTCTCAGAGTGCAACACCTAGTGATACAGGACAGGGATATGCATATAAGAAATGATTTAAACTCTCACAATGTCTGATACACCCATAGTGTCCTGGAATGTTCGGGGAGTGAATGACCCATTAAAAAGATCTATGATTTCTGCTGGGTTGCGGAAGTTCCATCCGGCCATAGTTGGCTTGCAGGAAACCCACCTGAGGGGTGACACAGTTAATTCTTTACAATACGCCTGGGTGGGTAAAGCTTATCACTCCACTTACTCTGCTTTTTCGCGTGGAGTAAGTGTATTGATACATAAAGCCCTAGTGTACCAGGAACTGGACTCATTAATAGACATATCTGGAAGATTTGTGTTTTTGTACTGTAAATTGTATACAATCACATTGATATTAGCCTTTGTATATGTGCCCCCTCCATTCTCCAGAGAGGTTTTACAGCTGTTAATTTCTTGCTTAGCTGACAAACCGGATATACCGGTACTGATCATGGGTGACTTTAATTGCTACTTTGACCCTAAATTAGACAGACACCCCCCTGTGCAGCCTCCTGGGGGTGGACGGGGCACCACTCTGAGCCGCCTATTTGCAGAGGTAGGATGGATTGATATGTGGCGCAACCAAAATCCAGATAGCAAGCATGTCTCTTGTTTCTCTAAGACCCACGAGTCACTATCTCGTATTGATTTATGCATAGGCACACCAAACCTGGTTGGTAGCATATCTAAAGTAGAATATTTCCCACGGGGTGTTTCGGACCACTCCCCACTAGCTATATGGTTAACTACCCGACCCCCTAGTAACTTACCCAGAGCCCCGTGGAAGTTAAATGCTTTCTGGTTGAAGCTTTTCACTTCACAAGAAAGAATAGCCGCTCAGATCCAGGCTTTCTTTAAAACGCATCAACATTTAACTAATGTCCATTTGAAATGGGAGACCTTTAAAGCTTACTTAAGTGGGACTTTTATTCAGCAAATACAGCAGGTCAAGCACAACTCATCGGTCCTGTTAGAACAGGCGGGGGACTTGGTGCGACAACTAGAATTAACTTATGTCACCAGCCCTACCGACTCCGCTAGGGAGGCATGGATGTCGGCCCAGGATTCCCTGGACCGGCTGAGATCCTCCACTGCGGAGCGAAAGAGATTTTTCTCGAAGATGGCGTTCTATGAGGAGGGGGAAAAGACGGGCCGCCTACTTGCTAAAATCGCACGATCTCAGCAGCAGTCACCAGCCATTGGGGCTATTCATGCTGCCAATGGGGAAATAGTTAATTCTCTGGAAGAGTTACAGACGGCGGCCTGCTCTTTTCCCACTTGTAAGGCACCAGGAGAGGATGGCCTCCCCATGGAGGTATTTAGTCAATATGGTGAACAGATACTCCCTGAACTGCTAAAGGTTTTTAATGCTTGCCTGGATGCAGGTAGACTCCCTGAATCTATGGCAAGAGCTAATGTAATTCTACTACTCAAACAGGGGAAGGATCTGGTTGACCCCGGCTCCTACAGACCTATATCATTACTCCAGAGTGACATGAAGATCCTAGCTAAGGTCTTGGCGCTTCGGGTCAATGGGATCATCTCCTCCATTATACACCATGATCAGGCTGGCTTTATGCCGCAAAAGTCCACAGCCACAAATCTTAGGAGATTGTTCCTAAACATGCAAATGCAAGCAGATAACGGGGGTCAAAGGACACTGCTGTCTCTTGACGCCAATAAGGCCTTTGACAGCGTCAGCTGGAGATATCTAAGGGCAGTATTGGAAAAGTTTGGTTTTGGGGAACGTTTTATAGCGTGGGTTAAGTTACTGTCGCCCACTCCGGTGTTCCATGTGTTGCAGTCCAGTAGTGAGACCAAAGGAATTATATCTCAATGCTATCAGATGTTATTAGCAAGACACCTGCGAGCCTACCCGTGCAATGCAATGTCTGCTTGGGAAGGGGACATTGGCCAGATCACAGGTGAGCAGTGGGAGGAGGCCCTACAATCTGTATCCACGTGCTCCCTTAATGTTGCACAAAAGGTTTCCCAACTGTTTATAGCGTTAAGAGTGCACTACACCCCAAAAAAGTTGTTTAAAATGGACAGGGCGGCAGATCCTCTATGTTCCCGTTGTCGTCAGCATGAAGGGGACCTTATTCACCTCCTGTGGAGATGCCCGAAGCTCCACCGATACTGGAGTGAAGTGATGGGCACGCTCAATGGGGTATTTCAGACGAAGGTTCCCATAGACCCCATGTGTTGCATACTGGGGGTCCTGGAGGAGGAGATCCCTGAGGAACCAATCAGGGTCGTGTTCTCCAGAGCTTTATTCCAGGCCAGGAAACTTATACTCATGGGATGGAAGTCTGTGGGGCCACCTACTAGTCGCTACTGGGTGGAACACATGGGACAAACCCTCATATGGGAAAAATATATATACCAACACAGGGGATGCCCGAGCAGGTTTGAACGAATTTGGTCCAAATGGCAAGACACACCAGGATTAAGCCCAAGAGAGCTAGTGATGTCCAGGCTCCTACAATCTCTTTAAAGGGGACGAGGGGATGCAAGACAGTATATATAATATAAACTGTGCAGGCGGGGGGGTGGAGACGGGGAAACAGTGATTTATTTTGGCAGGAGAAGTGCAGCGGGTTGATAGCTACGTTGAAATAAATACTGTATACATGTACATGAACAGAATACGAAATAACAATGTATCTGTAATTGCAAACCGAGTGCTGATTATTGTTGGATAATATGTGAATGTTTAATAAAACCTTTTTTGATATAAAAAAGAGTCTGCAAAAGACTTGAGACTGGGGCGGAGGGTCACCTTCCAGCAGGACAACGACCCTAAACATACAGCCAGAGCTACAATGGAATGGTTTAGATCAAAGCATATTCATGTGTTAAGCCTCGTACACACGATCTGATTTTTCGGCAGGGAATTGTGTAATGACAGACTGTTTGTCTAAAATCCGACCGTTAGTACGCTTCATCAGACAATTGTTGTCCACCTTTCTGCCAACAAATGTTGGATGGCAGGCTAGTAAATTTTCAGCGGACAACGGTCTGTTGTCAGATTTTCATATCGTGTGTACACAAGTCCATCACGCAAAAGTCCAAAGTACAGACATGCATGCTCGGAATCAATGCTCACCAAACACGACATTAGCAGAAGTTGCCCAAAGGGTGGCGCACAAGAGCTGAAATTCCACGTAGTGCATCACTACGTTAGTGTTTGTTGGCCGACAATTGTGTACCGTTTGTATGCAAGACAAGTTCCCGGCACACGCCCTTCGGACAAAAGTCTGACGCTCTGTTGGCCAACAATCCGATCGAGTGTACGAGGCTTTAGAATGGCCCGTCAAAGTCCAGACCTAAATCCAATTGAGAATCTGTGGCAAGAAAAGAAGGGGAGGAAGAAGGGGACTTACAAATTTGCAGGTGTAGTAGAGGCCCCCAACTGGCAAATATCTTAGAACACCCAGCATCCATATACCACCATCTGTAAGGATTAATTTTATAATACTTGTGTGACCATCTCTCTCTGGTACCAATAAAGTCAGAAAAAAAAGAAAACGTTTTTTAGTAGATGGATCTATCCAAAATACATTAAAAAAATATTTGTACTTAAGTACGCTAAGTGTGTGTAAAACCCAAATACATTTTTCTGTATGTTTAGCATCATGTCTCACTGTACACAGTTTCCTAATAAAATTGTTATTTGTGAATCTGTACAGTTTCTTACATTGAGACCTGTCGCTTCTTGTGCTGCACGATATAGCTAAACTGCTGCCTGGCAATTAGCAGCAAAATTCTCAGTATGCAGTGGGAGCTACTCCTGTTGGCCATTGGGGTGCCTATTTGATAGACCTAATAGATTTATCTATCCTTTACTAGTCTTTCCTGTTCCAATGTATATGGTTTAAATTGTTGTTCTCAGTGTGCTGTAACATAAATATGTTCCAGTGTGATTACATTTCAGTGACAACCCTTCTTCCATATCTCACAGTCAGTATGGGTGGTGACTTTCACAGCAGCGGTCATTCTTGGCCTTGACCTTGGACTGGCAGTAGGAGTTGGATTTGAACTACTGACTGTAGTTTTTAGAACACAGTTGTAAGTACATCAAACTTTCCTTTGCCTTTCAACAGAAATATACTATAATAAATAATATTTTCTATCTACAGGGATGTTCAGAGAACTCTTCAGCAATGAGTGCTAAAATTACCATCCATATCTACTAGGCCTTATGTTTTAATCATAAAACTTACATGCAACACATTGCGCATTGCACCCCAATACACACTGCACCATACACCTCAATTACACACTGCACCATACACTCCAATTACACACTGCACCATGCACCCCAATATATATTGCACCCTATTTAAAGGGCAGTTAAAGGAGACAAGGATATGCCCCTAGTGCACTGCATTCACAAAGGTCGTAGTAAGGGCCCTGGGTAGCTGCCCAGTTTACACCCTAATAGGAATCCCAGGCTAACAAAGAGGTATTATGAGGAAGCGGAGGAAAAAGGCAGGCGCTCAAGCCCCACCCACTCCAACACACCACACATGTCTACTGTTTAACTTGACTAATGACAGCATATATAGTATAGGGTTACCAGATTTTCAGAATTTACTCTGGGAACATTCTACTGAGCATGCACACCTTTAAAGCACACCCATAGAACTATAGCCCCATTTTTTAAGCCTTAAATTCAACACCCCAATTTAACACGCCCTGAAACAATTATTCACGGCCTTCTGAAACAAGAGGCAGATATTCAAAGTATAAACAATATCAAGGACACCCATTTCCTGGTGACAGAATTTTCACAATGGGGGCTGTCCCCAGGAAACAGGGATAAATGGTAACCCTAAAAGAGTGAAATATACACAAAAATCCATGCAACAGTTACTATTTTCTAGCTGCTCAAACTTGAAAAAATAACTCAATAACAGTATGATAGTAGTATAATAAATGTGCTGTGTTTAATAACTTGATAGTGAAGTGATATGTGATCAAATTAAAAAAATTACAGTAACAATATAGTAATATTACAGTAATAATTCAAATTAAACATGACATAACATCACGTTGATGTATGTTATTTCATGTTTTATTTGATTTATTACTATAATGTTTTAAATTTGATCACATATCACTAAGTTATAAAGTGCAGCACATGTATTATACAAACCCTAAAATAGAGCATGTTTTATAAAATGCCAATGGCACAGGCAGTGAAAATGTGCAATAACTAAAATTATTTATATAAAACAACACTTTATTGCTGCTGTACCCTGCACATACAGCTGTATAGTCACATGGGCTAACTTGCGCTTACAGAAAAATTTCCATAATGCAGCTTACTATAGATGAACATTTAACAATTTAAAGTAAAAACATTTTGTATAAAGCAAAAAAAAGAATAAAATAAAAAGTGTACAAAATAATGTTAAACTACAGTTCCACAACAACAATCTGTTTCACTGATTTTTCAAGGTAATACAAATCTAAACGGACCAAAGAGCATGTCTTAGAAATGTGCACACCTAGAGGGCACTCATGGCTTATTGCTGAGAATCTACTCCAAAAAGGTGTATTAACATATAAATAATGCTTGTGAAAATTGATTTGCCCATTTTTGTCTTTCATACAGCTACTGTACGTGTTTTCATACATTATATATTTATATGATATATTATTTAGAGGTAATTTATAACACACACTTACATTTTTCTTTGCTTTTAAGCCCAAAATGTACACTCATGGCTAGAGTTGGCAAAAGCAACATTTATAGGAACAGAAAGGACTACTTGGATGTGAGTGTTACTATATATACAATACATGTTTTCATTCTGCCTCTACCTGTTTGTCTATGAACTGTCTATCTATTTAGCACGCAACAAGGGAGGTGAAATTAAATATCTACATTTGTTGGTAGATCTTTGAGCCAGAGGGGATGAAAATCTTCAGATGTCCATCGCCTATCTTTTTTGCTAACTCTGGATTCTTTAAAGATAAGCTCAACTCCGCTGTAAGTTTGCATTGGTTTGTCACAAATGGCAATATATACCGAATTTATATAAAATGTTTTTTTTGTTTGTTTTTTCTTTGAATTATTTCATGATATTCTTGGACTGCACAGGTTGGATTTAATCCAGTGAGAGTTCTGCACAAACGGAATAAGGCTTTGAGAAAAATTAGAAAGTTACTTAATAAAGGAATCCTGCAGTTTTCACCAGTAAGTCTGTCTGTCTACTGTCTATTCTGGCCTATGTTTGTTTAATCGAAAATAAGTGGCGATAACTCTAAAGCAACATTTCCAAATTACTTGGGTTTGCATGGACTGTGATTCAAAAATAACTCTGGAGCTAATACTAAGGGATGTATTTAAAAAGCATTGAATGTGACATGCAGTAAACATTTGCTGCAGGTGAATCTTCCTGGCGCATTCGATTTAGATTACAGTGATTGATGGCACATTCACCACTTTATAAATATGCCCTTAAGTGTCAAATAAAATTAACACATCTGGCAAATATGAAATTGTGTACAAATCCACTTGGCTGGATGTACCCATCATTTCCAAAGCATTATTGGTCATTTAAAGGTGATTTAAAGCAGACTTGAACTCAAAATTGAAAAGACCACTCATCCTTCCCTCCCTTACCCCTATCCCATTTGAGCAAGAGGCTACAGGACTGGTACCGCACCACATGATCTTGCACATGTGCAGCAGGGAACCAGCCATGATTCATCAGGAAGTCAAAGGTGACACCCAGATCCAAGTTGATGGCACCAGGGACCCTCAGCGGTGAGAAGAATGGGCTATGGGAAAACAGCGTTGGACTCATTGGGCTGGTAAGTACCATATTTTTAAAACCCAGCAGCTACAGGATTTGAAGCTGCTTTAATTTCTTAATCATATGCCATCCTAAAACATTTTTGACACGTACATAGTAAAATCAGCATTTTTTGCTAGAAAGTTACTTAGAACCCCCAAATATTATATATTTTCTGAAAACAAAAGAACCTGGAAGAATAAAATAGTGGCTGTTTCAATTTTTCATGTCACACGATATTTGCACAGCCATTTATGAAATGCAAAAATTCACGAAAACATACTTAAAAATGTTTTTTAGCGCACACAAACACAATATAATACCTATCTTTTTGGTAAAATATAAAAGCTGGTGTTGCATCAAGTAAATAGTTACTAAACATGTCAATATTTGAAACTGTGCATGCCTGTGAAATGGCAACAAATTACCATAGGTGATACTTTAAAACCCTTTAAAGAGTAACCTGTTTAGACTTAAACATAAGCTCTTGCACTAGAATTATTGTTCTCACTCTGACGTTTGTGGTGATACCTCACATAAGTGGTGCAATTACTTTTCAGATATGCATGTGAGCTAGGTGCATGTCTGCATTCGCATTAAGCAGAGGGAGATGGGAGTGCTGTCAGAAACCATGAATCAGACCGAGATAGAAGTGCAGTAAAAATCACACTAGTTTAATAATAATAGTAAAAGGTAAACAGAGCAAATGTAGTCAAAACATAGCCAGAGTTCGGTAACTGGAATGGATAGTCAGACAAGCCAGGATGTCAGGGAGCCAAGAATCAGCGTACTTCAGGACAAACCAGGAAATCAGGAAACCTGAGAATCAGCGTACTGGAACAGCAAGCAGGATCAGGAACCAGAAGGGACATCAGCCAAGAAGTGTTTCACAGGTACACAGGATAGATTCTCTGATATGGTGACCAGGCGAATGCAAAGAGGATCTGGACTGAACAGCTTAAGTAGCCAGCAGGACTGACGAGCAGGATATCATCATCAGGTGAGTCACTCTGCGAAGATTAGAGCTGGCAATTAACTGACAGCTGAGCGGCCTGCTCTGAGAAGGAAGGGCTGAGCCCAACCCTGACAAGTGCTTACATTTTTTTCATTTATTTTGTTTACTTTTTTGTTTACACTCTTTTATTTATTTCTTTTTTTTTAAATTTATTTTTGCACAAGGGGTGGCAGTGGTTATACAAGGATCAGCTGCAGCCATGATAAATAACCACTTGCTTCTTTGCTTCTTAAGGCCATATATAAGAATGGCAAGAGGTTCAAAAATAGGCAAAGTTCCTCTTTAATGCATTGTGAACATGTAAAAATCTGCCTGCATTATATTTCATGTTTCATGTGCATGTACAATACATTTGGCTTTGTGTCATTTTGAATTATCTCATTGCATTCCAGAAGGGTGTATTATGCACATCTTATGAGTACATGGATTCTTATGATGATCTGGACAATATGAAGGTGGAGGAACTGAACAATCCCATCAACACTGATGACCTTCCATTTACTATAGACTGGAAGTCTGAGCTTCCACACAACATTGAAGTGCCCAAGGTTGAACTCCATACTCTAATTCTTGACTTTGGAGCAGTTTCATTCATTGACGTGTCCGGCATGAAAAATCTTAAAACAGTAAGAAGCTTCAACATATCTATATGGCATGAACCAAGTTTTTTTATATTGTTTCTCTTCTATCCTACTCATAAGATAAAAACTTCCCAATACTATGGTATCAAGCAATTCATCAAAAGCAGTGCTCCTGTCAATATTTAATGTGACTAGCTAACAAATGTCTCTCAGCATAAGTGAACAAAAAGAAACAATAGGGGTAGCAAGTGGCAATGAGAAAGAGTCCAAAGTAGACACAGATGGTGATCTTAATATTTTCTGTAAAACGCGCACCTTTCACCAACTTCCTCAAGACAGGGTGTCACACTCCCCTCTGGGGTTTAAACTCACCAAACCATTGAAATATATCAGCCTCAACGGATATCCAGATGCTACCTCCGCATGGTGTCCTCAATCAGAGCCTCAAACGAAATCCACAGGTACCGTAAACATGAGAAGAAAAACTCCACATAGTCTAGTTACGTTTAAACTTTTATTGAGACTCCTGCGATCATCAAAACATATATTCACTAAAAAGTTTTAAAAACGTTATTTTTTTTGGGAGCAATGATTTTAATAATGCTTAAAGTAAAACAATAAAAGTGAAATATTCCTTTAAATTTCGTACCTGGAGGGTGTCTATAGTATGCCTGTAAAGTGGTGCATGTTTCCTGTGTTTACAAGAGTCCGAGAGCAAAATGACATTTCTAAAAGGAAAAAAAAGTCATTTAGCTGACTATAATGAATTATCGGGTCTCTGCAATACTCATAAAAGTCATTGAAAAAAAAACGGCTTGGGGTTCCCCCACAGTGCATTACCAGGCCCTATGGGTCTGGTATGAATATTAAGGGGAACTCCGAATCAAAATTAAAAAAAAAATGCATGGGGGTCCCCCCAAATTCCATACCAGGCCCTTCAGGTCTGGTATGGATATAGAGGGGAACCACGCGCCAACATAAAAAAAATGACGTGTGGGTCCACCTCAAAATCCATACCAGACCCTTATCCGAGCACGCAACCTGGCAGGCTGCAGGAAAAGAGGGGGGATGAGCGAGCGCCCCCCCTCCTGAACCGTACCAGGCCACATGCCCTCAACATTGGGAGGATGTCCCAATGTTGATGGGGACAAGGGCCTCATCCCCACAACCCTTGCCCGGTGGTTGTGGGGGTGTGCGGGTGGGGGCTTATCAGAATCTAGAAGCCCCCTCCCATGTGAAATGGTAATGGGGTACAAATGTACCCCTACTATTTCACAAAAAAAGTGTAAAAAATGTTAAAAAGGACAAGAGACGGTTTTTGACAACTTCTTTATTAATGTCTTTCCCCGGTTTTCTTCCATCTTCTTCTGGTCTTCATTCGTTTTTCTTCCTCCGTCTTGTTCTTCCCCCGCTTCTTCCTCTTCTTTCTCCAATCCTCTGCTTCTTCCTTCGGTCTTCTCTTCCACATCTTCCTCTGTAGTCTTCTTCCCCGCTTCGTTCTCCGGACGATCCGCATCCATGGGAGGTTCCTGCTGTGTGACCAGAAGAAGATGGAAGAAGAAGCGGGGAAAGAAGAAGACATTAATAAAGGGATTGTCAAAAACCGTCTCTTGTCTTTTTTAACATTTTTGACACTTTTTTTGTGAAGAGGTAGGGGTACATTTGTACCACATTACGATTTCACACAGAAGGGGCGGGATCTGGGGGTCCCCTTGTTAAAGGGGGCTTCCAGATTCTGATAAGCCCCCCGCCCGTATACCCCCACAACCACCAGGCAAGGGTTGTGGGGATGAGGCCCTTGTCCTCATCAACATGGGGACATCCTCCCCATGTTGAGGGCATGTGGCCTGGTACGGTACAGGGGGGCGCTCTCTCATCCCCCCTCTTTTCCTGTGACCTGCCAGGTTGCGTGCTCAGATAAGGGTCTGGTATGGATTTTGAGGGAGACCCCCACGTCATTTATTTTTAAATTTTGGCACGGGGTTCCCCTTAATATCCATACCAGACCTGAAGAGCCTGGTATGGATGTTTGGGGGACCCCCATGCATTTTTTTTTATTTTGGTTTGGAGTTCACCTTAATCCTTTCATGACTAAGCCTATTTTTTTTGGTGTTTACAAGTTAAAATCCATATTTTTTGCTAGAAAATTATTTACAGCCCCTAAACATTATATATATATTTTTTAGCAGAGGATCTAGAGAATAAAATGGTTATTGTTGCAATATTTTTTATCACACGGTATTTGTGCAGCGGTGTTTTGAATGCAACTTTTTGGGAAAAGGGACACTTTCATGAATTAAAAAAAAAACAAACAGTAAAGTTAGCCCAATTTTTTTGTATAATGTGAGAGATGATGTTACACTGAGTAAATATATACCAAACATGTCACGCTTTATAATTGCACGCACTCGTGGAATGGCGACAAACTACGGTACCCAAAAATCTCCATACCAGGTTAGAGTTACAGAGGAGGTCTAGTGCTAGAATTATTGCTCTCGCTCTGACGACCGCAGTGATACCTCACATATGTGATTTGAACACCGTTTACATATGCGGGCGCGACTTCCGTATGCGTTTTCTTTGCTGCGTGAGCTCGCGGGGACAGGGTCGCTTTAAAAAATGTTTTTCTTATTTATTTAATTTATTTTTTGCGTAATTTTTGCATTTATTGCGTAACCAAGCACGCCTCAACGTACGTTTCGATTCCCGTCTTCAGGAGTACGTATCGAAACGTACATCGAGGTGTGCTTGGTTACGCAATCTCTATCCCTCTATCCGGTGTCTGTGGTTGTCGGCAGCTGTTGGTGAAGCGCACACCAGCTACCACTCGCAGAGCGGTGTCCACAGATCTTACGAGCGGTTCAGCCTCAGTGCTGGGCGAGGGCACTCTTAAATGTAAGCAGCCATTCGGCTTTGTGTGTTTTTAATCGTTTTTAAATAAATGGGATTACACTATTCTGGTCCATTTTGTATCCTTCCTTATATTCTTTGACGTCCCACTGGGGGAGAGGAACGGGTCACCTACAAGACTTATCCATACCATGGCAGCAAGCCAAATCTTGCAAAGGCTATTATTGACCTTTTTTAATTAAAAAGGTCAACATCTTCTGGTAAGCGTGTCGTGTTCGACCCGAACAGACAGCCAATCCCTACTTGATACAGTAGTATTGGGAAGTTTTTATCTTATGAGAGGAATTGTTTTTCTGTTTAAGCGGCTGCTGATATAAACATGATATGTGAAATAAGTGTTGTAATATTTTACACTGTGCCTGTGCTTGAAACTTAAACACCATAGCGCTGCGATAAGGAAAAGTAGGTATCGGCGGTGCTAGAGTTTTTTCCTTTTTTTGAATATCTCTTCTATCCTCATTGCATTTTCTCTTGCTGCTGTTGCATTACCTGAATTATTGAAACCCAGATAGTGAAATTCATGCCCTCATAAATATTTACTCTCTTACAGAGGTAGCTTATATGAGGTATAAATTCATAAAGTCATAGTACTCGCAAAACACTGGTGCTCTTCAGTGGTTTTCTTGCCTTAAAACTTTGGGTTAAGTGAAAAAAACAAGCCTTGCCTTGGTTCTCGCTCACTTCAAGGATGAAATATTTGTTTTGTTTAGGGTAGAGGAATAAGCTGGAATTCCTCACATGCTCTGGCTTCTTTTATAAGTATTGCTGCTTTTTCCTTTGCTCCAAGGCAAGAAGAGTATCTAACCCACTTAACCCAGAGTTCAGCTTTATTTCATCTAGTAAGTTATAGGTTTTTGTCCATTTAGTGTAGATCTAGAAAAAAAAAGTAGGGAAGTCTTTTTCTGTGTCCCCAATACAGGGATTCACCCTCTCTATTTGCCCTAGTTGGAAATGCCAACATTCTGAGTTTCCCTGGAACAACAATGAATAGGAAATATTTAAAATGGGAAACTTGCTGTAGCGACAACTGTCAAAGAAAGGATTACCCCTTAAAGTTTAAGTAAAATAAGAAATATGTTATACTTACCCGCTCTAGGCAATGGTCTAGAAAAAACTAGTACAGTAGTCTATTGCTGTGTCGTGGATACACATGTGCTGCAAACCGCAGCACATCAGTCTGACACCAGACTTAAGCTTTAAGGAAATAAGATTTGGTGCATTTTTTTCTGTCTAGTTTTAGCTGCATATTTGTTATATCTTGTTTTATGTCTGATCATACATTTCATAGGAGTCTCTAAAAACAGGTAAGTATTGTCAATCATACTTTCTTTATTTGCATTAACATCCAAGTTTTCAAGACAAGCTTTCGAGGGGGGGGCCCTTCTTCAAGATCCAAGCAGTAATAATAATTTGTGTATAACGGACAGTACTTGTTTTTGTAACAAGTGCACTAATACAGCTATAAGCAGATTCGAGCAGAAATACTGTATATTTTGCCATGATATGGACTTTAATGGCACCCACATTACACAGTAATTTTAATAAAATAAATAATCTTTATTTACTCTCAACAGTAAAAAAAACACCACTGCGTATACAGATCTTGAAAACATGCAGCCTTTAAGGTCAGTAAGATAAATATACCCCAATTGGACCACAAAAAAGGAACTCTATATCATGCAATAAGTTCTATGGTAAGTAAATGATGGTAAGTAGGTCCTTATCCAATGGTCAACATGTTTCGCTCACTGCGTAGCTTCTACAGGCTTATAATTAATGGGGTATCATTTTCTAATAAATGAATAGACATATATTACTAATTATATACATATATCACATTCCACTTACAGAATACAAGAATGATATCGACCCCTTCAACCTTGGCAAACAGATACTAGAAGTGTGAAAAAACATCGTCATGCTCTTGAGTGCCTGTGGCTAAAGACTAAGTCTCAGAAAGATTTCAACCAATATAAATCTGCCCTCCAAAAATACAATTCCTGCCTCCTCACTGCCAAGCAGACCTATTTTATCACTCTCATTAGCAACTTATCTTCCCGTCCCCGTCAACTCTTCTCTACCTTCAACTCTCTACTTTGCCATTTATACAATTCGCGAGGAGATCTCTACTGTTCATATACACTCCACACTTTACACTTCATGCCCACAGGTACAATCATTACTTCCCTCTTTCAACCCCACCACTATAGACGAGATTACTAAACTACTTGCTAATGTCCAGCTTACCACCTGCCCTCTGGATCCTGTTCCCTCGCAAATGCTACGTTCACCCTCTGGCTCTATTCTACACTCTCTAACCCACATCTTCAATCTCTCCCTCTCTTCTGGCATCTTCCCCAACTCCCTAAAACATGCACTTGTCAGCTCCATACTTAAAAAGCCAGAAAAAATAGGGTATGGCTGGAAAAACCTCAAGGGAACACGGCACCTCATCCCAATAAGTAGAAAAATGGAAGGTAGAGGTAAAGGGGGATTATAACGGTGCCAATAGGTAGAGATTAACACTGAGCATTAAAATTGACATTATACTTTATTTACATATATCAACAAATAACAAGAAGTTCACACGCATAAAAAATATAAGCGATGCGGTACATGAAAATACAATTTAGGAAAAAGGGGAAATAAGACTAAATAGGCCTTAGGTGTTGAAAGGCCAATAATACAGGTAATCAATTCCTACATGTTTCGCCAAAGCATTGGCTTCCTCAGGGAAATGATGTAAGCCTGTGCCAAATTTGGAAAGTTCTAGGTAGAGAAACAAAAAAAATCCATAAGATAAATAGTACAAATTATACATTATATACATATTGGGTAAATTTAATGCTAATGAATGCATGACATAGTAATGTACCCCAAATGGGAAACCCAATCCGCCAATCCAAGTACACACCTCCCAGCTCCCAAGGGGGGCCAAAGCAGGAGAAGACACCACAAATAGTGGTCACGGAAACTGTACCGCATTTATGGCTGTAGGGGGTAGACAAAGACCTAGCAATCAGAAGTATGGATATTAGTACAGTGTTTAATCACAGGACAATGTTGGGATAGACATCAGCCCAGAAGGGGGGGGGGAGGGGGCGGGCTAACATAGCATCAATAACTTACATTCATAGGATAAAATCAGTATGACCACAGAGGTGCCTGATAGAATTGTATGACAAAAAGAGTACATTGAAAAATCGACGGAAACGTTCCAATATATATTGCTATAAAGAGAGGGAAGGGAGAGAGGACAGGGGATAATTAGATGCAGGGCATAAATTGCTGAATATCAATGGAAATGAGCATGATTAAAGCATGTATAACCAGAGTGGAAACATTGGGTTTACCTAGATGATTTAAGGAAAGACAAAAAGACTTTAAGACCGCCAAATACCCCCAGGGGGGTGTGGGAATCACCAAAGATTGAATGAGAGTGGTGACACTCGGCAGCAGGGTTGAAAAGCCTGTGTTCAACAAAAGTGTGAGGTCAAGGATAAGCGTCATGTCAGAGCAATGAATGGCTGGTGGAAAGGGAGACCAAGCAAAAAGTGTGAACGAACATACCTGGAGCATGAACTGAAACAATAACAGACGCCTCTGATGTCCAGTAGGGTAGTGTGTGGACGGGCTGGCTTATATATGCCCCCCACACCTGATCGACAGAACCAATCAGTGAGGGGACAAAAGAGGCTCTCACGCATGTGCCCGTAAAGGCACCCATGAAGCCTACAAGGCCCATAGTGCAATGCGGGAAAAACACAGAGTCACGTGACGGAGTGTCACCGAGGCTCGAGAGAGTTCGATGGAAAGGCTGTCAATCAACACATAGGTCGAAAAGACAGCGAACCAGAACCCGGGCAGCAGATGGTAGAGGGCGGGTGACAGGTGGAAAATGCACAGCCGGGACAAGAGCAGGGGGCGGGCTAGCACTGAGTGATGTGCTGCCCTTGGGTGTCCATACAGACAACAGCAGCGCAGGATAGGCGACCCAGATTGGGGGATCCGTATCCCACCCGGCAACCCAGGGGGAGAGGGGGACACGACAGGGAAACACGGGAGGGCCCCATGAGGGGAAGGAATAGCGGTGGTGCATGGTAGCACACAGAAATCCCCCCAACCCACACCCACTTCCCCCAACCCACTTAAAAAGCCCTCACTGGACCCATTCAATCTTAACAACCTACACCCCATCTCCTTGCTGCCCTTTTCTATCCAAACTCCTTGAACATCTGGTCTACAACCGACTGAGTGGCCACCTTGCTAATAATAGCTATCTTGATCCCCTTTAGTCTGGATTTCGTCCTCAACACTCCACAGAAACTGCTCTCCTAAAACTAACAAACAATCTACTAACGGTCAAAACCAATGAACACTATTCTGTACTCCTACTCCTGGACCTCTCTACTGCCTTTGATACGGTTGACCACCTCCTCCTCCTCAAAAAACTCCACGCCTTTGGTCTCCGTGACTGTACTCTTCACTGGTTCTCTTCCTACTTATCCAACTGCACCTTTAGTTTTCTTACAACTCTACTTCCTCCTCTTCTCTTCCTTTCTCTGTTGGGGTCCCCCCAGGTTCTGTTCTTGGACCTCACCTATTTTCAATCTACACCTCCTCCCTGGGTCAGCTGATAGCCTCCCATGGCTTCCAATACCACCTCTACCCTGATGACACCCAAATCTATTTCTCTACCCCTCAGCTCACTCCCTCCATCTACTCACGTGTGACTAATTAACTAACAGACATATCAGTCTGGATGTCACACCACTTCCTCTAACTCAATCTATCCAAAATCAAAATTATAATTCTTCCTCCCCCATGTGCCCCTTCCCCTGATCTCTCTGTCAAAATTGATGGCACAACTATAAGCCCATCCCCACATGCCAAGGTTCTAGGTGTAGTCGTGGACTCTGAACTCTCCTTTAAGCCCCAAGTCAATTCACTGTAACAAATACTTACAAAGCCATCCACAATTTAGGCCTCAGCTACATCACTAGCCTAGTCTCTAAATACCAACCTATTCCTTCTGTTCGTTCCTCTCAAGACCTCCTGCTCTCTAGCTTCCTCTTCACTTCCTCCCATGCTTGCCTCCAGGACTTTTCCAGAGCCTCTCCAATCCTATGTCTGATTATTTTCTACTCTATTAGCTTTTAGACAATCCCTGAAAACCCTTTCTCTGTCAGCTCATCCCCCACAGTTATTACCTTTTGTTCCACTTGACCCTTCCTTCTAGATTGTAAGCTCTAACTAGCAGGGCCCTCTGATCTCTCTGTATTGATTTGTATTGTAAGTGTACTGTCTGCCCCCATGTTGTAAAGCTCTGCGCCAGGGGCGTAACTAGAAATCACAGGGCCCCATAGCAAAATGTTGTATGGGTCCCCCCTGAAAACAGCCCCCCCCCCACAAAAAATGAACTAATGCCATTGAACAACAGATTACCACACGCATGTGGCACAGTACTCAGACAACAGCTTATATTAATTTCGAACAACAAAACAAAAACACTGCCAATAAAATCTACAGGTTACATTCAGTACAATTTAGTGTAAGTAAAGTCAAAAAAGTTTTTTTCCAAGTTTTGCATAGATTAGGGAAGGCTAAGGACTTCAGTTAGGTTTGTACGTCAATCCAGGCTCCATTCAAATAATTTCCCCGCGCTTCCTGTCTGTAAAAATTTTTTCAGCAGGGCAGAAAGAGATGTTAAATCTCTTTAAAGAAGCCTCAGAATTCTGCACCCTTGAACCTGGCATTGCTCCCCCTCTCTTTGTGCCGAAATTATCCTAATGAAAAAATATAGCAAACATTTTCTTCACAAAAATAGCAAAACAGATGACAGTATCCCCCTCCCTTCCTACCTCCTGTCCAGACTCCAGAGCCTCCTCATGTGCTGAAAATGATGTCCCTTCATAGGCGCGCTCGAGCGTTCTGCCTCGCCTACTCTGCTCCTGCCCACTCTGCTCTCTGCTCCTGCTGTATGCGGCTGCGTGTGTCCTGACACGGCTGAACCGGGAGGCTTAACAGTAAACTTACATTCCTCATCCTCACCGAGCCGGGCCAGAGGCGGCTCCAGGCTTTGTGAGGCCTTAGGCAAAACCTAGACATGAGGCCCTACTCACGCCCATAATGGGAAAAATAATTCAAGCGATAAAAAAGAATAACTGTATAAATTACATATATTAAGAGCTTTAAAGTGCTGGGGTCAGTGCTCTCTATCTTAGTGCTGGGGTCAGTGCTCTCTATCTCAGTGCTCTCTATCTCAGTGCTGGTGTCAGTGCTCTCTATCTCAGTACTGGTGTCAGTGTTCCCTTATCTCAGTGCAGGGGTCAGTGCTCTCTATCTCAGTGCTGGTGTCAGTGTCCTCTATCTCGGTGCTGGTGTCAGTGTCCTCTATCTTGGTGCTGGTGTCGGTGCTTTTTATCTCAGTGCTGGTGTCAGTGTTCTCTATCTTGGTGCTGGTGTCAGTAAGGGAGGTAGCAATGGATAAGCCAATCAGCAGGCAGTGCCAGCGCAGGATGCGGAGCATCTGACCCACCATGGCAGAGGATCAGCCCTGGACTGGGACCTCCCAACCCCCCCAGTGGAGCCCTGCATAGGCAGGGGTAAGGGCAGGGTGGAGGGAGGGGTCAGGGGCTGCCAATCACAGGTGGACACACTGGGACACTTGCACAGGACTGAGCTGTCCTTACTGTTAGTGACACATGATCAGGAGGAATGGAGTGGGGGGGATGGGGGCAGGGGTGGATATAAAGACCAGTCTCTGGCTGTGGCTGAGGGATGCTGCAGGAACATGGATGGGGGGGTGGTGGCACTCTCTCATAAAAGACAAAAAAAAATGTTGGTGGTCGCTGGCTGCAGAAAAGGTTGTGGCATGGTGGTAACTTTGCCTCTCCCTGCAGCTGGAGCCCCTGATTCCCCCCACTGATTGACAGCCCCAGAGAGGGGCAGCCCAGATGCCTCTTCTCTCCTACCTTCCCTTCCATCGGATCGGCTCCATACAGTGCTCGTGAGGCCTCCCCCGTAGTACCTTCCTCTTCCTCTCCTCGTCAGCCAGATGCCGCCTCCAGGGTGTGCGGGGACCGCTCCACTGAGCACTCCAGTGATGGGGGGATGACGCCTGGGGAGGGAGGCACGATCTGTGTCTCCGGAGCAGAAGGAATTGTGCTCAAGCTGCTGGAATCTCCTCCCCTTCTCCTCCCTAAGACAACACAGTGCTGGCCCCGCCTCCTCCCCAAGACAGCCATGCTCCGACCCCTCTCTCTGCTGCTTGGCTGTGGAGCTCACAGGCAACCCGCTGCTGGCCGGAGCTTAACGCCGCGCCCGCAGTGACATTTTTCAGTAGAGGCGGCTCTTCAATTAGCCTAATTAGAGAGCTGTCTCTGCCGGGCCCCACTCGGCTGCGGGCCCCATAGCGCCATGGCGGTAGTTCCACCACTGCTCTGCGCAAACTGTTGGCGTTATAAAAATCCTGTATAATAATAATATAGCTCTCACATACAACATGGCAGCATGTCCACATGCAGTTTAAGCCTGGTGGGTGGACATAGAGGCTAAAAAGTCCTTAAACTGTGTTAAGAATTCTCCCAGTGTGTAATATATAGTATATACCAGCCCTTATAAAAGTAATTGAAGATATAATTACTATAAACCTACATTTCATATGGGCCAACTAAAGATGGAACATATTATAGACAACCCAAGACATATACTTACAAAAGCACAGTAGTGCTTAGTGTTAAGGGGTTACTAAACCCTCGTTTTTTTTTGTTTTTTTTTTAAATAACAAATATGTCATTCTTCCCTCCTCTCTGCAGTTGGTACTGCACAGAGTGGCACCGATCCTCCTCTTCTGGGGTCCCTCAGTGGCGCTCGTGGCTCCTCCAGTTCTCGAGTGCCCTGTTGGAGAATCGCTCTCCTTCGGGACACCCGTGTGGGCTCGCTCCTGTGTCCTGCTGTTGCATCTATTGACACAGACAGCAGGACTCGGCCCCGCCCCCGGTGCCCGTGTCATTGGATTTGATGACAGCAGTGGGAGTCAATGGCTACGCTGCTATCAATCTATCCAATCAGGACACAAGACACAGGCTAGAGCTGGTGTGCTCATCACCGGGGCGAGAAAAAGTGGGTTCAGGTAAGTAAAACAGGGGGTCTGGGGGGCTGCTGCATGACAGAAGGTTTTTCACCTTAATGCATAGGATGCATTAAAGTGAAAAAACACGAGGGTTTACAACCCCTTTAATTTTGAAATCCTAAACCGGATTATATGTATCCTATCCTACAATGTGTCAGGAGGAAATTCATGCTAACTGTTTTAAAAAAATATTACCCCACTAATAATGTTGTTAGAAAATGATACTCCACTCATTATGGTCCTGAAGAAGCTATGCAGACGCAGTGCGGGTAACACATTGACCATTGTATGAGGACCTACTTACCAACATTTACTTACCACAGAAACTATTGCATGATATAGACGTCCTTTGTTGTAGACAGGTTAATTGGGGTATATTTATCTTCCTGGCCTTAAAGGCTGTTGGTTTTTAAGATTTGTATACATAGTGGAGTTTTTTACTATTGAGTCAAAATGAAGACTGTTTATTTTATTAAAATGATTGTTTATGTCTCATGTGTGTGCCATTAAAAACTATATCATGGCAGAATATATTTCTGCTTGAATCTGCTTTTACCATTTAATTTGGGATGTGGAGGTCTGTGTTATCTAATATAGCTATAATCACCTCAAATATGAGTCTCGTAGTTACATTTTGATGAAAACAAAAAATGAATTAATCTGTTCAGAAATCACAACACATCTTTTGAATATGACCCAGATGCTAGTAATTGGAAGAATGCCTTTGTGATGAGTGATGTAAATAAATCCAGATTCAAGCAGTCTGATAAAGATCAGTCATGGTAAAGATTGATGTATTAATCTAGATATGTATTTATTTAGTAAATTAATTTCAGATGATGGATATAAGATAATATTTATCTTTTAATAAACTTTTTTCTGTCATTTTCCAGATTCTTAAAGACTATTTGACAATTGAAGTGGATGTATACATTGCTAGTATTGATAGTAAGTTTGTAGTTCATTATACTGCTTTTGCCTCTTAACTTTGCAATATATACAGTAATGCATTAAACACATTCAATTTTAGCCAAACCAAGAGCACTGAATTGGAAGTGTTCCTTTGAATGCGCAGCAAAGTCATAAGTGACATTGCAATTCACATGGATCAACAGCATTCATATTGGCCGAGGAATAGGCTGGGGAGGCAGATGTTTAACGGCTTCAATACAGGGAACTTTTACCCCCTTCCTGCCCATGCCAATTTTTCAGCTTGCAGCGCTGTCAATGGCTATTGTGCAGTCATGCAGCACTGTACCCAAATGACATTTTTATCATTTTTTTCACACAAATAGAGCTTTCTTTTGGTGATATTTAATCATCGCTGTTTTTTTTTTTGCTAAAAAAAATGTAAAATTAGACTGAAAAATTTGAAAACAAAACAAACCTTTTTTTTAGTTTCTGTCAGAACATTTGTAAATAAGTAATTTTTCTCCTTCACTGATGGGTGCCGATGAGGCTGCACTGATGGGCACTGATAGGCTGCACTGATGGGGTGGCACTGATGGGCATTGATGAGACGGCACTGAAGGGCACTGATGAGGAGGCAGTAATATGCAGCACTGATAGGCCGCATTGATAGGTGGCACTGAGGAGCACTAATAGGTGGCACTGATGGGCACTGATAGGTGGCACTGATAGGTGGCACTGATGAGAAATGATAGGTGACACGGATGGGTAGCACTGATGGGCAGTACTGATGGATGGCACTGATGAGCAGGCACTAATGGGAACTGAAAGGCATCACTGACTGCAATTAGTGATGGGCACAGATTGACATCACTGACGGGCACAAATTGTCATCACTGATGGGCACAGATTGCCCTGATTATCTATACAGGTGTCCCCGTGAGGAGATGTTGCTGATCGGCTCACTTCTTCTCACACTCTGTCAGTGTGAGTGGGTAGAGCCGATAAACGGTATTTTCTTGTTTACATATGATCAGCTGTGATTAGACACAGCTGATCACATAGGTAAAGAACCGCATCATCGGCTTTTTACTGAAATCAGGGTTGCGCTGTGTCCCCCAGAGTGGTGAGACTGGGGCTATGTCATTTGATGTCCCCCCAGAACTAGATGGGATCCCGCCCACCGTCATTTGTCTATACGGTGGGGTGTTAAAGGAGTTATGTGGTCACAGCATAAACCTTATTTTTTAACATCAACATTGTAATTACAATACAAACAGTCAATATTTTTGAAAACCCAATATAAGCTTACTTGAAAAATCTCCTTTAATGTTGTGAGCTCTGCCTGTCTGTTTGCCATCTCTTTCCATAACTTCCTGTATTCCCTGCATGCATTGCAGCATCTCCTCCACTGTTTACTTTTAATTTCTAAGGACTGCATATCCCATGGTACCTTGCTGCCTGCAAGCAATGATCCCTGTATCGACTCTGTCCCTGAAACTCTGTAGTTAAAAGGCAGGCTCTGGGAAATCTGTGACAGGGCAGTGCCTACTCACATCACATAGTGACTATATGTCACAGAAGAAAGTAAATGTGTGGGATCTTCACAAAGTAACTTTATAAACTTCCAAACCACTCAGACTAATAGGAATAGGCTAGAAATATATACAATTTAATGTGAACTATAGGAGACACATCACATGTCTCTAGATTTCTATCACTTATGCAGTAGTAAGAGTGATGTCATCACATACTGAAACCTGCATTGCAACGGTAGCTAGATATAAGTGAGTCTGAACAAAGAAACCCTTTACATCTGCTCAGTAGTATGATTACATATAATTTAGTGACCAGTTGACAGCTGTGTTCATTATGCTGTGATGTCTACTCACTCATAGTTAAACAGGGCATGCTATTTCTTATCTGTCTAATGTTTACCTTTGCATGATTCAACAAAAAGCATGGTTGGTAAAGTTCCCTTAGGTTACAAATGCACCATATGTAATTAAAGCAACGCCTAAAAAGTGAAAGTCAAGGCAATTGTTTCCATCCATGGCAAACTGAAGGAGAGATTGCTAATATTGGGACAGACAGAATCTGCGGCAGCTGTGAATAATAACTAATCAGCTTGTTCAATTAAACTTTGAAAATAAACGTTAGATCCATTAAAAAAAAAAATCCATTCTGATCAACTCCCCTCACTGTGTCCTACCTTATTCTGTAATTCCCTGCAGACAGTATTGTTGATAATCGATGCCTTCAAATGTATAGGCAGGTCTGTATTAACCATTACGAAAATAAGCACGTACTTAGGGCACCAAAAGAAGGGGGCACCACAGAGGATAAGTGCACTTTAAAAAAAGGGGCATTTATCCTTTTTGCTCCTTTGCCCTGAGCTAACCAATCCAAGCCCTCTCTCTCCTAGTCACGTACAGTAGATGCATTAAAGCCCCATACACTTATATGGGGCTCCTCTACCTTCATCTTTCTGGACAGAAAAAAAAAATCATTTATTATTGAATTTAAGTGATTTCCTTAATCAATTCTAAATGAAAGGCCTGGGTCTGTTTCTTCATTTTGATACATGCCCAATCTCCTAAATAAATAAAATTAATAAAATATAAACATGTTTGTGTAACTAGTTACGGACCGCCAGCTGCAGTTGTACTGCGGCAATTCAGCTCCCCTGCGCGAATCGCCGTCATTGTACATCGGGCGCATACACGGCGATTTGTGGGCGCACGCGTGCGGCAATTTACAGCCGGGGGAGCCAACCAGTGGCTCCGGTGGATTTGATGTCCGCCGGCCACCCGCGATCACTCCAGAGACAGGCAGAACGGGGATCTGTCAGTTTAAAGAAACAGATCAACAAAGTGTAGCGCTAAAGGATAACATGCCTAGTGCAATGTGCATAAGTTAATTTTAAACAGCACTAAAAATTAGAAATATAAATATAATAAATGAATAGTGAATAAATTGATGTAGAAAGTCACTCAGAGGTGATAAAATAAAATAGATAAGATTTTATACATGGGCTGTTTTTATCTACAATTATGTGAGTGTTATTCATTTTATTAAATTCAGCTTTATTTTACGGAATTACACTATGGTCCCCTTTTGCTTTCTTCTTCGATATTCTCTTCACACCTGTGGATATCTGAGCTCCGGTCTGCTTGTTGTACTACATCCCCTGTGATTCCAACTTGGCTGTCTTTGGCGGACACCTGCCTGAGGACATCGGTCCAGAGTCCATTCCACTGTATATAAGCCTGTTTGACACGCAGAGCGTATGCCCTGATGTGATCAAACTTTCCGGTAAGCCTCCCCTTTATCCTGTGGTGGTTCTTTTCACAATCAGATTTGTTCACTGTTTGCAGGACTTATCTTCATCCTCATCCAGACGGGGAATCTATTCACACTTAATACTGTTTATGGACACTTTTGTTATCCTTTTTTTGAGTTCCAGTCTGTCTGTTGCATCACAATCCTTGTGATTCCATACTGTTTGCAAACTGTATTCAGACTGGGAATATATCTATTTATATTTATCATCACTTATGGATACCTCTGAGTGACTTTCTACATCAATTTATTCACTATTCATTTATTATATTTATATTTCTCATTTTTAGTGCTGTTTAAAATTCACTTATGCACATTGCACTAGGCACGTTATCCTTTAGCGCTACACTTTGTTAATTTTGTTTATAATACCATTATTTTCATATGTGGTGTGTTAGCTGCTGATTTCGGCGCAGCGCGGAATTATTTGTTTTTTATTAAAGAAACAGATCCCCGTTCTGTCAGGGGAGGAGAGAGAAATTGTCTGTTCCTAGTGATTAGGAACAATGATCTCTCTCCTCCTCCAGTCAGCCCAGCCCTCTTACAGTTAGAAACACCTCCCAGGGAAAACACTTAACCCCTTGATCACCTCCTACTGTTAACCCTTTCCCTACCAGTGACATTTATAATCAGTGGCTATTTTTAGCTCTGATCGCTGTATAAATGTCAGTGGTTCCAAAAAAGTGTCAAAAGTGTGCAATCTGTCTGCCGCAATATTGCAGTCCCACTAAAAATCGCAGATCACCACCTTTACTAGTAAAAAAAATAAATAAATAAAATAAAAAATGCCATAAATATATCCCCTTGTAGACGCTATAACATTTGCACAAATCAATCAATATACGCTTATTGCGATTTTTTTACCAAAAATATGTAGAAGAATACATATTGGCCTAAACTGATGAAGACATTTGTTTTTTTTTTATTTTTGGGGGGGGGGGGGTTATAGCAAAAAGTAATTTTTTTTTTTTTTTCAAAATTGTCGATCTTTTTTTGTTTAAAGTGCAAAAAATAAAAACTGCAGAGGTGATCAAATACCATCAAAAGAAAGCTCTATTTGTTATAAAAAAAGGACATCAAATTTATTTGGGTAGAACATTGCACGACCGCGCAATTGTCAGTTAAAGCGACGCAGTGCCGTATCGCAAAAAAATGGCCTGGTCATTAAGGGGGCAAATCTGCCGGTCCTTAAGTGGTTGATATAGTTTATTCCCTTGCTTGTGGCGGACCTGGAAGAAAACTGAAAAAGGTTTATACATTTTCAAGCTTTTATTTCACTTTTAACTCTTATTCCAGGGAATTCATGTCCTTACAACACTTCTCTGGAGGTTAGGCCCTTTAAAATGGTCTGCACCAGATTTCAAAATTCATGACACCTGTTACAATAGTTTTAGTAACATGTGCAGCAGATTCAGGTAGTTTTTAAAAGTGCCACTTTTACAAGGTGGCTCTATTACTGCACCAAATTTAAAAAAAAATACCTCTACTTCATAAATAACAAAACTGGAGGTAATTAAGACCCACTATAAGTTGGTATACAAAGGCAGGCCAGAGTGCCAACTTTTGTATGCTGCTGTGGCACAGTGAACCAGGGCTATAACAAAATGGCGCCTGCCTGTACACTGTCCAGGCACACTACTAGTCGCATTTATGTTAAAGCGGATTTGTCTTGGTTTCATTCCCATGGGAGAACCCCCTCTAACGCGTTACATCCAGTACAGGGCTTAATCGTAGAGGCCCCTACGCTTAAGCCCCACATTTGATACTTACCCCAGATTCATGAACTTGTTTCCAACAGGTACTTGTATCTGTTGCCTGCACCAACACTTGTCATGTGGGGACACATCAGAATTCAAAAGTGTGTCATAGTGTCACGTGTGTCTCTTCATGAGTCTTAATGTCTTGTTAGTTAGTTAGCAGCAATGAAGGGGCTGGGGAACACTACATTAGTTGCCCTTAAAGTGGGATTAAAAACAAAATAAAAAATGACACATATGATGCAGCCTGTCACCAATGATAACACATCAGTCTTTGCTTTTCTAACTTCCCTTCACAGACCAAGCTGTGCAGCAAAAGTGGCAGTTATAGGGTTGAGAGAAATCATTTAACACTGACAAGGGTGCTTACAATAATCATCTTGTACTCATTTAGAGAAAACCTTTATCCCATTATTTTGCAAAAAAGTATTACCCCGAATTCAGCTTTAATTTGTTATACACTTATGTCCATTTAAATCTTTTTTTTTTTTTTTTTTATATATATATAATTATTCTTTATTAAATTTTTCATTTGTTACAAAAATTTGATAGTAAAAAGTTAAAGGAAATTATAACACATTACAAATCAAGAATCTTTTTCAATACTTATCTTTCCTTCGTTCCCACAATCCATTATTTATCGTCCACCTTTATTCCCTACCTCCTCCCCCCACCCCTGCAGCACACACTTAAATTACTGTCTTACTTCTTTCTTATTTCCATGGTTATTTTGTACCTTCCTTTTATACTAAAAAACATGTCATATAATAATATTTTCCAACACTTTTTAAACATCTTAACCAAAATAAGTTTTCAGACCTCTCTTATTTCCTGGTTTTAACCCCAAACATTCCCCAACTCTTTCCCTATTAAGGGGGGTATCCCATTTCATCGAGCCATGGCCTCCACATCTTTTCAAATTCCTTGAGATTTGCTCTTTTTATATAGACTACTTTCTCCTTCCATATTACCTCACTTATAATTTGGGTCCATTTGCTCACTGACGGGGGTCTCTTTGATTGCCATCTCTGCGCAATAAATTTTCTTGCCTGAAACAGGCACTGTAGCACTGCCACTGTGGTACGCCTCCTTTCCCCATACTCCTTCCTGTATCCCAGCACACAGAGCTTAGGATCCATCTCCAATGTCTTCCTATATATTTTGTTTATGGTATCAGTAACTCCCTCCCAATATCGGAATAACTTTGGGCATCTCCACATCATGTGGCATCAGCTCTTTTACCAAACATAAACAATCTCTTGGGAGTATAGTAAGCTCTGTGTATCACCATCAAATGTGATACTTTATGTGAAGGGGAGACTGATACCAACGGTCCCATCTCCAATATCCTCTTCCACTGTTCCTGTGTTATTTCCCCTATGTCCTCTTCCCATCTCCTCCTCCCATTAAGGGGCTCCAAGCCTATACTGATTTTATTGTGTATCTGTCCGTATAACGCGGAAATAAGTCCACTGGTCTTATCTGCTGCAGTTATACTTTGGAGAAGGGGGGGTTTGTTCCATTCTGGTGCATGTGTCCTAAATTGAGCTGCTAATGCATGTCTGATCTGTAGATATCTATAGAATGAATTATATGGTATATCATATTCTTTTCTCAGATCCAGGAATGTTTTCATGATGCTTCCATCATAGAGTTAAATCAACTTGTTTATGCCTTTTCTATTGATAGCAATTCCTGCAAATTATTATTCTAGAGAGGGGTACACTCAAATATCCCTGTATATCCCATCAGTATTTTAACTGTTTTCCAAATCTTTATGACTATCTTTATTGCAGATCATCTCCTGTACTACGTCTGCAGTCTCTGATCATCTCCTGTATCATGTCTGCAGTCTCTGACCATCTCCTGTATCATGTCTGCAGTCTCTGACCATCTCCTGTATCATGTCTGCAGTCTCTGACCATCTCCTGTACTATGTCTGCAGTCTCTGATCATCTCCTGTACTATGTCTGCAGTCTCTGACCATCTCCTGTAGTATGTCTGCAGTCTCTGATCATCTCCTGTATTATGTCTGCAGTCTCTGATCATCTCCTGTAGTATGTCTGCAGTCTCTGATCATCTCCTGTACTATGTCTGCAGTCTCTGGCCATCTTCTGTACTATGTCTGCAGTCTCTGGGCATCTCCTGTACAATATCTGCAGTCTCTGATCATCTGCTGTACTATGTCTGCAGTCTGACCATCTCCTGTTCTATGATTGCAGTATCTGATCATCTCCTGTATTATGATTGCAGTCTCTGATCATCTCCTGTATTATGTCTGCAGTCTCTGATCATCTCCTGTATTATGTCTGCAGTCTCTGATCATCTCCTGTATTATGATTGCAGTCTCTGATCATCTCCTGTATTATGTCTGCAGTCTCTGATCATCTCCTGTATTATGTCTGCAGTCTCTGACCATCTCCTGTTCTATGATTGCAGTCTCTGACCATCTCCTGTACTATGCCTGCAGTCTCTGACCATCTCCTGTTCTATGATTGCAGTCTCTGACCATCTCCTGTTCTATGATTGCAGTCACTGATGGTCTCCTGTATTATGTCTGCAGTCTCTGACCATCTCCTCTATTATGTCTGCAGTCTCTGATCATCTCCTGTACTATGTCTGCAGTCTCTGACCATCTCCTGTATTATGTCTGCAGTCTCTGACCATCTCCTGTATTATGTCTGCAGTCTCTGACCATATCCTGTATTATGTCTGCAGTCTCTGACCATCTCCTGTATTATGTCTGCAGTCTCTGATATCTCCTGTATCATGTCTGCAGTCTCTGACCATCTCCTGTATCATGTCTGCAGTCTCTGACCATCTCCTGTACTATGTCTGCAGTCTCTGATCATCTCCTGTACTATGTCTGCAGTCTCTGATATCTCCTGTATCATGTCTGCAGTCTCTGACCATCTCCTGAATCAAGTCTGCAGTCTCTGATCATCTCCTGTACTATGTCTGCAGTCTCTGATCATCTCCTGTACCATGTCTGCAGTCTCTGACCATCTCCTGTATCATGTCTGCAGTCTCTGACCATCTCCTGTATCATGTCTGCAGTCTCTGACCATCTCCTGTGCTATGTCTGCAGTCTCTGATCATCTCCTGTACTATGTCTGCAGTCTCTGATCATCTCCTGTACTATGTCTGCAGTCTCTGATTATCTCCTGTACTATGTCTGCAGTCTCTAATCATCTCCTGTACTATGTCTGCAGTCTCTGATCATCTCCTGTACTATGTCTGCAGTCTCTGATCATCTCCTGTACTATGTCTGCAGTCTCTGATCATCTCCTGTACTATGTCCGCAGTCTCTGATCATCTCCTGTACTATGTCTGCCGTCTCTGATCATCTCCTGTACTATGTCTGGGGGTTCTTTCTAACAGACTCTCTAACAGAAGCCCTCTTTGTGTGCATCAGAGAGACTCCCCTCCAGGTCTCATTAGTGTACGCTCTTCCTGTATTTTTTTTTATTGTTAAAAGATCATGGGAGGATCCTAGGGTAACAAAGAGTTCTTAGGAGAGCATCTCTGTGTTTGAGTCATTGCCATAGAAACATTTGTAAAGGGGAGGAGTTGGTAAGATGACCACGCCCATGTGGGGGCGCCAAAAATATTTCTGCACCCAGGCGCCGGTGACCCTAGGATCGGCCCTGACTATAATAATTTCCTCTAACATTGAGGCGGGTAGTTTCCCCTCTAACTCCACTCCCCTCAATGTCTTAAGCAACTCGGAAAGTAATATTTGCCCATAATATTTGTACGTCTCCACAGGGAGTCCATCTGGCCCAGGAGATTTTTGATTAGCCATTGCGGCCACAGCTTGTTGTAACTCCCTCAGAGATATTGGGGCTTCTAAATCTTCTCTGTCCTCTTGGGTAATAGTCAGAATCTCCACATTCTCTAAAAATGTATTCATTTCTCCTTCCTCCACCGACCTCTGAGAATTATACAATTTCTTATAATAGTCACTAAATGTGTCTACCATCTTTATCGTAAGAGAGGAAATCTTTCCATTTGTGGTCCTAATTGTTATGGGAGAGGAAGGGGAATTTGCCTTCACACAGCCAACATTCGTCCCACACTTTCTCCTTCTCCAAAGGAACGCTGCTTCTGAGAAAGACGCTTGTTCTCTATCTTTTTTATTATTGCAATTCTATACCCTTGCTGTTTACTACTACAGTTTTCTACTTCTATCACCTCTTTCCTAATACTTTCCTCCCATTCCCTGGATTCTCTCTTAATTTTTGCCACCTGCTGAATCAGAATACCTTGAAGAATTGCCTTTAAGGCGTCCCAGAGTACCCCAGTTGACACTGTTCCTGTATAGGAATATAAGAATACCTGATCTATATTCTTCATCAGTTTAAACCAAAATGGGCTTATTTTCCAAACCCTCAGAGCTCTTTTTCCCCCTAAACACAGTGATAACACCATTAGCGAATGGTCCGAGACCCCTCTAGGCAGGTATTGTATATTTTCCACATTCTGCAATACTTCCCCATTTCCCAGAGCCATATCTATCAGGAAGAGTGTGGAATAAGAGCTTGAAAAGCAAGAATACTGCTGAACAATCGGATTCCGCACTCTCCACATGTCCATCAGCCCTGCTTCCTCCAGAAAATGGCACAACTGACCTTGCCCCTTATTTTCCAAGCGCTTCCCAGGCGGAAATCTGTCTGTACTTTTATCAAGGACCTCATTGAAATCCTCCATTATTATAACAAGCATATCCTCCTTATCCACCATAAACTCCATCAATCTATACATAACCTAAAGGACTATTTGACAATTGAAGTGGATGTATACCTTGCTAATATTGATAGTAAGTTTGTAGTTCATTATACTGCTTTTGCCTCTTCACTTTGCAATATATACAGTAATGCATTAAACACATTCAATTTTAGCCAAACCAAGAGTACTGAATTGGAAGTGTTCCTTTGAATAACAGGGCAAATTCATAGGTGACATTGCAATTCACATGGATCAACAGCATTCATACTGCTGGGCCGAGGAATAGGCTGGGGAAGCATATGTTTAACCGCTTCAATACATGGAGCTTTTACCCCCTTCCTGCCCAGGTCAATTCTCATCTTGCAGCGCTGTCGCACTTTGAATGCCTATTGTGCAGTCATGTAATACTGTACCCAAATAAAATTTTTAGCATTTTTTTCACACAAATAGAGCTTTCTTTTGGTGGTATTTAATCACCGCTGTTTTTTAAAATCTTTTGCTAAAAAAATTGTAAGAAGACTGAAAAATTTGAAAAAAAAAACGTTTTTTTTTTTAGTTTCTGTCAGAACATTTGTAAATAAGTAATTTTTCTCCTTCACTGATGGGCACCGATAAGGCTGCACTGATGGGGTGGCACTGATGGGCACTGATAAGACGGCACTGTAGGGCACTGATGAGGAGGCAGTAATATGCAGCACTGATAGGTGGTACTGAGGAGCACTAATAGGCGGCACTGATGGGCACTGATAGGTGTCACTGATGGACACTGATAGGTGGCATTGATGGGCACTGATAGGTGGCACTGTAGGGAAATGATAGGTGGCACGGATGGGCAGCACTGATGAGCAGCACTGATGGGCACAGATTGACATCACTGACGGGCATAAACTGGCATTACTGATGGGCACAGATTGCCCTGATTATCTGTACAGGTGTTCCCTGTGAGGAGATGTTGCTGATCGTCTCTCCTCTCCTCACACTCTGTCAGTGTGAGTGGGTAGAGCCGATAAACGGTATTTCCGTGTATACATATGATCAGCTGTGATTGGACACAGCTGATCACATGGGTAAAGAACCACATCATCGTCTTTTTACTGAGATAAGGGTTGCACTGTGTCCCCCAGAGTGGTGAGACTGGGGCATATGATATCCCCCCAGAACAAGATAGGATCCCGCCCTCCGTCATTTGTCTATACGGTGGGGTGTTAAAGGGGTTATGTGGCCACAGCATAAACCTTATTTTTTTAACATCAACATTGTAATTACAATACAGTCAATATTTTTGACAACCCAATATAAGCTTACTTGAAAAATCTCCTTTAATGTTGTGAGCTCTGCCTGTCTGCTCGCCATCTCTTTCCATAACTTCCTGTATTCCCTGCATGCATTGCAGCATCTCCTCCACTGTTTACTTTTAATTTCTAAGGACTACATATCCCATGGTACCTTGCTGCCTGCAAGCAATGATCCCTGTACCGACTCTGTCCCTGAAACTCTGTAGTTAAAAGGCAGGCTCTTGGAAATCTGTGACAGGGCAGTGTCTACTCACATGACATAGTGACTATATGTCACAGAAGAAAGTAAATGTGTGGGATCTTCACAAAGTAACTTTATAAACTTCCAAACCACTCAGATTAATAGGAATAGGCTAGAAATATATAAAATTTAATGTGAACTATAGGAGACACATCACATGTCTCTAGATTTCTATCACTTATGCAGTAGTAAGAGTGATGTCATCACATTCTGAAACCTGCATTGCAACGGTAGCTAGATATAAGTGAGTCTGAACAAAGAAACCCTTTACATCTGCTCAGTAGTATGATTACATATAATTTAGTGACCAGTTGACGGCTGTGTTCATTATGCTGTGACATCTACTTACTCATAGTTAAACAGGGCATGCTATTTCTTATCTGTCTTATGTTTACCTTTACAAGGTACAGGCATGATTCATTAAAAAGCATGGTTGGCAAAGTTCCCTTAGGTTACAAATGCACCATATGTAATTAATGTAACGCCTAAAGTGAAAGTCAAGGCAATTGTTTCCATCCATGGCAATCTGAAGGAGAGATTGCTAATATTGGGGCAGACAGAATCTGCAGCAGCTGTGAATAATAACTAATCAGCTTGTTCAAATAAACTTTGAAAATAAAAGTTAGATCCATTAAAAAAAAAATCCATTCTGATCAACTCCCCTTACTGTGTCCTACCTTATTCTGTAATTCCCTGCAGACAGTATTGTTGATAATTGATGCCTTCAAATGTATGGGCAGGTCTGTATTAACCATTATGAAAATAAGCACGTGCTTAGGGCACCAAAAGAAGGGGGCACCACAGAGGATAAGTGCACTTTAAAAAAAGGGGCATTTATCCTTTTAGCTCCTTTGCCCTGAGCTAACCAATTCAAGCCCTCTCTCTCCTAGTCACGTACAGTGGATGCATTAAAGCCCCATACACTTATATGGGGCTCCTCTACCTTCATCTTTCTGGACAGAAAAAAAAAATCATTTATTATTGAATTGAAGTGATTTCCCCAATCAATTCTAAATGAAAGGCCTGGGTCAGTTTCTTCATTTTGATACATGCCCAATCTCCCAAATAAATAAAATTAATAAAATGAAAACATGTTTGTTTAACTAGTTACAGACCGCGCACCGCAGTTGTACTGCGGCAAGTCGGCTCCCCTGCGCAAATCGCCGTCATTGTACATCATTGTACATCGGGCGCATACACGGTGATTTGTGGGCACACGCGTGCGCCAATTTACAGCCGGGGGAGCCAACCAGCGGCTCCGGTGGATTTGATGTCCACCGGCCACCCACGATCACTCCAGAGACAGGCAGAACGGGAATCTGTCAGTTTAAAGAAACAGATCCTCGTTCTGTCAGGGGAGGAGAGAGAAATTGTCTGTTCCTAGTGATTAGGGACAATGATCTCTCTCCTCCTCCAGTCAGCCCAGCCCCCATACAGTTAGAAACACCTCCCAGGGAAAACACTTAACCCCTTGATCGCCTCCTAGTGTTAACCCTTTCCCTACCAGTGACATTTGTACAGTAATCAGTGGCTATTTTTAGCTCTGATCACTGTATAAATGTCAGTGGTTCCAAAAAAGTGTCAAAAGTGTCTGATCTGTCTGCCGCAATATTGCAGTCCCACTAAAAATCGCAGATCACAGCCATTACTAGTAAAATAAATAAATAAATAAAATGCCATAAATATATCCCGTATCTTGTAGACACTATAACTTTTGTGCAAACCAATCAATATACGCTTATTGCAATTTTTTTACTAAAAATATGAAGAAGAATATGGATTCGCCTAAACTGATGAAGACATTTGTTTTTTTTGTTTTTTTTGGGGGGGGGGGGGATATTCATTATAGCAAGAAGTAAAAAATTTAATTTTTTTTTTCAAAATTGTTGCTCTTTTTTTGTTTATAGTGCAAAAAATAAAAACTGCAGAGGTGATCAAATGCCACCAAAAGAAAGCTCTATTTGTTGGATAAAAAAAGAACATCAATTTTATTTTGGGTACAACATCGCACAACCGTGCAATTGTCAGTTAAAGAGACGCAGTGCCGTATCGCAAAAAATGGCCTGGTTATTAAGGGGGCAAATCTTCCAGTCCTTAAGTGGTTAATATAGTTTATTCTCTTGCTTGAGGCGGACCTGGAAGAAAACTGAAAAAGGTTTATACATTTTCAAGCTTTTGTTTCACTTTTAACTCTTATTCCAGGGAATTCAAGTCCTAACAACACTTCTCTGGAGGTTAGGCCCTTTAAAATGGTCTGCACCAGATTTCAAAATTCATGACACCTGTTACAATAGTTTTAGTAACATGTGCAGCAGATTCAGGTAGTTTTTAAAAGTACCACTCTATTACTGCACCAAATTAAAAAAAAAATTACCTCTACTTCGTAAATAACAAAACTGGAGGTAATTAAGACACACTATAAGTTGGTATACAAAGGCAGGCCAGAGTGCCAACTTTTGTATGCTGCTGTGGAACAGTGAACCAGGGCTATAACAAAATGACGAGTGCCTGCACACTGTCCAGGCACACCACCAGTCACATTTATGTTAAAGCGGATTTGTCTTGGTTTCATGCCCATGGGAGAACCCCCTCTAACGCGTTAAACCCAGTACAGGTCTTAATCGTAGAGGCCCCTATGCTTAAGCCCCACATTTGATACTTACCCCAGATTCATGAACTTGTTTCCAACAGGTACTTGTATCTGTTGCCTGCACCAACACTTGTCATGTGGGGACACATCAGAATTCAAAAGTGTGTCATAGTGTCACGTGTGTCTCTTCATGAGTCTTAATGTCTTGTTAGTTAGTTAGCAGCAATGAAGGTGCTGGGGAACATTATTGTTAAGCTTTATTTAGGGCATCAGTTGCCCTTAAAGTGGTACTAAAAACAAAATAAAAAATGACATATATGATGCAGCCTGTCACCAACGATAACACATCAGTCTTTGCTTTTCTAACTTCCCTTAACAGACCAAGCTGTGCAGCAAAAGTGGCAGTTATAGGGTTGAGAGAAATCATTTAACACTGACAAAGGTGCTTACAATAATCATCTTGTACTCATTTAGATAAAACCTTTATCCCATTATTCTGCAAAAAAGTATTACCCCGAATTCAGCTTTAATTTGTTATACACTTATGTCCATTTAAATCTTTTTTTTTCATAACTATTTTTTATTAATTTTTTCCTTTGTTACAAAAAGTTGATAACAAAAAAGGAAGTTATAACACATTACAAATCAAGAATCTTTTTCAATACTTATCTTTCCTTCGTTCCCACAATCCATTATTTACCGTCCACCTTTATTCCCTCCCTCCTCCCCCCATCCCTTCAGCACACACCTAATTACAGGGGGTCCCCTACTTACAAACATCCGACTTACAAACGACTCCTACTTACAAACAGAAGGAGACAACAGGAAGTGAGAGGAAATCTACCCCCTAGGAAGGGAAATTCACTCCTGTAAGAGTTAATATGGGAAAAAGGTGTCTCCACTGATGCTTTATCACCAATCCTTATTTCCCTAATAACCCCAAATTTTCAAAATCCAACTGTCATTGGGACAGAAAGTGAGGTGAAATCTTCTGAACAGGGGCACAGACAGCAAAACAAATGTTACAGGGGTGATAACCCTTCCCTAGGCTATCTAAAAAACTTAAAAATAGATTTTTTGGCTAGAGCTAGACTTAAAAAATGTAACTGTTCCGACTTACAAACAGATTCAACTTAAGAACAAACCTAAAGTCCCTATCTTGTTTGTAACCCGGGGACCCCCTGTACTGTCTTACTTCTTTCTTATTTCCATGGTTATTTTGTACCTTCCTTTTATACTAAATAACATGTCATATAATAATATGTTCCAACACTTTTTAAACATCTTAACCAAAATAAGATTTCAGACCTCTCTTGTTTCCTGGTTTTAACCACAAACTTTCCCCAACTCTTTCCCTATTAAGGGGGGTATCCCATTTCATCGAGCCATGGCATCTAGGGCAGTTGGCATCAGCTCTTTTACCAAATGTAAACAATCTCTTGGGAGTATAGTAAGCCCTGTGTATCACCATCAAATGTGATACTTTACGTGAAGGGGAGACTGATACTAACGGTCCCATCTCCAATATCCTCTTCCACTGTTCCTGTGTTATTTCCCCTATGTCCTCTTCCCATCTCCTCCTCCCATTAAGGGGCTCCGAGCTTATACTGATTTTATTGTGTATCTGTCTGTATAACGCGGAAATAAGTCCACTGGTCTTATCTGCCGCAGTTATCCTTTGGAGAAGGGGGGTTTTGTTCCATTCTGGTGCATGTGTCCTAAATTGAGCTGCTAATGCATGTCTGATCTGTAGATTTTTATAGAATGAATTATATGGTATATCATATTCTTTTCTCAGATCCAGGAATGTTTTCATGATGCTTCCATCATAGAGTTGAATCAACTTGTTTATGCCCCGTGTTTCCCACTCTTTAACCTTTTCTATTGATAGCAATTTCTGCAAATTCTTATTATTCCATAGAGGGGTACACTCCTATATCCCTGTATATCCCATCAGTATTTTAATTGTTTTCTAAATCTTTATGACTATCTTTATTGTAGAATTCCTATGGATAAAAGGTTCTGCTTCTAACGCATATACTACAGTATTATGCGGAGCTCCTGCCAGCATTATTCTCCCTCTTGCGCTGCCCCCACCCTCTATATCACATCCCATTAAGTGTTGCATCTGTGCCGCTAAATAGTAACTTATAGGGTGAGGCACTGCTAAACCTCCCTCCTCCGTTGGTAGCTGCAGCACTTGCAGCCTAATCCTTGTCTGGCCCTTTTTCCAAATCAAATCTCTAAAGAGAGTTTCATTTTTTTTAAACCATTTTTTGCAAATCCACACTGGGGAGTTATGTAGCATATACAACAGTTGTGCCATCCACATCATTTTGATCAGGCTGCATCGGCCCGCCACCGAAAGAGGGAGGCGGCTCCAAATTTTACATTTTTTGACCAATAATGGTATTATGTTCTTACTAATATATTGATTATTATAGTGGTTTTCAATAACTGTTTTGTCTTTCTAATAACCAATTGCTTTTTATCCTCCACCATCACGTGAAATTATCCTTTATTTTCCCCCCCACTCCCTTCCCCAACCCTCCACTCCTTTCCCCCAATGAGAGTCTACATGTATTAACAGCCTGGAGGACATCCTTCAGTGTTAGTTCTTCCTCAGAGGGAGAGCTAGGGTCAGGAATTACCTCAGAATCTTGTTGAGCCATCCCCTGACTCCTGTTACTTACAATTTTTATCGCTGAGGCACTTAGAGCAGCTGCTGGTAAGTGGCCATGGCTTTTTCTGTCTGTTGATGCACCTTGCTGTGTCTTTACTTGTACCTGTTGCCCCCCTTTTGTAGGTGTCTGCCCTGGAGTATGCACAACAAAGCGCTCCAACTTCGCTGCTGCGGCGGCTGCCATCCCCATTCTTTTGAGGAGCGTAAGTGTTGTGTCCCCACATTCTCATGCTGTGTTTGATCCTCACCTCTCCACCTTGACATACCTGCGCTCTACAAGGGGAGAGAGAAGAAAGAAAAAAAATTCCCCTTCTTTCCCCCTACAGGTAGCAAGGTAGCAAGAGTATCAAGATGCAAGGATATTAGGCCTTGCAGGTTACGTGGATTAAAATAGTAGAGTGCTGTATGTAGAAAAGTGTTCACACTGATATAACAGAGGTCTACTAGGGATGAGCTTCGTGTTCGAGTTGAACCCATGTTTGACTCGAACATCGTGTGTTCGGTCGTCGCCGAATTATGAATGATATGGGCCGTTCGCGCCAAATTCGAGTGGTGCATCACGGCCCATAATTCACTGCGGCATCGCAGTGCATTGCTGGCTGATGATTGGCCAAGCATGCACTATGACCCGCATGCTTGGCCAATCACAGTGCTGTGTGCTGTGTGTACAGAGAGCCGTAATTGGCCAATGCCTCCATTATGGCTCAGGGGGTTTAGTACACGCCCCACACTATATAAGGCCGCCTGCACGTCGGCCCTGTGTAGTGTGTTCCAGCGTTGAGACAGAGATAGAGAGACAGTGTCATTTGATTTAAGTTAGAGTAGGCAAGATGAGTCAGTTAGCTGCAGTTACAGTGTATTGTGAATATATATGCATTCCAGGTGTTGTATATATATATATATATATATATATATATATATATAAATATATATATTACACTGTATTCAGTTTAGCTAGATCCTGTTCTTCTCTTCCTAAAATACTGACAGGCAGGCAGGTGTTTTTGCAGTATTTCCAAATACTGTACTGTGTACCCTGCAGTCTCACCTACAGTATAGCTACCTGCAGCCAGGTGCTTGTGTAGGCTTTTGAAGTATTTCCAGTTACTGTACTGTGTACCCCGCACAGTCTCACCTACAGTATAGCTACCTGCAGCCAGGTGCTTGTGTAGGCTCTTGAAGTATTTCCAGTTACTGTACTGTGTACCCTGCACAGTCTCACCTACAGTATAGCTACCTGCAGCCAGGTGCTTGTGTAGGCTCCTTGAAGTATTTCCAGTTACTGTACTGTGTACCCTGCACAGTCTCACCTACAGTATAGCTACCTGCAGCCAGGTGCTTGTGTAGGCCCTTTGAAGTATTTCCAGTTACTCTACTGTGTACCCCGCACAGTTGCACCTACAGTATAGCTACCTGCAGCCAGGTGCTTGTGTAGGCTCTTGACGTATTTCCAGTTACTGTACTGTGTACCCCGCACAGTTGCACATACAGTATAGCTATCTGCAGCCAGGTGCTTGAGTAGGCTCTCGAAGTATTTCCAGTTACTGTACGGTGTACCCTGCACAGTCTCACCTACAGTACAGTTACCTGCAGCCAGGTGCTTGTGTAGGCTCTTTGAAGTATTTCCAGTTACTGTACAGTATACCCCGCATAGTCTCACCTACAGTATAGCTACCTGCAGCCAGGTGCTTGTGTAGGCTCTTGAAGTATTTCCAGTTACTGTACTGTGTACCCTGCACAGTCTCGCCTACAGTATAGCTACCTGCAGTCAGGTGCTTGTGTAGGCTCTTTGAAGTATTTCCAGTTACTGTACTGTGTACCCCGCACAGTCTCACCTACAGTATAGCTACCTGCAGCCAGGTGCTTGTGTAGGCTCCTTGAAGTATTTCCAGTTACTGTACTGTGTACCCCGCACAGTCTCACCTACAGTATAGCTACCTGCAGCCAGGTGCTTGTGTAGGCTCTTTGAAGTCTTTCCAGTTACTGAACTGTGTACCCTGCACAGTCTCACCTACAGTATAGCTCCCTGCAGCCATGTGCTTGTGTAGGCTCTTTGAAGTATTTCCAGTTACTGTACTGTTTACCCCGCACAGTTGCACCTACAGTATAGCTACCTGCATCCAGGTGCTTGTGTAGGCTCTTGAAGTATTTCCAGTTACTGTACTGTGTACCCTGCACAGTTGCACCTACAGTATAGCTACCTGAAGACAAGTGCAGGTGTTATACTAATAATACTACAGGCAGGCAGTTCATTCTGTTGCAGTATAATCGGTATATATATATATATATATATATATAATTACACACACATCCCAGTTTTGTGCAGCTCACTGCAGGCCAATAGTATGTCTGGAAGGTCAAAAAGGAGAAGCAGACAGTCACAAGCCAATAAAAGAGGACAAGCAGGCTCTATGTCTAGAGGCAACAGTGCTGGTCATGGACACGGTGCATCCTCATCAGCACGTGGCCGTGGGACACGCTTGGCCTTTTTTTTCGGCAGTTGGCCGTGTTGAGCCGCAACATACAAAAGACTTGGTCGGGTGGATGACCAAGCCGTCCTCATTCTCCTCATCCTCCTCATCCTCTCTCACCCAGGCTCAGGGTACTTTGTCTGGCAAAGCAGCTGCCAACGCAGCCTCTTCCCTCAGCTCAATGGCATTAGTGACTCCTTCCCGAGCCCCACCATGTCCTCCTGAGGAGTCCCTAGAACTGTTTGACCACAGTGTTGGGTACATGCTCAAGGAGGATGCCCAGCGTTTTAAAGGCTCTGATGATGGTACTCAGCTAGATGAAGGCAGTAACGTGAGCCCGGACAGAGGGGGTGCCCAAGAAGGACAGCAATCTGGCAGTCATGTTCCCCCTGCTGCAGAATACTGCTAGGTTTGCTCCAGTGATGAGGAGGGGGGGATGATGAGGTCACTGACTCCATGTGGGTGCCTGATAGGAGAGAGGAGATAGGAGATGCCTGATAGGAGAGAGGAGGAGGAGGCACATCACCAATGAGGCAGGATGCCCTCTAGGGGCCAGCCTAAGGGCAGCACACTGACTGCATCACACCGCAGAGCTCCGCATGTGCAGGGCGCTGCTGTCTCTGCACGTTATTCCAAAAGTTCTTTGGTGTGGGCCTTTTTTGAGACGAGTGCATCAGATCACACCTCTGCTATTTGCAACATATGTCTCAAGTGTATCTCGCGTGGCCAAAACATCTCCTGCTTGGGCACCACAACTTTGAGCAGACATATATTGACCTGCAGTTCGTTGGCAAGCGTACCTAAAACACCCATACCAAAGAACAAAGAGGACCTCTCCTTGCTCCTCATCAGCTGGGATCTCCAACCCCACTATACCTCCAGTCCTCTTTGAGACCTGCACTGAGAGGAATGAAGGTGTAGAATTAGGTGTGTCACAGCCAAGTACTTGCGGGCAATCTGCTATCAGTACACTGATGTCAGATTGTACCAGGCAAATTTCCCTGCCCCAGCTGCTGCACCGCAGAAAGAAGTTCGCTCCCAGCCATCCACATGCCCAGCGTTTGAATGCTAGCTTGGCAAAATTGCTAGCACTTCAACTGCTACCTTTTCAGTTGGTAGAATCTGCCCCTTCCGTGAGTTTGTGGAATGTGCGGTTCCTCAGTGGCAGGTTCGCAAACGCCACTTTTTCTCACAGAAGGCGATTCCGGCTCTCTACCGGCATGTGGAAGGCAAAGTCTTCGCTGGACAGGGCGGTCAGTGGTAAGGTGCATATTACCGCTGACTCATGGTCCAGCGGGCATGGAGAGGGACGTTACCTAAGTTTCACGGCACATTGGGTGACTCTGCTGGCAGCTGAGAAGGATGCAGGACAAGGTGCAGTAGTGTTGGAGGTTGTTCCGCCACCACGCCTCCAAAATGCCACTACTGGTGTTTCTGACACACTTCTCTCCTCCACCCCCTCCTCTTCTTCTTCCTCCATGGCCTCTTCCTGTGCTTTGTCCTCAGAACCAGCAGTGCTCCGTAGGCGTTCAAGGGGCTACGCAAGTACGCAGGCCAAAAAATGCCATGCAGTGCTTGAGCTGGTGTGCTTGGGGGACAGGAGCCACACTGGGGCAGAGATTCTGTCAGCTCTGCAGGGGCAGGTTCAGAGGTGGTTGATGCAATGCCAACTTAAGGCAGGAATGGTGGTTTACGACAATGGCACCAACCTCCTCTCTGCCCTCCGACAGTGACAACTGACCCATGTGCCCTGTTTGGCTCATGTCCTTAACTTGGTGTTGCAGCGGTTCTTGGGCTGGTACCCGGGCTTACAGGATGTCCTGAGGCAGGCCAGGAAAGTCTGTGTGCATTTCCGCAGGTCATATAATGCCAGTGCTCGGCTGGCAGACCTCCAAAAGGAATTTAATCTGCCCAAGAACTGCCTAATCTGTGACATGCCCACCAGGTGGAACGTTGGCCATGCTGCAGCGGCTGCACATGCAGCAGAGGGCCATCAATGAGTACCTGTGCAACTATGGCACCAGGACAGGGTCAGGGGAGCTTGTTTTTTTTCCCCAAGCCAGTGGGCCATGATCAGGGATGCATGCACTGTCCTGTCACCATTTGAGGAGGCCACGAGGATGGTGAGCAGTGACAGTGCATGCATCAGTGACACTGTCTCCCTTGCCCACCTGTTGGAGCACACGGTGCGTGGAATAATGGACAGGGCACTTGAGGCAGAACAGAGGCAGGAAGAGGAGGACTTCCTTAGCTCTCAAGGCCCCCTTTATCCAGGCAGTGTTCCTGCGTGCCCGCCGATCACACAGGAAGGGGAGGAGGAGGAGGAGGAGGAGGAGGAGGGAAGAGGATTGTGTCAGCATGGAGGTGGAGCCTGGCACTCAGCATCAGCAGCAGTCTTAAGGGATCATTTACAGTCCCAAGAAACCCATGGACTTGTACGTGGCTGGAGGAGGTAGCTGCGAATCATGTCGTCCTTAGTGACCCAGAGGACTCCAGACCGAATGCCTCAGCAAACCTATGCTGCATGGCCTCCCTGATCCTGCAAAGCCTGCGGAAAGATTCTCGTATTCGTGGTATCAAGGAGAGGGATCAATACTGGCTGGCAACCCTCCTTGATGCACGTTACAAGGGTAAGGATGCGGACCTTATCTTGCCATCGCAGAGGGAGCAGAGGATGAAACATCTTCGGGAGGCCTTGCAAAAAGGTCTGTGCAACGCATTCCCAGAGACTGGGAGGTTGCAAACTCCTGTTCCTGGACAACGCGTTGCTGAGGCTTCGGTCAGTCAAAGAAGGAGCGGTGGAGAAGGTTGCTGTCTGACCGATGCGTTCAGACAATTTTTTAGTCTGCAGCCCCAAGGTATGATCGGTTCCAGCAACCATCGCCAGCGTCTGTTTTACATGGTGCAGGAATACCTAGGGACAAGATCTGACTTGGACACCTTTCCCACCGAAAATCCTCTGGGTTACTGGGTCTTGAGGATGGATCACTGGCCAGAGCTTGCACAGTATGCAATTGAGCTACTGGCCTGTCCTGCATCCAGCGTTCTTTCGGAACGCACATTCAATGCTGTCTGGAGGCTTTGTAACCGATTACAGGGTGCGTCTGTCCACCGACTCGGTCCATTGATATAAATGAATCAGTCTTGGATCACCACCAGCTACCAAGCACCTGATGCTGATGTAACCGAATATTTTTTTTTGAAATTTCAGATCCCTTCAAGACTGCCTATGCTGATGCTGAGTGACTATCCTGTTATGCTGAGTGATTATCCTCTTCCTCCTCAATGATCATGCTGATAGCTTGTAAGAACATTTTTGGTTCTGGGCGCCGCCACCAGTGGCTAAGGCCCAATTTTTCAGCCCCTGTTTAACAGGGGCGTGTAATTACAATTTTTGATGCAATACTTTGCAGCAGGGCTCGTTCCTGCGCTCCAACTAGAGTATCTGTGAGGGGTTGCAGTGTTGTGGCACCAGCACCAGTGCCTAAGGACCAATTTTTCAGCCCCTGTTTAACAGGGACATGTAATTACAATTCGTGATCTAATATTTCACAGCAGGGCCCATTCCAGCGCCCACCAAGAATAACTGTGAGGACTTACAGTGTTGTGGCACCAGCACCACCGCCATCAAAGGCCCAATTTTTCTGCCCCTGTTCAACAGGGGCATGTAATTACACTTCTTGATCTAATATTTCACAGCAGGGCCCTGTGAGGGCTTACAGTGTTGTGGCAACACCAACACCTAAGGCCCCAATTTCTGCAGAGTATATAGGGCAGGACCTTACTTTCAAACATACAACTTATAAACGACTCCTACTTGCAAACGGAAGGAGACAACAGGAAGTGAGATGAAATCTACCCCTAGAAAGGGAAATTCTCTCCTGTAAGAGTTAATATGGGAAAAAACGTTTCTCCTTTCCACTGATGCTTTATCACCAATCCTTGTTTCACTAAAAACCCCAAATTTTCAAAAAACATTTGTCATTGGGACAGAAAGTGAGGTGAAATCTTCTGAAGAGGAGCACAGACAGCAAAACAAATGTCACAGGGGTGATAACCCTTCTCTATGTTTTCCAAAAAGCTTAAAATAGATTTTTTGGCTGGAGCTAAACACGTTAAAAATGTACCAGTTCAAAATTACAAACAGATTCTACTTAACAACAAACCTACAGTCCCTGTCTTGTTTGCACCGCCTGTATACTGCTGTTCAGAGTATATAGGGCCCGGTGGCCCCACGCCTTTCCTTTTATTAATTTGGGTGCGGGGTTACCCTTAATATGCATACAAGACTCAAAGGGCCTGGTAATGGACCGGGGGGTACCCATGCCGTTTGTCTCACTGATTTTCATTAATTTTGCCAGGATCCAACATTACATTAAAGCCGCAAGCAGTTTTAAATTACTTTTATTTCTTTAAAAATGTCATTTTGTGCAGGGACTGTTCTAAGCAAAGGAAACACGCGCCACTTTACAGGCATACTATAGACACCCCCAAGGTACGATATTTAAAGGAATATTTCACTTTTTTTTTTTACTTTAAGCATCATTAAAATCACTGCTCCCGAAAAAATGTCAGTTTTTAAAACTTTTTTTGCATTAATATATGTCCGCTGGGGCAGGACCCGGGTCCCCAAACCCTTTTTAGGACAATACCATGCAAATTAGACTTTAAAATTAGCACTTGATTTTGAACGTTCAAGTCCCATAGACATCAATGGGGTTCTAACGTTCGTGCAAATTTTCAGTCCGTTCGCAGGTTCTGGTACCAACCGAACCGGAGGGGGGGGGGGTGTTTGGCTCATCCCTAAGGGCTACATATAAAATAAGAAAGTATTTTGCTGCATATAAATTGGAAAGTATTTTGCTCCTAGGTACTACCACAAAAGAGATTGATATATTGATATATTTTGCACAGCAGTTGCATACCCTGTTTCCCCCAAAATAAGACCTAGAGTGATTGTCAGTGATGGCTGCAATATAAGCCCTACCCCCCAAATAAGCCCTACCCTGTTTCCCCGAAAATAAGCCCTATCCTGAAAATAAGACCTACAAGGACTTTAACTAGGGCTTATTTGGGGGGGTAGGACTTATATTGCAGCCATCAATGACAGTCACGCTAGGTCTTATTTTCGGGGAAACAGGGTAGTAATTGCTGAAACCAGGGTAGTGAAATATTCAAGGCCAGTTTTTCTCAAACAAGAGTATGCAGATATTTTATGCAGAGTCCTCTAAGGCTGAGCATCAGGATATTTTACACAGAATATATTGATGCAGGAGACCAGAGCTGTTTTGCTGCCAGTTTTTCCGAGGCCATGAAGCTAGGATAACTTGCGCCTGGATATGTTTAGAGCAGGTGTGCTTAAAAAAACAAAAACTGCCAGGTCAGGTATAGTGAAGGGAGACAAAGTGTTTATACTGTACCCTGGATTTACCAGGGTTAGTGTATACACTAAAGACAGGGCTTTTTTTCTCAAACAATAGGTGCTGGAACTCAACCACGACCCCCCAAAACCCCTCCCCCCACACACACCCTCCAAATTACATCAAATAGGGGGTGTGGTCATATTTCACAAACAGTAGAAGGGTCTTAAAGGGGCATTAAATATCAGGATTGCATTACATACAGAGTGCAGAGATGTCACTTGTAAATACAGAAACCAGACTGCTGTGTTTACAAGTGATTGTGGTGAGCAGGCACCAAAGGGTCTGAGCCAGAGGTGGTGGAACTGAGTTCCACCAAGTTCCCCCTGAAAAAAAGCCCTGAGTAAAGCTGAGGCAATACATCAAAAAATCTCCAAGGCTGAAGTGCTGAGGATTAAACACTAATATTGCTGACATTGCTGTTATTACTGGGATGGAGTTGCTAAAGAACTTATATGCAAAAAGCCTCTATGCCGGATATGCACAGATACCCTGTGCTAAAAGCAGAGTAAACAAAAAAAAAAAACAAAAAAAAAAGTGTCTATACAAAAGCTGACCCGTTCCACTCCTCAGGGATTCAGCAGTTTACTCTGCAGCTCCGTCCCATCCATCCACTACATTCGTCCTCTGTATACCGGGATGGCGCTCTCAATCCTAGCCCGGCTTCTCGTGGCACTTAGGGAGATATCCGCCTCTACCTTTGTTCAAATGAGTGAATGGAGGCTAGTACTCCCGGCTCTTACTTGGGGATTCCTCTAATAGCGTGCGGCGTCCTACGGCTTTGCTCGGGATGGTTCGGAGTGACTCGTGGTTCTTCGGAGGTACACACCTCCTCGTTTCCCCTCCGTTTAACTCAGAGAGCATCGGCCAGCCTCCAATTCCTCAGCTCTCTCTGCTTTCTCAGTAACTACCTTCAGCCTTATCCATCAGGGGAGAGGTAGGGAGAGAACTCACACACGTCCTCTCACTCTCGCCTCACACCTCCCCGCATCTCATGTACGGCCATGTCCATTTAAATCTACTTGTCCATCTGACACTTTCCTCTCCTGATAGTTCTGCTATCCAATGGTGACTCCAGTGCTTTTTCAAATAACCACCGTAGAATAGAGTATGTGTTACTGGCCAGATCACCAGGTATAATAAAGGAAAAAAAGGAAAAAAATGCAGCCACCACATTTAAGGATTGGTAAGATGCAATTTATTATATTTTTGTTTTTGGGTTTAATATTACTTTAATACAGCCCTGTCTACAGGATAACAGCCCAGAGCCTTTTTTCCAGTTGCACTAAGTTAAATTGGCAATACTTCAGTCATTTTTGATACCATCAGTCAGTGCATCAAAAAAACGACTTTGCTTTCTCTGTGTTAAAACATATAAAGCATAGTACAGTATTCAGTTAAAAACACATTTCCTTAAAATTCTTAAAATGCTTCCTATATATATTTTTGTTTTTTTCAAAAATATCCTCATTCCTTTAAAAGGTACAGTTTTGGATAAGCTAAACCACTGTGGTTTCTTTGATGACAGTATCCAGAGTGTTATATTGTTTCCCACGATCCATGATGCTGTGCTGTATGCACTATCCAAAAGAGGCATGGCTTATTCCAATGATCAGAAAACTTTTAAGGTAATTACTATTCTGTAATTTCTGACATCACTGTGCCTTAGGTATGTATGAAAAATTAAATGTAAAATCCAACAATTCTCTGATACCAGGACAAAGGATTTGGCAATTATGAAAATGGATACATGAATGGAAACATACGCAATCGAGACCATTCTGTAAGTAAACTTTATAATAAGATTTGTTCATGTAAATGACGTTTCTCATTTTATACAAATAATCTTTTTTGTTTAAGAACGACACAAAGCTGTGCCCATGGAGCTATGTGATCTATTCTCTCACCCAGACTGGTTAATTCCATACAGAGGAAGTAACTAGCTTACAAATTCGAAGTCTGAAAAATCCAGAGGGCCACAATTCAGCCTGTGTGTACTGCAGCCAGTCCGACAGAAGCCGGCCGAACTGTTGAGGGGACATAACCAAAAAAGGCCTGCCAACCAGCTCCCTATCAGCGCTCCAAAGTGTTCTGGTGGGGCTTGGGTGGGAGCATCCCTCTGTCAGAACACAATAGAACAGCAGGGCAGATCGCTGCACTAACATTGGATTGTTAGTACAGTGGCTCAGACCTGAACTGTCAGTTTTTTTTCATTCAGCCTGCTGAGTTGGGTTGAACGAAAGAAAACCAACAGTGTGTACTAGGCTTTAGAGCAGGGGTGTCCAAATTTTTTTCAAAGAGGGCCAGATTTGATGAATAGAACATACTTGAGGGCCGACCATTTTGCCTGACATTCTTAAACCATTAAAATTTGGTCTAAGTGTGTTCTTCTTAGCGCTAATACACGGCCCAACAAGAATTCTCTTGCCTTTGTGCTGTGTGTGGTGAATAGATGAGCTTGGGCGTGTTATTTAGATATACCGTATTTAATCGGCTTATAACACGCACCTTCACTTTAAAAAGGAAGTTTCAGGAAAAAAATCTTAAATTTTAAATAAAGAACTGTGAAGCAAAATAAGGGTCAGTACACATCAATGCAGCCTAATCAGTGCCTATCTGCAGCCCCCACTCCATTGCCATGAATGCAGCCCCCACCGTATTGCCATGAATGCAGCCCCCACAGTATTGCTATAAATGCAGCTCCCACAGTATTGCCATGAATGCAGCCCCCACATTGACATGAATGCAGCCCCCACATTGACATGAATGCAGCCCCCACCATATTGACATGAATGCAGCCCCCACCGTATTGACATGAATGCAGCCCCCACCATATTGATGTGAATGCATCCCCCACCGTATTGACAGGAATGCAGCCCCCACCGTATTGACATGAATGCAGCCCCCACCGTATTGACATGAATTCAGCCCCCACCGTATTGACATGAATGCAGCCCCCACATTGACATGAATGCAGGCCCCACCACATTGACATGAATGGAGCCCCCACCACATTGACATGAATGCAGCCCCCACCACATTGACATGAATGCAGCCCCCACCACATTGACATGAATGCAGACTCACCATTGCCGTCAGTGCAGCCTGATTCATGTCTATCTGCAGCCTTGGAGGAGACATTGAGGGGGCGGGACGAGCGCCAACAGATATACAGGAGAAACTCCTGTTTTTATCGGCAGCCTCTTTAATTGAAAGTCCCGCCTCCTATGATGGACAAAACAATTGTCCAATGGCAGCGCAGCAGACGGGACTTCCTTTTACACAGGACGCCGTGTAAACAGGGAATTCTCCTGTATCCTGTACGGCGCTCGTCCCGCCCCCTCAAAGGCAGCCAGCATATCTATCTTTTGTGGCCCCGGCGCTCGGGGATTCGTTGGGGGCCACAAAAGATATATATGTCAAAATTACCAGGCGGGCCGCCTGAAACCGGACCGTGGGCCGCGATTGGCCCGCGGGCCAGACTTTGGACATGCCTGCTTTAGAGAAAGGGTTTTCAGAATGGTTCATGTTAATTAACTAGTAAGCTGTATGCTTTATAAAGCTGAAACTTTTACTTAATGAGGGTACATAAAGTCCATCTCTAGCCATAACTCTTTTGTTAGTTTGGGCAGAGTATTGAGGGCTACAATTAAGTTGGACAAACAGATTCTTCCATCCAATCTACACAGGACAAATCTCCTGATGGGGCTGTATTATTTTAAGTAACACCCAGCCCCACCAGCTGCCAAAATACCTGAACAGTGCCTGCATCTGATGGGAAGCAGGCACTGTTTGGCCAACAATTTTCCACCTGGCACCTTACAGTTTTTCAATTGAAGGATATTGTGCACTGAGCAAATTTTGTCCAATTTATTAGCAGACTCGGTTAAAACCCCTTTAAGCTTTTATAGTTGTTTGCATCCAATATGAAGAATTAACCTCAGTACTAGCATGGTTATTAGGGCAGAAAGTGAGGAAAAATCTCCCTAATTGAGACACTGAAGTAAAAACCTGGCAGAGGTTGTATCCCTTTACCACTGTATTTAAGATAAAAAAATTGTGGCTGAAATTTGACTTTGGACAATAAAAGTATACAGAACATTAGATGATTACCATTTTAATTGAACGCCACCTTTAAATTTGTGTGTGTAAAGCTGGGTACTCCCTGTCCGAAAATTGGCCGGTTCAGCAGGAAAGTAAGTACACTGAGCAAAAAAAAAAAAAAAAGAAAAAAATGGATAGATAATGATTTACTAAAAGTTGAGAAAATGAGAGATTATCCAATTATGAGAAAAGCGAATTCATGTTCAGTTTAAATACCCATTCATTAACCACTTGCTTACTGAGCACTTAAACCTCCTTCCTGCCCAGACCAATTTTCAGCTTCCAGCGCCGTCACTCTTTGAATGACAATTGAGCGATTATGCTACGATTATGCGCGATTATGTGTACCCAAATGAATTTTTTATAATTTTTTCCACAGAAATAGAGCTATTTTTTGGTGGTATTTAATTGCTGCTGGGTTTTTTTATTCTTTGCTAAATAAAACAAAAAGTGGACCGAACATTTTGAAAAAAAAAAAAAATTGTTTCATTTTCATAGTTTATTATAAAATTTTGAAAACAGTTAAATTTTTCACCTTCACGGATGTGCGCTGATGAGGCTGCACTGATGGGCAATGATAGGCACTGATGAGGCGGCACTAATAGGCACTGATAGGTGGCACTGATAAGCACTGATGAGGGGGCACTGAGAGGTGGCACTGATGGGTAGCACTGATGGGCACTGATGATCACTGATGGGTGGCACTGATGGGCACTGGTAGGTGACACTGATAGGCAGCACTGATCTGTGGCCCTGATATGAGACACTGATGGGCATTGATTGCAGCACTGGTGGGCATTGATGGGTGGCACTGTGGGCACTGGTAGGTGGCACTGTGGACACTGGTAGATGGCACTGGTTTGTATGGATAGGTGGCACTGGTAGGTGGCACAGTGGGCACTAGCAGCTGATACTGGTGGGCACAGAAAATGCAGCCGCGGCTTGCTGTGTGAGGGACTTTTTTTTCCCCTCACGCTGACAACGTGAGGGGAAAAAAATACTGATTATCGAGCTTCTGTTTACATCACATGATCATCTGTCATTGGCTAACAGCTGATCACGTGGTATGGGGCCAAGATTGACCCCTTACTCAGATCTGTGAGCAGCCGAATCTCATAGACTTGGTGATCACGGGATGCACAGACAGTGATTGCTCGGGAAGATGTCCATGGATGCCCACCTGGCAATTAATGCCCACGCTGTAGCTGTCTTTCAGCTATAGCGCGGGCGGCAAGTAGTTAAATAAGTATACGGAACTTGCTTTTCTTATAACTGGATAATTAAAGTTACTTTTTCGCAGAAGAGAGTTTAATAAGACTCGTGGCCACTCATTACAATTAGAAGAAAAGAGGTTTAACCTTAAACTACGTAGAAGGTTCTTTACTGTAAGAGCGGCAAGGATGTGGAATTCCCTTCCACAGGCGGTGGTCTCAGCGGGGAGCATTGATAGCTTCAAGAAACTATTAGATAATCACCTGAATGACCACAACATACAGGGATATGTAATGTAATACTGACACATAATCACACACATAGGTTGGACTTGATGGACTTGCGTCTTTTTTTCAACCTCACCTACTATGTAACTATGTAACTATAATCTTCACACCGTATGAGTAAAGATTCTCAACTCATTTAGTAAATCAACATTATTATGCATGGATGTTACATTTATCTAAAAAAAAAGTATGAAGGTGCTTCTGTCACACAATGATAATATATCATTTTTCTTGTTTTTAGGTGCTACATGAAACAACATTTTAATTTTGGATAAAGGCCATGTATACAAAAAAAAAAAAAAAAAAAACAACATTCAGGATTCTATGCTTTTTCTTCACATTACCTCCAGGATTGGTGTTATATGTCTTTGTCAGCGCTATTGACCTTTACTGTAAAACACCGGAACCAAATAATATGAAGGGTGTTGACATACTTTCAACCATTTGGAGTATAAATATGTTATGAAAAGCTATGGTCATTGGTCCGTATTATTACATCTTCCTCCATTCCCTTAATTTGCTCTGTATTAGGAAAATATTATGCTTTAATTATTTTGTATTAATAAAGAGAATGATTTAAAACAGACAAAATATTTATTGTATTGATGGTTCAATTATTTATCCACTTAACTTGGCAGACAATGTGGCATATTTATAAAGTAGAGAATAACTGATCTACCTGTAGGTCCTTGCTTTCTTCACCTCAAATGTCTGTCAAAATATTCCCTACATGTGTCAGCTCCATTTATCTCTTTTTGTCTAACTTTTGGTATAGAGTAATATAAATATATGAATAACAAAATCTTCAATGATAGTGTCACTTATTATTTAACCACTTTCCTACTGGGCACTTTCACCCCCTTCCTGCCCAGGCCAATTTTCAGCTTTTAGCGCTGTCACACTTTGAATGACAATTGGGCGGTCAGCACAGTCAGAGTGACATTCTCTTCAGATATGCCTTCCAGCCATGCAACTATTTAGGTCCCAGCTAGCACATTCCTCCTCTTGCAGTACCATAATAGATTGGCGAGCATCATCCTCCAGGAGATTGAAAGTCAACTTTGTGGACACCTGATAGAGGCATATTGCACTTTCCGGTCTCTCGTCCCACTCTGTCAGTTCGACATTGGATCCGTTGATCTTTGTGACTTGTGCTAAGGCCACCTCTAAGGGTGCGATATCAGTCTCTAGACTCCTGTCGGTCCCAACCGATTCATGAGGCATATCCTGCTGACTATGCCATGTTTTTGGTGGGGCCAGTTGATTAGTACCCAAAATGGAGTAAAGGTACACAGAGACCAAGGAAAGTGGCACTGTTATTATCTGGTTAAATTGAAATAACAAATACATGAAGTGGACAGCAGCAAAGTTCTTGCTTAATAATCCCAAAACAGTATGGCATCAGAGTCTTGGTAATACAGGCAATTCGGGTACACTGGCTCATAGCAGTGTTAACAGTACTTTAACACAGTTCCAGCACTTGATGCTCCTCCTGCAGGAGCCCCCCCCCCCCCATTTAGAAACTGCTGAGATTGAACCCCAGGAACATAATGATATTAGACCCCTGTTTAAAGAACACAAAAAACTACTTATAAGATTGTTAAATCGAAAATGGGACATCCTCTCGTTGGAATCATACATTAGCAGGGGAATTATCCTCAGAGGTCTGAGAGAAAGTGTTGTACCCACGGCTCATCTCAAGACAGAAAAATTCTTAGAAAAGTGGAAAAAACAGTGTATTGACCATGGAAAAGAGATTATGAAACTGATAGTGGAGGAGGAAAAGGAGCAATTAGTAACACTACAACAGCAAATCATTGAGAGTAGTGCTAAATTAGAGCCATTTAAAGAGAGTACTGATTTTGATAAATTTAGTGAGATTCTTAAGAAGGAAATAGACGAAACACAAAAGAACTTAAAACCAACTAAGCAAAATAAATTCAAAAGGGACCCTGATGATTGGGCAAGAGATGAGATCTTTGACCTGACCACAAGGGGTACTAGAAGCCGTTCACGCCAACGTAGACATCCGTCACACTCTGGAAGTGATACCGGAGCTCAATCATCAGGCAGTGAAGAGGAAGGACACCACACAGTGACTTTTTTGAACAAAGATCTCCTGGAACTGGAGGACCCCACTCCTCCCAGGAGTATATTAAAAGGGGTCAAATCAGGAAAAACAGGAGGAGGAAGGAATCAAGGAAAAGGAAATCAGAAATCAGAAGGGGACTCTCAGACTTTAGAACGCAGAACTACCAGAAGCCAGCGACGTCCTCGATAGCTAACTCTTTACCGGGAGACACCTTTGGAGATGATTTGAAAATGATAAATCTCTCTAATTTTAAGTTGGAAAAGAGACACACTGACTTACTGAGTAGAGGATTATCCTTTTCCCCATCTGCAGGAATGAACCATTTCGAGATATATAAAGACATTTGCCTTTTCTTGAGAAGGGTCTATTTCAAATCACTATACTCTGATAAATCTAAAGAAAACTTATCTAACATCTGAAAGAAAAACTAGTGATTCTGAAGCCCCTGATCATTTAGTGTCATTGTTGGAGGAGGGAGCACTCTCTTCTGATGAAGATGAGATTAAAGAAACAGTAAATTGGAGGAGAAATGCTGGTTTGAGAATTTGATAAACCAGCATGCCACAATTTAGGAAAAACAAGCGTCTTGGTTTGTTACTTGACTTAGTCAAGGAGGACCTCGAGAAACTGGATTGGAAGAAACCTGGTACTGCAGACAATCTAACAGGTGATGAATGCAGGGCTCTTAAAGAACTTAGGGATTCTGATGAAATTGTTATAAAACGAAGTGACAAGGGGGGTAATGTAGTACTCCTTTCAGTAGATCTATATGAAAAGGAGGTGCATCGCCTACTCTCAGACGTATCAACATATAGGAAACTTGATCAGAATCCCTTTAGGTCCTTGGTGGAGCTTATCAATGATAAACTGCATTGGGCCTTTGAAGCTGATCTAATAACCAAAAAAGAACTGGAGTATTTACAGGAGGGTGATTTCAATTTACCAACTATTTATATAATACCCAAAATCCACAAAAATAGAGACAATCCCCCGGGAAGGCCAATCGTGTCAGCAATAAGGGTGGGCAAATATATTGATTCCCTGATCAAAGATTTGGTAAAATTGTTACATTCGTTTGTAAGAGACACAGGTGATGTACTCAATAAGATTAACAAATTGACCTTCCCTGGAGAAGTCCTTCTAGTTGGGATCGACGTAGAACCTTTATATATGTCGATCACACATGAATGGGGAATTTCTGCAGTTTACCATTTTTTGGAACAATTTTATCCAAATATAGACGCCCAAAATTAGTTCATAATTGAGCTTTTAGAAATAGCGTTAAAGAACAATTTCTTTCAATTCGCATGAAGTAATTTTCAGCAGCTCCGCAGGACATCCATGGGTGCTTGGCTCCATTTGGGTTGGTGGGAGGAGGAGGTGGTTTATGCCTCGTCGATGTACCTCGGCCATGCATGCACCTGGCTGCGGTACATCGATGATATACTGATGGTATGGGCAGGTACCAGGATATAATTGGTTGAGTTCATGAATGAGCTAGAGAACAATACCCGTAATATACATCTTACCTATGTGGCTGATTCAAGGGAAATTTCGTTTTTGGATCTTTCAATCAGTCTCACAGAGGGAAGATTGGAAACAAAAACTTTTAGGAAAGAAACGGCAGCCAATACCTTACTCCAGGCGGATAGCCATCATCCCACATCCCTAATCTAGGGAATCCCAGTGGGACAGTTCCTGAGGATCAGAAGGAACTGTTCCACCAAGGAAGATTACAGACATGAATTGAAACAGTTATACCATCGATTCAGGGACCGTGGATATTCTCATCGGATACTCAGAAGGGCCAAAAAAATCACCGGGAAAAAAACCGAGGCACATATGGCCCAGTTAGACTGATCACCCCATTGGGTACCCAGTGGCATCAGATTAAATCTATTCTCTCGGATCACTGGCATATTATGACTTCCTCACGGGACCTGAGGGAAATAGTTGGAGATCGACCTTTGATGGCAAAGAGAGCCAGAAACCTGGATGATATGCTGGTCCAGTCTGAATTTGTGCATCCCCAAAACCGTAATTGGCTAACTGATATGCCTAAAATCACTGGTATGTTCCCCTGTGGACATTGTGGTACCTGCAAATATGTCGATCGTTCCAAGGGGTGCAGAGACTCAGGAGCGAAACAAGAGTTTGAGATTATATCTTTTATTAACTGTGCTACTTCCAGGGTCCTGTACATTTTGGAATGTCTGTGTAGGAAACTATATGTTGGGAAAACATAGCAGCAACTCCGGGTAAGATTTAATGAACATCTTAAAAATATAAAACAGAAAGAAGAGACACCCGTGGCCCAGCATTTTCTGCAATGTCATAACGGGAAAACAGCAGGACTTAAAGTGAAGGGTTTTCTCTCTTTGGATTTACCTGATTGAAAGGGAGACTTCAATACAGTACTCTTGAGAAAGGAAAAATCCTGGATCTTCAAGCTCAACACTCTTCTGTCCCATAGCTTGAACAATGCGTTGAGCTTGAAGATTTTCCTGGAACCTTAGACTCTCTTTCCCCCCCCCCCTTTTTTTCTCTTTTCTTTTTCCCTTCCCCTGCCCCCCCCTTTTTTCCCTTCCCTTTTCCTACTTCCCCTTTTCCTCCCTATTTCTCTCCCTGTGTCTTTCCATCTTTTTCCCATCAGATGGGTAGTCTACTATTGTGACTTAGAGCCTAATCCAAAAAATATGTGAGCCTTCTTTTATCATATTGAAATAATCGATTGACATTGGATTAAGGCCTGGCTCTTTTCATAAATGATTGCCATTCCCATGTGAGGGGTTGTCTTATGGGGATCAGTATATGTGGATTACTCAGTGTATGTGGGGTTAATCTCTGCGAGGATCAATAGACATCTTTTGACATCATTGATTCTCTATCAAAACACTTTGGCCCTAATGTTCTAACTCAATGTATTGATAGCTATATTCATCACATATATTACCTACATAGGTAATACACCTGTCTTTTTATTAGACTGCAGTTAGTTTTGTCACCACAAGATGTCAACAAACCGTAAAAAAGGAAAAAATGACATAGGTGACGCCAATTGGACATTGTTCCTTATAAAAGTATGATTATCACTTATGTATAATGTCCAGACGAAGTGCACGGGTAAGTGCACAAACGCATTGACGTTTCTGTCACTGAACCCCCTCTCTTGCACCCCTCACCATGGCCCCTCATCCATGAATGAAAACTGATGCTTTACGATTAACTTCTATGAAATGGAGTCTGGATAAGCCTACTTCCGCATTTCTGAGCGGCCCTTTTCAGCCACCGTATCGGTGCATCCCAGACGCCAAAACCAGGAAGTACCTGTATGAAGTCCACATTGAGCAATGCAAACCATATTTCGGCTCAGCTAACGTTAGCGGCAGAAGTCTAGCAAAGCAGTTCCACAGTTATCCTATATGACCGCCTCAACTGAAGACACACTGAATGGCACTAGTCGGGGCATAACCAGCCAAGGACAGGAGGGGTGAGCGCCCATTCAGGGCGAACCTTTCTCATATGCTATTTCCCTATAGTGTGTCTTACTGACGATCATTCAAGGACTAAAAGCTGCACTGTGTTGAATGCTTCGCACTTCCGTATTGCCCATTACGATCAACTGCAGCCCTCTACATAGGTTTTCACAGTTAATACTAACCATTATAGAATTGCTATTGCTGCCTATGTTATTTTATGGCAAATGATCTAATACTGTTGCTGTTGGAACCTATGAACTGCCGAATGGAATAATAGGAGCTTCTAGCTGTGCGCATTCGCAGCTTCCGGCTGGTTAAGGGCCTCCCTATTGCCACCATAGAGGAGCGAGTTTAGCTTTATGTGGATGACACCTTGTTCTACCTGGTTGACACCCAGGACTCACTAAAAATGCTATTATCTGATATTGACAATTTTGGTGACTATACTGGGTTCCAGGTGAACTGGGACAAATCCAATCTTTTTTTCCCTTAGACCCTGATGCAACTCTGCAGATTTACCCAGTCTTCAAACTACAGGTAGTGTCCTCTTTTAGATACCTGGGGGTTATAGTGCAGTTACCCTTATCCTCCTATATTGAAAATAACCTGTGTCCCCTATTGACCCAATTACAACTACAAACTAAGCAGTGGCTGGACCTACCCCTAGACCTCATAGGAAGGGCCAATACCCTTAAAATGATCTATTTACCTAAGCTGTTATATATTCTAGCGAACTCCCCATGTAAAATCCCTAAGTCAATCTTCAGGCGGATAGATACAATCTGCACGGTGCTCTTGTGGAATGGTAGGCCCCCAGGGTGGCGATGGAGACGTTGAGGTTACATAGTTACATAGTTAGTCAGGTTGAAAAAAGACACAAGTCCATCCAGTCCAACCATAAAAATAAATAAATAAATAAAATATAATATCAAACAGTCCCATAAACCCAATATTATACCCACAGTTGATCCAGAGGATCAAATGGAAGGTTATTGGAGGAGCCCAAGGTCTCTAACATCCACCAGATCCTTGATGTTGTCATTAGGAATGGGCCGAACACCCCCCATTCGGTTCGCCCCTGAACATGTGAACAGGCAAAAAATTTGTTCTCACATGCGAACACTGTTAAAGTCTATGGGACACGAACATAAAAAATCAAAAGTGCTAATTTTAAAGGCTTATATGCATGGTATTGTCTTAAAAAGTGTTTGGGGACCTGGGTCCCCAAAGGGTATCAATGCAAAAAAGTTTTACAAAACGGCAGTTTTTTTGATTTTAATAATGCTTAAATTGAAACAATAAAAGTGTAATATTCCTTTAAATTTCGTACCTGGGGGGTGTCTATAGTATGTCTGTAAAGTGGCGCATGTTTCCCATGTTTAGAACAGTCTGACAGCAAAATGACATTTCTAAAGGAAAAAAGTAAACTACTCGCGGCTATAATGAATTGTCGGTCCGGCAAAAAAATGGCATGGGATTCCCCCACAGGGGAACCCAGAACCAAAATTTAAAAAAAAATAAATGCGTGGGGTCCCCCTAAATTCCATACCAGGCCCTTCAGGTCTGGTATGGATATTAAGGGGAACCCCGTGGCAAAATAAAAAAAATGGTGCGGGGTCCCCCTAAAAATCGATACCAGACCCTTATCCGAGCACACAACCTGGCAGGCCGCAGGAAAAGAGGGGGACGAGAGAGCGCCCCCCTCCTGAACCGTAGCAGGCCACATGCCCTCAACATTGGGAAGGTGCTTTGGGGTAGCCCCCCCAAAGCACCTTGTTCCCATGTTGATGGGGAGAAGGGCCTCATTCCCACAACCCTTGCCCTGTGGTTGTGGGGGTCTGTGGGCGGGGGGCTTATCGGAATCTGGAAGCCCCTTTTAACAAGGGGACCCCCAGATCCCGCCCCCCCTTGTGTTAATTGACAATGGGGTACAAATGTACTCCTACCATTTCACAAAAAAGTGTCAAAAATGTTAAAAAAATGACAATAGACAGTTTTTGACAATTCCTTTATTAATGTCTTCTTCTTTCCCCGCTTCTTCTTCCATCTTCTTCTGGTCTTCCTTCGGTGTTCTTCTTCTTCCTCCATCTTGTTCTTCCTCCGCTTCTCCCTCCGGTCTTCTTGTCTGGCATTTTCCTCTGGCTTCTTCTTCTCCGCTTCGTCCTCCGATCCGCCTTAATGGGAGTCTCCCGCTGTGTGACGCTTCTGTTCAGGTGACAGCTCTTATATAATGGAGGGTGGGGTCACCCATTTATGTAAATGGGTGACCCCGCCCCCCTCTGACAACACGGAAAACCCATAAGGAAGTCCCCATGCATCAGAGGGGGGCGGGGTCACCGGGTGGCCCGCCCTCCGTTATATAAGAGCTGTCACCTGAACAGAAGTGTCACACAGCGGGAGACTCCCATTGAGGCGGATTGGAGGACGAAGCGGAGAAGAAGCCAGAGGAAGATGGAGGAAGAAGCGGGGGAAGAACAAGATGGAGGAAGAAGAAGAATAACACCGAAGGAAGACCAGAAGAAGATGGAAGAAGCGGGGAAAGAAGAAGACATTAATAAAGGAATTGTCAAAAACCGTCTATTGTCTTTTTTTTACATTTTTGACACTTTTTTTGTGAAATGGTAGGGGTACATTTGTACCCCATTACCAATTCACAGGGGGGGGCAGAATCTGGGGGTCCCCTTGTTAAAGAGGGCTTCCAGATTCCAATAAGCCCCCCGCCTGCAGACCCCCACAACCACCGGGCAAGGGTTATGGGGATGAGACCCTTCTCCCCATCAACATGGGGACAAGGTGTTTTGTGGGGGCTACCCCAAAGCACCCTCCCAATGTTGAGGGAATGTGGCCTGGTATGGTTTAGGAGGGGGCGCTCTCTCATCCCCCCCTTTTCCTGTGGCCTGCCAGGTTGCATGCTTGGATAAGGGTCTGGTATGGATTTTTGGGGGGAACCCCACGCCATTTTTTTAAAAATTTTGGTGCGGGGTTCCCCTTAAAATCCATACCAGACCTGAAAGGTATGGATTTTGAGGGGGACCCCCACGCCATTTTTTAAAAAAAATTTTGGCGCGGGGTTTCCCTTAATATCCATACACCTGAAGGGCCTGGTATGGAATTTGGGGTGACCCTCACAAATTTTTTTTATTTTGGTTTGGGGTTCCCCTGTGGGGGAATACCATGCCTTTTTTATCAATGAACTTTTATGTGTATTGCCGGGACCGATAATTTGTTATAGCCGCGAGTAGTTTTAAATGACTTTTTTTCCTTTAAAAATGTAATTTTGCTGTCAGACTGTTCTAAACACGGGAAACATGCGCCACTTTACAGGCATACTATAGACACCTCCCAGGTATGAAATTTAAAGGAATATTACACTTTTATTGTTTCACTTAAAGCATTATTAAAATCACTGCTCCCAAAAAAAGGCCGTTTTTAAAACTTTTTTTTGCATTGATACATGTCCCCTGGGGCAGGACCCAGGTCCTCAAACACTTTTTATGACAAGAACTTGCATATTAACCCTTTCATGACTAAGCCTATTTCTGACATTTGGTGTTTACAAGTTAAAATCTGTATTTTTTGCTAGAAAATTACGTAGAACTCCAAAACAATATGTATATTTTTTTAGCAGATAATCTACAGAATAAAATGGTGTTTATTGCAATATTTTATGTCACACAGTATTTGTGCAGCGGTCTTTTAAATGCAACTTTTTGGGGAAAAAGACACTTTCATGAATTTTAAAAAAAAAAACAGTAAGGTTAGCCCAATTTTTTTGTATAATATGAAAGATGATGTTACACCGAGTAAATAGATACCAAACATGTCATGCTTTAAAATTGCGCACACTCGTGGAATGGCGACAAACTACGGTACCTAAAAATCTCCATAGGCGACATTTAAAAAAAAAATAATGGTTACCAGGTTAGAGTTACAGAGGAGGTCTAGTGCTAGAATTATTGCTCTCACTCTGACGATCGCGGTGATACCTCACATGTGTGATTTGAACACTGTTTACATATGCGGGCGCGACTTCTGTATGCTTTTTCTTTGCTGCACAAGCTCGCAGGGACGGGGGCGCATAAAATTTTTATTTTTTTTTTTATTTCATTTATTTTTATTTTTTTACATTGTATTTTTTTTTTTTTTTTAAATTTGATCACTTTTATTCCTGTCACAAAGAATGTAAACATCCCTTGTGACGGTAATAGGTGGTGACAGGTACTCTTTATGGAGGGATCGGGGGTCTAAAAGACCCCCAATCCCCCCTTTGCACTTCACAGTATTCAAATCACCAAAAACGACAATTCTGAATACTGTATATTTTTTTTAAAGCAGCGCCATTGGCAGCCGAGTAAACAGGAAGTGACGTCGCGACATCACTTCCGTGTTTACAGAGGAAGACTGGAACACAGCCATTTCCGGCTTCGTGCCAGTCTCTCGCTAGCCGCCGGAAGTGGCAGATCTATGATCGGGACTCCCAGTGGGACGGGAAGCCCAATAAGAGCGGCAGAAGGCCGCGGGAGGGGGCGATGTCCCCTCCCGCTCCTCCGGGATAACAACCGAGCTGCGGGCATCATCCCAGTATAACCCCCAAAAGCTGAGGCTGTGTATCTGCGTGCTCTCGGCAGCAAGGGGTTAACCTTTAAAGTTAGCACTTTTGATTTCTCCCATAGACTTTTAAAGGGTGTTCCGAGGCTTTCGAATTTGCCGCGAACACCCCAAATTGTTTGCTATTCCGCGAACGGGTGAACAGCCAATGTTCGAGTCAAACTCATGTTCGACCCGAACATAAAGTCGATCCCTAATCATTAGCCCCTTTTTCTTGCTGAAATACTGCAATAGGCAGATGGTTCAATGTGACATAAATAATACTGAAGTTTATAGTCATAAGAATATTAGACATTTTGATGGTGCAGATCACTGTAAAGATCTCTCACCTGATTGGATGCTTAGATACAATTTGTGTATATATCTCTAATTGTTGTAGCTGCTCTCTGAGTACTATCTGTTGTGGGACCACAAGTCCCAGCATAGCTTGAATCTGTAGATACATTCAATGCTGCTAATGTAATTGGCATGCTTAAAAAAGATTTTTACAGTTGTAAGTTTTACATGTTTGACAATATAATGTATTTCTTTCAGTATGTGTGCAGGAGAGTAGAAGGTATAGCCACCATTTTATAAATAGCTGTCTGCATGTAAGGGCAAAAAAAAAACAACATTAAATCACTTTTGTGACAGTTCATCTCAGTACTCTGTATCTCTCTAGGGTCACGTTTAGGGAGTTATGTCTGCTGACTTAAGACAGAAACTTGATTAGCTGAGCAGAAAATCTCAGAATACTTTCTTATTCTTAAACATTTGTTAACCACTTCAGCCCCAGACCATTTGGCTGCCTAAAGACCAGAGGACTTTTTACAATTTACTGCGTTGATTTAACTGGTAATTGTGCGGTCATGCAATGTTGTACCCAAACAAAATTTGCATCCTTTTTTTCCCACAAAAAAAGCTTTCTTTTTATGGTATTTGATTACCTCTGCGATTTTTATTTTTTGCGATATAAACGGAAAAAGACCTAAAATTTTTTTAAATAATGATATTTTCTAATTTTGTTATAAGAGAAATCCAATAAACTCAATTTTAGTCATACATTTAGGCCAAAATATATTCAGCCACATGTCTTTGGTAAAAAAAAAATCTCAATAAGCGTATATTTATTGGTTTGCACAAAAGTTATAGCGTCTAAAAACTAGGGTACATTTTCTTGAATTTACGCAGCTTTTAGTTTATGACTGCCTATCTCATTTCTTGAGGTGCTAAAATGGCAGGGCAGTGCAAACCGCTCCCAAATGACCCCATTTTTGAAAGTAGACACCCCAAGGAAATTGCTGAGAGGCATGTTGAGCCCATTGAATATTTAATTTTTTTGTGCCAAGTGATTGAAAAATGACAAAACATTTTTTTTTTTACAAAAAGCTGTCACTAAATGATATATTGCTCAAACATGCCATGGTTATATGTGGAATTATACCCCAAAATAAATTCTGCTGCTTCTCCTGAGTACAGGGATACTGAAGTGGCAAGAGGGTCAGTTTATATGGCCATAGTTATGTGTGTAGTAAGACTGATTTAGAATTTCAGCTAGGAATCATATTTCTTGTATTTCATGTTGAAACTACTTGTGACAGGTTGTGGTTAAAAACACTGGACTGACTCACTCCGCTTCCCATCACAGAAATCTGCTAAGTTGTTCCTCTTTCTGTGCAAAGAAAACAAAAGTTTTGCATAAGGTTTAAAAATTTATGTTTTGCAGAACCTGTCTGGTTTAGGATGCATAGGTTGATTTTAGGTTGATTTTTAAAAGGTTAGAATGTTTTGTATAACGGAAGTGTACCGCCTGTTCGCTTGTGACACAATATGCTGAAATTATATGTACACTGTATGAGCTGTATTTTGGACACTTGACATATAGACACGAGTCGGGTCAAGCGTGTCCACTTTTTTGGCCAAAAAGGTGGAATAAATCTCCCATACTAGAGTCCTGTGTCCAGCAACGTCATTTTACCAATATTCTGCCTTAAATCTGCTACTTTATTTGGTGCATTTGGTCGTGAGGGGAGAATATCGGTGTGACCTGTTGAGGAAGGTGGCACTGTTTTCCACCAGACCTACAAGGAGTGGTCCGAGAGGCCAGCCCTGTGGGCTATATCGTAGTCTCAAAATGCGCCTTCTAGAGCTGTTATCTAGGAGACTGCGCTGTGTTCCATTTGGTGGCCTGCTGTGGATGACCTTGGTATGATCACCTTCCGAGAGAGACGTCCGTTCAGATGATTGTGCATCTTTCGGACGAATCCTCAGTCAGTCAGTAATTTTTGGGTGGGAGTGTCTGGTATGATTGATGTGTGTATGAGACATCACGTTGTGGTGAGGTGACAGTTGTCCTCTTCTAAGTGCATTTCCTGGCCGGGAGACCGCGCCCAGGCCACTGACCGAGGGAAGCGTTGTCTATTGTTCCTACTTGTGTCGAGGATTCAGACCCCTTACTGAATTCTCATCATTTACCCTACCCTCTGTGTCTGTCTTGGTGTCTTTTAGGTTACAATTATGGGTGGGAAACATAGTGTTGAATCTCCCCTACAATCCATGATTTCCAACTTTAGGAAGGGATTTTCTAAGAACTGCAATTTAAAACTTAGTCCTGAGAAATTGATAACATTGTGTGAAAAGATTGGCCCTGCTATGGAGCACGATTGCCCCCACAGGGAACCTTTGACTTAGAGACCATTGACCGATTATTTGAGAATATTATGTCAGACTCACAGAAACATGACCAAGAAGCACCTTCCAGGGGGACTGTTTGTTCGGATGATTGTGCATCCCTCGAATAAATCCTCAGCCAGTCAGTTAGGAGGAATATCCGTCCGGATGATTGTGCATCTCTTGGATAAATCTTCAGCCAGTCAGTTAGGAGGAATATCCTTCCAAATGATTGTGCATCTCTGGGATAAATCCTCAGCTAGTCAGTCAAGAGGAATGTTCGTCCAGTTGATTGTGCATCTTTCAGACAAATCCTCAGTCAGTCATTCCGTCAGCTAGGAGAAAACGTCCATCTGGATGATTGTGCATCCTTTGGACAAATGGAAGATAAAGACCTGCAGTGGATAGAAGCCACAAAAAGTGGAACAGTGCAGAATTATGGTTATGACAAGAGTAGTACCACTGACAAAACAAACAAAACACATATATTCTCAACCCGAAGAGACAGATCAGCCTCCGCCGTATGTAGATGAACGGACCTCAGATAGAGACAGGTCAGAGCCATGTCCAAATGCCCCATCTAGTAGACAAGGGGACTCAAGTTGTTGTCCACCTACATCAGATTCAGCAAGTTTGTCGATGCCAAATCCCAGTAAATATACTCCAAACTGTAACACTCTGGGTATAGGCAGGACAGAAATAGGGAACTCAGTAGTAGTCAATGGGCTCCCCAATCAAGTGTCCACTTCCACCCTGAGAAATCCTGATGCAACCCTTGCCTCGTCTTTCAACATACCTCTGCAAATGCCCCTAAGAGAACAGGCGGTGAGGGAACATCGGACTCTAGTTTACACCCCTTTTTTACCACAACAGATTTACTGAACTGGAAGATTCATAACTTTGCCTACTCTGAGAAGCCCCAAGCCATGACAGATTTGCTCCGGTCAATAACTCAGACTCATAACCCCACTTGGTCGGACTGCCAGCAACTTTTATTGAGCTTTTTTAATACTGAGAAGAGACACAGAATTAACCAAGCAGTGCAGAGGTATAAAGTCAAAAGACCCTTCCTATTATAAAGACTTTGTAGGTTTGGGGGGGCATCAAGTCCAACATCAGTTCCTGTACATGCTGGATTGCCCTATTCCCTTGCTGGGCAAAGACTTACTTGCTAAACTCAGAGCACACATATACTTCTGACTAGGGATGAGCCGAACACCCCTCTGTTCGGTTCGCACCAGAACTTGTGAACAGGCAAAAAATTTGTTCGAACACGCGAACACCGTTAAAGTCTATGGGACACGAACATGAATAATAAAAGGTGCTAATTTTTAAAGGCTTTTGTACCCCCTTACCATTTCACACAGGGGGGATGAGGCCCTTGTCCCCATCAACATGGGGACAAGGTGTTTTGGGGGCTACTCCAAAGCACCCTCCCAATAGTGAGGGCATGTGGCCTGGTACGGTTCAGGAGGGGGAGTGCTCTCTCATCCCCCCTCTTTTCCTGTGGCTAAACACAGGAAACATGCGCCCCTTTACAGGCATACTAGGTACAAAATTTAAAGGAATATTACACTTTTATTGTTTCACTTTAAGCATTATTAAAATCACTGCTCCCGAAAAAACTGCAGTTTTTAAAACTTTTTTTTGTATTGATCCATGTCTCCTGGGGCAGGACCCAGGTCCCCAAAACTTTTTTATGACAATAACTTGCATACAAGCCTTTAAAATTAGCACTTTTGATTTCTCCCATAGACTTGTAAAGGGTGTTCCGCGGCTTTCGAATTTGCCGCTAACACCTCAAATTGTTCGCTGTTCAGCGAACGGGCGAACAGGCAACCTTACTTCTGACGGACAGGCTATCCTAAAATTGCCCCATCCCTTTGAAGCCCGCATACTGCAAGACATCCCGGGACTATGGGCAGAAGCCAACCCACCAGGATTAGCCAGACACATTTCCCCAATCCTTATTGAATTAAAATCAGGAGCCACTCCAGTAAGCCTGAAACAGTACCCAGTCCCTCGAAAAGCCCTAGTAGGAATACAAAAGTACTTAAACAAATTCCTACACTATGGAATTCTAAAACCCTGTCAGTCTCCCTGGAATACACCTCTACTCCCAATACAGAAACCCAGAACAGCTCACTGTCATCCTGCTCAAGATCTCAGAGCGGTCAATCAGGCTGTAATGACCATCCACCCAACAGTCCCGAACCCATACAACCTATTGGGATTAATACCAGGGGAGGCCACCTATTTCACAGTTCTGGATTTGAAAGATTCCTTCTTCTTTCTCAGAGTGGCAGAACAATCCCAGTGCATTTTTGCTTTCCAGTGGGAGGACCCAGAGACTGGGGGTAAGGGACAACTGACATGGACACGTTTACCCCAGGGATTCAAAAACTCCCCTACACTATTTTGGAACAGCCCTGACCCAAGACCTGAAATCCTTCAAGTCTGATCCTGAGAATAGAGTCCTCCTTCAGTATGTGGATGACCTATTGATCGCCGCCAAAAATAGAGAAGAGTGCCTTCAAGCTACTAATGAACTATTACAATTACTGTGGGAGGCAGGTTATAAGGTGTCCCAGAGAAAGGCGCAATTGTGCCAAGAGACTGTAAAGTATCTGGGATTCAGAGTATCACAAGGACAGAGACAATAGGGAGAAGGCAGGAAAGAAGCTGTTTGTCAGATTCCCACCCCGACTACCAGACGGCAAGTACGTGAATTCCTGGGGGCGGCAGGATTCTGCCGAATCTGGATACTGGACTTTGCCACAAAAGCCAGACCCCTCTATGAATCATAAAAGGTGGGAGAAAAGAAACCCTTTCAATGGGGAGAACAACAAAACAGAGCATTCCAAGACATTAAGGTCTCCCTAATGCAGGCTCCTGTGCTAGGCCTGCCAGATAGCCAAAAAGTCTTCTATTTGTATGTCAGTGAAAAACAAGGAATAGCAGAAGGAGCCCTGACACAATACTTGGGGGTCGTGGCAGCGCCCTGTAGCATACCTTTCTAAACAACTGGACACTGTAGATCAGGGATGGGCATACTGCCTGTGGGCCATCGCAGCAACAGCCCTCCTTGTGGCCAAAGCTGACAAGTTGTCATTAGGTCAGGAGACTTATGTCCGAGTCCCACACCAAGTACAGGCATTAATGGATTAGATCACTGGTTCACTAACAGTCGAATGTTTAAATATCAAGCTATGCTGTGTGAAAATCCTTGTATCCACTTGTAAACACTTTAAACACTTTAAACCCAGCCACTATGCTCCCCACCTCACAAGAACCCCTAACTCATGACTGTCTCCAGGTAATGGATATGCAAGCCGACCAGACTTGAAAGACAGCCCCTTGGAAAATCCAAACGTTGAGTACTTTATTGACGGAAGCAGTTTTGTAAAAGATGTTTTTCCCCAGATATGGAATCCCCTCCGCCATAGGCTGAGACAATGGCCCTGCCTTTGTCCACAAGTGCCTCCAGGAATTAGCAACAGCACTTAAGGTTTCTTGGAAACTACAGTACACACCGCATATAGGCCCCAAAGCTCTGGAAAAGTTGAACGAATGAACCGCACACTCAAGTCACAACTGGCCAAGCTCTGTCAGGAAATCCAAATGAAATGGACCTTGATGTTGCCCATTGCTTTACTGAGTATTCGGAGTACCCCAACAAAGAGGACAAATCTGTCCCCTTTAAGGTACTATATGGTAGGCCCCCACCCATCATTAGAGGGATAAGTGAGACTTGCATCAGATAGGAGGGGTAGTTAACCGTGAACTGATACAGAGACTAGGGGAGAGTAATGCCCTGTACACACGGTCGGATTTTCTGACGGAAAAAGTGCGATTGGAGCTTCTCGGAAATTCCGACCGTATGTGGGCTCCATCGGACATTTTCCATCGGATTTTCCAACACACAAAGTTTGAGAGCAGGCTATAAAATTTTCCGCCAACAAAATCCGATCGCATCAATTCTGACCGTGTGTGGACAATTCCGACGCACAAAGTGCCACGCATGCTCAAAAGAAATTCAGAGACGAAACAGCTCGGTCTGGTAAAATTAGCATTCGGAATGGATAGAGCACTTTCGTCAGGCAGCAATGTTTAAAATTGTTTAATGCAGCGCACTCTCTTCTTCTTTATAATGTGAGAAGAATGAAGTTGTTTTGCTGCTGATATTCACACAGAGTTCTTACAAACTTCTTTCTTTATTATTTATCGTGATTTCATCAATATATTTTAATTTGTCACATCTGACAAAAAATCTATATATTATTTTTTTTTTTGGTTTGTATTTTTTTCAAGCATGATTTTTTTTTTGGTTTGTATTGTTTTCAAGCCTGATCTTGTTGTTAATGTTTTTTTTTTAATTTATTTTACATCCTGAATATTTTTGTGTGTATTTTGTGTGTCAAGTTACCACAACACCATTATTAGCTTGTATTATTTAATCTTTAATCTCAAGGAGATTGTTTGGTGTTGGTGTCTCTTGTTAATTTCACATTGTAGTTTACAAATGTACCTGCCTCCTCACAAACAAACTGTACTTTTTGAAGGGTAACACACATAGGCAAGTATAATTGAAACAAAAAATCCTTCATGAAGGGCTCAGAACCAAACAAAGAGGGAGGCAATGCTGGAGAAACAGCAGAAATTGGCAAAGCCTTTGGCCCCCAGGGCACACATCAATTATTTTACAGCAAAATTGGTGGCCTGAGGAGTCCATATCTAAGGGAGTGCAGTCTGGTCCAGAAGTCCCAGAGATCATGAAAGCAGCAGATGACATCTGTGTCCCCAGGCTGTGGTCATACAAGAGCCTGCATCTTTTGTCAGACCCTACTGAACCCAGGTCATCACTCTCTGGTCTTCCTTCCATGCTTCCTTCCACGCTGTGGCTCTGGTGGTGGAGTTGTGGCAGGAGGAGGAGGAGGGGGATGGTCCAACACATTTAGGTGGGTATTGGGTGTTATTTCGCCCTTCACCCCCTTAGTTAAGACTTTATAAAGAAGGTCCTCACACAGGAGGCATTGACCCTCCTGCATGCCCTGCAGTTTGGTGGCAGCCATGCAGGCAAAGGCCTCTTCAGGAGTGGGGGTGGCTCTGAGGGACGCAGAAGCCTCCTGAATCAGCCTGAGTGCTGAATCCTGCACGTGACTCCCCTTCCTGGGTCTTTTGTTTGGAAGGCGGAGGGGAGGAACCTGCGATTCTGTCAGGCTCCTACTGGGCCCAGGCTTCTCCTGGCTGCCACTTAGCCCCACCTCCTCCTGGCTGCCACTAACCCCCACCTCCTCCTGGCTGCCACATTCAAAAGCCTCCTCCTGTGTGGCACATTCCACAGCCTCCTCCTCCTGGCTGAGGTCTACCTGTGTATGAAAAAGGGACATAGTTTTAGTTTTTTCTTCATCAATCACACACAATTTTCATCTCATGACTGTTGCAAATTGAATGTTAACAAATATAACAGATGATCATTCTGAGCCCAGCATTTTTCATTCTTGTCCCAATTATTTTTGCCCACTACTGTCTATTGATATGTAAAACACTTTGTGAAATCAGCAATTAGTGATCAATAATAACAGCTAGTAAACATAATTTATTTATTGACCAGAAATCTATAGAAGAATGCTTTACCTGGCTCCAGCTGGGCTCCTCCACTTCTTCCTGGCTGAAAGTCCCAGGTTGGACATCGGAAGCCTCAGCTGGGGTGGAAGATAGGGTGGAAGAAAGAGTGGAAGGAAGAGTGGAGAGAGATTCCCTGACTTCACTCTGGTCTGACAGAAATCGCAATCTCTCATAGTACCACAGTCTGGGGACATAAATGTCATCTGCTGCAGCTCCAGATCTCTGGGAATTCGTGACCTTCTTGCGCTCCCTAAGATAAGTGCTCCTCAGGCCACCAATTTTGGCTTTTAAATAAGGGATGGTTGCTGTGGGGACCACCGGTTTCACTAACTCCAGCAGTTTCTCCAGCGCTGCATGCCTCTTTTGTTTATGATTATAATGTGGGTGTTTCACCTGCCACAGACAGGGCAGCTCCCTGTATTTGTCTATGAACAGGGGGAGGAAATTGTGGTCATTGAAGCCATCCATTTTCTCTGCAAGACACAACACAAGACAAACCCTAATGTCAGGCGAAACTCTCATAATCTTGTTACAATATAGGCCTCAATCTAGAAGCAGTATAGGCCCAAGTTTAGATCTTACCTTTGTTATCATGATCAGCGCCTCCGATACTCCCTCCTCCGCTCACAGATCGCACGTACTACACACGCGTGTTACGCTTGATATACACTGCGCATGCGTGGAACTCCGCCCGCCCCTGACGTTCTTTCTAGTCTATTCCCCACCCCTTCTCGTTCGGCACAGTGGGGGAAGAGCACATGGCGGAGACACAACAGGTGTGTGCTAATTACAGCAACAAGGAGGAGGAGGAAAGCCCAGAGCCAGAAATGTCCCGATTCCCGGAAGAGACGATTTAAGGCCTCAAATATAATTCTATGACGGGAAGTATGGACCTTACCCCAACCCCAATGTCAGAAAGGCCAAGATCATGGCAAAAGTAGTCAAGAGTCTGCAGAAGAATTTTGGGGTACGACGATCGAAAGATCAACTCAGGAAGTAGTGGTCGGACCTCAAATTAAGGGAGCACGACCAGTACAGAAGGATCAGGAGAGTGCTGCAAAAAAGTAAATAGTTGTGCTGTGTTCCTATTCTTTATGTTTATTACGTTTGTGCTGTTCCATGTGCTTTTCTTAACTGTTGTACAGTTTAAAATGGCAACTTTCATGTTCATGGGCACATTATTCGTTCGTATGAAACATTGTTTGTTCGGCCTAGAAAACACCATTGTTTTTGCCATATGCATTTGAATAGATTTTTTATGGCCTGCTTCTCTTAAAATAATATGGTTGTGTAGATGGGTTTGTAACTAGAATGAAATGCAAACTAGATTCTGTGTAAGGAGAGGACACTGAGCAGCTTACACATCTGGACACTGGAGCACTAGTGTGGGACAAAAGAACACCCTTTTTATTAGGGGGTCCCACACAGGTGCTCCAGTGTATACTATAGGGGTGATTCCATCTGTGAAGCTTGCATAAAACAGGTAAGTATTCAAGTTTGACCAAGCACAAAAAAATTTCTGCATCTTGGAACTCTGCCAAAAGAGACAATTGTACCACACTTCCAAGCAATGTTTCATATTCCTATTTCTGCCATCAAATATCTGTGTTCTAAGTATACCTTTTTGTTTTTTACATGGGGGATAAAAGACTCGGAGGACACCCCTCATCCGAGGAGACAACAGACCCCCCACCTCAGGAAGAAGGAGTTTTATGTCCTTAAAGCCCTTGGCAAATCAAACATATATAAAGAGACACTTCTGACCCCCCAAAAAATCAGATACAGCAGGGCTGACCTGTTTAAATAATATTTTGAAACTACCGGTATTTAAAAAACGATTGCCAAACACAAATAGCCAAGGACCTGAAAAAATATATTTAAAACAAAAATTTTAACTAATGTGATGGTATGTTTACTTTGGTTCTGTGTTATATTAAATGTTGTTTAATGCTGGCTTGAACTGTACCTATAAAACTTTAGAAAAGGAACAAAATTAAAGCAAGAGTAAATAACACATTCCCTGGATTAAAAAAAATATGCTTATTGTTATTGGGGTCTTAAGTGGCCCCTATTGCTTTGCAAATGGCAGTGACTAAGCATAAAATATTTCTAAATACTGTAATGAAAACAAAACAACTCAATTGACCATAACAAGTTTAACCTATAAACCACTCATATACAGTGCCTTGAAAAAGTATTTATACCCCTTGAAATTTTCCACATTTTGTCATGTTACAACCAAAAACGTAAATGTATTTTATGTGATAGACCAACACAAAGTGGCACAAAGTTGTTAAGTGGAAGGAAAATGATAAATGGTTTTTAGAATCTGTGACAAATAGTTATCTGAAAAGTGTGGTGTGCATTTGTATTCAGCCCCCTTTACTCTGATATCCCTAACTAAAATCTAGTGGAACCAATTGCCTTCAGAAGTCACCTACAGTGCCTTGAAAAAGTATTCATACCCCTTGAAATTTTCCACAAATGTAAATGTATTTTATTGCGATTTTATCTGATAGACAAACACAAAGTGGCACATAATTGTAAAGTGGAAAGAAATTGATAAATGGTTTTCCAAATTTTTTACAAATAATAATATGTCTCTACCAGCTTTGCACATCTAGAGAGTGAATTTTTTGTCCATTCTTCTTTGAAAAATAGCACAATCTCTGTCAGACTGGATGGAGAGTGTCTGTGAACAAGTATTACCACAGATTCTCAATTGGATTTGGGTCTGAACTTTGACTAGGCCATTCTAACACATGAATATGCTTTGATCTAAAACATTCCATTGTAGCTCTGGCTCTGGCATAAATAATTAAAACGCATAAACCTTAACACATCTTTATGGCCTCCATATTGGTATATCAGTACTATGCTTTACATATTTTGTATATCATGAAATGTTCACTGAGAAATACAAATGCTTAACTTTGTAAATAAAAGACTCTGAGATAAATAAAAAAGGTAATTTATGTTTTTTTAGTATACCTTTCCAGGTCTGCTGCTGGCTAAGAAATATGCTCTAAAGACTTGCACTCCAAACTCATATCAGCACACAGGAACAGCGTTATACCCACCAGTAGGGATGAGCCGAACACCCCCCGGTTCGGTTCGCACCAGAACCTACGAACGGACCGAAAGTTTGCACGAACGTTAGAACCCCATTGACGTCTATGGGAATCGAACGTTCAAAATCAAAAGTGCTCATTTTAAAGGCTAATTTGCATGGTATTGTCCTAAAAAGGGTTTGGGGACCCAGGTCCTACCCCAGGGGACATGTATCAATGCAAAAAAAACTTTTAAAAACGGCCGTTTTTTCGGGAGCAGTGATTTTAATGATGCTTAAAGTAAAAAAAAAAAAAGTGAAAATATTCCTTTAAATATCGTACCTGGGGGGTGTCTATAGTATGCCTGTAAAGTGACGCGTGTTCCCCGTGTTTAGAACAGTCCCTGCACCAAATGTCATTTTCAAAGGAAAAAATCTCATTTAAAACTGCTTGCGGGTTTATTGTAATGTCGGGTCATGGCAATATGGATGAAAATCAGTGAGACAAATGGCATCGGTACCCCCAGTCCATTACCAGGCCCTTTGGGTCTTGTATGGATATTAAGGGGAACCCCGCACCCAAATTAAAATAAGGAAAGGTGTGGGGCCACCAGGCCCTATATACTCTGAACAGCAGTATACAGGCGGTGCAAACAAGACAGGGACTGTAGGTTTGTTGTTAAGTAGAATCTCTTTGTAATTTTGAACGGGTACATTTTTAACGTGTTTAGCTCCAGCCAAAAAACCTTTTTTAAACTTTTTGGAAAACATAGGGAAGGGTTATCACCCCTGTGACATTTGTTTTGCTGTCTTTCCTCCTCTTCAGAAGATTTCACCTCACTTTTTGTCCCAATGAAAAATGTTTTTTGAAAATTTGTTTTTTTTTGTGGAACAAGGATTGGAAAGCATCAGTGGAAAGGAGAAATTTTTTTCCCATATTAACTCTTACAGGAGAGAATTTCCCTTCCTAAGGGTAGATTTCATCTCACTTCCTGTTGTCTCCTTCTGTTTGCAAGTAGGAGTCGTTTGTAAGTTAGATGTTTGAAAGTAGGGTCCTGCCCTATATACTCAGCAGAAATTTGGGCCTTAGGTGTTGCTGTGGCCACAACACTGTAAGCCCTCACAGGGCCCTGCTGTGAAATCTTAGATCAAGAATTGTAATTACATGCCCCTGTTGAACAGGAGCTGAAAAATTAGGCCTTAGGCACTGGTGCTGGTGCCACAACACTGCAACCCCTCACAGACACTCTAGTTGGAACGCAGGAACGAGCCCTGCTGCAAAGTATTGCATCAAAAATTGTAATTACACGCCCCTGTTAGACAGGGGCAGAAAAATTGGGCCTTAGGTACTGGTGCTGGTGCCACAACACTGCAACCCCTCACAGACACTCTAGTTGGAACGCAGGAACGAGCCCTGCTGCAAAGTATTACATCAAAAACTGTAATTACACGCCCCTGTTAAACAGGGGATGAAAAATTGTGCCTTAGGCACTGGTGGTGGCGCCCAGAACCAAAAATGTTCTTAAAAGCTATCAGCGTGATGATTGTGGAGGAAGAGGATATTTACTCAGGGATAGTCACTCAGCATCAACATAGGCAGTCTTTGAAGGGATCTAAGATTTCAAAAAAAATTATTCAGTTACATCAGCATCAGGTGCATGGTAGCTGGTGGTGATCCAAGACTGATTCATTTTTATGAAGGTCAGTCGATAGACCGAGTCGGTGGACAGACGCACCCTGTGATCGGTTACCACGCCTCCAGCAGCACTGAATGTGCGTTCCGAAAGAACGCTGGATGCAGGACAGGCCAGTAGCTCAATTGCATACTGTGCAAGCTCTGGCCAGTGATCCATCCTCAAGACCCAGTAACCCAGAGGATTTTCGGTGGGAAAGATGTCCAAGTCTGATCTTGCCCCTAGGTATTCCTGCACCATGTAAAACAGACGCTGGCGATGGTTGCTGGAACCGATCATACCTTGGGGCTGCGGACCAAAAAATTGTCTGAACGCATCGGTCAGAAGGCCACCTTCTCCACCGCTCCTTCTTTGACTGACCGAAGCCTCAGCAACACGTTGTCCAGAAACAGGAGTTTGTAACCTCCTAGTCTCTGGGAACGCGTTGCACAGACCTTTCTGCAAGGCCTCCCGAAGATGTTTCATCCTCTGCTCCCTCTCCGATGGCAGGATAAGGTTCGCAACCTTACCCTTGTAACGTGGATCAAGGAGGGTTTCCAGCCAGTATTGGTCCTTCTCCTTGATACCACGAATACGAGGATCCTTACGCAGGCTTTGCAGGATCAGGGAGGCCATGCAGCGTAGGTTTGCTGAGGCATTCGGTCCGGAGTCCTCTGGGTCACTAAGGACGACAACGTCCGGAGCCACCTCCTCCCAGCCACATACAAGTCCATGTGTTTCTTGGGACTGATCCCTTAAAGACTGCTGCTGATGCTGAGTGCCAGGCTCCACCTCCATACTGACACAATCCTCCTCCTCCTCCTCGTCCTCTTCCTGTGTGATCGGCGGGCACGCAGGAACACTGTCTGGATAAAGGGGGCCTTGAGAGCTAAGGAAGTCCTCCTCTTCCTGCCTCTGTTCTGCCTCAAGTGCCCTGTCCATTATTCCACGCAGCGTGTGCTCCAACAGGTGGACAAGGGAGACAGTGTCACTGATGCATGCACTGTCACTGCTCACCATCCTCGTGGCCTCCTCGAATGGTGACAGGACAGTGCATGCATCCCTGATCATGGCCCACTGGCGTGGGGAAAAAAAACCAAGCTCCCCTGACCCTGTCCTGGTGCCATAGTCGCACAGGTACTCATTGATGGCCCTCTGCTGCGTGTGCAGCCGCTGCAGCATAGCCAACGTTGAGTTCCACCTGGTGGGCATGTCACAGATTAGGCGGTTCTTGGGCAGGTTAAACTCCTTTTGGAGGTCCGTCAGCCGAGCACTGGCATTATATGACCGGCGGAAATGCACACAGACTTTCCTGGCCTGCCTCAGGACATCCTGTAAGCCCGGGTACCTGCCCAAGAACCGCTGCACCACCAAGTTAAGGACGTGAGCCAAACAGGGCACATGGGTCATTTGTCCCTGTCGGAGGGCAGAGAGGAGGTTGGTGCCATTGTCGCAAACCACCATTCCTGCCTTAAGTTGGCGTGGCGTCAACCACCTCTGAACCTGCCCCTGCAGAGCTGACAGAACCTCTGCCCCAGTGTGGCTCCTGTCCCCCAAGCACACCAGCTCAAGCACCGCATGGCATCTTTTGGCCTGCGTAGCCCCTTGAACGACTACGGAGTACCGCTGGTTCCGAGGAAGAGGCCATGGAGGAAGAAGAAGAGGAGGGGGTGGAGGAGAGAGGTGTGTCACAATCATTAGCATTTTGGAGGCGTGGTGGCGGAACAACCTCCAACACTACTGCACCTTGTCCTGCATCCTTCCCAGCTGCCAGCAGAGTCACCCAATGCGCCGTGAAACTTAGGTAACATCCCTGTCCATGCCTGCTGGACCATGAGTCAGCGGTAATATGCACCTTACCGCTGACCGCCCTGTCCAGCGAGGCATGGACATTGCCTTCCACATGCCGGTAGAGAGCCGGAATCGCCTTCCGTGAGAAAAAGTGGCGTTTGGGTACCTGCCACTGAGGAACTGCACATTCCACAAACTCACGGAAGGGGGCAGAGTCTACCAACTGAAAAGGCAGCAGTTGAAGTGCTAGCAATTTTGCCAAGCTAGCATTCAACCGCTGGGCATGTGGATGGCTGGGAGCAAACTTCTTCCGGCGGTGCAGCAGCTGGGGCAGGGAAATTTGCCTGGTACAATCTGACGTCGGTGTACCAAAAGCAGATTGCCCACAAGTACTCGGCTGTGACACACCTAATTCTACACCTTCATTCCTCTCAGTGCAGGTCTCAGAGAGGACTGGAGGTCTAGTGGGGTTGGAAATCTCAGCTGATGAGGAGCAAGGAGAGGTCCTCTTTGTTCTTTGGTGTGGGTCTTTTAGATACGCTTGCCAACGAACTGCATGGCAGGTCAACATATGTCTGGTCAAGCATGTGGTACCCAAGCGGGAGATGTTTTGGCCACGTGAGATACGCTTGAGACATATGTTGCAAATAGCAGCGGTGCGATCTGATGCACTCGTCTCAAAAAAGGCCCACACCAAAGAACTTTTTGAAAAACGCGCAGAGACTGCAGCGCCCTGCACATGTGGAGCTTTGGGGTGTGATGCAGTCAATGTATTGCCCTTAGGCTGGCCCCTGGAGGGCATCCTGCCTCGTTGGTGATGTGCCGCCTCCTCCTCCTCTCTCCTATCAGGCACCCACGTTGAGTCAGTGACCTCATCATCCCCTCCCTCCTCATCACTGGAGCAAACCTGGCAGTATGCTGCAGCAGGGGGAGCATGACTGCCAGATTGCTGTCCTTCTTGGGCACCCCCTCTGTCTGCACTAAGCTGGGATATATATATATATATATGTACTGATACTGCAGCTAGCAAAATCAACTGCCTGCCTGTAGTATGAGAACACCACCAACCTTCTACAGGTAGCTTTAGCTGAACACTGTGAGGTGGATGCACCCCACCAACTTGTAGGTTTAGCTGAACACTGTGAGCAGGATGCTCTGCACTAACTGTAAATAGTCTAGCTGCCTGACCGTGGTACTAATAGGATCAAAAGAACACCAGTAATTTTCTTCAGGTAGCTTTATATACTGTAACAAGACAAGCCTGCCTGTCAGTAGGAAGATAACAGGAACAGATCTAGCTGAACACTGTGAGCAGGACGCACTGCACTAACTGTAAATAGTCTAGCTGCCTGACCGTGGTACTAATAGGATCAAAAGAACACCAGTAATTTTCTTCAGGTAGCTTTATATACTGTAACAAGACAAGCCTGCCTGTCAGTAGGAAGATAACAGGAACGGATCTAGCTGAACACTGTGAGCAGGACGCACTGCACTAAATGTAAATAGTCTAGCTGCCTGACCGTGGTACTAATAGGATCAAAAGAACACCAGTAATTTTCTTCAGGTAGCTTTATATACTGTAACAAGACAAGCCTGCCTGTCAGTAGGAAGATAACAGGAACGGATCTAGCTGAACACTGTGAGCAGGACGCACTGCACTAAATGTAAATAGTCTAGCTGCCTGACCGTGGTACTAATAGGATCAAAAGAACACCAGTAATTTTCTTCAGGTAGCTTTATATACTGTAACAAGACAAGCTTGCCTGTCAGTAGGAAGATAACAGGAACTGATCTAGCTGAACACTGTGAGCAGGACGCACTGCAATAAATGTAAATAGTCTAGCTGCCTGACCGTGGTACTAATAGGATCAAAAGAACACCAGTAATTTTCTTCAGGTAGCTTTATATACTGTAACAAGAAAAGCCTGCCTGTCAGTAGGAAGATAACAGGAACGGATCTAGCTGAACACTGTGAGCAGGACGCACTGCACTAAATGTAAATAGTCTAGCTGCCTGACCGTGGTACTAATAGGATCAAAAGAACACCAGTAATTTTCTTTAGGTAGCTGTAAATACTGTAACAAGACAAGCCTGCCTGTCAGTAGGAAGATAACAGGAACGGATCTAGCTGAACACTGTGAGCAGGACGCACTGCACTAAATGTAAATAGTCTAGAAGATAACAGGAACGGATCTAGCTAAACTGAATACAGTGTATATACATATATGCAACACCTGGGATGCATATATATACACAATACACTTTAAGTGCAGCTAACTGACTGACTGTCCTGCCTAATCTAGCTAACTAAAATGAAATGACACTGTCTCTCTCTCTCTCTAAGCACACCGGAACACACTGCACAGGGCCGCCGTGCAGGCGGCCTTATATAGTGTGGGGCGTGTACTAAATCCTCTGAGCCATAAGGAGGCTGTGGCCAATTACGGCTCTCTGTTCAGGCGGCGCTGTGATTGGCCAAGCATGCGGGTCATAGTGCATGCTTGGCCAATCATCAGCAAGCAATGCACTGCGATGCCGCAGTGACTTAAGGGCCGTGACGCGCCACACGAATTTGGCGTGAACGGCCCATACCGTTCGCAATTCAGCGAACAACCGAACAGCCGATGTTCGAGTCGAACATGGGTTCGACTCAAACACGAAGCTCATCCCTACCCACCAGGGACAGAGTAAATAAGGTGTATGTCATTTTGTGTAGGCTCTTCACACTTTTTGGTTTCACAGGAGAAACTGAGGGCAACACAGCCACAGGCTGGGAGTACAGGTCCTTTTCTAGGTAGGGGACAGCTAGAGCTGTTTTTTTGTTTAACCTTGTAGGTCAGGGAGTCCCTTTGGAGGAGTGGAGGCTCAGCTGGGGCACAACTTTAGGATCTGAGTTAACATATGGACTAGAGCAAGGGATCCAGGAGTAAGAGGAATCCAAGGAGATGCAGAATTGTCCTTTGTAGCAGCACGAGGAGAAAACAAGGAACATTGTCCTGTGCAGTAGCACCAGGGAGAAAACAAGGAACAACTGTAGCGGCATCAGAGGTAAGGGATTAGCTTATGGGCTTAAAGGGGTATCTTTGCCCCTGAATGCCACAGAAGTACACTATGCATGGACCCGCCAGGATACAAAATCAGCCCCCAAAATCAGCCCCCAAAATAATTTTCTGCGATCTTATTGTTATGTTTGCTCTTAACTGATAGTTGATGTGGGTTACTAAACTCTTCATTTTTAAAACTCAATAGTTACATAGAATAGTTTGAATATCTGTCAAGTTTTTCCTGCTGTCACAATGGAAAGACTTTTCATCACTTCCCACTTCCCTCTCACAAGGACAGGAAGTGTGGGATAATTACAATACATAAATAAATAAATAAATAAATACATAAATAATTAAATAAATAAACCATTTTAAGTTAAATGATGTTGGCTAGAATCTCTGTTGAGTTTTTACTGCTGTTTGTGTCCCCTTCATGGAGATTTCCCTCACTTCCCAGTGGCACCCTGTGTATCAGTGTGTGATAGGATGTACCTGGGGCAGAAGGGGAGGGGAAAGAACACATACAGGAAAATAAAAGCCAAGCAGAATCAACACTGAAATAATAGGGTTTAGGGCTAGAGTGAGCAGGAGTCAAATATTGATTAGAAATATATATTCCATGATCTCTGATTATGATAACTAGAGCACATACAAAAGGACATACAATTGTAGTGATATAATTCTAAAAGGCCTGTAGTCCTGATTCATTGTTCAAAGCAAATAAACAGGTAAAGGCGGCAATATACCGGTTAACGCTCATTAAAGAATAGGCAGTGGAAGCTGCATGTCCTCTCCTTAATCCCACATCACTGGGATCCAACACAATCAATGCAATTCTGCATACTTGTATGTGCTGTAGAAAGGTGACCACTTAGAGATTTTCCACAATGCTTAAAAACTCTAAAGTGCTTGTTGTCATGTTAATGTTGCACTGTACACAAGCATCACTTATTAGCAGTTATTAGGCCATGTATATCCTCTATAACATATTTCTCTATTCAAAGCATACACACTACATAAAACAAAACAAAAAAAAAACAATTTCAGTGCATAGTAGCACAGATGGCTGCCTACTAACTGGACAATTAATGTCTGCACCACAGGTGAACTTGGTGAAATTCAGTTCCACCACCTCTGGCTCAGACCCTTTGATGCCTGCTCACCACAATCACTTGTAAACACGGAAGTCTGGTTTCTGTGTTTACAAGTGACAGCTCTGCACTCTGTGTGTAACCCCCATGAACTCTGCACTCTGTATGTAATGCAATCCTGATATTTAATGCCCCTTTAAGACCCTTCTACTGTTTGTGAAATATGACCACACCCACTATTTGATGTGATTTGGAGGGTGTGTGGGGGAGGGTTTGGGGGGTCGTGGTTGAGTTCCAGCACCTATTTGAGAAAAAAAGCCCTGGGTATACCAAAGAAAACAGCTGCATTTGTACTTTCCCTGAAAATGATGGCTTCTAAAATCAGTACAGAGGGACAATAATGTAAACACTGATTCCGACTTCCTGTTTGAGTACCTTGCAAGAGGACAAACCAGTTCAAAAATATTTTTAGAGACATTGGACTTTCTAGCCATTTGCAGGTGTGCCATATTGTCTTGTTGAGTCTGATTATTGGCATTGCTTAAATTGTTTACCCTTTCTTTCAAAGCATTCTTTCTATGCCACATTCACATTACATTTTAATAACAATGAGTTTTTGAGTAAATTCTATATATTTCTGTGCAAATATGAAAACATTGGACTCAGTATTAATAATGCTGTGGTTGGATCGACAACATGACGTTGGCACAGATAAATTAGGAAACAGATGTTCTTCGTAAAGTTGCAATAGAAGAACTAAAAAAACAATATGAAAGGATTAAAGCACAATATAGAATGTAAATAACGACATACATCAATCAACTGCTTTTAAAAAACAGAGAAATAGTTTTTCAATATGCTTGTTTTGCCATGATACCTAAGGAATGCAGGTGTGAAATGACTTTGTCAGAAAAATAGATACTAACACCAACATACTGATAATAAATTTAAAAAAAATATAAAATAGCTGTGCATCATTTTGGTTTACATTGGTTAGTATTTACAGTTGTATGCAAAAGTTTAGGAACCCCTGACAATTTCCATGTTATATTTTTGGGTGTTTAGATCATCAATTTCATTTTGATCTATCAAATAGCAATATGCATCAAAACGAAATTAGACAGGTGCATAAATTTGGGCACCCCAACAGAAAAATCACATCAATATTTAGTAGAGCCTCCTTTAGCAGAAATAACAGCTTCTAGTCACTTCCTATAGCCTGTAATAAAGTGTTCTGGATGAATGTATTTTAGACCATTCCTCCTTACAAAACATCTTCAGTTCAACTAGGTTTGATGGTTGCCGAGCATGGACAGCCCGCTTCAAATCAACCCACAGATGTTCAATGATATTCAGGTCTGGGGACTGGGATGGCCATTTCAGAACATTGTACTTGTTCCTCTGCATAAATGTCCGAGTAGATTTTGAGCAGTGTTTTGGGTCGTTGTCTTGTTGAAATATTCAGTCCCGGCGTAACTTCAACTTTGTGACTGATTCCTTAACATTATTCTCAAGAATCTGCTGATATTGAGTGGAATCTATGCGACCCTCAACTTTAACCAGATTCCCAGTACCGGCACTGGCCACACAGCCCCACAGCATGATGGAACCTATACCAAATTTGACTGTGGGTAGCAAGTGTTTTTCTTGGAAGGCTGTGTTCTTTTGCCGCCATGCATAATGCCCCTTGTTATGACCAAATAACTCAATCTTTGTTCCATCAGTCCACAGTACCTTATTCCAAAATGAAGCTGGCTTGTCCAAATGTGCGTTTGCATACCTCAAGCGACTCCGTTCGTGGCGTGTGTGCAGAAAAGACTTCTTTCGCATCACTCTCCCATGCAGCTTCTCCCTATGCAAAGTGCACTGAATTGTTGAAGGATGCACAGTGACACTATCTGCAGCAAGTTGATGTTGTAGGTCTTAGGAGGTGGTCCGTGGGCTGTTTTTGACCGTTCTCACCATCCTTCGCATTTGCCAGTCCAATATTTTATGTGGCCTGCAACTTCTGGCCTTAACAAGAACTGTGCCTGTGGTCTTCCATTTCCTCACTATGTTCCTCACTGTGGACACTGACAGATTATATGTCTGCGATAACATTTTGTAGCCTTCCCCTAAACCATAATGTAGAACAATCTTTGTTTTCAGGTCATTTGAGAGTTGTTTGAGGCCCCCATGTTGCAACTGTTCAGAGGAGAGTCAAAGAGAACAACCACTTGCAATTGGCCACCTTAACCACTTGAGCCCCGGACCATTATGCTGCCTAAGGACCAGAGGTCTTTTTCCAATTTGGCACTGCGTCGCTTTAACTGCTAATTGCGCGGTCATGCAATGCTGTACCCAAACGAAATTTGCGTCCTTTTCTTCCCACAAATAGAGCTTTCTTTTTATGGTATTTGATCACCTCTGCGGTTTTTATTTTTGATATTTTCTACTTTTTGTTATATAAAAAATCCAATAAACTAAATTTTAGTCATACATTTAGGCCAAAATGTATTCGGCCACATGTCTTTGGTAAAAAAAATGTCAATAAGCGTATATTTATTGGTTCGCGCAAAAGTTATAGCGTCTACAAACTAGGGTACATTTTCTGTAATTTACACAGCTTTTAGTTTATGACTGCCTATGTCATTTCTTGAGGTGCTAAAATGGCAGGGCAGTACAAACCCCCCCCAAATGACCACATTTTGGAAAGTAGACACCCCAAGGAAATTGCTGAGAGGCATGTTGAACCCATTGAATATTTTTTTTTTGTCCCAAGTGATTGAATAATGACAAAAAAAAAAAAAATATTTACAAAAAGTTGTCACTAAATGATATATTGCTCACACAGGCCATGGGCCTATGTGGAATTGCACCCCAAAATACATTCAGCTGCTTCTCCTGAGTATGGGGATACCACATGTGTGGGACTTTTTAGGAGCCTAGCCGCGTACGGGGCCCCGAAAACCAATCACCGCCTTCAGGATTTCTAAGGGTGTAAATTTTTGATTTCACTCTTCACTGCCTATCACAGTTTCGGAGGCCATGGAATGCCCAGGTGGCACAAAACCCCCCAAAATGACCCCATTTTGGAAAGTAGACACCCCAAGCTATTTGCTGAGAGGCATATTGAGTCCATGGAATATTTTATATTTTGACACAAGTTGCGGGAAAGTGACACTTTTTTTTTTTTTTTGCGTAAAGTTGTCACTAAATGATATATTGCTCACACAGGCCATGGGCATATGTGGAATTGCACCCCAAAATACATTTAGCTGCTTCTCCTGAGTATGGGGATACCACATGTGTGGGACTTTTTGGGAGCCTAGCCGCGTACGGGGCCCCGAAATCCAATCACCGCCTTCAGGATTTCTAAGGGTGAAAATTTTTGATTTCACTCTTCACTGCCTATCACAGTTTCGGAGGCCATGGAATGCCCAGGTGGCACAAAACCCCCCCAAATGACCCCATTTTGGAAAGTAGACACCCAAATCTATTTGCTGAGAGGCATATTGAGTCCATGGAATATTTTATATTTTGACACAAGTTGCGGGAATGTGACACTTTTTTTTTTTTTTTTTGCATAAAGTTGTCACTAAATGATATATTGCTCACACAGGCCATGGGCATATGTGGAATTGCACCCCAAAATACATTTAGCTGCTTCTCCTGAGTATGGGGATACCACATGTGTGGGACTTTTTGGGAGCCTAGCCGCGTACGGGGCCCCGAAATCCAATCACCGCCTTCAGGATTTCTAAGGGTGAAAATTTTTGATTTCACTCTTCACTGCCTATCACAGTTTCGGAGGCCATGGAATGCCCAGGTGGCACAAAACCCCCCCAAATGACCCCATTTTGGAAAGTAGACACCCCAAGCTATTTGCTGAGAGGCATGGTGAGTATTTTGCAGCAGCTCTCATTTGTTTTTGAAAATGAAGAAAGACAAGAAAAAACATTTTTTTTTCTTTTTTCAATTTTCAAAACTTTGTGACAAAAAGTGAGGTCTGCAAAATACTCACTATACCTCTCAGCAAATAGCTTTGGGTGTCTAGTTTCCAAAATGGGGTCATTTGGGGGGGTTTGTGCCACCTGAGCATTCCATGGCCTCCGAAACTGTGATAGGCAGTGAAGAGTGAAATCAAAAATTCACGCCCTTAGAAAGCCTGAAGGCGGTGCTTGGTTTTCGGGGTCCCGTACGCGGCTAGGCTCCCAAAAAGTCTCACACATGTGGTATCCCCGTACTCAGGTGAAGCAGCAGAATGTATTTTGGGGTGTAATTTCACATATTCCCATGGCATGTTTGAGCAATATATCATTTAGTGACAACTTTGTGCAAAAAAAAAAAAAAAAATTTGTCTCTTTCCCGCAACTTGTGTCGCAATATAAAATATTCCATGGACTCGACATGCCTCTCAGCAAATAGCTTGGGGTGTCTACTTTCCAAAATTGGGTCATTTGGGGGGGTTTTGAACTGTCCTGGCATTTTATGCACAACATTTAGAAGCTTATGTCACACATCACCCACTCTTCTAACCACTTGAAGACAAAGCCCTTTCTGACACTTATTGTTTACATGAAAAAGTTATTTTTTTTTGCAAAAAAATTACTTTGAACCCCCAAACATTATATATTTTTTTAAAGCAAATGCCCTACAGATTTAAATGGTGGGTGTTTCATTTTTTTTTTTTCACACAGTATTTGCGCAGCGATTTTTCAAACGCATTTTTTGGGGAAAAAACACACTTTTTTTAATTTTAATGCACTAAAACACACTATATTGCCCAAATGTTTGATGAAATAAAAAAGATGATCTTAGGCCTGAGTACATGGATACCAAACATGACATGCTTTAAAATTGCGCACAAACGTGCAGTGGCAACAAAATAAATACATTTTTAAAAGCCTTTAAAAGCCTTTACAGGTTACCACTTTAGATTTACAGAGGAGGTCTACTGCAAAAATTACTGCCCTCGATCTGACCTTCGCGGTGATACCTCACATGCATGGTGCAATTGCTGTTTACTTTTGACGACAGACCGCCGCTTGCGTTCGCCTTAACGCGAGAGCAGGGGGCGACAGGGGTGCTTTTTTTTTTTTTTTTTCCTTTATTATTTTTTTGCTTTTTTTATCTTATTTTTAAACTGTTCCTTTCATATGTTTTTTTTAATCATTTTTATTGTTATCTCGGGGAATGTAAATATCCCCTATGATAGCAATAGGTAGTGACAGGTATTCTTTTTTGAAAAAATTGGGGTCTATTAGACCCTAGATCTCTCCTCTGCCCTCAAAGCATCTGACCACACCAAGATCGGTGTGATAAAATGCTTCCCCAATTTCCCAATGGCGCTATTTACATCCGGCGAAATCTAAGTCATAAAATGCTCGTAGCTTCCGGTTTCTTAGGCCATAGAGATGTTTGGAGCCACTCTGGTCTATGATCAGCTCTATGGTCAGCTGGCTGAATCACCGGCTGCATTCTCAGGTTCCCTGTTGAGACAGGAGAGCCAGAGAAAAACACGGAAGACGGTGGGGGGGGGCATTCCCTCCCACGGCTTGTAAAAGCAGTCTAGAGGCTAATTAGCCACTAGGATTGCTTTTACATGAAAGTCGACCGCTGGCTGAAAAGAATGATACCAAGATGATACCTAAACCTGCAGGCATCATTCTGGTATAACCACTCAAAGTCGTGAATGGCGTACCTGAAGACAAAAAAATGGTTAACAATAAAGCACAGTAAACGGTAAAGTATAAAAAATTGCATACCTGAAAAGCAAACATGATAAAACATAACAACAATAAAACATTGCAGAATAGAATACAGTAAAAAAGAGCAGAACAATAGAGAGAGAATAGAGAGAGAGAGAACAATAAAACGACAACTATTTTTTTTTATTTTATATATATTTTTTTTTTTTACACTTTTTTTGTAACTAACTTTTGTAACTGTAACCGGTTCCAGGTTCGGGTCTCTCAAAATGCGATGGCATCTTGGGAGACCCTGTGAAAGTGTGTCTAGTCTGTGCAATGCTGTACCCTACGCTAATACTCAACTAGTGCATAGTAGCGTTCAAAACATTCACCAATGCAAAGACCAGGATTGTCAGGACAGGAGGGACAATAATAGCGGGTGTCACGCCTATATCCGCGCTTGCTGCAGACACAACATCTTTTTTGGGGGGGTTCGTTGGGTAGGGGTACTCGGGAGGACATAAAAATGCCTCTCATGTAGCCGACTGCATTTGGTTGGGGATGTGAATGGGGGAAGTACGGGCGCTGCAGAAGCGGTGGGTTCCCAATTAGGATTGGCGAATGCAGCAGGAAGGGCATTATGGGCACGACGGGCCTGTGTTTGTCTTATTGGTGGCAGCGGGACACTACTTGTGCTTGCCACCTCACCAGCTTGAACTGCACTTATGGGACTCGCCACGTCACCAAGTGTTACTGCAGTGCTGGTTTGACTACGACCGGGGTGTACTACGCCGCTGGTGCTTGCCAGTTCAATAAAAAGCTACCAAAAAAACTGTTAGCGATCGCAGGGATCAGGCCTGACTCTGCGAACGCTGCAGTTATGCGTTAAGTGTTTTGTAAGTGACAGTGATCGATCGATACTTCACTTGGGTGGGCTGGGCCGGGCGGAGGGGCAAAATGCAGGTGCTAGCAGGTATCTGGGCTGATCCCGCTAACACTGCGTTTTTGGGAACCCTAAACTGCTGGGGACGCTAGTATAGTGAGACCCGTAGGAGAGAATAGACGGAGGGGATGCATGACTATGGGAGGAACAGGGGTCAGGGAACGGTCAGTCAGGTCAGTGGTGGGGCATAGGTTTAGCTCTTACCTGATTGGAGGTAGAAGTCAGTGGGGGCTGGATCCAGAGGTTGGGGTCCGGTGTAGGGGGTGGATTCTGCATCATTCGGAGAAGTTTGGAGAGGAGACATCTTCCCACCCTCCCGCCCTGGTGTCAGGAGTCAGCAGGCTGGATAGGTATGGGTTGTATTGGTATTTTATGAATACGGGTGAAGGTGTTTGTGTCATTCAACCTTATTTTCAAAAAAAAAAAAAATAATAATAATAATAAAGAAAACAAAGAATAATTAAAAAAAAAAAATAATAATAAATAGAAAAAAAATAAATAAATTAAAAATAAATTAAAAAAAAAAAAAAAAAAACAACTTATGTTGTCTACGGTAAAAATGTAAGGTTGCGGTATATTTTCAAACTTGTCACAGCAGTTGGCGGTTCAAGGGGTCTTTGGGGGTCGGTAAAAATTTTACATGGTCACAGGAGTAGTGGGGCCCATCTAAGGATGGCGCTTACATTTGTTAGCGGTGGTTCTCCCAGGAGATAAATCCCCTGGGGGAGGGGTTGTGATGTCCGAGTGTCCTCGAGCCTGTTGGGGTACAGCTGAGGATATAGACCGTTTACAGTTATAAAGTGTGCCTTTTTGAGAAACCCAAAGACCTCTTGCTGTTGGACATTATTTTGTTATTAAGGGTATGTGTTACATGTTTTCATGTTTTTGTTATTTATTATTTGGTTAATAAATTGGCTGCTGTGGCCTTATAAAACCCATGTCACGCAGTCTGTGTCTTTAATTTAATGGTAAGACCCAAGGTTGACGAATCCTTTAGTCAAGATCTGATCGGATCAGATATTGATCCGTTCAGATACTGTACCACTAAGGGAGGTGTATGCTGCGTGCGTGGGTGTTAGCGGTACTGGCACTAACCTGACGCTGCCTGGGGCTGGTGCTTGCCAGTTCACCAAAATACTACCAAGAAAACTGTTAGCGATCGCAGGGATCAGGCCTGACTCTGCGAACGCTGCAGTTATGCGTTTAGAGTTTTGTAAGTGACAGTGATCGATCGATACTGCACTTGGGTGGGCTGGGCTGGGCCGGGCGGAGGGGCAAAACGCAGGTGCTAGCAGGTATCTGGGCTGATCCCGCTAACACTGTGTTTTTGGGAACCCTAAACTGCTGGGGATGCTAGTATAGATCTGATCGGATCAGATATTGATGCGATCAGATACTATACCACTAAGGGAGGTGTACGGTGCGTGCGTGGGTGTTAGCGCTACTGGCGCTAACCTGACGCTGCCTGGGGCTGGTGCTTGCTTGCCAGTTCACCAAAATGCTACCAAAAAAACTGTTAGCGATCGCAGGGATCAGGCCTGACTCTGCGAACGCTGCAGTTATGCGTTTAGTGTTTTGTAAGTGACAGTGATCGATCGATACTGCACTTGGGTGGGCTGGGCGGAGGCGCAAAACGCAGGTGCTAGCGGGTATCTGGGCTGATCCCGCTAACACTGTGTTTTTGGGAACCCTAAACTGCTGGGGACGCTAGTATAGATCTGATCGGATCAGATATTGATCCGATCAGATACTATACCACTAAGGGAGGCGCATGCTGCGTGCGTGGGTGTTAGCGGTACTGGCGCTAATCTGACGCTGCCTGGGGCGACGCATATCACCGCCGGGCGATTAGGGGGCTAAACCTTTATTCGGTAATAAACGGCGGGTGCCCTGACACTATAAAAAATAAATGAACTAACCAGCGTCAACCGTAACGTATACGGTGATCAGTGGTGAAAGGGTTAACTAGGGGGCAATCAAGGGGTTAAAACATTTATTAGATAGTATATGGGGGTCCCTGACGCTATAAAACGCTGACGGCGAACCTAAATATTTACGTCCCTAACTAGCGTCACCAGCGACACTAATACAGCAATCAGAAAAATGATCGCTTAGCGACACTGGTGACGGGGGTGGTCAAGGGGTTAAAACTTTATTAGGGGTGGTTAGGGGGGTACCCTAGACCTACAGGGGGGTAACAGTAACTGTGCTAACACTGTAACTGTCACAAACTGACACCTAGCAGTAATCAGAAAAAAAAAAAACCTGCTTGGTGTCAGTTTGTGACAGGGGGGGGTGATTGGGGGGGGATCGGGGGGCGATCGGGGTGTTTTGTATGCCTGGCATGTTCTACTGTGTGTGTGTGTGTTGTGCACTCACATACCTGTCTTCTCTCCTCGGGCCGGAACGGAAACTACCGAGCCGAGGAGAGATGACATCACTTCCTTTGCTGCTGTTTAGCATACAGCAGCAAAGGAATGTTCCCATTGGCCGGCGGCGATCGCGAGGGGGGGGGGGGCACGAACGGATGGCCTCCCCCTCCACTCCGATCGCCGGGGAACAAAACGGGACCGCCTCGGGCACCGGGGGGGGGTCCGATCGGACCCCCCACCCGCGGGAGGCAAATCACGTACATGTACGTGATTTTGCCTGCCCGTGCCGCCTTGCCGACGTACATCGGCGTGAGGCGGTCCTTAAGTGGTTAAATACCCTTTCTCATGATTGGATGCACCTGTCTATGAAGTTCAAGACTTAATGAGCTCACCAAACCAATTGTGTGTTCCAATTAATCAGTGTTACAGGTATTCAAATCAACAAAATGACAATGCCCAAATTTATGCACCTGTCTAATTTCACTTTGATGCATATTGCGCATTTTCTGTTAATCCAATAAACCTCATTTCACTACTGAAATGTTACTGTGTCCTTCAGTTATTTGATAGATCAAAATGAAATTGCTGATCCAAACACCCAAATATTTATAAATGACAATCATGGAAATTGTCAGGGGTTCCTAAACTTTTGCATACAACTGTATGTAAATGGCCACATCAACTTCAAAACCCCTGACAGTTTTATTTACATCTGTGATCTATTCAGGGTATTTACCTTTACGTCCTTTGATGTAGACTCTCAAAAGTCAGGAAAATCTACTTTAGGCAGTTGTCACTGGAACAAGTGTCCACATTAAAAGATGTCCTCTCTATTCCTGTTCTGGTAACAATACACATTCTTAGATTTTTCCCTCACTTTCAGACCCAAAAGAGACACATCATCCCCAGCTGGTTCACAGGCAGTAAAATAAAATCTGACAGAGGTTCTAACCCCTTAACCACTCTATTCAAAACAATTTTTTTGGGGCTTCAGGTACATTTTCTCTCTCTAATCTAGTCTTAAAAAAGTAATCTTAAAGTGACTCTGTGTAATGGTATTGCACAGAGTGGCCCAAACCTCTTGTTCTCGGGTTCCCCACCATTGCTCTCTTCCTCTTCTCAGTGCGCCACCATAGTAAACCCCATCCTTTGGGGCACACCTGTGGGCTCGCTTTCTCCCAAGCGGGCTGTGCATGTATTGACACACACAGCATGGCTGGGCCCTGCCCCCTGCTCCTTCCTCAAAGGATCTGATTGACAGCAGCAGGAGCCAATGTATCCCGCTGCTCTCACGTAGTCCAATAAGTAGAGGAATAGAGAGCAGTGCTGCTGAACTCAGGCACATCGTTGGATCAAGACAGGGCTTGGCTATGTATTTAGGAAGGTGAAGGGGCAATATAAATGGGAACTTTTTTACCTAAATGCAGGGAATGCATTAAAGTAAGAAATGTCCTGGCTTTAGAACTACTTTAATTATGGTTAATTTTTTAATATGCAAAGGTGAACATTACATTTCCCTTTCCAGTTTACACACAAATTCTGGACATAAAACCTAGACTGGGCTAATGTTTTTATTTACAAATCAAAGTAGCTTATCAAATATTGTTAAATACATTAGTGGAAAAATATTCACTATCATTTGGGCTGACCAAGAGAGCAGTTGGTTTTCACTTTATTCAAAGTGGATATGAGTCTTTATTTATAACAGCTGCAAGTTTAATTCTGTTCTGAAAATGATATATAACAACATGGATATTATCAGCCGCATGCTGAGAACCACTGCTGTAAAGCAGCAATGTAAATAATGAACACATACCACAGCTAATGTCACTGGCTAGAGTTTAGCATGACCTAAAATTGATCGGACTCTGCTCATGTCCTTTTAGACAGCATCCTACTTGCTCAAGTATAAACTATGAAGTGAAACTAGGCCTAGCAACAGATGTCAAAAAACTTAACTGATTTAGTCTTTCAAATTAACAATAAATCTAATAATGGCAATATTCATGTGTTTAGGTATACTGACATTTCACATTCTACTATTTTAGATTCACTGGCCTGCACCTAAAGAAAGAGTGGAATTGTTAGAAAAGATTCAAATGTGAGTGTTCTTTAGTTCTTTCATTCTCTATTTAACTGTAATATGCTCATTAGAGATGGGTGAATCTGTCCAGGATCATATTGGGAGGGGGGAGGAAGCTCGGGGAAGGCATAGATTCCCAATTAGAAATTTGCAAACTTACCAGTGAATCCCATTCAGTCTGTTGGGGCACACTCTGGATACTAAATTCAGGCCATTTTTAAGGCCAATAGGTCAACTATTGTAAATATAAATTGGATATGGGGAGGACCAGCAATCATTGGATACGGACAATGAATATCTAAATACTAGAAATGTTATTTTAAGAGGAAGTAATAATTTGTTTATTTGAATCTGCTGGATAGTGAAACGAGCAGGGGAGTTTCTCAAAAAATATGTGTCATTGACTAAGTAGATAGAGAGCATTATTCAAACAAGGTATATGAACTTGCAATATATAGCCTTGGTGTGCCAAAATCCATTGTTCATAAAAAATGGTTTTGGCTAAGTTATTAAAAAGAACTAAGGTGCTGTGGAATTAAAGATGAATGGTAAAAAATATTACTCCATAGTCCCCACCTTAGTTCCTTGGGAATCTAATTTTTCCTTAGCAGGTGCTCAATACTTGGCTGTCTCTACAGCTGCAGAATTTTATGCTTCTTATAAGCATGGGGTTAAGCAGTGGTTGCTGAATATATTTATTATCAATAAGGTTTTAACAGTTTTTGAGTGCTATTTTAGTCCAACATGTAGGAATATTCAATAAGAATGTAAAGAGTGCAATAATGATTTATGAAGTGCATTAGGTAGGAGCTGCATATCAGAAATGATCTCTTAACTGAAATGACTATAGTAAAATGTAATTTGATGGGTTGCTGGCATTTTCTGCTGGCAAATGTTCATTGCATGTTGCTTTGCTGTAATGAATAGATCTATTAGTGTGGCTGTACTGCAGCATTTATATTAGAATGTGGCTTACAAGCTCCAAAAAGTTGAATAATTTTTTCTTACATAATAAAACACCTTTCTTTATTAGTTATTACCCCATACCTAGTAGAATATATCTAATCTCCTATAAAAAGTGCACCTTGTAAATAATACTATTAATTTAGCTATCACTTTACTTGTGATAAGGTTTCTTATGAAATTGTCAATATTGATTTTTCACTCCCAAGCCCAAACGATAGCACATTTGTATTATATCATGTATTCAATGTCATTTAGAAATAGTATTAGACTAACAAATCATTTCCTACTGCACACGTGCGAATCGTACTGCACTCTGCGAATGGGCCGGCTGCGGGGGAAAGTAGGAGGGGGCTGAACTTCTGGCTCACTTTGCCGTGGCAAACTCAGCTGGACGTAAGATTGGATACCTGTCAAAACCAAGTACCCACTCCCCAAATGTGGCAGCGGGGGGGGGGGGGGGGTGGTTCGGTGGCAGACAAGCAGTGTCCCATTTTGGACTGAGCTCCGCTTTAACGGGATTGTTAGTTCTAGCTATAGTATATCCATGTTATAATATCTAGTAGTAAATATACAGTGGGGCAAAAAAGTATTTAGTCAGCCACCAATTGTGCAAGTTCTCCCACTTAAAGAGATGAGAGAGGCCTGTAATTGTCATCATAGGTATACCTCAACTATGAGAGACAAAATGTGGAAACAAATCCAGACAATCACATTGTCTGATTTTTGAAAGAATTTATTTGCAAATTAGGGTGGAAAATAAGTATTTTGTCAATAACAAAAGTTCATCTCAATACTTTGTTATACATCCTTTGTTGGCAATGACAGAGGTCAAACTTTTTCTGTAAGTCTTCACAAGGTTGTCACACACTGTTGCTGGTATGTTGGCCCATTCCTCCATGCAGATCTCCTCTGGAGCAGTGATGTTTTGGGGCTGTCGCTGGGCAAAACAGACTTTCAACTCCCTCCAAAAGATCTGGAGACTGGCTAGGCCACTCCAGGACTTTAAAATGCTTCTTATGAAGCCACTCCTTCATTGCCCGGGCAGTGTGTTTGGGATCATTGTCATGCTGAAAGACTCAGCCACTTTCATCTTCAATGCCCTTGCTGATGGGAGAAGGTTTGCACTCAAAATCTCACGATACATGGCCCCATTCATTCTTTCATGTACACGGATCAGTCGTCCTGTTCCCTTTGCAGAGAAACAGTCCCAAAGCATGATGTTGCCACCCCCATGCTTCACAGTAGGTATGGTGTTCAGCATTCTCTCTCCTCCAAACACGACGAGTTGTGTTTCTATCAAACAGTTCTACTTTGGTTTCATCTGACCATATGACATTCTCCCAATCCTCTTCTGGATCATCCAAATGCTCTCTAGCAAACCTCAGACGGGCCCAGATATTTACTGGATTAAGCAGGGGGACACATCTGGCACTGCAGGATCTGAGTCCCTGGCGGCAATGTGTGTTACTGATGGTAGCCTTTATTATGTTTGTCCCAGCTCTCTGCAGGTCATTCACTAGGTTCCCCCGTGTGGTTCTGGGATTTTTGCTCACTGTTCTTGTGATCATTTTGACCCCACGAGGTGAGATCTTGCATGGAGCCCCAGATCGAGGGAGATTATCAGTAGTCTTGTATGTCTTCCATTTTCTAATTATTGCTCCCACAGTTGATTTCTTCACACCAAGCTGCTTGCCTATTGCAGATTCAGTCTTCCCAGCCTGGTGCAGGTCTACAATTTTGTTTCTGGTGTCCTTTGACAGCTCTTTGGTCTTCACCATAGTGGAGTTTGACTGTTTGAGGTTGTGGACAGGTGTCTTTTATACTTATAACAAGTTCAAACAGGTGCCATTAATACAGGTAATGAATGGAGGACAAAGGAACCTCTTAAAGAAGAAGATACAGGTCTGTGAGAGCCAGAAATCTTGCTTGTTTGTAGGTGACCAAATACTAATTTTCCACCATAATTTGCAAATAAATTCTTTCAAAAATTAGACAATGTGACTGTCTGGATTTGTTTTCACATTTTGTCTCTCATAGTTGAGGTATACCTATGATGACAATTACAGGCCTCTCTCATCTTTTTAAGTGGAAGAACTTGCACAATTGGTGGCTGACTAAATACTTTTTTGCCCCACTGTGACTTATATACTAAATTACATATACCTATAACACATGAACTATTTTTTAGGAAGAATGTGCAAATTTCATTAAAGTCCTTCATCACTACAAGACCCATCTATATACATGTGGAACTGGGGCCTTTCACCCTCTGTGTGGATATGTCTCAACTTGGTAGTCAAAAAGAGGTATGTTATACAGTATCTCACAAAAGTGAGTACACCCCTCACATTTTTGTAAATGTTTTATTATATCTTTTCATGTGACAACACTGAAGAAATTGTACTTTGCTACAATGTAAAGTAGTGAGTGTACAGCTTGTATAACAGTGTAAATTTGCTGTCCCCTCAAAATAACTCAACATACAGTCATTAATGTCTAAACCGCTGACAACAAAAGTGAGTACAAAAAGTGAAAATGTCCCAATTAAGCCCAAAGTGTCAATATTTTGTGTGGCCATCATTATTTTCCAGCAATGCCTTCACCTTCTTGGGCATGGAGTTCACCAGAGCTTGACAGGTTGCCACTGGAGTCCTCTTCCATCCTCCATGATGACATCACGGAGCTGGTGGATGTTAGAGACCTTGCGCTCCTCCACCTTCCGTTTGAGGTTGCCCCACAGAGGCTCAATAGGGTTTAGGTCTGGAGACATACTTGGCCAGTTCACCACCTTTACCCTCAGCTTATTTAGCAAGGCAGTGGTTGCCTTGGAGGTGTGCTTGGGGTTGTTATCATGTTGGAATACTGCCCCGTGGCCCAGTTTCCGCAGGGAGGGGATCATGCTCTGCTTCAGTATATCACAGTACAAGTTGGCATTCATTATTATTATTATTATTATTATTTTATTATTATACAGGTTTTATATAGCGCCAACAGTTTGTGCAGTGCTTTACAACATGAAGGAAGACATTACAGTTACATTACAATTTGGTAAAAGAGGAATCAGAGGGCCCTGCTCGTTAGAGCTTACAATCTAAAAAGGAAGGGTCAGTTGATACAAAAGGTAATAGCTGTGGGGGGATGAGCTGATGGAGGAAGTAAAACAGTGTTAGTTAGAAGCAGGATAGGCTTCTTTGAAGAGAAGGGTTTTCAGGGATCGCCCAAAGATGGATAGATAAGGGGACAGTCGGACAGATTGGTGTAGGGAGTTCCAAAGGATGGGAGAAGCTCTGGAGAAATCCTAGAGGCGAGCATGGGAGGAGGTGACAAGGGAGCTAGAGAGTAGGAGGTTTTGGGATGACCGAAGAGAGCGGCTTGGTTGGTATTTTGAGACTAGGTTAGTGATGTAGCTGGGGGCATGGTTCCCTCAATGAACTGTAGCTCCCCAGTGCCGGCGGCACTCATGCAGCCCCAGACCATGGCAATCTCACTACCATTCTTGACTGTAGGCAAGACACATTTGTCTTTGTACTCCTCACCTGGTTGACGCCACACACGCTTGACAACATCTGAACCCAATAAGCTGATCTTGGTCTGATCTTGACACCATCTGAACCAAATAAGCTTCTCTTGGTCTCATCAGACCACAGGACATGGTTCCAGTAATCCATGTCCTTAGTCGGCTTGTCTTCAGCAAACTGTTTGCAGGCTTTCTTGTGCATTATATTTAGAAGAGGCTTCCTTCTGGGATGAAAAATAATGGAAGAAACCTGCGCTAATGAACAGTACGTGATAACACATAAATGACAAATAAATAGAGTGCAGCTGCAAAAAAACCTTCAAATATCCATGAAGTGATAAACATATAAATAAAACTTTTGTGCGCTAGCAGTAATTAAATAAATAAAGAATGCCTAGGAGACACAATGTGTGTGTGAATCCCAGCAAAAATAATAACAACAACAAGTGCATGGAATCATAAATCCAACAAGATATTAGCATAAACTGAAAGTAAGTAGTCACACATCAAGGCAACTCATGGTCAGTCCAAGACAGGATTCAAAAAATAAGTAAGTAGAAAGGAAAAAGTCCACTTGTTATATCTCCTCACTGGATCATGGAAAAAAATGAGCTATAATGAGCTGAAGAGACTCTTATCGGATATGCATTGATTGCAGAAAAAGGAGAAAAAGATGTGCGCTTACCCCAATCGTTGGACCTCCTCTCTGGCAAGGTCGTATGAGTGTCACGAAGATCCTGCCAGTAACCGGCGTCCCAGGCGCACGGGAACCCGGCCACGGGTCCCATTGCGCATGCGCGCGCGTTCACGGGTGCGGTCACGCACGGGCACGCGCACGCGCACTCCCGCTGGTGTCAGGCAGGCTATTTAAACCTGCCTGTCACACTCCATCCCTGCTGTCTGCTCTACAGCGTTCTGTGAGTGATACCTGATCTGATCTGTGTTTCCTGTTATCTGACCCGGCTTCCTGTTTGACTATCCTGCTATCTGCCTGCACCAGACTCTCTTGGCTTGCCTGACCATCCCTCTGCATTACCCCTGGTACTTCTGCTGTCCGAACGTTGCTGACCACCGGCTTGTTGACCCTCCGCTGTGTTTCATCAGCTTCCAGTCTGCTATTACCTGCTGTTGTTCCTGGTTCCAGTCCAGCTTCCAGTCTGCTATTACCTGCTGTTGTTCCTGGCTCCAGCCCAGCGTTCCAGGCTACCTTCTGCTGTGTTCCAGCCCAGCGTTCCAGGCTACCTTCTGCTGTGTTCCAGCCCAGCGTTCCAGGCTACTTTCTGCTGTGTTCCAGCCCAGCGTTCCAGGCTACCTTCTGCTGTGTTCCAGCCCAGCGTTCCAGGCTACCTTCTGCTGTGTTCCAGCCCAGCGTTCCAGGCTACCTTCTGCTGTGTTCAGTCCAGTGTTCCAGGCTACCTTCTGCTGTTGTTCCAGTCCAGCTTCCAGTCTGCTATTATCTGCTGTTATTCCTGGTTCCAGTCCGGCATTCCAGTCTCTGTCCTCAGTCTACTCCTCAGGCTACTGACTCCAGAGGGTGCCACCACTACTGGACTTTCAGCAACTGTTGATCCTGCCAGGCACCCATACCACTCTTCACTCCTGGCCCTCTGTCTCCATTCCAGGGGAACGGGAGTGGGAGCTGTAAGGGAGGTCTTTTCCTGCACTTCAGGCTCACAACCTACCAGGTACGTGAAAATGAGCTTGCAGATATAGCCCTCTGCAGGGACAGAATGTTGATATCCGGGTCTTGACAGCATGTACCACCGACTCCAATATGGTCCGGACACTCCAACTGCTCCAACATCAGAGGGGGGACTTAGTGGTGGTTGTTGGCCTCTGCAAGATCTTTCATGCCCCAGTTTCCTCTGATACAAATGTAAATCAGATTTACATTTGTATCAGAGGAAACTGGGGCATGAAAGATCTTGCAGAGGCCAACAACCACCACTAAGTCCCCCCTCTGATGTTGGAGCAGTTGGAGTGTCCGGACCATATTGGAGTCGGTGGTACATGCTGTCAAGACCCGGATATCAACATTCTGTCCCTGCAGAGGGCTATATCTGCAAGCTCATACGACCTTGCCAGAGAGGAGGTCCAACGATTGGGGTAAGCGCACATCTTTTACTCCTTTTTCTGCAATCAATGCATATCCGATAAGAGTCTCTTCAGCTCATTATAGCTCATTATTTTCCATGATCCAGTGAGGAGATATAACAAGTGGACTTTTTCCTTTCTACTTACTTATTTTTTGAATCCTGTCTTGGACTGACCATGAGTTGCCTTGATGTGTGACTACTTACTTTCAGTTTATGCTAATATCTTGTTGGATTTATGATTCCATGCACTTGTTGTTGTTATTATTTTTGCTGGGATTCACACACACATTGTGTCTCCTAGGCATTCTTTATTTATTTAATTCCTTCTGGGATGACAGCCATGCAGACCAATTTGATGCAGCATGCGGCGTATGGTCTGAGCACTGACAGGCTGACCCCCCCCCCCACCCTTTCAACCTCTGCAGCAATGCTGGCAGCACTCATACATCTATTTCCCAAGGACAACCTTTGGATATGACGTTGAGCACATGCACTCATCTTCTTTGGTTGACGATGGCGAGGCCTGTTCTGAGTGGAACCTGTCCTGTTAAACCGCTGTATGGTCTTGGACACCATGCTGCAGCTCAGTTTCAGGGTCTTGGCAATCTACTTATAGCCTAGGCCATCTTTATGTAGAGCAACAATTATTTTTTTCAGATCCTCAGAGGGTTCTTTGTCATGAGCTGCCATGATGAATTTCCAGTGACCAGTATGAGAGGGTGAGAGTGATGACAGCAAATTTAACGCACCTGCTCCCCATTCACACCTGAGATCTTGTAACACTAACGAGTCACATGACCCCAGGGAGGGAAAATGGCTATATGGCCCCAATTTGGACATTTTTACTTAGAAGTGTACTCACTTTTGTTGCCAGCGGTTTAGACATTAATGGCTGTGTGTGAGATACTGTAGATGTAAACTTGACATAACCTTTGAGATCCATCATCTATCACCTTTTTTATGATAGGTTGCAGAAATACATGTATTTCCAAGGATCTGGCAGCTGATGAATCACAAGTCGGGTAGTAAAGAAAATTGTTCACACCTTTCAGATGTGTAAATCGTACCCCGTTAGAAAAATGAATACTTACCTGCAACCTCACCTATTAAGGGCACCTTTTCCCTACATAAGCTCTTTCTATAATCCAGTAACCAACTTCTAGTTGTTTTACTTCTCCCCAGTCCACAACCTTCCTCTGCTCTCACGAGCTGGGGACATGTCATTACTAGGATGGGAGGAGGGGGAGATTTCATGTCATTACTAGGATGGGGGGAGGTAATTTCATTACTAGGATGGGGGGAGTCGAGCTCATGTCATCATTAGGCTAGAGGGGGGAAGGGACAAGGTCATGTCATTACTAGGATGGGGGGCGAGGTCATGTCATTACTAGGATGGGGGTGAGGTCATGTCATTACTACAATGGGGGAAGGGGACAAGGTCTTGTGATTACTAGGATGGTATCTACAAAATATTTTTAAATACCCTCTGAATATGTACATAAATCTCTGAAATAACTCTTTAGCCACTTGAAGTATCTTGGAGTGTAATGGGAGTGTCTTGGCGAGCAGTGGAAGGGGTGGGTAGTAGTGGGGGGCCCCAGGACAACTTTTGCATCGGAGCCTACAAACTTAAGCTATGCCTCTGGTTAGGAACACAGCTTACTTGAATGTCACTTTGTGTCATAGGGCAGATGCTGTTTGTGGTGGAGCACTAGAAGGAGGCCATTCAGCACTTCCCCAGGATCATCCACACACCACACAGCATCCAATGATAAAGTTAAATATAGTTTTTAGTCATCAAAGGAGAGTAAAAGCATAGATATTCTCAATATAAAAGAATTGTATTAATACATATTGTTTTAAACCTCTCTGTGCTTTACCTTCACCCTCCACTGACCTTCTATAGTATCATACTGAGTCATACTAAGTTTAACATATAAAGAATTTTCTATATACAGTTCATATCAATGTCAAGGTATATATGTATATGTCAAAGTTGTTGGTGTTGTGAGTCCGGTGGGGTGAAGGTGGCTCAAAGAATTTCACAGGCAATATTTTGTCTGCTTCATCAGGAGGGCATCAGATGTAATTAAAAAAGGATTTATCCTTTAACTGCACCAAAGATGAGACCAGAAGAACTTCAGTTGGGCAAATGCAGAGGTAATAATAGATGGAGAAATGAGCCATCAGGATCATTAGAGTTATTATATCTCATATAAACAAAAACAGCGGAAAGAGGACACCTGGGTCAGTGTGATAGTAAAAGCAAGTAACACTTTATTCAGATATACTTACATAAAAGTTTCTTGCAAGCTGCTCACAGGGTGGATGTGGATCGCAAATCAAGCAGTCACCTGTCACACGGGATGAGAAGACCACTGTGGGGATAAGCTCAGACCTGCCGTATGAAGGTATGTAACCAGCAGCATCTCCAGCTCTCACACAGTTTGCAAGAAACCTAATCAGGACGGGGCAAGCCGAAATGTGTTTCTGAGGTGCTGCCTCCTTCTTCTTTTGCCTGAAGAAGGAGGCGGCACCTTGGAAACATGTTGCGGCCCGCCCCGTCCTCATTTGGTCTCTTGCTAGCTCTGTGAGAGCAGGTGTGAGACGTGGAGGCACTGCTGGTCATATACCTCCATACGGCAGGTCTGAGCTTATCCCCATAGTGGTCTTCTCATCCCTTGTGACGGCTGACTGCTTGATTGGTGATCTATATCCACCCTGTGTGCAGCTTGCAAGATACTTTTATGTAAGTGTATCTGAATAAAGTGTTACTTGCTTTTACTATCACACTGACCAAGGCACCCTCTTTCTGCTGTTTTTGTTTGTCTGAGGGAACTACCATTTCCTGCTGAGTAGCTGCAGCTCACTGTGTGTGCAATCCCCATCCACCTGTGGATCTATCCGTCCTGTGGACTTCTCCTTGATATCCCTTACTACTATGGACTGTATGGACTAATTCCTATTAATTCATTTTGGGTATATCTTGTTATTTTCCTCCCCCCAGTTATTGATCCTTTATGGTCCATCCTATAGCTGCCAGTGAGCGCTGACCCACACACTACCTCACAGTTCTTTGTGATATATTGCTTGTATTATATCTCATATAGCCACTTAAGGGAGTAGTTGTGGATTGTAGGTGAGTATACTTACAATGCAATGATTAACCTGTCTATCACCATATGAGTATATAAACAATCCATAAGAAAATGTGTTGAGCTACCTTCACCCCACTGGACTGACAGCAATAATTATGTTGATATATCTGAATATACAGTATTATATGTACATAGCTGAGTATGATACTATAGCGGATTAGTGGAAGGTGAAGGTAAAGCATAAGCAGGTTTAAAACAATATAAGATTTAACAAACAGTATCAATACAATTCTTTTATATACAGTAGAAATATTGTATGATTTAAAATATTCTGAAAACTAAAAAATATAATTAATGTTTTAACTATACTATTGAATGCTGTATGGTACCAATAAACCGTTTTTTTTTTTGTTTTTTTTTAATGTAAAGACTTATGTTCATTTTCAGATGTGGTGCCAGGGCTATCCATCAATATACTACAATACAATTTAGAATATTTTTGCATACACATACATTTACAATGAAGGTGACGAAGGTGACTGACCTATCTGCATTGTGACACACACATAACAAACTCAAAGCAGGCACACAGAAATAATGCCAGGAGCAAAATCACTACAACACACACAGCAATATCCCTGATCCAGGAAAATACTCGATTGAAACCAAACCATCCCATGTTACCCAGGGGGCTCCCGAGTAATTATTTAGCCTTTTCATCATGTCAATAGCCCCTTAGGTTCCCGAAGGGAACCATGCTCAGGTCATGTCCTTTTCCAAAAACAATGACCTGGCATAACAGTGTTTGAGGGGGCATTTAGGATGAACACCAGCCTTGGGCAAGTGACGTTCCTCACCGTCCCCGAGAATTCCCATTATCAGGACCAATGAGGCCAAGTAACACCATCCCTTGGGATCACTCGGAATCCATGGATGGCACGTTCTTCCACAACAAATGTACATGCTGTCGCCAAAGGCCAGTGGCTGTCTGCTTAAGGACCCATTGGGCATCTTCAGAGAATCCTGCAAGGGCAAGCTGTGAGAGTAGCCTAGCCATCTCAGTATGGGGGGTCAGAGGCATACATGAAGGTATATACAGTGTAATGTAGGGCACGATCTAAGGTGTCAAACACTATGGAGTTCCCTCAGACTTTGAATACACATCCCCTCTATGTCTAATGAGTGTGCTATTAGTAGTGTTATCGGGTGGGCCACATATAACCTTAAAGGCCCCCCCCAGAACACAGAGGCTGGCGGATGACATGTGAACCAATACATATATAGTACAGTGCTCATGCCAGCATCCCTCGAAACATTATCCAACAGCTGCAGTTTCAAACCATCTTACACACTGAAGTGGTCAAGCACGTCCTGGGTAGGGATGAGCCGAACACCCCCCTGTTCGGTTCGCACCAGAACATGCGAACAGGAAAAAAGTTAGTTCGAACACGCGAACACCGTTAAAGTCTATGGGACACGAACATGAATAATCAAAAGTGCTAATTTTAAAGGCTTATATGCAAGTTATTGTCATAAAAAGTGTTTGGGGACCTGGGTCCTGCCCCAGGGGACATGGATCAATGCAAAAAAATGTTTTATAAATGGCCGTTTTTTCAGGAGCAGTGATTTTTAATAATGCTTAAAGTCAAACAATAAAAGTGTAATATCCCTTTAAATTTCGTAGCTGGGGGGTGTCTATAGTATGCCTGTAAAGGGGCGCATGTTTCCTGTGTTTAGAACAGTCTGACAGCAAATTATATTTCGAAGGAAAAAACCCATTTAAAACTACTCGCGGCTATTGCATTGCCGGTCCGACAATACACATAGAAGTTCATTGATAAAAACGGAATGTGAATTCCCCACAGGGAAACCCCAAACCAAAACTAAGAAATAAAAATGACGTGGGGTCCCCCTAAATTCCATACCAGGCCCTTCAGGTCTGGTATTGATATTAAGGGGAACCCCGGCCAAAATTTAAAAAAAAAATGACGTGGGGGTCCCCCTAAATTCCATACCAGACCCTTCAGGTCTGGTACGGATTTTAAGGGGAACCCCGCGCCAAAAAAAAAAATACGGCGTGGGGTCCCCCCAAGAATCCATACCAGACCCTTATCCGAGCATGCAACCTGGCAGGCCGCAGGAAAAGAGGGGGGGACGAGAGAGCGCCCCCCCTCCTGAACCGTACCAGGCCACATGCCCTCAACATTGAGAGGGTGCTTTGGGGTAGCCCCCCAAAACACCTTGTCCCCATGTGATGAGGACAAGGGCCTCATCCCCACAACCCTGGCCGGTGGTTGTGGGGGTCTGCGGGTGGGAGGGCTTATCGAAATCTGGAAGCCCCCTTTAACAAGGGGACCCCCAGATCCCGGCCCTCCCCCCTGTGTGAAATGGTAAGGGGGTACTTACCCCTACCATTTCACTAAAAAACTGTCAAAAATGTTAAAAATGACAAGAGACAGTTTTTGACAATTCCTTTATTTAAATGCTTCTTCTTTCTTCTATCTTCCTTCATCTTCTTCTGGTTCTCCTGGTTCTTCCTCCGGTGTTCTCGTCCAGCATCTCCTCCGCGGCGTCTTCTATCTTCTTCTCCTCGGGCCGCTCCGCACCCATGGCATGGGGGGAGGCTCCCACTCTTCTCTTCATCTTCTTCTTCATCTTCTTCTTTTCTTCTCTTCTTCTCTTCTTCCTTTTCTTCTCCGGGCCGCTCCGCATCCATGCTGGCATGGAGGGAGGCTCCCGCTGTGAAGGCTTCTCCTCCTCTGACGGTTCTTAAATAATGGGGGGTGGGGCCACCCGGTGACCCCCGCCCCCCTCTGACGCATGGTGACTTGACGGGACTTCCCTGTAACGTCACGGGGAATGCCACAGGGAAGTCCCGTCATGTCCCGTGCGTCAGAGGGAGGTGGGGTCACCGGGTGGCCCCGCCCCCGTTATTTAAGAACCGTCAGGCGAGGAGACGCCGTCACACAGCGGGAGCCTCCCTCCATGCCAGCATGGATGTGGAGCGGCCCGGAGAAGAAAATGAAGAAGATAAGAAGATAAGAAGAAAAGAAGAAAAGAAGAAAAGAAGAGAAGAAGAGAAGAAGAGAAGAAGAGAAGAAGAGAAGAAGAGAAGAAGAGAAGAAGAAAAGAAGAAAAGAAGAAAAGAAGAAAAGAAGAAAAGAAGAAGAGAAGAAGAGAAGATGAAGAGAAGAGCGGGAGCCTCCCCCCATGCCATGGGTGCAGAGCGGCCCTAGGAGAAGAAGATAGAAAACGCCGCAGAGGAGATGCTGGACGAGAATGCCGGAGGAAGAACCAGAAGAACCAGAAGAAGAAGAAGATGAAGGAAGAAAGAAGAAGCATTTAAATAAAGGAATTGTCAAAAACTGTCTCTTGTCATTTTTAACATTTTTGACAGTTTTTTAGTGAAATGGTAGGGGTAAGCACCCCCTTACCATTTCACACAGGGGGGGGTGGTATCTGGGGATCCCCTTGTTAAAGGGGGCTTCCAGATTCTGATAAGCCCCCCGCCCGCAGACCCCCACAACCACCGGCCAGGGTTGTGGGGATGAGGCCCTTGTCCTCATCAACATGGGGACAAGGTGTTTTGGGGGGCTACCCCAAAGCACCCTCCCAATGTTGAGGGCATGTGGCCTGGTACGGTTCAGGAGGGGGGGCCGCACTCTCGTCCCCCCCTCTTTTCCTGCGGCCTGCCAGGTTGCGTGCTCGGATAAGGGTCTGGTATGGAATTTAGGGGGACCCCCACGTCTTTTTTTTTTTTCAATTTTGGTTCGGGGTTCCCCTGTGGGGAATTCCCATGCCGTTTTTATCAATGAACGTCTATGTGTATTGTCGGGCGGCAATGCAATAGCCGCGAGTAGTTTTAAATGGGTTTTTTCCTTCGAAATGTCATTTTGCTGTCAGACTGTTCTAAACACAGGAAACATGCGCCCCTTTACAGGCATACTATAGACACCCCCCAGCTACGAAATTTAAAGGGATATTACACTTTTATTGTTTGACTTTAAGCATTATTAAAATCACTGCTCCTGAAAAAACGGCCATTTTTAAAACTTTTTTTTGCATTGATCCATGTCCCCTGGGGCAGGACCCGGGTCCCCAAACACTTTTTATGACAATAACTTGCATATAAGCTTTTAAAATTAGCACTTTTAATTTCTCCCATAGACTTTTAAAGGGTGTTTCGCGGCATTCGAATTTGCAGCGAACACCCCAAATTGTTCGCTGTTCGGCGAACTTGCGAACAGCCAATGTTCGAGTCAAACATGAGTTTGACTCGAACTCGAAGCTCATCCCTAGTCCTGGGCACACTACAACAACAATCCCAATATGCCCCCAACCCTCACCTGGACCACCTTCTAAACATGCAAAAATAGCAAACAATAAACACGTAATCTCAGCTGCATAGCAATTGTCCATGGCATGCAAAAGGGGAGGAAGGGGTGGGACAGTCCATAAAAACAAGTGGGAGGAGCATGACAGCCTTTAGGCCAAATAAAAATAGTCCCAAAGAAATACACAAAAAGAAAGTCTCTTGGATGGCTTCTGAATGTCCATTAAATTCGCAAAAAAGGAAGGAAAAGGAAATGTCCATATAACTCTCATTCTCAACTTTTCCCATAACCTTGGATTCAATTCTGTGATCATTCATATGTACAGACATGAATTCTCTACCCCAAAACACTGCCTCTTTGTAAGGACAGAACTTTACTGTATATCCACAGACAAACTGGAACTGATGCGTTGAGCGAGACCTGATTCTTCGGGCTGGCACATCTGGATCTCTCTCATGTGGTGCTCAGTAGAATTTCGTACCTCGGGTTTGCGTCATTTGGCTCCCCCTCAAGGTGTCATTCCCAAGAACACTTTCCAGCAGGAGTCTGCCTTTAATCATCTAAGTACGGACCTCCTATGGTATTTGAACAACAAAGATGAACAATGAAAATTTCCATGTAACAGCTGTCGTCATCTCTTCATCCAGATAGGGTATAGGGCAGGGTATGAATGGGATGTAGGGTATGACTGGGGTGGGTATTTCTTCATGTGTATGGTGCTGTGGGTGAATGCTGGCTGGCTGGGGCAGATACTCCTCATCCGACATGGGTAATCACAGAATCTACCTGATCAATTCAGGCTTTAACCATTGGAGGTATTAAAAACAATATTCTTCATTGACTCAAACATAAGTTAAGCATGCAGGAATGAAAATGTTTCTCAGCAAGGGTTTTCATTATATAGATTCAATATATTTAACTAAACATTTTTCCAAATTCAGTATTACAGTAGAACTTCAACAAATTTTAAACCCCTTTAGTTTCTTCTATTTCCAGGACCCAAGTGGACCCGAGGGACTTAGAACAGAACATTTTACCCAAACACATATTCTGACTCAGAAGTCTCCCAACTTTGCAAATATGTCTGATCTTCAGCAACAAACAAAACATTGATCGGTGGTTTGATCCCCCTCTTCCCCCTGTATTCAGAAGAAAAAAACAATTTATACTCTAATGCAGCGTACACATGGTCGGACTTTTCGACCGGACTTGTCCGATGGACTCCGACGGACCAAATCCGGCGGACAATCCGATTGTGTGTGGGCTTCACCGGGACTTCAGTGGACTTTTCCAGTCGCAAATCTGACAGACTTTAGATTTGGAAAATACTTCAAATCTTTATGTCGTAACTCCGCCGGACCCAGAAATCCGCTCGTCTGTATGCTAGTCTGATGGACAAAAAAACGACGCATGCTCAGAAGCAAATACGAAACGGAAGTGCTCGGTCTGGTAAAAATAGTGTTCGTATTGTAGGTAGCACATTCCTCACGCTGCAAATTCTGTGATCGTTGAATGCAGCGCATTAATTGTCTTCTTTATAATGCTAGAAGAACGAAGTTGTTTTGCTGTTCCTATTCACACAGAGTTCTCCCAAACTGATTTCTGGATTATTTCTCTTGATCTCATGAATGATATTGTATTTGTTTTAAAAGCCATATCTCCATACTAATGTTTACACAATTGTTTTTTGGAGTCATCTTGTATTCTTTATTTCATCAAGATCTTTTTGTATGATTATTGCGAAAATTATTTTATCTTTATGTCCATATATTTTTTTGTTTGTTTGTAAAGTTACCATAAAGAACCATTTTTTGTTTTTTTTGGGGGGGGGGGGGAGTTTCGTAAATTTAACACAAAGAAACATTTCTTGTTTTTTGTTTTTTTTTGTAAAGTTACAACAAAGAACCATTACTTTTGTACATTTTTAAGTTTTGTTTTGGTATAAAGTTACCACAAAGAACCTTTTTTTGTTATATTTTTTTTTTTTTAGATTTTTTGTTGTTGTAAAGTTACCACAAGAACATTATATTTTTTTTGTTTTGCAACCTCAAGGAGGTTGTTGTCCCTTGTTAATTTGACATTGTCTCTACAAAAATGATGTTAATTTAAACACATAAAGTATTTTCATAAACTAAAATATCCATTTATTTATGGTAAACAAAATAAAGATGAAGTCAACGCTGGCTAAACTTTTTGAATTGGTGAATACTTTTGGCCCCAGGGCACACATCAAGTCTGTGGAAAAGAAAATTGGGATCTTGAGGAGTCCATATAAGAGGGAGCACAATCTGGTCCAGGAATCCCAGAGATCAAGAGCAGCATCAGATGACATAGATGTCGCCAGGCTGTGGTACTACACCAGCCTGCGTCTTCTGTCAGACCAGACTTAACCCAGGTCATCACTTTCTTCTCTTCCCTGCAGCCTTCCCTCCACGCTTCCCTGCACCCTTCCCTGCAGCCTTCCCTGCAGCCTTCCTTGTAGGCTGTGGCTCTGGTGGTTGACTTGTGGCAGAAGGATAAGGAGGAGGAGGAAGAAGAGGGGCTTGCTTATATATCTGGCTATTCTCAGTTAGCTGGCCCCTCAGCCCCTTGTGAATAGCATCTGGAAATATTTTTTCACACAGGAGGCGTTGGCCCCACTCCATTTGCAGCCACCTGCTGGCTAAAAACCAGCCATAGGCCTCTTCAGCCTCGGGGGGGGGGGCTCTTCAGAAAATTAGTGGCTTCTCTCATGAGGCGTAGTCATGCCTCCTCTGTCACCGTCCACTTCCTGGCCCTTTTTGTAGGAAGGTGGAGGGGAGGCACTTGTGATTCTGTGAGGCTCCTACTAGGCCCGGCCACCTCCTGGCCAACACTGGGCCCGGCCACTTCCTGGCTGACACTGTGCCCGGCCTCCTCCTGGATGACACTGTGCCCGGCCTCCTCCTAGGTGATACTGGGCCCAGCCTCCTCCTGAATGATACTGGGCCCAGCCTCCTCCTGGCTGTCCCTGGGCCCGGCCTCCTCCTACCTGCCACTTTCTACACCTTCATCCTGGCTGACCTCATCCTGTGTATAAAAAAGGGACATAGTTTTAGTTTTTGGTTCATCAATGACACACAATTTTCTTCTCATGACTTGCAAATTCAATGTTAATACATATATCAAGAGTATACAAATCTGAAACCAGCATTTTTTAAAGCAGGTGACAAACATTTTTGGTTACTACTGTCAATTGATATGTATACATCATTTTTAGGATAAAATGCTTAATCAATTATAACATCTAGTTAACATCATTAATATTAGGACATTACATATGTCTCAAATTAATTTACCTGACTCCAGATGGTCACATCCGGTTCTTCAAGGATGGAAGACCCAGTTTGGTCCTCATCAGCCTCTGCTGGGGTGGAGGGAAGGGTGCATGGAAGGGTGGAGGGAAGGCTGGAGGGAAGGGTTGAAAGTGATACCCTGGCTTCAGTCTGGTCATCCAGAAAACGTAGTTTCTCATAGTACCACAGCCTGGGTACATATACATCATCTGCTGATGCTCCTGACCTCAGGGAATTCTGGATCTTGTTATGCTCCCTCCTATACATATTTTGCAAGATCCCAATTTTCTTTTCCAAAATCTCCAAGGTTGCTTCTGGGATGAAAGTATGCACAAATGCCAGAAGTCTCTTCAGAGTTGACTTCCTCACTGGTTTGATGTAATATTGAGGGTGTTTGACCTCCCACAGATTCCTCATCCCCCTGTACTTATCAAAAAATGCTGACATAAATTCTGGGTCCTTAAATTTGGCATTCTTGTTTTCTGTAAAAGATAAGACACAAGACAAAAACACTAATGTTTCAGCTAAACCCTCATCATCTTATCCCAACAGAGGCCTAATAAATCTTTAAGCAGTATAGGCTACAAATTTTAACAAAAAAAAAATAAAAACAAAATTACCTTCGTTTCTGACGTTCCTGTCCTCAATCCTCTACGAACAGAACGTACGTACGACACAATGCGTAATAACTTTTTATACACTGTGCATGCATGAAACTCTGCCTGCGTCACCCGCCCCTGACGTTCTTTTTTAACTAATATTCTCCGCCCCCTGGTCTCTACGCACAGAATGTACGTACAACATATGCGTAATAACTTTTTATACACTGCGCATGCGTGAAACTACACCAGCGTAGCCCGTCCCTGATGTTCCTTTTTAACGAATATTCTCTGCCCCTCCTCTTTACGGTAGTGGGAGAAACAATGGCGGAGACATATCAGGTGTGTACTACCTCAGGGAGTGACGAAAGCCCGGAGCCCGGAAGGTCCAGATCCGGGAATCGGAGATTTAAGGCCTCCAATATGGCCTTTCAAGAGATGGTGGAGATGGTGGCAATTTTGCGAAAAAATGACTATGATGGGAAGTATGGATCGTACGCCCGGCCTAATTTCCGAAAAACCAAAATAATGGCGAAGGTGGGGAAGACCTTGCATCTTCGTTTTGGGGTATGGCGCTCAAAAGATAAGCTTAGGAAAAGATGGTCCGACCTCAAACTCCGGGAGCCAGATCCATAAAGTGCTTAAAAAAAGTAAGTACTTGTCGTGTGTTCATATTCTGTTTACTACCTTGCATACTGCTCCATGTGCTTTTCCTTAACGTACGTTTTAAACGATCGTAGTAAACATTGTTATGTATGATTTATATGTGTGTGTGTATGTATATATATATAATTATATATTGTAGCAGAGCATCCCAGAGAGAGCCAGGAAAAGTCCTGTTCGGGGTTTATACATCTCCCAGGCTCCTCTCATACACGTTCAGGGATCTCTGATCCATGGTCAAGTTCAGGTCTTGGTTCTCTCCCCCAGGCTAATTTAAGCTCACCTGAGCAGACAGCCTTTGCTCTTGGCCTGGGATACTCAGACAACTTCTGTGTAGGAGAGCAAAAAGGTATGTGGAAGCTGACAAGCTGTAGGCTTGCTCAGCCTGGTAGTTAGGATCTATAAATATTGTTTAGTTAGTGCCGAGACACGGCTAGGTTTTGTTTTGGCTACTTTTGTTCCTATTTGTTTTTGGAACACTGTACAGCACCTGTATATAGACTTGTATATATCACAAATAAACACCGCACTGTTTGTCACTGCTTCACTGGATTTGGTATCTGTGCCTGAAAGACTGCTCATCCCAGGGAGTTTTGTACCTGCTATCTGTTCCCCAGGTTACATATGGTGGAGAATGCAGGCAGCTGTAGTAAGTTACTACTTAAAAGGCCAGTACCTAGAGTGACTAAACATGAAGGAAATTTTAAAACAATTGGTGATATCCAACGCTGCACAGCAACAATCCAACGCTGCACAGCAACAAGCAAACGCTGCACTGCATCAAGCAAACGCTACACAGCAGCAAACAAATGCTATCGCACATGAGCAAACCAAGGCGCTGTGCCAACAGATTGGTGCTGTACAGGAGCTATCGCAGAGGCTGTTTGAACAGCTAGCCACTGATGCAAAAGAGGATAGGAAAACCCTGGCTGGGGTTGTGGAGACGCTAGCACAGTGGTTACCTGCTAAAGCTAATGTTGTTGGAGACAAGCCCTCAGCCATCCATGTGGGTCGCTTTCTTTCTAAGATGACTGCAGATGATGATCCAGAGGCCTTTCTCTTAACGTTTGAATGGACCGCTGAGAGGGAAGGTTGGCCCAAAACCCAGTGGGGAGGACTGGTCGCCCCCTTGCTGTCTGGAGAATCGCAGAAGGCCTACTATGATTTGGAGTCAGCAGAAGCAGGAGACTATGAACAGGTCAAGCGGGAAATCCTGGCGCGACTTGGTGTCACCTTGGCAGTTCAAGCACAGCGAGAGGCCCCCAAGATCGCAGATGTTCGACCTAATTCACTTGGTGAGGAAATGGCTACAGCCGGAGTCCCTGTCTGGGCCACAAATAGTGGAGCGTGTGGTCATGGACCGGTTCCTGAGGTCACTACCAGTTCTCCTGCAGAAGTGGGTGAGTCAAGGAGACCCCAACTCGGTGGACAACCTTGTGGAACTCGTTGAAAGGTACTTTGCTGCAGAGAGCCTGGTCACCATCCCTACAGCCGCACGGACTTTCCACCCAAAGCCACGGTCTCTCCAGGCAACCGGTAAGACTGTTCCAGGGGAAGTGGATGGTAAGCATGGCAAGGAAATAGGGGGGAGGATTTTTGGTGCCAGGACTGAAGTTTGGCGTCCCAAACAAAGGAAACTACTGCTTGTCAGCAAACCAAACTGGGGAAACATCAGGTGTTTTCGTTGCCAAGAACTGGGACATGTTGCAGCAAACTGTCCATTGACAGATGAACCAATGCAGTGTGATCTATCTATTAGAAGGCAGTCTATGTTTGCTGCTGTTTCATGTGCTGCAGCACCAAGTATGGGAAAACACTTGTGCCAAATGACTGTTAATAATAAGCCTATTACGGCCTTGCTGGACTCTAGAAGTCTAGTGATTTTGGTTACAGCTGAGATGGTTGAAACTGTGAATTTGCATGCTAAAAAAGTTGCTGTGATCTGTGTACATGGGGATACCCGCGAGTATCCTATAGCCACTGTTCAGTTTAAAACTGGCTTAGGTACGGTGACCCATCCGGTCGGACTTGTGCCCTATTTGGTGCACGAGGCCATCATTGGTAGGGACTTCCCTAAGTTTTGGGAACGGTGGGATCAACCCGACCGGGTCACAGTAGCTGATTCAATGACAGAGCCAGAACTCCTGGCCGCTACTGACAATGTGGGTTCAGGGGACTCTTCTCAGGGCTCCCCAGGTTTTCCTTTCTCAGTTATGGCAGGAGAGCTGGAGGAGCCTGAGGAGGTCCCCACAACCAGTGGAGCTGGACAGCCATCTGCTGAATCTGAGCCTACCTTGGAGTTTGCTGACCTTAACCACTTGAGCCCCGGACCATTATGCTGCCTAAGGACCAGAGGTCTTTTTCCAATTTGGCACTGCGTCGCTTTAACTGCTAATTGCGCGGTCATGCAATGCTGTACCCAAACGAAATTTGCGTCCTTTTCTTCCCACAAATAGAGCTTTCTTTTGATGGTATTTGATCACCTCTGCGGTTTTTATTTTTTGCGCTATAAACGGAAAAAGACCGAAAATTTTGAAAAAAAATGATATTTTCTACTTTTTGTTATAAAAAAATCCAATAAACTAAATTTTAGTCATACATTTAGGCCAAAATGTATTCAGCCACATGTCTTTGGTAAAAAAAATGTCAATAAGCGTATATTTATTGGTTTGCGCAAAAGTTATAGCGTCTATAAAACTAGGGTACATTTTCTGGAATTTACACAGCTTTTAGTTTATGACTGCCTATGTCATTTCTTGAGGTGCTAAAATGGCAGGGCAGTACAAAACCCCCCCAAATGACCCCATTTTGGAAAGTAGACACCCCAAGGAAATTGCTGAGAGGCATGTTGAACCCATTGAATATTTATTTTTTTTGTCCCAAGTGATTGAAAAATGACAAAAAAAAAAAAAAAAAAAATATTTACAAAAAGTCGTCACTAAATGATATATTGCTCACACAGGCCATGGGCCTATGTGGAATTGCACCCCAAAATACATTTAGCTGCTTCTCCTGAGTATGGGGATACCACATGTGTGGGACTTTTTGGGAGCCTAGCCGCGTACGGGGCCCCGAAAACCAATCACCGCCTTCAGGATTTCTAAGGGTGTAAATTTTTGCTTTCACTCTTCACTGCCTATCACAGTTTCGGAGGCCATGGAATGCCCAGGTGGCACAAAACCCCCCAAAATGACCCCATTTTGGAAAGTAGACACCCCAAGCTATTTGCTGAGAGGCATATTGAGTCCATGGAATATTTTATATTTTGACACAAGTTGCGGGAAAGTGACACTTTTTTTTTTTTTTTTTTTTTTTTTTCATAAAGTTGTCACTAAATGATATATTGCTCACACAGGCCATGGGCATATGTGGAATTGCACCCCAAAATACATTTAGCTGCTTCTCCTGAGTATGGGGATACCACATGTGTGGGACTTTTTGGGAGCCTAGCCGGGTACTGGACCCCGAAAACCAATCACTGCCTTCAGGATTTCTAAGGGTGAAAATTTTTGATTTCACTCTTTACTGCCTATCACAGTTTCGGAGGCCATGGAATGCCCAGGTGGCACAAAACCCCCCCAAATGACCCCATTTTGGAAAGTAGACACCCCAAGCTATTTGCTGAAAGGCATGGTGAGTATTTTGCAGCTCTCATTTGTTTTTGAAAATGAAGAAAGACAAGAAAAAACATTTTTTTTTTTCTTTTTTCAATTTTCAAAACTTTGTGACAAAAAGTGAGGTCTGTAAAATACTCACTATACCTCTCAGCAAATAGCTTGGGGTGTCTACTTTCCAAAATGGGGTCATTTGGGGGGGTTTTGTGCCACCTGGGCATTCCATGGCCTCCGAAACTGTGATAGGCAGTGAAGAGTGAAATCAAAAATTCACGCCCTTAGAAAGCCTGAAGGCGGTGCTTGGTTTTCGGGGTCCCGTACGCGGCTAGGCTCCCAAAAAGTCTCACACATGTGGTATCCCCGTACTCAGGAGAAGCAGCAGAATGTATTTTGGGGTGTAATTTCACATATTCCCATGGCATGTTTGAGCAATATATCATTTAGTGACAACTTTGTGCAAAAAAAAAAAAAAAAAAAAAAAAATTTGTCTCTTTCCCGCAACTTGTGTCGCAATATAAAATATTCCATGGACTCGACATGCCTCTCAGCAAATAGCTTGGGGTGTCTACTTTCCAAAATGGGGTCATTTGGGGGGGTTTTGAACTGTCCTGGCATTTTATGCACAACATTTAGAAGCTTATGTCACACATCACCCACTCTTCTAACCACTTGAAGACAAAGCCCTTTCTGACACTTATTGTTTACATGAAAAAGTTTTTTTTTTTTGCAAAAAAATTACTTTGAACCCCCAAACATTATATATTTTTTTAAAGCAAATGCCCTACAGATTAAAATGGTGGGTGTTTCATTTTTTTTTTCACACAGTAATTGCGCAGCGATTTTTCAAACGCATTTTTTGGGGAAAAAACACACTTTTTTTAATTTTAATGCACTAAAACACGCTATATTGCCCAAATGTTTGATGAAATAAAAAAGATGATCTTAGGCCGAGTACATGGATACCAAACATGACATGCTTTAAAATTGCGCACAAACGTGCAGTGGCAACAAAATAAATACATGTTTAAAAGCCTTCAAAAGCCTTTACAGGTTACCACTTTAGATTTACAGAGGAGGTCTACTGGAAAAATTACTGCACTCGATCTGGCCTTCGCGGTGATACCTCACATGCATGGTGCAATTGCTGTTTACGTTTGACGACAGACCGCCGCTTGCGTTCGCCTTAGCGCGAGAGCAGGGGGCGACAGGGGTGTTTTTTTTTTTTTTTCTTTATTATTTTTTTGCTTTTTTAATCTTACTTTTAAACTGTTCCTTTCATATTTTTTTTTTTGATCATTTTTATTGTTATCTCGGGGAATGTAAATATCCCCTATGATAGCAATAGGTAGTGACAGGTACTCTTTTTTGAAAAAATTGTGGTCTATTAGACCCTAGATCTCTCCTCTGCCCTCAAAGCATCTGACCACACCAAGATCGGTGTGATAAAATGCTTCCCCAATTTCCCAATGGCGCTATTTACATCCGGCGAAATCTAAGTCATGAAATACTCGTAGCTTCTGGTTTCTTAGGCCATAGAGATGTTTGGAGCCACTCTGGTCTCTGATCAGCTCTATGGTCAGCTGGCTGAATCACCGGCTGCATTCTCAGGTTCCCTGTTGAGACAGGAGAGCCAGAGAAAAACACGGAAGACGGTGGGGGGGGGGCATTCCCTCCCACGGCTTGTAAAAGCAGTCTAGAGGCTAATTAGCCGCTAGGCTTGCTTTTACATGAAAGCCGACCGCTGGCTGAAAAGAATGATACCAAGATGATACCTAAACCTGCAGGCATCATTCTGGTATAACCACTCAAAGTCGTGAATGGCGTACCTGAAGACAAAAAAATGGTTAACAATGGTTAACAATAAAGCACAGTAAAGTGTAAATAATTACACACCTGAAAAACAAACATGATAAAACATAATAACAATAACAATAACAATAAAACATTGCAGAATAGAATACAGTAAAAAAGAGCAGAACAATAGAGAGAGAGAATAGAGAGAGAGAGAACAATAAAACAACAACTATTTTTTTTTATTTCATATTTTTTTTTTTTTTTACACTTTTTTTGTAACTAACTTTTATAACGGTAACCGGTTCCAGGTTCGGGTCTCTCAAAATGCGATGGCATCTTGGGAGACCCTGTGAAAGTGTGCCTAGTATGTGCAATGCTGTACCCTACGCTTATAGTCAACTAGTGCATGGTAGCGTTCAAAACATTCACCAATGCAAAGACCAGGATTGTCAGGACAGGAGGGACAATAATAGCGGGTGTCACGCCTATATCCGCGCTTGCTGCAGACACGACATCTTTTTTGGGGGGTTCGTTGGGTAGGGGTACTCGGGAGGACATAAAAATGCCTCTCATGCAGCCGACTGCATTTGGTTGGGGATGTGAATGGGGGAAGTACGGGCGCTGCAGAAGCGGTGGGTTCCCAATTAGGATTGGCGAATGCAGCAGGAAGGGCACTATGGGCATGACGGGCCTGTGTTTGTCTTTTTGGTGGCAGCGGGACACTACTTGTGCTTGCCACCTCACCAGCTTCAACTGCACTTATGGGACTCGCCACGTCACCACGTGTTACTGCAGTGCTGGTTTGACTACGACCGGGGTGTACTAGGCCGCTGGCGCTTGCCAGTTCACCAAAACGCTACCAAAAAACTGTTAGCGATCGCAGGGATCAGGCCTGACTCTGCGAACGCTGCAGTTATGCGTTTAGTGTTTTGTAAGTGACAGTGATCGATCGATACTGCACTTGGGTGGGCTGGGCCGGGCCGGGCGGAGGGGCAAAACGCAGGTGCTAGCAGGTATCTGGGCTGATCCCGCTAACACTGCGTTTTTGGGAACCCTAAACTGCTGGTGACGCTAGTATAGATCTGATCGGATCAGATATTGATGCGATCAGATACTATACCACTAAAGGAGGTGTACAGTGCGTGCGTGGGTGTTAGCGGTACTGGCGCTAACCTGACGCCTGGGGCTGGTGCTTGCCAGTTCACCAAATGCTACCAAAAAAACTGTTAGCGATCGCAGGGATCAGGCCTGACTCTGCGAACGCTGCAGTTATGCGTTTAGTGCCTTGTAAGTGACAGTGATCGATCGATACTGCACTTGGGTGGGCTGGGCGGAGGCACAAAACGCAGGTGCTAGCGGGTATCTGGGCTGATCCCGCTAACACTGCATTTTTGGGAACCCTAAACTGCTGGGGATGCTAGTATAGATCTGATCGGATCAGATATTGATCCGTTCAGATACTATACCACTAAGGGAGGCGCATGCTGCGTGCGTGGGTGTTAGCGGTACTGTCGCTAATCTGACGCTGCCTGGGGCGACGCACATCACCGCCGGGCGATCGGGGGGCTAAACCTTTATTCGGTAATAAACGGCGGGTGCCCTGACACTATAAAAAATAAACAAACTAACCAGCGTCAACCGTAACGGTTATACGGTGATCAGTGGTGAAAGGGTTAACTAGGGGGCAATCAAGGGGTTAAAACATTTATTAGATAGTATATGGGGGTCCCTGACGCTATAAAACGCTGACGGCGAACCTAAATATTTACCTCACTAACTAGCATCACCAGCGACACTAATACAGCGATCAGAAAAATGATCGCTTAGCGACACTGGTGACAGGGGGTGATCAAGGGGTTAAAACTTTATTAGGGGGGGTTAGGGGGGTACCCTAGACCTAAAGGGGGGTAACAGTAACTGTCCCAACACAGTAACTGTCACAAACTGACACTATGCAGTAATCAGAAAAAAAAAAAAAAACTGCTGGTGTCAGTTTGTGACAGGAGGGGGGGGTGATTGGGGGGGGATCGGGGGGCGATCGGGGGGGGATCGGGGTGTTTTGTGTGCCTGGCATGTTCTACTGTGTGTGTGTGTGTTGGTGCACTCACATAGATGTCGTCTCTCCTCGGGCCGGAACGGAAAATACCGACCCGAGGGGAGATGACATCACTTCCTTTGCTGCTGTTTAGCATACAGCAGCAAAGGAGTGTTCTCATTGGCCGGCGGCGATCGCGAGGGGGGGGCCACGAACGGATGGTCTCCCCCTCATCACCGATCGCCGCTGGACAAAAGACGACCACCTCGGGGCCCCCCACATACCCTGTACGTGATTTTGCCTGTCCGTGCCACTTTGCCGACGTACATCGGCGTGAGGCGGTCGTCAAGTGGTTAATGTGCACAAGGAAAATTTTGGTACCGAGCAGAGAAAAGACCCAACCCTTGCCAGGGCCTGGGAAAATGTAATAGTGATTAATGATGTACCTGTCGAATCAGGTGACAGGCTTTGTTTTCCTTATTTCAGCAGCAATGAGGATTTACTGTATCGTGTATGTAAAAAAAATTATGAAGTGGTTGAACAGTTGGTGGTCCCTAAGCCATACAGACGGGTGGTGTTGGAACTTGCCCATGGGCACTTGCTAGGAGGTCATTTAGGTGTTGAGAAAACTACTGAAAGGGTGTTGCGCAGGTTTTATTGGCCCGGGATACAGAAGGATATTGAGAATTATTGTCAATCCTGTCCTGTGTGTCAGATATCAGCCCCACTACCCCACTTCCGAAGTCCTTTAGTGCCCTTGCTCATTATTGAAGTGCTCTTTGAGAGGATTGCTATGGACCTTGTGGGTCCACTCCCCAAGTCTGCCCGAGGTCATCAGCATATCCTTCTAATCATGGATTATGCTACCCAATACCCCGAGGCTATTCCCTTACGCACCGCGTCTGCTAAAAACATTGCCAAAGAGCTGTTTATGGTGTTCGGTCGTTTTGGAATCCCTAAAGAAGTCCTTACAGACCAGGGCACCCTATTTATGTCACGAATAACTAGAGAGCTGTACAAGTTATTTAAGATGTCGCAATTGCGAACCTCGGTGTACCATCCTCAAGCAGATGGCTTGGTGGAACGCTTCAATAAGACATTAAAGAGCATGTTAAAAAAGGTTGTTGACAAGGATGGGAAAAACTGGGACTTCCTGATACCATACTTGATGTTTGCCATCAGGGAGGTTCCCCAGTCCTCCATGGGGTACACTCCATTTGAGTTGCTTTATGGGAGACACCCTCGGGGACTCTTAGACATAGCCAAAGAAACTTGGGAGGGGGAGCAGACACCCCATAAAAGTGTCATTGAGCATATCGCTCAAATGCAGGACAGGATTGCAGCAATCATGCCGATGGTAAAAGAACACTTACTGCAGGCCCAAGCAGCCCAACAGAGGATATACAACGGGGGGCCCAACTCCGTGTTTTCTCACCTGGTGACAGGGTCCTGGTGTTAGTTCCCACTGTTGAGAGCAAGTTCCTGGCTAAGTGGCAGGGTCGCTTTGAAGTAATTGAAAGAGTTGGGGAGGTCAATTACAAGGTATATCAACCAGGGAAAAAGAAGCCTGAACAGATTTACCATATAAACCTGTTAAAGCCCTGGAAGGATAGACTGGCGATAACTGCGAGGTCCCTCCCGGTAACTCCTAAGGGTGCTGAGTCCCCTCTGATTCCTGAGGTCACTATTCCAGACACCCTGTCATATTCCCAAAAGCAGGAAACTAGAGAATTCCTGATAAGAAATAGAGAGAAATTTTCAGTTACCTGGCACGACTTCAGCAGTTCAGCATGATATTGTTACTGAACCTGGGGTCTGTGTCAAGCTTAAACCGTACCGAATTCCTGAAGCAAGGAGAAAGGACATCAGCGAGGAAGTTAAAAGAATGTTGGAGCTAGATGTCATTGAGGAATCCAATAGTGACTGGTCTAGCCCCATCGTGTTAGTCCCAAAACCGGATGGCACTTGGAGGTTCTGTAATGACTTCAGGAAGCTTAATGCAGTGACAAAGTTTGACACGTACCCAATGCCCAGAGTGGACGAACTTATAGACCGACTTGGCAAGGCTCGCTATCTGACCACTTTGGACTTGACAAAAGGTTATTGGCAAATACCCCTGACTGGTAGTGCCAAATAGAAGACTGCATTTGTGACCCCAGAGGGTTCCTTTCAATACAAAAAAATGCCTTTTGGGTTGCAAAATGCCCCCACGACATTTCAGAGGGCCATGGACAGGACTCTAAGACCCCACCGACAATATGCAGCAGCATATCTAGATGACATAGTGGTACATAGCACTGACTGGGAGTCTCACTTGCCCCGTGTCCAGGCTGTTCTTGATTCCCTCTTCAAAGAAGGTTTTATGGCAAATCCAAAAAAATGTGCCATTGGTCTAGAGGAAGCCAAGTATTTGGGCTACACTATTGGCCGTGGTGTCATAAAACCTCAAGTGAATAAAATAGAAGCCATCAAGGAGTGGCCACGTCCTGCAAACAAAAAGCAGGTCAGGGCCTTTCTTGGCATTTCGGGGTATTATAGAAGATTTAGCCCAAATTTTGCAACTATAGCTGCCCCAATGACAGACCTTCCGAAAGGGAAAGACTGTGTAATGGTGAAATGGTCCTCAGTAGCAGAGGAATCTTTCCAAGTCCTGAAGAAAGCTCTTTGTGCACAGCCAGTACTTTACTCCCCCGATTTCTCCAAAGATTTTTTGGTTCAGACAGATGCGTCTGATGTTGGTATCAGGGCAGTACTGTCACAGGTACACAATGGGGAAGAACACCCTGTGGTGTACCTAAGCAGAAAGCTCAATGACCATGAGAAAAAGTATGCAGTCATTGAAAAGGAATGTTTATCCATAAAGTGGGCTGTCGATGCACTCAGGTACTATTTATTAGGACGCCAGTTTGAGTTAATAACTGACCATGCTCCCCTGAAATGGATGGCCCAGAAGAAGGAGACTAATAGAAGGGTGAACCGGTGGTTTTTGGCTCTACAGGATTGCTCCTTCACTGTAAAACACAGGCCAGGTGTTGAGATGGGAAATGTAGATGCCCTGTCCCGTGTTCACTCCTGTTGGGCTACAGGTGTTCCAACCCTGGGGTTGAAACAAGGGGGAGGATATGTAGCAGAGCGTCCCAGAGAGAGACAGGAAAAGTCCTGTTCGGGGTTTATACATCTCCCAGGCTCCTCTCATACACGTTCAGGGATCTCTGATCCATGGTCCAGTTCAGGTCTTGGTTCTCTCCCCCAGGCTAATTTAAGCTCACCTGAGCAGACAGCCTTTGCTCTTGGCCTGGGACACTCAGACAACTTCTGTGTATGAGAGCAAAAAGGTATGGTATGTGGAAGCTGACAAGCTGTAGGCTTGCTCAGCCTGGTAGTTAGGATCTGTAAATATTGCTTAGTTAGTGCCGAGACACGGCTAGGTTTTGTATTTAGACTTGTATATATCACAAATAAACACTGCACTGTTTGTCACTACTTCACTGCATTTGGTATCTGTGCCTGAAAGACTGCTCATCCCAGGGAGCTTTGTACCTGCTATCTGTTCCCCAGGTTACAATATATATATATATATATATATATATATATACATACACATATATACATACACACATAAATATTTATATATATATACAGCTTACAGGAATCTATGCATGGCTGCATATTTCAAGATAATTTTTTTATCATCAATTTTAGGTGATCTGGTTGTGGAAGGGCAATAAACAAGGACCAGCACCACCCCTGAGGATGTGTACGAAGTAGAGTTGGAGGAAGTAGGCGACATGTGCACCCCACCACGTGAGTGTCTGACACACCAACTTACGGTAATCTATGTATGGCTGCATATTTTGAAATACATTTTTTATCATCTATTTTAGGTGATCTGGTTGTGGAAGAAGCAAGCACCAGCGCCACACCCAAGGATGTGTATGAAGTAGATGTATGAAGTAGATGTAGAGGAAGTAGGCAACATGGGCACCCCACCACGTGAGTGTCTGACACACCAGCTTATGGTAAGGTAATCTATGTAAAGCCCTGGAACAAAAGCACTTGCAGAGTGCAAATGCATTTTTAAAATTCATGGGGGCGGGATTCTAAATTAAGTTAATGACACACAGACTATCTGGATGAATTTTAGGGGAGGAGGGGATTCTAAATCAACTTAATGACACACAGACTATTTGGATGAATTTTAGGGGGGGAGGGGATTCCAAATTAAGTTAATGACACACAGACTATTTGGATGAATTTGGGGGGGAGGGGATTCAAAATCAACGTAATGACACACAGAATATTTTGATTAATTTGAGGGTAAAAGAACTACAATGCAGCTGACAAAATACATTAAGTGAGTAGACTAGGTGGATATGGGCCCATCATTGCATGCTGGGGAGGTTAGTGAAGGCAAATATGCATGCATGACAAAAAAGAGCATTAAAAGATTACAGCATGCATGAGGACAAAGGGAACATTCACACTATATTGCAATGATGGTAATTAGTGTTTAAGTAAAGAAATACATTTCATTAGCAAACATTAAATACAATAAAATGTGATGTTAAAGGATAAAAATTCTTACCTTAATATAGTCCCTCTTCAGGACCTGTATTATGGCAGAACAGGTCTCTGGGATAATGATCCCAGATCCTGGGGGGAGATGCTTGTCGAGGACTTAAGGTCCTGCAGGCTTCTCCCTGACGGTAAGTACCGCAGGGTAGTGACTAGCCTCTGCTCCGGAGTTATGGCCTCATGCAGGTATCCTGCCTGCTTATATAAGGGGTCAGCAAAGCCAATAAATGGTCAAAAACGGGGTCCGTCATCCGGAGAAAGTTCCTGAAATCCTCAGGATTATTCTCCCGGATCTCACAGAGCAAAGGCATGTGACAGAATTGGTCACACTGGAGCAACAAATTCTTCGTCCATAAACTCCTCCTCGCCCTATTCATGGACTGGGCTTGGGCTGAAGAATGAACTACAGCACCAAGCACATACAATGCATGAGCTTGACGATGAGTACGTACACGTAACATGGCTTCAAAACGGTCAGCTGGTCAGAATGCACTTAACAGAACGCACTGAAGAACAGCAAGGCCTGTGAAGAGTGAACTGAAAATCAGCGACAAGCGGACAATAACACACTGAATAACTCAATGCGAACTGACCACACGCACTGAAAAGCAGATACAAACCTCACAAGCACAAACTGAACAACAGTTAAAATGAAACGCAAACGCGAATTGTCCCTCACCAAACTTCTACTAAACCAGAGATAAATACGAGATTAGCAGAAGGAGCCCAAAGGGTGTCGTACGAGCTATTGAACTTCCGTTTTATAGTCTCATCGGACTTGGTGTACGTCACCGCGTACTAGGCTGTCGGACTTTTGTCTGATTGTATGTAGTCAAGTCCGTTCATTAGAAAGTCCACCACAAGTTCGCCAAAAGTTTGTTGAAAGTCCGTCAGACAGGCTGTCAGACTTTTGTAGCCAAAAAGTCCGACCGTGTGTACATGGCATAAGGTCCCATGTACACGGGACGCTGGGGCAAAGTCCTCTGAACAAATTTTTTTGACACCTTGAAACTGGCGTTTAAAACGTCCGTTTAGCCGCGTTTAGCCACGTTTAACCGCGTTTGCGTCTAGAAGCGTATATTAAGATTACCTCATTTAAGACCCTCCCCAAGTTTAAAAAACATTGTAAGTTAACTATTTCAGCTATTTTGACCAGAGTGAGTAGCAGCAGCTAAGAGAGCAGTTGTCCATTTGTATTTGCCTCTATTTCTGTGCTTTTGTTTGCAATGGATCCAATTATGAGCATAATTTGGATACAGCAATGCCAGTGGTGTATTGCATTGCATCAAGGGCTATATATGGTCTATGAATCATCGTAAGTAATTAAAACATTTTTAACTATTTTTTTATGTTTTTCCGTTGTTTTCCATAATTTTTTGGTCTTTTCAGGTCAAAAAAATAGTGTACCTTTAAGTTGTGGATTGTCCACTTACCAAGTCACCTGCCACAAGTTGTGGATTGTCCACTTGCCACGTCACCTGCAACAAGTTGCGGATTGTCCTCTTGCCATGTCACCTGCCACAAGCTGCGGATTATCATTTGCCACGTCACCTGCCACAAGTTGTGGATTGTCCACTTGCCACATCACCTGCCACAAGTTGTGGATTGTCCACTTGCCACGTCACCTCCCACAAGTTGCAGATTGTCATTTGCCACATCACCTGCCACAAGTTGTGGATTGTCCACTTGCCACGTCACCTGCCACAAGTTTGGATTGTCTACTTGCCACATCACCTGCCACAAGTTGTGGATTGTCCACTTGCCACGTCACTTGCCACATCACCTCCCACAAGTTGCGGATTGTCATTTGCCACATGACCTGCCACAAGTTGTGAATTGTTCACTTGCCACGTCACCTGCCACAAGTTGTGGATTGTCCACTTGCCACATCACCTGCCACAAGTTGTGGATTATCCACTTGCCACGTCACCTGCCACAAGTTGCAGATTGTCATTTGCCACATCACCTGCCACAAGTTGTAGATTGTCCACTTGCCACGTCACTTGCCACAAGCTGCGGATTGACATTTGCCACATCACCTGCCACAAGTTGTGGATTGTCCACTTGCCAAATCTCCTGCCACAAGTTGTGGATTGTCCACTTGCCACGTCACCTGCCACAAGTTGTGGATTGTCCACTTGCCATGTCACTTGCCACAAGCTGTGGATTGACATTTGCCACATCACCTGCCACAAGTTGTGGATTGTCCACTTGCCACATCTCCTGCCACAAGTTGTGGATTGTTCACTTGCCACGTCACCTGCCACAAGTTGCAGATTGTCATTTGCCACATCACCTGCCACAAGTTGTAGATTGTCCACTTGCCACGTCACTTTCCACAAGCTGCAGATTGACATTTGCCACATCACCTGCCACAAGTTGTGGATTGTCCACTTGCCACATCTCCTGCCACAAGTTGTGGATTGTCCACTTGCCACGTCACCTGCCACAAGTTGTGGATTGTCCACTTGCCACGTCACCTGCCACAAGTTGTGGATTGTCCACTTGCCACGTCACCTGCCACAAGTTGCAGATTGTCATTTGCCACATCACCTGCCACAAGTTGTGGATTGTCCACTTGCCACCTCACCTGCCACAAGTTGTGGATTGTCCACTTGCCACGTCACCTGCCACAAGTTGTGGATTGTCCACTTGCCACGTCACCTACACAAGTTGCGGATTGTCCACTTGTCAGGTCACCTGCCACAAGTTGCGGATTGTCATTTGCCACATCACCTGCCACAAGTTGTGGATTGTCCACTTGCCACGTCACTTGCCATGTCACCTGCCACAAGTTGCAGATTGTCATTTGCCATGTCACCTGTCACAAGTTGTGGATTGTCCGCTTGCCACATCACCTGTCACAAGTTGTGGATTGTCCACTTGCCACATCACCTGCCACAAGTTGCGGTTTGTCCACTTGTCACGTCACCTGCCACAAGTTGTGGATTGTCCACTTGTCACGTCACCTGCTACAAGTTGTGGATTGTGCACTTGCCATCCACAAGTTGTGGATTGTCCACTTGCCATGTCACCTGCCACAAGTTGTGGATTGTCCACTTGCCACATCACTTGCCACGTCACTTGCCACGTCAACTGCCACAAGTTGCAGATTGTCATTTGCCACGTCACCTGCCACAAGTTATGGACTCTCCACTTGCCACGTCACCTGCCACAAATTGCGGATTGTCATTTGCCACATCACCTGCCACATGTTGTGAATTGTCCACTTGCCACATCACTTGCCACGTCACTTGCCATGTCACCTGTCACAAGTTGCAGATTGTCATTTGCCACGTCACCTGCAACAAGTTGTGGATTGTACACTTGCCACGTCACCTGCCACAAGTTGCGGATTGTCCACTTGCCACGTCACCCGTCACAAGTTGTGGATTGTCCACTTGCCACGTCACCTGCCACAAGTTGTGGATTGTTACTTTGTCACATCACCTGCCACAAGTTGTGGATTGTCCACTTGCCACACAAGTTGTGGATTGTCCACTTGCCACGTCACCTGCCACAGGTTGTGGATTGTCCACTTACCATGTCACCTGCCACAGGTTGTGGATTGTCCACTTGCCACGTCACTTGCCACAAGTTGTGGATTGTCCACTTCCCACGTCATCTGCCACTAGTTTGGATTGTCCACTTGCCACGTCACTTGCCACGTCACCTGCCACAAGTTGTGGATTGTCATTTGCCACGTCACCTGCCACAAGTTGTGGATTCTCCACTTGCCACGTCACCTGCCACAAGTTGCGGATTGTCCACTTGCCATGTCACCTGCCACAAGTTGTGGATTGTCCACTTGCCACATTACTTGCCACGTCACTTGCCACATCAACTGCCACAAGTTGCAGATTGTCATTTGCCACGTCACCTGCCACAAGTTATGGATTCTCCACTTGCCACGTCACCTGCCACAAATTGCGGATTGTCATTTGCCACATCACCTGCCACATGTTGTGGATTGTCCACTTGCCACGTCACCTGCCACAAGTTGCGGATTGTCTACTTGCCACATCACCTGCCACAAGTTGTGGATTGTCCACTTGCCACATCACTTGCCACAAGTTGTGGATTGTGCCCTTGTCACATCACCTGCCACAAGTTGTGGATTGTCCACTTGCCACACACAAGTTGTGGATTGTCCAACTTGTGGATTGTCTACTTGCCACGTCACCTGCCACAAGTTGTGGATTGTCCACTTGCCACATCACTTGCCACAAGTTGTGGATTGTCCCCTTGTCACATCACCTGCCACAAGTTGTGGATTGTCCACTTGCCACACACAAGTTGTGGATTGTCCACTTGCCACGTCACCTGCCACAGGTTGTGGATTGTCCACTTGCCATGTCACCTGCCACAGGTTGTGGATTGTCCACTTGCCACGTCACTTGCCACAAGTTGTGGATTGTCCACTTGCCACATCATCTGTCACTAGTTTGGATTGTCCACTTGTCACGTCACCTGCTACAAGTTGTGGATTGTGCACTTTTCATCCACAAGTTGTGGATTGTCCACTTGCCATGTCACCTGCCACAAGTTGTGGATTGTCCACTTGCCACATCACTTGCCACATCACTTGCCACGTCAACTGCCACAAGTTGCAGATTGTCATTTGCCACGTCACCTGCCACAAGTTATGGACTCGCCACTTGCCACGTCACCTGCCACAAATTGCGGATTGTCATTTGCCACATCACCTGCCACATGTTATGAATTGTCCACTTGCCACATCACTTGCCACGTCACTTGCCATGTCACCTGTCACAAGTTGCAGATTGTCATTTGCCACGTCACCTGCAACAAGTTGTGGATTGTCCACTTGCCACATCACCCGCCACAAGTTGTGGATTGTCCACTTGCCACGTCACCTGCCACAAGTTGTGGATTGTTACTTTGTCACATCACCTGCCACAAGTTGTGGATTGTCCACTTGCCACACACAAGTTGTGGATTGTCCACTTGCCACGTCACCTGCCACAGGTTTTGGATTGTCCACTTGCCATGTCACCTGCCACAGGTTGTGGATTGTCCACTTGCCACGTCACTTGCCACAAGTTGTGGATTGTCCACTTCCCACGTCATCTGCCACTAGTTTGGATTGTCCACTTGCCACGTCACTTGCCACGTCACCTGCCACAAGTTGTGGATTGTCATTTGCCACGTCACCTGCCACAAGTTGTGGATTCTCCACTTGCCACGTCACCTGCCACAAGTTGCGGATTGTCCACTTGCCCTGTCACAAGTTGTGGATTGTCCACTTGCCACATTACTTGCCACGTCACTTGCCACGTCAACTGCCACAAGTTGCAGATTGTCATTTGCCACGTCACCTGCCACAAGTTATGGATTCTCCACTTGCCACGTCACCTGCCACAAATTGCGGATTGTCATTTGCCAGATCACCTGCCACATGTTGTGGATTGTCCACTTGCCACGTCACCTGCCACAAGTTGCGGATTGTCTACTTGCCACATCACCTGCCACAAGTTGTGGATTGTCCACTTGCCACATCACTTGCCACAAGTTGTGGATTGTACCCTTGTCACATCACCTGCCACAAGTTGTGGATTGTCCACTTGTTACACACAAGTTGTGGATTGTCCACTTGCCACGTCACCTGCCACAGGTTGTGGATTTTCCACTTGCCATGTCACCTGCCACAGGTTGTGGATTGTCCACTTGCCACGTCACTTGCCACAAGTTGTGGATTGTCCACTTGCCACATCATCTGCCACTAGTTTGGATTGTCCACTTGCCACGTCACCTGCCACAAGTTGTGGATTGTCATTTGCCACGTCACCTGTCACAAGTTGTGGATTCTCCATTTGCCACGTCACCTGCCACAAGTTGCGGATTGTCATTTGCCACATCACCTGCGACAAGTTGTGAATTGTCCACTTGCCACATCACTTGCCACAAGTTGTGTATTGTCCACTTGCCACGTCACATGCCACAAGTTGTGAATTGTCCACTTGCCACATCACCTGCCACAAGTTGTGGATTGTCCACTTGCCACATCACTAGCCACGTCACTTGTAATGTAACCTGCCACAAGTTGCGGATTGTAATTTGCCACGTCACCTGCCACAAGTTGTGGATTGTCCCCTTGTCACATTACCTGCCACAAGTTGTGGATTGTCTACTTGCCACACACAAGTTGTGGATTGTCCACTTGCCACGTCACCTGCCACAGGTTGTGGATTGTCCACATGCCACGTCACCTGCCACAAGTTGCGGATTGTCTACTTGCCACGTCACCTGCCACAAGTTGTGGATTGTCCACTTGCCACATTACTTGCCACAAGTTGTGGATTATCCCCTTGTCATATCACCTGCCACAAGTTGTGGATTGTCCACTTGCCACACACAAGTTGTGGATTGTCCACTTGCCACGTCACCTGCCACAGGTTGTGGATTGTCCACTTGCCATGTCACCTGCCACAGGTTGCGGATTGTCCACTTGCCACGTCACTTGCCACAAGTTGTGGATTGTCCACTTGCCACATCATCTGCCACTAGTTTGGATTGTCCACTTGCCACGTCACCTGCCACAAGTTGCGGATTGTCATTTGCCATGTCACCTGCCACAAGTTGTGGATTCTCCACTTGCCACGTCACCTGCCACAAGTTACGGATTGTCATTTGCCACGTCACCTGCGACAAGTTGTTGATTGTCCACTTGCCACGTCACCTGCCACAAGTTGTGAATTGTCCACTTGCCACATCACCTGCCACAAGTTGTGGATTGTCCACTTGCCACATCACTAGCCACGTCACTTGTAATGTAACCTGCCACAAGTTGCGGATTGTAATTTGCCATGTCACCTGCCACAAGTTGTGGATTGTCCACTTGCCACATCACTTGCCACGTCACCTGCCACAAGTTGCGCATTGTCATTTGCCATGTCACTTGCCACAAGTTGTGGATTGTCCCCTTGTCACATCACCTGCCACAAGTTGTGGATTGTCCACTTGCCACACACAAGTTGTGGATTGTCCACTTGCCACGTCACCTGCCACAGGTTGTGGATTGTCCACTTGCCATGTCGCCTGCCACAGGTTGTGGATTTTCCACTTGCCACGTCACTTGCCACAAGTTGTGAATTGTCCACTTGCCACGTCATCTGCCACTAGTTTGGATTGTCCACTTGCCCCGTCACTTGCCACGTCACCTGCCACAAGTTGCGGATTGTCATTTGCCACATCACCTGCCACAAGTTGTGGATTCTCCACTTGCCACGTCACCCGTCACAAGTTGTGGATTGTCCACTTGCCACGTCACCTGCCACAAGTTGTGGATTGTTACTTTGTCACATCACCTGCCACAAGTTGTGGATTGTCCACTTGCCACACACAAGTTGTGGATTGTCCACTTGCCACGTCACCTGCCACAGGTTGTGGATTGTCCACTTGCCATGTCACCTGCCACAGGTTGTGGATTGTCCACTTGCCACGTCATCTGCCACAAATTTCGGATTGTCATTTGCCACATCACCTGCCACATGTTATGAATTGTCCACTTGCCACATCACTTGCCACGTCACTTGCCATGTCACCTGTCACAAGTTGCAGATTGTCATTTGCCACGTCACCTGCAACAAGTTGTGGATTGTACACCTGCCACGTCACCTGCCACAAGTTGCGGATTGTCCACTTGCCACATCACCCGCCACAAGTTGTGGATTGTCCACTTGCCACGTCACCTGCCACAAGTTGTGGATTGTTACTTTGTCACATCACCTGCCACAAGTTGTGGATTGTCCACTTGCCACACACAAGTTGTGGATTGTCCACTTGCCACGTCACCTGCCACAGGTTGTGGATTGTCCACTTGCCATGTCACCTGCCACAGGTTGTGGATTGTCCACTTGCCACGTCACTTGCCACAAGTTGTGGATTGTCCACTTCCCACGTCATCTGCCACTAGTTTGGATTGTCCACTTGCCACGTCACTTGCCACGTCACCTGCCACAAGTTGTGGATTGTCATTTGCCACGTCACCTGCCACAAGTTGTGGATTCTCCACTTGCCACGTCACCTGCCACAAGTTGCGGATTGTCCACTTGCCCTGTCACCTGCCACAAGTTGTGGATTGTCCACTTGCCACATTACTTGCCACGTCACTTGCCACGTCAACTGCCACAAGTTGCAGATTGTCATTTGCCACGTCACCTGCCACAAGTTATGGATTCTCCACTTGCCACGTCACCTGCCACAAATTGCGGATTGTCATTTGCCAGATCACCTGCCACATGTTGTGGATTGTCCACTTGCCACGTCACCTGCCACAAGTTGTGGATTGTCTACTTGCCACATCACCTGCCACAAGTTGTGGATTGTCCACTTGCCACATCACTTGCCACAAGTTGTGGATTGTACCCTTGTCACATCACCTGCCACAAGTTGTGGATTGTCCACTTGTTACACACAAGTTGTGGATTGTCCACTTGCCACGTCACCTGCCACAGGTTGTGGATTTTCCACTTGCCATGTCACCTGCCACAGGTTGTGGATTGTCTACTTGCCACGTCACTTGCCACAAGTTGTGGATTGTCCACTTGCCACATCATCTGCCACTAGTTTGGATTGTCCACTTGCCACGTCACCTGCCACAAGTTGCGGATTGTCATTTGCCATGTCACCTGCCACAAGTTGTGGATTCTCCACTTGCCACGTCACCTGCCACAAGTTACGGATTGTCATTTGCCACGTCACCTGCGACAAGTTGTTGATTGTCCACTTGCCACGTCACCTGCCACAAGTTGTGAATTGTCCACTTGCCACATCACCTGCCACAAGTTGTGGATTGTCCACTTGCCACATCACTAGCCACGTCACTTGTAATGTAACCTGCCACAAGTTGCGGATTGTAATTTGCCATGTCACCTGCCACAAGTTGTGGATTGTCCACTTGCCACATCACTTGCCACGTCACCTGCCACAAGTTGCGCATTGTCATTTGCCATGTCACTTGCCACAAGTTGTGGATTGTCCCCTTGTCACATCACCTGCCACAAGTTGTGGATTGTCCACTTGCCACACACAAGTTGTGGATTGTCCACTTGCCACGTCACCTGCCACAGGTTGTGGATTGTCCACTTGCCATGTCGCCTGCCACAGGTTGTGGATTTTCCACTTGCCACGTCACTTGCCACAAGTTGTGAATTGTCCACTTGCCACGTCATCTGCCACTAGTTTGGATTGTCCACTTGCCCCGTCACTTGCCACGTCACCTGCCACAAGTTGCGGATTGTCATTTGCCACATCACCTGCCACAAGTTGTGGATTCTCCACTTGCCACGTCACCCGTCACAAGTTGTGGATTGTCCACTTGCCACGTCACCTGCCACAAGTTGTGGATTGTTACTTTGTCACATCACCTGCCACAAGTTGTGGATTGTCCACTTGCCACACACAAGTTGTGGATTGTCCACTTGCCACGTCACCTGCCACAGGTTGTGGATTGTCCACTTGCCATGTCACCTGCCACAGGTTGTGGATTGTCCACTTGCCACGTCATCTGCCACAAATTTCGGATTGTCATTTGCCACATCACCTGCCACATGTTATGAATTGTCCACTTGCCACATCACTTGCCACGTCACTTGCCATGTCACCTGTCACAAGTTGCAGATTGTCATTTGCCACGTCACCTGCAACAAGTTGTGGATTGTACACCTGCCACGTCACCTGCCACAAGTTGCGGATTGTCCACTTGCCACATCACCCGCCACAAGTTGTGGATTGTCCACTTGCCACGTCACCTGCCACAAGTTGTGGATTGTTACTTTGTCACATCACCTGCCACAAGTTGTGGATTGTCCACTTGCCACACACAAGTTGTGGATTGTCCACTTGCCACGTCACCTGCCACAGGTTGTGGATTGTCCACTTGCCATGTCACCTGCCACAGGTTGTGGATTGTCCACTTGCCACGTCACTTGCCACAAGTTGTGGATTGTCCACTTCCCACGTCATCTGCCACTAGTTTGGATTGTCCACTTGCCACGTCACTTGCCACGTCACCTGCCACAAGTTGTGGATTGTCATTTGCCACGTCACCTGCCACAAGTTGTGGATTCTCCACTTGCCACGTCACCTGCCACAAGTTGCGGATTGTCCACTTGCCCTGTCACCTGCCACAAGTTGTGGATTGTCCACTTGCCACATTACTTGCCACGTCACTTGCCACGTCAACTGCCACAAGTTGCAGATTGTCATTTGCCACGTCACCTGCCACAAGTTATGGATTCTCCACTTGCCACGTCACCTGCCACAAATTGCGGATTGTCATTTGCCAGATCACCTGCCACATGTTGTGGATTGTCCACTTGCCACGTCACCTGCCACAAGTTGCGGATTGTCTACTTGCCACATCACCTGCCACAAGTTGTGGATTGTCCACTTGCCACATCACTTGCCACAAGTTGTGGATTGTACCCTTGTCACATCACCTGCCACAAGTTGTGGATTGTCCACTTGTTACACACAAGTTGTGGATTGTCCACTTGCCACGTCACCTGCCACAGGTTGTGGATTTTCCACTTGCCATGTCACCTGCCACAGGTTGTGGATTGTCCACTTGCCACGTCACTTGCCACAAGTTGTGGATTGTCCACTTGCCACATCATCTGCCACTAGTTTGGATTGTCCACTTGCCACGTCACCTGCCACAAGTTGTGGATTGTCATTTGCCACGTCACCTGTCACAAGTTGTGGATTCTCCATTTGCCACGTCACCTGCCACAAGTTGCGGATTGTCATTTGCCACATCACCTGCGACAAGTTGTGAATTGTCCACTTGCCACATCACTTGCCACAAGTTGTGTATTGTCCACTTGCCACGTCACCTGCCACAAGTTGTGGATTGTCCACTTGCCACATCACTAGCCACGTCACTTGTAATGTAACCTGCCACAAGTTGCGGATTGTAATTTGCCACGTCACCTGCCACAAGTTGTGGATTGTCCCCTTGTCACATTACCTGCCACAAGTTGTGGATTGTCTACTTGCCACACACAAGTTGTGGATTGTCCACTTGCCACGTCACCTGCCACAGGTTGTGGATTGTCCACATGCCACGTCACCTGCCACAAGTTGCGGATTGTCTACTTGCCACGTCACCTGCCACAAGTTGTGGATTGTCCACTTGCCACATTACTTGCCACAAGTTGTGGATTATCCCCTTGTCATATCACCTGCCACAAGTTGTGGATTGTCCACTTGCCACACACAAGTTGTGGATTGTCCACTTGCCACGTCACCTGCCACAGGTTGTGGATTGTCCACTTGCCATGTCACCTGCCACAGGTTGCGGATTGTCCACTTGCCACGTCACTTGCCACAAGTTGTGGATTGTCCACTTGCCACATCATCTGCCACTAGTTTGGATTGTCCACTTGCCACGTCACCTGCCACAAGTTGCGGATTGTCATTTGCCATGTCACCTGCCACAAGTTGTGGATTCTCCACTTGCCACGTCACCTGCCACAAGTTACGGATTGTCATTTGCCACGTCACCTGCGACAAGTTGTTGATTGTCCACTTGCCACGTCACCTGCCACAAGTTGTGAATTGTCCACTTGCCACATCACCTGCCACAAGTTGTGGATTGTCCACTTGCCACATCACTAGCCACGTCACTTGTAATGTAACCTGCCACAAGTTGCGGATTGTAATTTGCCATGTCACCTGCCACAAGTTGTGGATTGTCCACTTGCCACATCACTTGCCACGTCACCTGCCACAAGTTGCGCATTGTCATTTGCCATGTCACTTGCCACAAGTTGTGGATTGTCCCCTTGTCACATCACCTGCCACAAGTTGTGGATTGTCCACTTGCCACACACAAGTTGTGGATTGTCCACTTGCCACGTCACCTGCCACAGGTTGTGGATTGTCCACTTGCCATGTCGCCTGCCACAGGTTGTGGATTTTCCACTTGCCACGTCACTTGCCACAAGTTGTGAATTGTCCACTTGCCACGTCATCTGCCACTAGTTTGGATTGTCCACTTGCCCCGTCACTTGCCACGTCACCTGCCACAAGTTGCGGATTGTCATTTGCCACATCACCTGCCACAAGTTGTGGATTCTCCACTTGCCACGTCACCTGCCACAAGTTGCGGATTGTCATTTGCCACATCACCTGCCACAAGTTGTTGATTGTCCACTTGCCACATCACTTGCCACAAGTTGTGTATTGTCCACTTGCCACGTCACCTGCCACAAGTTGTGGATTGTCCACTTGCCACATCACTAGCCACGTCACTTGTAATGTAACCTGCCACAAGTTGCGGATTGTAATTTGCCACGTCACCTGCCACAAGTTGTGGATTGTCCACTTGCCACATCACTTGCCACGTCACCTGCCACAAGTTGCGGATTGTCATTTGCCATGTCACCTGCCACAAGTTGTGGATTTTCCACTTGCCACATCACCTGCCACAAGTTGCGGATTGTCATTTGCCACGTCACCTGCCACAAGTTGTTGATTGTCCTCTTGTCACATCACCTGCCACAAGTTGCGGATTGTCCACTTGCCACGTCACCTGCCACATGTTGCGGATTGTCCACTTGCCACATCACCTGCCACAAGTTGTGGATTGTCCACTTGCCACAAGTTGTGGATTGTTCATCTGCCACGTCACTTGCCACGTCACCTTCCACAAGTTGCGGATTGTCCACTTGCCACATCACCTGCAACAAGCTGTGGATTGTCCACTTGCCACATCACCTGCCACAAGTTTCGGATTGTCCACTTGCCACGTCATCTGCCACAAGTTGTGGATTGTCCACTTGCCACGTCACCTGCCACAAGTTGCGGATCATCATTTTTCATGTCACCTGCCACAAGTTGTGGATTGTCCACTTGCCACGTCAATTGCCACATCACCTGCTGCAAGTTGCTGATTGTCATTTGCTACTTCATCTGCCACAAGTTGTGGATTGTCCACTTGCCATGTCACCTGCCACAAGTTGCAGATTATCATTTGCCATGTCACCTGCCACAAGTTGTGGACTGTCCACTTGCCACATCACCAGCCACAAGTTGTGGATTGTCCACTTGCCATGTCACCTGCCACAAGTTGCAGATTGTCATTTGCCATGTCACCTGCCACAAGTTGTGGATTGTCCACTTGCCACGTCACCTGCTACAAGTTGCAGGTTGTTCACTTGCCACAAGAAGAAGTTGCGGATTGTCAGAAGTTGCGGATTGTCATTTGCCACATCACCTGCCACAAGTTGCGGATTGTCATTTGCCACGTCATCTGACACAAGTTGTGGATTGTCCACTTGCCACATCACCTGCCACAAGTTGCTTTTTCAAATCTAAAAACATATGGTTGAAATTACAATTATACTTCTGATAACAGCAATGCTAGTGGTGTATTGGATTGGATCAAGGGCTCATTAGGGTATATAAATGGTGAATCATTGCAAACAATTAAAATTTTTTTAAATATTTTTTTAATGGTTTTTCATCATTTGGCATCATTTTTGAGATCTTTAATGTAAAAAAATAGGGCATCTTTAAAAATGCTTATAAACGAAAGTGTGGCTAAACGTGGGTACTGTGTTTAGCCGCATTTGGCATCTGAAACGTGGAAATCTTCTGCGTCTGAACCCTTTTTTTGCTTCCAAAGAAACGCTGTTAAACGCAACTGCAAAAAAAGGCAAGAAACGAGACTGTGTACATAGTCACTTAGGATAACATTGAATGAGTTTAGGGGCAGTTGAAAAAAGCATCCAACTGCCTCAGAACATGTGTTTAGCAGCGTCCTGTGTACATGGGGCCTTAATTGGAATTCCAAGACTAGACAAAAATTCACATACACATAAAATAAAATGTTTCTCTTTATTAACAACAACTTTCCTGTACCTCGGTGTCCATCTTATGAAACTGCAAACAGCAGCAACCCCAAGGATTGTCATGGATCACAGTCCACAAACAGTCCATGAAACAGAGACAGTCGTGGGAGAAGTGTTTAAACATGTTCTCCCGCCGATGATCTCCGCTCACTGAGAATCCTCACTGATTGACACAGAAATGGTCTCTTAATAGATGGGAGGAGGAACAAATTTATGGTGTGAGAAGAGAAAATCTAAAATTGTACAAACGGTACATTGATGACATCATTATTATATGGAGAGGCACAGAAAATGGTTTGAAGAGTTTCCTTGAAGAATTAAATCACAATATTTATGGCATTAAGTTCACAAGAGCATGGGACAAACAAAGCATTGATTATCTGGACCTCCAAATTTTTAAGGCAAGTAGGGAATTACACACCAGAACTTTTTTCAAGACAGTTAGCAACGGATACATTCCCACTAATAGCTGTCATCATCCCAAATGGGTAGGAAATGTACCAAAAGGCCAACTTTTGCGCATCCGACGCAATTGCAGTACCCTCAAAGACTATGATTACCAGGCCAATATACTCATTGAGAGGTTCTTGGAAAAGGGATACAAAAAGAAGAACCTGGAATCCCTAAAGAATCAAATCAGAGCAATGGACAGAAATAACATGATAGAGCAGAAGAAGAATGAGAAAAACAATCGGTATAATGAGATGGCCTTCCTCACAGGTTTCAACCCAGACAACATAAATTAGTAGAAAAGGTTCTTAAACAACACTGGCCTGTTCTACAGTCGGACAACATTTTAAGAAACTTACTTTCAAACAAACCCTCTTTCATTTACAGAAGAGCTCCTGCTCTAAGAAAAAGGTTAGTGCACAATGCACTAGATCCCCCTAAACAAATCAAGATTTCCAAAGATCTAAAAGGATTTTTTAAACGTGGAAAGTGTCTTCCCTGCAGAAAAAGCAAACAAACAGAATGAAAGAAGGTGGCTTTTAGATCTATTACTACAGGGAAAGAATACAAAATAAAGGAATTAATAACGTGCACCAGCACACATGTCACATATGTTCTGGAATGCCCTTGCCACAAGCAATATGTGGGCACAACTACCAGACCCTTATTCGTCAGAATTAGGGAACACATAAACAATATCAACACAGGCTTTACAAAACAAGGTGTATCCAGACACTTTGAAGAGTGCCACAATGAGGACCCATCTGGTCTCATTTTTTATGGTATAGACAAGATAAAGGGACATTGGAGAGGAGATAATAAAAGAATAAAAATCTCCCAAAACGAGACCAGGTGGATCTTTACTGTAGACACCCTTCAGCCTAAAGGCCTGAACATTGACATAGATTTAAACTGCTTCCTCACCAACTTCTAATTTTATCTCCTTTTGTCGAACTTTTTACTATAAAAAGGGTTCCCTTATAAACTATGGTCTTCATCATATGTTTTTAAAGCATTTCTGTATGCATGTGATACATCTGCGGCTTTATGCGTTTTGCAGCGTTTTTTGCAATTTTTTGCATTTTTGCTTTTTTGCATTTTCGCCGCAATTACACCCCCTTCTTTTTTCCTATTTCTCATAACCTATTGATGTTACTACACTATACATCACTTCACCATTACACTATTTTTTGTATGTATAAATGCACTTTACATACTTATTTAGCAATTTTTAACAACTTTTTGCAATTTACGACTTTATGCGACTTGCTGCAATTTTCTGCATTTTTTTGCATTTTTTGCATTTCTGAATGATGAAGGCATGTATTAATGCATTTTAAATACTTTTTTAGCAATTTTTAGCAATTTTTTGCAACTTGTGACTTTATGCAACTTGCTGCAATTTTTTGCCATTTTTTGCATTTTTTAATCGCAATAATACCCTCTTTTCACTTATGTCCACCTTTTTATGTCACTATACATCCTCTAACATAATTTTTTCACCTCTAGTCCAGCAGAATACCATAATGCAATTATATTTCTTATCCATTTTTTAACTTAAATTTATTTTTGTAATATTTTGTATTATGATATATATTTTGGTATTATGTGGTGTGTCCATTACAACTTGGATGCCCTTTTAAAATTAGTCCTTTTAAAATTATCCCTCGTCATGTTGCGGAGTAGTGTTGTCTATTGGCATTTTAAATCACACTACTAGCAATAGCGTCCGCCATGCCGAAGCCTGGACTAACCAAAAATGGCCGCGGTCACATGGGCATCAATTTAGGACACACCTCATATCATATAAAAAACGATGGTGTAGCAGGATGGCACCGCTCCAGGTGATGTCCCATTGATGAAACGCGTAGGGCGGGACTATGCAGCGTTATTGCATCACTTCCAGTTTCAAGCTGTGGAGCGTAGATCGCTCCGGTTTCCTGTTTTTAAACACTGTTTTCGCTTTCAATGATTTTTATTAAATGTACCCATCAGTACTATTAATACATTTTTGGATATTTGTACGGTATCACACTATGGAGTCTCTTTCCTCTCTACATGTAGGCAACATCTAAGAGGTTAACAGTGAGGAGACCACTTACATCGCAGACAATGGGGGGAAAAGCGAACTTAGGACTTTAATTGGGACGCAAGGGAAAGTTTGTGCCCCCATTCTTAATATCATGAAAAAGAGGGGGGGAGGTTGGGACTTTAAATGAGGTGCGCATGATGCAGCCCAATCACACTCACAAAGGTGCAAACATGTATGTTTATTAAGGACCAATGATCAACATGGCATAAAAACGCATTGCAAACATTAGACATAAAATAATCCCATATAGACAAAAAAATCCATGTATATACAACCATAGGACATGGGTAGGTACAATTATGTATAATCCCCCAAGAAAGATAAAAGTCATGTGAAGTAAACAACATCTGAAAATTGGTCAATGTGTGTTTGATGCATCAAAGGTAGGCCCGACGCTGCGTTTCATGGACTTCAATCCACTCTTCAGGAGCCGGATGCATCTAAATTCTAAAAAAAATGTATGAAAAGCAATATAGTTTCATGGGTCTGACAAAATCAGCAGAAAAAGGGCAAATTAGGCATAATGGGCCATGCCAAAAAGGTTACTCACATGATAGCTAAAACTGAGACCGTGCGACAAAACAAAGCCAGGGGTGAGCCATGGAGCCTGGCTCGGGAGCTGAGAGGGGGACCTCAACGAGGAACACCGGACCGCACACACCAACAACCCGCAGTGGAGGGGACTTCTATAATGTAGAAAATATATAAGATGTATCTATGATGAAAAATGCATGTGGTGTTTGAAGCCACATAGATAGGAGAAGATCAGGGTGTGCATAGGTTGTATCAGCACCATCTCTGAATACCATGAAGCAGGGAGTGAGATGCAGCCCCAGCATTGAACGTCAGCTCCCCCTCAGCGTCACACAGGCACAAAACAGTGGAGCAAAACCTCGGCAAACGCCAGAGAAGCTCACCACATGTCAGCCCAGCTGATATACCGGACGTCTGTGTGTGCGACGCCCAACCAAGGAAGTCACATGCACAGTGCCGGGGACATGGCACCGATGCACGGTGGAAAGATCCGCCCAGCCACCCACCCCCAACCCTGTGGAGGGGAGGTAGGAGGGCGGACACCAGCATGCATCGCAACTCCCGGGAAACAGGACATCTGCCCACCCACTGACAATGAGTCACACAGACCCAGTCTGGCCACAGAGAGTAAAAAATATATATAAAGTTGTGAAAGATCAAAGTATGTGAACATTTTTTATAGAATTTAGATGCATCCGGCTCCTGAAGCGTGGATTGAAGTCCATGAAACTCAGCGTCGGTCCTACCTTTGATGCATCAAACACACATTGACCAATTTTCAGATGTTGTTTACTTCACATGACTTTTATCTTGCTTGGGGGATTAAGATGCATAATTGTACCTACCCATGTCCTATGGTTGTATATACATAGATTTTTTGTCTATATGCGATTATTTTATGTCTAATGTTTGCAATGCGTTTTTATGCCATGTTGATCATTGGTCCTTAATAAACATACATATGTTTGCACCTCTGTGAGTGTGATTGGGCTGCATCATGCACACCTCATTTAAAGTCCCAACCTCCCCCCCTCTTTTACATCGCAGACAAGGAGGCACTTGGAGAACACAGGACAGGAAGTTTCCTCCCACTCCACCGTGGCTCATACTGTGAAGGTGAAATACCTTCTTGTGGGGTGAATAATAGCGGTGAGTGCGTTTCTTATGGGGCACTGTTTTCCAAGAAGCACAGAACAATTTGAAGGAGCACATTGTCACTTTATTGGACATTTTTATACACCAGGGTTTAAGGACGGTATATGCATATTTCTGAACCCAGTTTCACAGCAACAATATACACCAGTCATATATGTTGGCTTTTTTTGCACAGAAATGTTACTTTGAATTGCAGATTTTGCACAGGATTGTATTTATTTTATTTTATTTTTGCTTGAACATAACAATATATATTATATGTAAGTGGTTAGAAAGTTTACACAGTAGGATTTTTTTGTGGATTTTTGTGAATATACAAATATTTATTTTCTGCACTTTTATTGTCACTTTTTGCACTAAATGCACCTGTGACACACACCCCTCAAGTATTTAGAGGTTGTAGGTCACCTCTTAATAAGAGCAGTGCCATACCTATTCCCTCTTTTTCACAGAAACGGTCAGTCCATAAAGCTGTGACCTCAGTGCTTCACTGGCGATCCGTGTCAGAGTTCACACCTCCAAACCCGTCAGCACAGAGGTAGAGAATCGGGGATTGAAGATGGAATCTGGGGGGAAGGAAGAAGATTTTTAACTTCCCTCTACCTCATTAAGACCCCCCAAAACTGTAATCATGTCCCCCTGTCAGTGTACCCAGCAGAGACAATATTATCACTGCCCAATACACTGACATCTTGGTGTTTCTGTGAATCTCTGGTACCATAATCCCGCAAAGTCTCACGAGATCCCAGCATCAGGGGCTGCTCATTGCACGAGGTGGGGTCATTGCATGAGGTGGGGTGCTTTCAACAAAGGCTCTAGCCTTCCCACCAGCTCTCTCTCTTTTTACCCTTAGTTGAACCTTTTCCTGTACAAGCAGGTATGGGTGCCCCCCCAGAAACCTCGGTCTCACAGTCCTCCTCCCCCACATCAGATATGTCTGGTGTAGTAGAAGCACCATGCCCCGATGCCACCTGGGAATCAGTCCCCACCACCCTCAGTACCTGTGCCTGTTACCAAACAGTGATGTGTACTGATCTGCACATTTTACCGACCCACCTGTACCGACTCATTATAACTTCAGCAAACAACAATAAACAAACAAACGGGGCACGTTTACACAAAAATCCTTATTTTAACAAATTTTAAACCTTGGTCTGTGAACTTCGGTCTGGGACATTTTAACTTCCTTATTTTAAACAAAATTCTCTGTGTTAATTTACTACTTAAAACCTCCTGTCTCGGCTGTCCTTAAAAATAGTTCCTCAAAGATACTTCATAATCAATAAATACACGAAAACGAATATCTCTACATTACTACAGTAAACATGAAAAAATCACAAATCAATCAAAAATCGATCAAAAATCAATTCGTCCACGCCTGGTATGCCATGCCGATAAAACTGTCCCAACATTCACGTCCCCTTTAAATCTCAAACAGCTCAGACTGTCACTTCCCGTTTTTAAAAGTCCCTTTTTTTTTTTCTCTGCGTGTCATTTCTTTAAAACTGCTCTGAAATCAGCTTGTCTAAAAAGAACAATGCATTGAAAAAGCCTTGTAAAATGTAAACCCTCTTTAATAAACAACTCAAATCTCTCTTTACCTTCTAACTTCACTTGCTTTACCCTCTTCAATGTAGGATGTTTTTATTAAAAAACACCTTTTAAACTACTCACTTACTTATCTCATCACACAGTAGGATGTTCTCCGAACATTCCCTTTTTCTTATACAACAACCCCCTCCCATCTAAATACATCCATTCTGCAAACTTCAAAATACCACTCCGATACCATTCCAAGAATCACCAAAACATGTTACACATAAACAAACAAATTGTGCATTTTTCAAGCAGAATCAAGTACAGAATTCTAAAGATCTATAACCAAAATACTAGCAAAGGGGAAAAGTCATATTATTCAGTATAATAGGGCGTACACACGGTCGGACTTTGTTCGGACATTCCGACAACAAAATCCTAGGATTTTTTCAGACGGATGTTGGCTCAAACTTGTTTTGTCAACACACGGTCGCACAAAGTTGTCGGAAAATCCGATAGTTCTAAACGCGGTGACGTAAAACACGTACGTCGGGACTATAAACGGGGCAGTGGCCAATAGCTTTCATCTCTTTATTTATTCTGAGCATGCGTGGCACTTTGTCCGTCGGATTTGTGTACACACGATCGGAATTTTCGACAACGGATTTTGTTGTCGGAAAATTTTATCTCCTGCTCTCCAACTTGTCGGAAAATCCGATGGAAAATGTCCGATGGAGCCCACACACGGTCGGAATTTCCGACAACACGCTCCGATCGGACATTTTCCATCGGAAAATCCGACCGTGTGTACGGGGCATAACTGATACTCACCACTTCCGCGATACCTGAATATAACAAGGGAAACTTACTTCACTCTTAATTAATTTGCCCCTCTTGGGACATCATATAACAGTGAAAACAAGGGGCTGCCTTACCCCATACAGCCCCGTATCCCACACAACAGATATCTTATACTTTTATGTTGCAAATGCGATAGACAAGAAAAGCCAGATAGAGCAAAAGTTTGTGGGTCCCGGTAGTAATTGCCTTATTAACCCTTATCTTATTCTCCTTCCCAAAAAGAGCGTAATATTACGTTTTAAAACTTCTTACAGGCTTACCTTAAGCCAGGGACTTCCCAAAAGCCAAACGACATTTTAAACTTCTTAAAGGCTTACCTAAAGCCAGGGGCTTCCCAAAAGCCACTTTTTAACAGCATGGTCTGTCTTCCTTTCTCTTTTTTCTTTTTTTTTTTTTAAACTAAGGTTTTATCTGAGCTAAGGCAAGAAGAACCTTACCACAGGTGAGCCAAATGGTACTTCCATGTACCTGACAAGACGAGCTAGGTATAATCACAGCAATTACCACATTCAAAAGACCCTCTCAGTACTGAGGAGACAGCTTCTTGATAAATACAAAAGAGATGACTGCAAAGTCTAAATATTCAAAGCTATCTGATTGAATTCTGGGCGGATATACAATTTATATACATTATTATTAGGGATGAGCTTCGTGTTCGAGTCAAACCCATGTTCGAATCGAACACCGTGTGTTCGGCCGTTCACCCCAATTACAAACGATATGGGCCGTTCCCGCCAAATTTGAGTGGCGCGTCATGGCCATAATTCACTGCGGCATCGCAGTGCATTGCTGGCTGATGATTGACCAAGCATGCACTATGACCCGCATGCTTGGCCAATCACAGCTCCGTCTGTACAGAGAGCCGTAATTGGCCAAAGCCAGGGTGACTTTGGCCAATTATGGCTCAGGGGGTTTAGTACATGCCCCACACTATATAAGGCCGCCTGCATGGCAGCCCTGTGTAGTGTGTTCCGGCGTAGAGAGAGAGATAGATAGATAGACAGAGAGACAGTGTCATTTGATTATGTTAGATACAGAAGGCAGGCGAGTCAGTTAGCTGCACTTACAGTGTATTGTGTATATTTATACATCCTAGGTGTTGTATATATATATATATATATATATATATATATATATATATATATATATATACACTGTATTCAGTTTAGCTAGATCTGTTCCTGTTATTCTCTTCCTACTACTGACAGGCAGGCAAGCTACAGTATTTACAGTTAGTGTAGTGCGTCCTCTGCACAGTGTTCACCTAAAGCTACCTAAAGAAAATTAGTGGTGTTCTTCTGATCCTATTAGTACAGTACCGAAGGCAGCTGCAGTATTTACACCTTAGTGTAGTGCGTCCTCTGCACAATGTGCACCTAAAGCTACCTGAAGAAAATTAGTGGTGTTCTTCTGATCCCATTAGTATCGCAGGCAGCTATAGTATTTACAAGTTAGTGTAATGCGTCCTCTGCACAGTGTACACCTAAAGCTACCTGAAGAAACTTAGCGGTGTTCTTCTGATCCTATTAGTACAGTACAGCAGGCAGCTGCAGTATTTACAAGTTAGTGTAGTGCGTCCTCTACACAGTGTGCACCTAAAGCTACTTGAAGAAAATTAGTGGTGTTCTTCTGATCCTATTAGTACAGTACCGCTGCAGTATTTACAAGTTAGTGTAGTGCGTCCTCTGCACAGTGTTCACCTAAAGTTACCTGAAGAAAATTAGTGGTGTTCTTCTGATCCTATTAGTACAGTACCGCAGGCAGCTGTAGTATTTACAAGTTAGTGTAGTGCATCCTCTGCACAGTGTGCACCTAAAGCTACCTGAAGAAAATTAGTGGTGTTCTTCTGATCCTATTAGTACAGTACCGCAGGCAGCTGCAGTATTTACAAGTTAGTGTAGTGCATCCTCTGCACAGTGTGCGCCTAATGCTACCTGAAGAAAATTATTGGTGTTCTTCTGATCCTATTAGTACTGTACCACAGGCAGCTGCAGTATTTACAATTTGGTCAGTGCGTCCTTTGCACATTGTGCACCTAAAGCTACCTGAAGAAAATTAGTGGTGTTCTTCTGATCCTATTAGTACAGTACCGCAGGCAGCTGCAGTATTTACAAGTTAGTGTAGTGCGTCCTCTGCACAGTGTGCACCTAAAGCTACCTGAAGAAAATTGGTGGTGTTCGTCTGATCCTATTAGTATCGCAGGCAGCTTTAGTATTTACAAGTTACTGTAGTGCGTCCTCTGCACAGTGTGCACCTAAAGCTACCTGAAGTAAATTAGTGGTGTTCTTCTGATCCTTTTAGTACAGTACCGCAGGCAGCTGCAGTATTTACAAGTTAGTTTAGTGCATCCTCTGCACAGTGTGCACCTAAAGCTACCTGAAGAAAATTAGTGGTGTTCTTCTGATCCTATTAATACCACAGGCAGGCAGCTACAGTATTTACAGTTAGTGTAGTGCGTCCTCTGCACAGTGTGCACCTAAAGCTACCTGACTAAAATTGGCGGTGTTCTTCTGATCCTATTAATACCACAGGCAAGCAGCTAATGTATTTACAGTTAGTGTATTGCGTCCTCTGCACAGTGTGCACCTAAAGCTACCTGGAGACAATTGCTGTTGTTCTGCTCCTATTATTACCACAGGCAGGCAGCTACAGTATTTACAGATAGTGTACTGTGTCCTCTGCACAGTGTGCACCTAAAGCTACCTGAATTAAATTGGTGGTGTTCTTCTGATCCTATATTAATACCACAGGCAGGCAGCTACAGTATTTATAGTTAGTTGGTGTTCTCATACTAATAATACTGCAGGCAAGCAGTTAATTCTGCTAGCTGCAGTATCAGTATATATATATACATCCCAGCTTTGTGCAGCTACATCTCACTGCAGGCCATTAGTATGTCTGGAAGGCCAACAAGGAGAGGCAGACAGTAACAAGCCAATAAAAGAGGGCAAGCAGGCTCTGTGTCTAGAGGCAACAGTGCTGGTCGTGGAGATAGTGCATCCTCATCAACACATGGCCGTGGGACACGCTTGTCCTTTTTTTCGGCAGCTGGCCATGTTGAGCCACAACATGCGGAAGACTTGGTAGAGTCAATAACCAAGCCGTCCTCATTCTCCTCATCCTCTCTCACCCAGGCTCAGGGTACTTTGTCTGGCGAAGCAGCTGCCAACGTGGCCTCTCCCTCGGCTCAATGGCATCATTCACTCCTTCCCTAGCCCCACCATGTCCTCCTGAGGAGTCCCCCGAACTGTTTGACCACAGTGTTGGGTACATGCTCCAGGAGGATGCCCAGCATTTTGAAGGCTCCGATGATGATATCCAGCTAGAGGAAGGCAGTAACGTGAGCCCAGAGAGAGGGGGGTGCCCAAGAAGGACAGCAATCTGGCAGTCATGTTCCCCCAGCTGCAGCATACTGCCAGATTTGCTCCAGTGATGAGGAGGGAGGGGATGATGAGGTCACTGACTCCACGTGGGTGCCCGATAGGAGAGAGGAGGAGGAGGAGGCACATCACCAATGAGGCAGGGGCCAGCTTAAGGGCAGCACACCGACTGCATCACACCGCAGAGCTCTGCATGTGCAGGGCACTGCTGTCTCTGTGCGTTATTCCAAAAGTTCTTTGGTGTGGGCCTTTTTTGAGATGAGTGCATCAGATCCCACCGATGCTATTTGCAACATATGTCTCAAGTGTATCTCGCGTGGCCAAAACATCTCCCGCTTGGGCACCACATGCTTGACCAGACATATAGAAAAAAGGATGTTATAGATATTGTTAATTCCCGCCTTATCCAAACATCGCTCCGCGCCTAGTACTCAATCACCCATGGTACATAAGAAGCATAAATGAAAAGCGGCTACTTAAATAATAGTAAATTGTAATTAAAAGCAATAGAAAAGAATTAAATAAATGAAGTCCTTCAATATTGCAGCAGCGTTTCGTGCCCAGATCACTGTGACACACTTTCATATACAGTTCTATGAGTGAATATTATGGTGAAGATCCTAAAGTGATTGCTGCTGTATTCTGTGAGAGGAGGTTTTTCTTCCACCAAGCATTTACACAACGTGCGGAGAGTCCCTTATGAAATTGCACTCACCAGAAATGCAGCAAACATCAGCCTTGATTGTAAATAGCAGGTCTGCACCAATTTCTACACAACCACCAGATGTCAGTATTACCCTTGGTAGCAAAGAACATTGATAAAAGAGCAAATAAGAAAGTGCACTGTGCCTGTTGCGTCTTCTGACCGGAAAGCTGTTAGGAGCGTTCGCTGTGTACAGCTACAACTCTATGCTTCCTGACTCCTCCCTGGTCTGAGGAGTGCACACGTCACTTCCTGGTAGATCACGTTTCTGACGCGTTTCGCCACTTCTGGACTTCATCTGAGGGCGTGATCTACCAAGTAAGAGGCCGGTATTTATATTAGTGGCAGGCGCAGCAACCAATCCGAGGAGACGTAGTGAGGATGGAGCCCTGGACCCACTCCTATGTGTAAAGTACTGGCAGTAGTGAGTGAGAAGGCACCCCTACATGTCCGTTCCTATCAGGTGACTTGGTTGGTGCGGAACGAACACCTTACCGGACTATTTTGAAAGATGACATATAAATAACATGCGAACTTAGAACAAAATGCTCAACAAATATTCTACATGTGTAGTGCATGCTGCAAAAAATAATCAACAGCACACCCGTGGGACAAAATCAACGCCTATTAACAGCAGCTAAACAATAAAACATATGTCATGTCTGCATAATTAACAATTCATTATATGAATGTATTATACCCACTTCTCGATGCAGTGCATACATACTGAATATTAACCCCTACCTCCAGATATATAAACTGCATAGTGAAGCGTAGGGAACTGTATGCAGCATAATGATGTATAATATACAATCGCAATCAATAATATTCAAATATTTAAAATATTAAAATCTTTAAACACATAAAATGTCAAGGTGTAATTAAATGACCTAAAATCAAATGACCAAAAAACTAAATGACCAAAAAATAAATTAATTTCAATGACTGATACCCGAATATAATCAATAAGTGTAAATGAATGGACTATCAACTAGGGTAAAATTCCGAAATTAAATAAAAAACTAAAAATGCATCATGCAATTAAAAAGATACCATGAGATAAAATATGACTAACTATCGCTGATAAAACAATTAATATCTAACTCTATATTGAGGCCCTTGGGGGCAATCACATCCACGGAATAAATCCACTGGGTTTCATGTTTGGACAATTCCCAGATGCGATTTATGCCCCTCCAGTGAGGTTGGAGATGCTCCACTCCCCAAAATTCTAATCCTGTAGGTTCCATATTGTGTTTCAACTTGAAATGCAATAAGACGTTGTGATCCTTGTAACCTATTTTGATATTGTATATATGTTCAGCGATTCTCACACGTAATAATCTCTTCGTGCGGCCTATATAGATCAATCCGCAAGGGCATTTCATTGCATATACCACAAAGGTGCTATTACATATGATGAACTGTTTGATTTCGAAATTTTGATTATTGGCAGGGGAGCTGAAATTATCAATGCCCCTAAGCGGTCTAGAAATCTCCCTACATGCCTTGCACTTCCTGCACGCAAAAAAGCCATTCTGATCCCAGAATGTCTGAGGGCGCTTAGGCGGATCAATTACTTTTTTTACTATCTTGTCGCCAAAACTCGTAGTTTTTCTATAGATAAACTGAGGCACAGCAGGTAGTACAGTGGTAAGTTTCTTGTCCATCAGAAGAATGTGCCAATGTTTTTTAAAAATCTCAACTTCCTTGTATTGAGCGTGAAATTGAGAAATAAAGCCCCATTCTCTCTTGTGATTTTTTTCGGCTAATAATACTTCAGACCCTACTGGGTTTGCTTCTTGTAAGCATGTGGCTCTAGGTATTAATGCTACCTCTTCAACCACCCTCTTCAGTATTTCTGGATCATATCCTCTGGCTTCAAATCTATCCATGAGGATCTTAGATTGAGCAGGAAACTAGGCGTCTTCAAAACAATTTCTTTTTACCCTCATAATCTGACCTTTTGGAATGTTTCTGAGCCATAATGGGTGGTATCCGCTTGAGATGGGTAGATAGCTGTTTCTGTCGGGTTTTTTTTAAGTAAACTTTCATTTCTAATCTGTCATTCAACCGGTATATGTTGACATCCAGGAAATTTATTTCATCTCTATGCCAATCCAAAGTGAGTTTTACATTATTGCTGTTGTTATTCAATGACTGTATAAAAACCTCTAACGAATCAGATGTGCCATCCCAAATAAAGAAGAGATCATCAGTGAAGCGTTTGTAAAAGACCAGTTCTGGACGTTGTTCTTTAAAGATGGTCTTGTCCTCCCACTCCGCCATAAATAAATTTGCGACACTCGGCGCGAACTTCGCGCCCATCGCAACTCCTCTTTGTTGTGAGTAGAATGTGTCATTATACCAAAAGTAGTTATGGCTGGGGCAAAAGTCTAGAGCATTTCTAAGAAAAATCTTTTGGTTGTGGGGGAGATCAACTCTTTGACTTAAGGCCCAATTTAATGCCAACAGGGCATCATCATGTTGTATAATGGAATAAAGAGAGGACACATCTGCCGTGACCAAAAGTATCTGCTACCTGCCTATTAGGTTCACACTTTGTAAACAGTTTAAAAAGTTTTTGGTATCCTTTGATATGAACGAGTATTCATGACACTTTTTTGCATAAAACGGTCCAAATATTGGCCCATTCTCGAGGAGACGGAGTCAATGCTATTGACGATGGGTCTTGCTGGAGGATTGAAGGGGTCTTTTTGGATTTTCAGTAGAGTATACAGAGTAGGGATACGGCTACTGGAGGGTAGCAGAAATCTTCTTTCTTTATTCATTAGAACACCACTCTTTGATCCCATCTGCACCAGAATTTCTAACTGATCCCTATATGATTGCGTTGGATAATTTTCGAAACGTTTATATGTTATTTCATCTGAGAGCATGTCCATGATCTGGCCATGATAAAGCTCCTTTGGGAGTATCACCACTCCCCCTTCCTTATCAGCTGGCCTAATGATAATGTCCTTCTGTTCTTCTAGCATAGTGATCCCCTCACTGATATGTCTCATATTTATCCCTTTATTGGGCTTGAGAAGTTCCAAATCCCGTAAAATCAATTCCTTGAATACCTCCACTTGATGGTTGGGGTTGTTGAGGGGATTGAAGAGAGATTTGTTTTTAAGACCACTATTGACAACCCCGCCGGGCTTTTGCACCACGGCTGTCGTACTCGGGCTGCATCCAAAAAATATTTTTTGATGTTCAACTTCCTAATGTATTTGTGGATGTCAATGAAAACATCAAATTTATTAATTGGTTTCTTCAAACCACATTTTAAGCCTAGATTTAAAATGTTCATTTCCTTATGCGTTAGTTGCTTCTGAGAAAGATTAAATTCTATTCCCTCTATTCCGATTCTCTTCTTCTTTTTTTGTGCCCTAGATACTGCCCTACAGCCCCCCGATATTTCCCTCCTTTGAATGTGGGTACTGCAGATGATCTTTCATTCGTTGTGGATGTTGGTCTTTCCAATAAGGGACCTTATGATGATCCTGGGGCTGTAGGCCCCTGTGTTGGACCCAAGGTTGGGGGTGCGTCGGTGGTTTCCCTCTGCGTGGAGGTTGGTTCCGACCCCTTGATGGTGCCCCCCTCCCTAAAAAAGGACGGAAGGAGACAGTGGAGCCATCCATCCCTGTGCTACCTGCTTCTTCACAACAGCCAAGACACATTATACTTTTCTTATCATCCACTAGGGATGAGTTTCGTGTTTGAGTCGAACCCATGTTCGACTCGAACATCGGCTGTTCGGTCATTCGCCGAATTCCGAACGTTATGTGCCGTTCGTGCCAAATTCTTGTGGTGCGTCACGGCCCATAATTCACTGCGGCATCGCAGTGCATTGCTTGCTGATGATTGGCCAAGCATGCACTATGACCCGCATGTTTGGCCAATCACAGCGTCGTTGGTAGAGAAAGCTGTAATTGGCCAAAGCCAAGGTGGCTTTGGCCAATTATGGCTCAGGGGGTTTAGAACACGCCCCACACTATATAAGGCTGCCTACACGGCGGCCCTGTGTAGTGTGTTCCGGCGTGCTTAGATAGACAGAGAGCGACAGTGTCATTTCATTTGAGTTAGCTAGATTAGGCAGGACAGTCAGTGAGTTAGCTGCACTTACAGTGTATTGTGTATATATATGCATCCCAGGTGTTGCATATATATATATATATACACTGTATTCAGTTTAGCTAGATCCATTTCTGTTACCTTCCTACTGACAGGCAGGCTTGTCTTGTTACAGTATTTTCAGCTACCTGAAGAAAATTGCTGGTGTTCTTTTGATCCTATTAGTACCACAGTCAGGCAGCTAGACTATTTACAGTTAGTGTAGTGCGTGCTGCTCACAGTGTTCAGCTAAAACTACAAGTTAGTGTAGTGAGACCTCTGCACAGTGTTCATGTAAAGCTACAAGTTAGTGTAGTGCGTCCTGCTCACAGTGTTCAGCTAAAACTACAAGTTAGTGTAGTGAGACCTCTGCACCATGTTCATCTAAAGCTACAAGTTAGTGTAGTGCGTCCTGCTCACAGTGTTCAGCTAAAACTACAAGTTAGTGTAGTGAGACCTCTGCACAGTGTTCATCTAAAGCTACAAGTTAGTGTAGTGCATCCTGCTCACAGTGTTCAGCTAAAACTACAAGTTAGTGTAGTGAGACCTCTGCACAGTGTTCATCTAAAGCTTCAAGTTAGTGTAGTGCGTCCTGCTCACAGTGTTCAGCTAAAACTACAAGTTAGTGTAGTGAGACCTCTGCACAGTGTTCATCTAAAGCTACAAGTTAGTGTAGTGCGTCCTGCTCACAGTGTTCAGCTAAAACTACAAGTTAGTGTAGTGAGACCTCTGCACAGTGTTCATCTAAAGCTACAAGTTAGTGTAGTGCGTCCTGCTCACAGTGTTCAGCTAAAACTACAAGTTAGTGTAGTGAGACCTCTGCACAGTGTTCATCTAAAGCTACAAGTTAGTGTAGTGCGCCCTGCTTACAGTGTTCAGCTAAAACTACAAGTTAGTGTAGTGAGACCTCTGCACAGTGTTTATCTAAAGCTACAAGTTAGTATAGTGAGACCTCTGCACAGTGTTCAGCTAAACCTACAAGTTATTTTTTTGCGAGCTCTGCACAGTGTTCAGCTAAAGCTACCTGTAGAAGGTTGGTGGTGTTTTCCTGATCCTATCACTACCGCAGGCAGCTAAATAAGCTGCAAGTTATTTTTTTGCGAGCTCTGCAGAGTGTTCAGCTAAAGCTACCTGTAGAAGGTTGGTGGTGTTTTCCTGATCCTATCACTACCGCAGGAAGCTAAATAAGCGGCAAGTTATTTTTTTGCAAGCTCTGCACAGTGTTCAGCTAAAGCTACCTGTAGAAGGTTGGTGGTGTTTTGCTGATCCTATCACTACCGCAGGCAGCTAAATAAGCTGCAAGTTATTTTTTTTTTTTGCGAGCTCTGCACAGTGTTCAGCTAAAGCTACCTGTAGAAGGTTGGTGGTGTTTTCCTGATCCTATCACTACCGCAGGCAGCTAAAAAAGCTACAAGTTATTTTTTTGCAAGCTCTGCACAGTGTTCAGCTAAAGCTACCTGTAGAAGGTTGGTGATGTTCTCATACTACAGGCAGGCAGTTGATTTTGCTAGTTGCAGTATCAGCTGGCCGTGTTGAGCCGCAACATGCGGAAGACTTGGTCGAGTGGATGACCAAGCCGTCCTCATCCTCCTCATCCTCTCTCACCCATGCTCAGGGTACTTTGTCTGGCAAAGCAGCGGCCTCTTCCCTCAACTCAATGTCATCAGTGACTCCTTCCCTAGCCCCACCATGTCCTCCTGAGGAGTCCCTCAAACTGTTTGACCACAGTGTTGGGTACATGCTCCAGGAGGATGCCCAGCGTTTGGAAGGCTCTGATGATGATACTGAGCTAGATGAAGGCAGTAACATGAGTACGGACAGAGGGGGTGCCCAAGAAGGACAGCAATCTGGCAGTCATGCTCCCCCTGCTGCAGCATACTGCCATTTTTGCTCCAGTGATGAGGAGGGAGGGGATGATGAGGTCACTGACTCAATGTGGGTGTCTGATAGGAGAGAGGAGGAGGAAGAGGAGGAGGAGGAGGAGGCGGCACATCACCAACGGGGCAGGATGCCCTGCAGGGGCCAGTCTAAGGGCAGCACACTGACTGCATCACACCCCAAAGCTCCACATGTGCAGGGCGCTGCAGTCTCTGTGCGTTATTCAAAAAGTTCCTTGGTGTGGGCCTTTGTTGAGACAAGTGCATCAGATCGCAGCACTGCTATTTGCAACATATGTCTCAAGCGTATCTCGCGTGGCCAAAACATCTCCCGCTTGGGTACCACATGCTTGACCAGACATATGTTGACCTGCCATGCAGTTCATTGGCAAGCGTATCTAAAAGACCCACACCAAAGAACAAAGAGGACCTCTCCTTGCTCCTCATCAGCTGAGATCTCCAACCCCACTATACCTTCAGTCCTCTCTGAGACCTGCACTGAGAGGAATAAAGGTGTAGAATTAGGTGTGTCACAGCCAAGTACTTGTGGGCAATCTGCTTTCGGTACACCGACGTCAGATTGTACCAGGCCAATTTCCCTGCCCCAGCTGCTGCACCGCCGAAAGAAGTTTGCTCCCAGCCATCCACATGCCCAGCGGTTGAATGCTAGCTTGGCAAAATTGCTAGCACTTCAACTGCTGCCTTTTCAGTTGGTAGACTCTGCCCCCTTCCGTGAGTTTGTGGAATGTGCGGTTCCTCAGTGGCAGGTACCCAAATGCCACTTTTTCTCACGGAAGGCGATTCCGGCTCTCTACCAGCATGTGGAAAGCAATGTCCATGGCTCGCTGGACAGGGCGGTCAGCGGTAAGGTGCATATTACCGCTGACTCATGGTCCAGCAGGCATGGACAGGGACGTTACCTAAGTTTCATGGCGCATTGGGTGACTCTTCTGGCAGCTGGGAAGGATGCAGGACAAGGTGCAGTAGTGTTGGAGGTTGTTCCACCACCACGCCTCCAAAATGCCACTACTAATGATTGTGACACACATCTCTCCTCCACCCCCTCCTCTTCTTCTTCCTCCATGGCCTCTTCCTGTGCTTTGTCCTCGGAACCAGCGGTGCTCCATAGGCGTTCAAGGGGCTACGCAAGTATGCAGGCCAAAAGATGCCATGTGGTGCTTGAGCTGGTGTGCTTGGGAGACAGGAGCCACACTGGGGCAGAGGTTCTGCCAGCTCTGCAGGGGCAGGTTCAGAGGTGGTTGACGCCACGCCAACTTAAGGCAGGAATGGTGGTTTGCGACAATGGCACCACCCTCCTCTCTGCCCTCCGACAGGGACAACTGACCCATGTGCCCTGTTTGGCTCACGTCCTTAACTTGGTGGTGCAGCGGTTCTTGGGCAGGTACCCGGGCTTACAGGATGTCCTGAGGCATGCCAGGAAAGTCTGTGTGCATTTCCGCCATTCATATAATGCCAGTGCTCGGCTGGCGGACCTGCAAAAGGAGTTTAACCTGCCCAAGAACCGCCTAATCTGTGAGGTGGAACTCAACGTTGGCCATGCTGCAGCGGCTGCACACGCAGCAGAGGGCCATCAATGAGTACCTGTGCGACTATGGCACCAGGACAGGGTAAGGGGAGCTTGGTTTTTTTTCCCCACGCCAGTGGGCCATGATCAGGGATGCATGCACTGTCCTGTCACCATTCGAGGAGGCCACGAGGATGGTGAGCAGTGACAGTGCATGCATCAGTGACACTGTCCCCCTTGTCCATCTGTTGGCGCACACGCTGCGTGGAATGATGGACAGGGCACTTGAGGCAGAATAGAGGCAGGAAGAGGAGGACTTCCTTAGCTCTCAAGGCCCCCTTTATCCAGACAGTGTTCCTGCGTGCCCGCCGATGACACGGGAAGAGGACGAGGAGGAGGATTGTGTCAGTATGGAGGTGGAGCCTGGCACTCAGCATCAGCAGCAGTCTTTAAGGGATCAGTCCCAAGAAACACATGGACTTGTACGTGGCTGGGAGGAGGTGGCTGCGGACCATGTTGTCCTTAGTGACCCAGAGGACTCCGGACCGAATGCCTCAGCAAACCTATGCTGCATGGACTCCCTGATCCTGCAAAGCCTGCGTAAGGATCTTCGTATTCGTGGTATCAAGGAGAAGGACCAATATTGGCTGGCAACCCTCCTTGATCCATGTTACAAGGGTAAGGTTGTGGACCTTATCTTGCCATCGCAGAGGGAGCAGAGGATGAAACATCTTCAGGAGGTCTTGCAGAAAGGTCTGTGCAACGCGTTCCCAGAGACTGGGAGGTTACAAACTGGACAACGTGTTGCTGAGGCTTCGGTCAGTCAAAGAAGAAGCGGTGGAGAAGTTGGCCGCCTGACCGATGCGTTCAGACCATTTTTTGGTCCGCAGCCCCAAGGTATGATCGGTTCCAGCAACCATCGCCAGCATCTGTTTTACATGGTGCAGGAATACCTAGGGGCAAGATCTGACTTGGACACCTTTCCCACCGAAAATCCTCTGGGTTACTGGGTCTTGAAGATGGATCACTGGCCAGAGCTTGCACAGTATGCAATTGAGCTACTGGCCTGTCCTGCATCCAGCGTTCTTTCGGAACGCACATTCAGTGCTGCTGGAGGCTTTGTAACCGATCACAGGGTGCGTCTGTCCACCGACTCGGTCGATCGACTGACCTTCATAAAAATGAATCAGTCTTGGATCACCACCAGCTACCAAGCACCTGATGCTGATGTAACCGAATAATTTTTTTTTGAAATCTCAGATCCCTTCAAAGACTGCCTATGCTGATGCTGAGTGACTATCCTGTGTAATTATCCTCTTACTCCTCAATGATCACACTGATAGCTTGTAAGAACATTTTTGGTTCTGGGCTCCACCACCAGTGCCTAAGGCCCAATTTTTTAGCCCCTGTTTAACAGGGGCGTGCAATTACAATTTTTGATGCAATACTTTGCAGCAGGGCTCGTTCCTGCGTTCCAACTAGAGTATCTGTGAGGGGTTGCAGTGTTGTGGCACCAGCACCAGTGCCTAAGGTCTAATTTTTCAGCCCCTGTTCAACAGGGGCATGTAATTACAATTCTTGATCTAATATTTCACAGCAGGGCCCATTTCTGCACTCCCCAAGAGCGAGTGAGGACTTACAGTGTTGTGGCACCAGCACCACCACCACCACCTAAGGCCCAAATTTCTGCTGAGTATATAGGGCAGGCCCCTACTTTCAAACATCTAACTTACAAATGACTCCTACTTGCAAACGGAAGTAGACAACCGGAAGTGAGATGAAATCTACCCCTAGGAAGGGAAATTCTCTCCTGTAAGAGTTAATATGGGAAAAACATTTCTCCTTTCCACTGATGCTTTCCAATCCTTGTTCCACAAAAAACTTAAAATTTTCTAAAAACATATGTCATTGGGACAAAAAGTGAGGTGAAATCTTCTGAAGAGGAGGACAGACAGCAAAACAAATGTCAAAGGGGTGATAACCCTTGCCTATGTTTTCCAAAAAGCTTAAAAAAGATTTTTTGGCTTGAGCTAAACACGTTAAAAATATACCCGTTCAAAATTACAAACAGATTCTACTTAACAACAATCCTACAGTCCCTGTGTTGTTTGCACCGCCTGTATGCTGCTGCTCACACCTTTCCTTATTTTAATTTGGGTGCGGGGTTCCCCTTAATATCCAAACAAGATCTAAAGGGCCTGGTAATGGACTGGGGGGTACCCATGCCGTTTGTCTCACTGATTTTCATCCATATTGCCAGGACCCGACATTACCATTAAAGCCGCAAGCAGTTTTAAATGACTTTTTTTCCTTTAAAAATTACATTTTGTGCAGGGACTGTTTTAAGCACGGGAAACACGTGGCACTTTACAGGCATACTATAGACACCCCCCAGGTACGATATTTAAAGGAATATTTCACTTTTTTTTTTACTTTAAGCATCATTAAAATCACTGCTCCTGAAAAAACGTCCGTTTTTAAAAGTTTTTTTTGCATTGATACATGTCCCCTGGGGCAGGACCCGGGTCCCCAAACCCTTTTTAGGACAATAACATACAAATTAGCCTTTAAAATGAGCACTTTTGATTTTGTACGTTCGAGTCCCATAGACGTCAATGGGGTTCTAACGTTCATGCGAATTTTCGGTCCGTTCGCAGGTTCTGGTGCGAACCGAACCGGGGGGTGTTCGGCTCATCCCTATCATCCACTAATCACTATGCATACGATAATGTCTATGCAGAAAATGCCTCATATGTAAATTCTCCAGCCAGGTGTTCCACCCCTATACAAAGAGGAGGAAGGAAACAGAGGGGGATTGGAAGGAAGAATAATCAAAATCATAATGGTTATCATCCACCTCATACATATGATATACCTGTGTATAATAGATTTCAACCGCTACAGGAACATCAAGGAAATCAAAGAATTTATAACAATTATCCCCAGCCCCGTCCTTTTTTTGGGAGGGGGAGGGGGACACCATCAATGGGTCAGAACCAACCTCCACGCAGAGGGAAACCACCATCGCACCCCCCAACCTTGGGTCCAACACAGGGGCCTACAGCCCCAGGATCATCACAAGGTCCCTTATTGGAAAGACCAACATCCACAATGAATGAAAGATCATCCGCAGCACCCACATTCAAAGGAGGGAAATATCGGGCTGTAGGGCAGGATCTAGGGCACAAAAAAAAAAACAAGAAGAGAATCAGAATAGAGGGCATCTTTAATCTTTCTCAGAAGCAACTAACGCATAAGAAAATGAACATTTTAAATCTAGGCTTAAAACGTGGTTTGAAGATGTTTTGATTTGATGTTTTCATTGACATCCACAAGTACATTAGGAAGTTGAAAATCAAAAAATATTTTTTAGGATGCAGCCCGAGTACGACAGCCGTGGTGCAAAAGCCCGGCTGGGTTGTCAATAGTGGTCTTAAAAACAAATCTCTCTTCAATCCCCTCAACAACCCCAACCATCAAGTGGAGGTATTCAAGGGATTGATTTTACGGGATCTGGAACGTCTCAAGCCCAATAAAGGGATAAATATGAGACATATCAGTGAGGGGATCACTATGCTAGAAGAACGGAAGGACATTATCATTAGGCCAGCTGATAAGGGAGGGGGAGTGGTGATACTCCCAAAGGAGTTTTATCATGGCCAGATCATGGACATGCTGTCAGATGAAATAACATATAAACGTTTAGGTAATGATCCCACGCAATCATATAGGTATCAGTTAGAAATTCTGGTGCAGATGGAATCAAAGAGTGGTGTTCTAACGGATAAAGAAAGACTACCCTCCAGTAGCCGTATCCCTACTCTGTATACTCTACCAAAAACCCACAAAGACCCCTCCAATCCTCCAGAAAGAACCATCGTCAATAGCATTGACTCGTCTCCTCGAGAATGGGACAATATTTGGACCGTTTTATGCAAAAAAGTGTCATGAATACTCGTTCATATCTAAAGGATACCAAAAACTTTTTAAACTGTTTACAAAGTGTGAACCTAATAGACAGGCAGCAGATACTTTTGGTCACGGCGGATGTGTCCTCTCTTTATTCCATTATACAAGGTGATGATGCCCTGTTGGCATTAAATTGGGCCTTAAGTCAAAGAGATGATCTCCCCCACAACCAAAAGATTTTTTTTAGAAATGCTCTAGACTTTTGCCTCAGCCATAACTACTTTTGGTATAACGACACATTCTACTCACAACAAAGAGGAGTTGCGATGGGCGTGAAGTTTGCGGCCAGTGTCGCAAATTTGTTTATGGCGGAGTGGGAGGACAAGACCATCTTTAAAGAACAACGTCCAGAACTGGTCTTTTACAAACGCCTTATTGATGATCTCTTCTTTATTTGGGATGGCACATCCGATTCGTTAGAGGTTTTTATACAGTCATTGAATGACAACAGCAATAATATAAAACTCACTTCGGATTGGCATAGAGATGAAATAAATTTCCTGGATGTCAACATATACCGGTTGAATGATAAATTAGAAACGAAAGTTTACTTCAAAAAAACCGACAAAAACAGCTATCTATCCATCTCAAGCGGACACCACCCATTATAGCTCAGAAACATTCCGAAAGGTCAGATTATGAGGGTAAAAAGAAATTGTTCTGAAGACACTCAGTTTCTTTCTCAATCTAAGATCCTAATGGATAGATTTGAAGCCAGAGGATATGATCCAGAAATATTGAAGAGGGTGGTTGAAGAGGTAGCATTAATACCTAGAGCCACATGCTTACAAGAAGCAAACCCAGTAGGGTCTGAAGTATTATTATCCGAAAAAAATCACAAGAGAGAATTGGGGCTTTTTTTCTCAATTTCACGCTCAATACAAGGAAGTTGAGGAGATTTTTAAAAAACATTGGCACATTCTTTTGATGGGCAAGAAACTTACAACTGTACTACCTGCTGTGCCCCAGTTTATCTATAGAAAATCTACGAGTTTTGGCGACAAGATAATAAAAAAAGTAATTGATCCGCCTAAGCGCCCTCAGACATTCTGGGATCAGAATGGCTTTTTTGCATGCAGGAAGTGCAAGGCATGTAGGGAGGTTTCTAGACCGCTTAGGGGCATTGATAATTTCGGCTCCCCTGCCAATAATCGAAATTTCGAAATCAAACAGTTCATCACATGTAATAGTACCTTTGTGGTATATGCAATGAAATGCCCTTGCGGATTGATCTATATAGGCTGCACGAAGAGATTATTACGTGTGAGAATCGCTGAACATATACACAATATCAAAATAGGTTATAAGGATCACAACGTCTCATTGCATTTCAAGTTGAAACACAATATGGACCCTACAGGATTAGAATTTTGGGGAGTGGAGCATCTCCAACCTCACTGGAGGGGCGTAAATCGCATCCAGAAATTGTCCAAACATGAAACCTAGTGGATTTATTCCATGGATGTGATTGCCCCCAAGGGCCTCAATATAGAGCTAGATATTAATTGTTTATCAGCGATAATTAATCATATTATAGTGTATAAAAACACAAAGCGCTGTGATAGTTATTTAAGATAAAGCTCCAAGGATCAAATAAAATTTGTGAGGCTGCTATTAACAAAAAGTGCTCAGAATCACTAAAAATGAATAAATAAAGAAAGATTGAAGCGCTTCACTGTGTGATCAGTTAAAAAAATATAAAATAAATAAATAATATAACCCACATACAGAATCAATTAAACAAATCCGAATACTGTGCAATGAAAATGCAGCTAAAATTCGTGACCACACGTGCTAAAACTAATAAATACCTAGTGTCACAGTGTGCATAGATAAAATTAAATATAAATAGTGTTAAATCAGATGGTTGGCCATAAATAAATATGAAGGAAGAAAAGGAAATATCTCAGAGATGCCAACGATTATCAGTTGGAACAGGTTTTCAATTGGCAAATAAATGTAAAACAAGGTAAAATAGGATCTATAGCCTCATCACCTGATAGAGAGGTGAGGATAGTTAGTCCCAGAAGAGAATCTGGTTTTAGAACTCCAGAGAGAAGATCAAAAACACCAGAAACCCCAAGATATAATAGACAGCATGATTTGGAACAAAGCAAAACACATAGAGATGACAATGGATCGAGAACCCCAAAACCTTGGTGGAGGAAAAAAACAAAAAACAAATCACCAAGAAGACCTTATTGGAAAAATAATTGTAACAGGAAATCAAACAAACCATACCAGCCACCTCACAACCAGCCTAGACCTTACCAACCACCCAATAATGGGCCACAATATTACCAGGGGGAAAATGAAAGGAACCACAGATATGGGGAACAAGGATATTACCAACAACCAAATAGGACTGAACCAAGAGAGTACCAGTACAATTTTAGAAATGACCCAAGAGACTCTTACCAATACTCATACAGAGATGAAACAACTAACCATCGCCATGAATTGGATAGGAGAGATTCAAGGGCGCACCAATACAATACAGGTGAACCTCGAGAATATCAACCTAATATGAATAGGAATTGGGCCAGGGATTATGAACAATACAGGCATGATGAAAGGAGAAGCCCAATACATACCACCAACAGATATGAGCCCTTAAGAAATTATAATGAAGAAGAACAATCAAGATCTTTTTTAGAATTTCACAGGAACGAAGATCCCCCTCCCAAACAAGAACAACACAACAGAGAAAGAAGCCCAAACACCACAAAAGGGGATGCAGAGCCGGATGGAAAGTCAAAAAGTAAAAGAGAACATTAGGAGAAGGCATTTACAACCTCAGTGGGAAAGACCTCACACAAGCGGAAATAATTACATTGGACAAAGGCCTGAAGTACGCACCAACAAGGAATATGGACAAGTTCCAAATGTATATTGACATACAAAAATATACAAGAAAATTAAATATTAAGAAATACTGTACATGCTATCCAAGCCTCCCTCTGCAAACAATAATGAAATGGAGCCTGCAAGAGGAATTCAGCATAGTAATCTGAGGAACAAGTCATTATTCAATCCACCTTCAACAAATAATGAACATATTGAGGTGTTCAATAAAATGGTGATAAAAGATCTGGAACAATTGAAATTCAGTAGAATCTCAGAATCCCAACACATCCAACAAGGTATTAAACAGTTGGAACAAAATAAAGACAATATAGTATAATCAGCAGACAAAGGGGGCGCTATTGTAATATTGTCAAAAGAATACTACCATCAGGAACTAATGGGACAATTAAACGATAACAATACGTATATTAAACTTAAAAGTAACCCCACCAGAGAATATAAACGGGAACTGTCCTATTTGATTCACAAAGGAATAAATAAAAATATTTTAACTAAAAAAGAATCCAAGTACTTAGTACCCGACACTTGCAGAGTCCCTATAATTTACACGATCCCTAAGATTCATAAGAATGCTGAGCAACCACCAGGAAGACCCATCATAAATGGGATTCAATCGATTAATGCTAGGCTGGGGGAATATGTAGATACATTTTTGCAACCTTTAGTACCCAGCACTAAAGCATATCTACGAGACACAAAGCATCTGTTACAAATATTGGAGACCCTGATTTTGGATCCTAATGAGAAATACATTATAGCAACTGCTGACGTAGCTTCACTGTATACAATAATTGAGCACAGTGATGCAATAGAAGCATCAAAGTGGGCTATGGATCAATAGAGCCATCTTATTTCTAAACAAAAAAGATTTATTCTAAGAAGCCTGGCGTTTGGAATACAACATAACTACTTTTGGTATAGAGAGAATTCTTTTAGACAACTAACAGGGATTGGAATGGGAGCTAAATACCGTATATACTAGAGTATAAGTCGAATTTTTCAGCCCTTTTTTTTGGGCTGAAAGTGCCCCCTTCGACTTATACTCGAGTCACCGCCATCTGTCTGCATGATCAGCGTGTCATGCAGGCAGACGGCGGCCGGCGTGTGATGATAGTGTTCAGCGGCAATTTCAGCTTTCAAAAGCCGTGCATCCTGCTTGTCTGTGATAGGCTGAACAGCTGTCAGTGTACAGCCTATCACGGATATTCTCTCATCCTCGTCCGTGGTATGAGAATGAGACAATGTCCGTGATAGGCAGTCAGCGGTCAGCCTATCACAGACGAGGAGGAGGAGGCGCGGCTTTTGAACTGTGGAATGGCCGCCGAACACTATCATCACATGCCGGCTGCTGTCTGAGGATGGAGATCGCCACAGGGAGGATGGAGATCGCCACAGGGAGGCTGCACAGGACACAGGTAGACTGCACATGCACACAGGAACACAGGACACACATGTACAGGACACACATGTACAGGACACACATGTACAGGATACATGCACATGTACAGGACACAGGACACATGCACAGGGTACAGGTAGGCTGTACAGGACACAGGGAGGCATGCAGCTGCAGATGGGCATTGTTGACCCTCTGCATTTCTCACCCTCGTCTTATACTCGGGTCAATAATTTTTTCCCAGTTTTTTGTGGTAAATTAGGGGCCTCAACTTATACTCGGAATGACTTATACTCGAGTATATACGGTATGCCCTGAGCGTAGCCAATGTATTCATGGCGAAATTGGAGGAGGAAGCTATTTTTTCAAACACCCCAGATGAACTGGTACTGTATAAAAGATTCATTGATGACTGTATCCTTATTTGGAAATGAGGTGAATCTAGTTTAGTGTCATTTTTCCAACGGCTGAATTTGAATCAAAAGAATATTAAACTTGAATACCAAATCAGTGAGAAAAAAGTCCAGTTCTTAGATCTAGAAATAGAACTAAAGGAAAATACTATCAGCACCAAAACGTTCTTCAAACCGGTGGAGAGGAACAGCTATATACCAGTGAATAACTGCCACTATAAGCCATGGCTAATTAATATTCCAAAAGGCCAGTTTATTCGCTTACGAAGAAATTGTTCGGACAATAATGAGTATCTCAAACAAGCTCAGTGGATGGGGAAGAGGTTTGAAGATAAAAGGCTATAGCAAAGATTTTATTAAAGAAAAAATTACAGAAGTGAACCAAACCTCAAGAGAGTTGCTGATCCAAGATAAAATCAAGGCAAATGATATAACAAACGACATACCTCTAATTATGGATTTTAGTGTCCAACATAAGAGAATGGAGAGAATTATTAAAAAACATTGGTCTTTTTTGAAAACTGATACTACTTTGGGTAACATTCTCCCAGAGAAACCTAGATTCATATACAGGCGAGTCCCAACATTAAGGGACATAATTGCAAAAAAATGTACCGGACCCCCCCAAAAGAATAACTGATCTATCCTACTTCCAGGGAAAAGGGTTCTTCCGCTGTAAGAGGTGTAATGCCTGCAAAAATACTAACCAAAATGGGTACAAATGTCAGAAATTTTCATCAACAAGTACTGGAAAAGAATTTGAAATAAGGGACTTTGTATCATGTAGAACGGAAGGCGTGGTATATGTTCTACAATGTTCCTGTTCTCTCCAATACATTGGTAGAAATAATGGTAACAGGAAATCAAACAAACCATACCAGCCACCTCACAACCAGCCTAGACCTTACCAACCACCCAATAATAGGCCACAATATTACCAGGGGGGAAATGGAAGGAACCACAGATATAGGGAACAAGGATATTTCCAACAACCAAATAGGACTGAACCAAGAGAGTACCAGTACAATTTTAGAAATGACCCAAGAGACACCTACCAATACTCATACAGAGATGAACCAACTAACCATCGCCATGAATTGGATAGGAGAGATTCAAGGGAGCACCAATACAATACAGGTGAACCTCGAGAATATCAACCTAATATGAATAGGAATTGGGCCAGGGATTATGAACAATACAGGCATGATGAAAGGAGAAGCTCAATACATACCACCAACAGATATGAGCCCTTAAGAAATTATAATGAAGAAGAACAATCAAGATCTTTTTTCGAATTTCGCAGGAACGAAGATCCCCCTCCCAAACAAGAACAACACAACAGAGAAAGAAGCCCAAACACCACAAAAGGGGATGCAGAGCCGGATGGAAAGTCAAAAAGAAAAAGAGAACATTAGGAGAAGGCATTTACAACCTCAGTGGGAAAGACCTCACACAAACGGAAATAATTACATTGGACAAAGGCCTGAAGTACGCACCAACAAGGAATATGGACAAGTTCCAAATGTATATTGACATACAAAAATATACACGAAAATTAAATATTAAGAAATACATGCTATCCAAGCCTCCCTCTGCAAACAATAATGACATGGAGCCTGCAAGAGGAATTTAGCATAGTAATCTGAGGAACAAGTCATTATTCAATCCACCTTCAACAAATAATGAACATATTGAGGTGTTCAATAAAATGGTGATAAAAGATCTGAAACAATTGAAATTCAGTAGAATCTCAGAATCCCAACACATCCAACAAGATATTAAACAGTTGGAACAAAATAAAGACATTATAGTAAGACCAGCAGACAAAGGGGGCGCTATTGTAATATTGTCAAAAGAATACTACCATCAGGAACTAATGGGACAATTAAACGATAACAATACGTATATTAAACTTAAAATTAACCCCACCAGAGAATATAAACGGGAACTGTCCTATTTGATTCACAAAGGAATAACTAAAAATATTTTAACTAAAAAAGAATCCAAGTACTTAGTTCCCGACACTTGCAGAGTCCCTATAATTTACACGATCCCTAAGATTCATAATAATGCTGAGTAACCACCAGGATGCAATAGAAGCATCAAAGTGGGCTATGGATCAATATAGCCATCTTATTTCTAAACAAAAAAGATTTATTCTAAGAAGCCTGGCGTTTGGAATACAACATAACTACTTTTGGTATAGAGAGAATTCTTTTATACAACTAACAGGGATTGGAATGGGAGCTAAATATGCCCTGAGCGTAGCCAATGTATTCATGGCAAAACGGGAGGAGGAAGCTATTTTTTCAAACACCCCAGATGAACTGGTACTGTATAAAAGATTCATTGATGACTGTATCCTTATTTGGAAAGGAGGTGAATCTAGTTTAGTGTCATTTTTCCAACGGCTGAATTTGATCAAAAGAATATTAAACTTGAATACCAAATCAGTGAGAAAAAAGTCCAGTTCTTAGATCTAGAAATAAAACTAAAGGAAAATACTATCAGTACCAAAACGTTCTTCAAACCGGTGGAGAGGAACAGCTATATACCAGTGAATAGCTGCCACTATAAGCCATGGCTAATTAATATTCCAAAAGGCCAGTTTATTCGCTTACGAAGAAATTGTTCGGACAATAATGAGTATCTCAAACAAGCTCAATGGATGGGGAAGAGGTTTGAAGATGAAGGATATAGCAAAGATTTTATTAAAGAAAAAATTACAGAAGTGAATCAAACCTCAAGAGAGTTGCTAATCCAAGATAAAATCAAGGCAAATGATATAACAAACGACATACATCTAATTATGGATTTTAGTGTCCAACATAAGAGAATGGAGAGAATTATTAAAAAACAAAAAACTGAAAAAACAAAAAAATGTTACCCAGAGTAGTATCAGAAAACTGATACTACTCTGGGTAACATTCTCCCAGAGAAACCTAGATTCATATACAGGCGAGTCCCAACATTAAGGGACATAATAGCAAAAAATGTACCGGACCCTCCCAAAAGAATAACTGATCTATCCTTCTTCCAGGGAAAAGGGTTCTTCCCCTGTAAGAGGTGTTATGCCTGCAAAAATACTAACCAAAATGGGTACAAATGTCAGAAATTTTCATCAACAAGTACTGGAAAAGAATTTGAAATAAGGGACTTTGTATCATGTAGAACGGAAGGCATGGTATATGTTCTACAATGTTCCTGTTCTCTCCAATACATTGGTAGAACCAAACGGCCGATGTGGAAGTGAATAAGAGAACACATCCAAAATATTAAAAAAGGCTACCCTAAGCACAGTGTCTCAAAACATTTTGACATGTGCCATAGTAGAGATCCCAGGGATTTAAAGTTCTGGACAATCCAAAAATACAAACCACACTGGAGGGGCTCCAATAAGATTAGGGAACTTAGTAAGAATGAGTCCAAATGGATATTCCAGATGTGTATGCTTGAACCAAATGGCTTGAATATTGAATTTGATCTTAATTGTTTTATATCTGATTTTTAATTCTTGTAGTTTTTATTAATATTGATAATTATTTTCTCATTGTATAATTTCTAATTGCCAATTAAGATAGCGTAGGTGGTAGTTGGTTCAGTCCTTGCTTCTCCTTTTTTCCATTTATAATTAGATTTTATAGAATTTTAATTAACATTCTATTTTTTTAAAAGGTTTTAATTATTTTAATTTATTTTATTCCATATATATGTATCTATGTTTTAAATAATGTATTTAGCACGCCATAATGAGATTTCGTCCCTAGTGGGCGTTATGTATTAATTAATCACAAGAGGGACGGTATCCCATGCTTGGTATTAGAACCTTACTGGAGGTGGCTATTTGTGATTGTCAATATGAAAATTGTAATGGTGCAATACCAGTTTTACACCACTGGAGGGCGCATAACAATAATTGTAATTACCCAATGTGTATTCTTAACTTCATTATATGTTTATGTAGCGGTTTTATTTACCAATATGTGGAATTTGCTATCACTTTTTAATTGTATGTATAATAAAAGTAGATTTATAAGTAACAGATGATGATATGCAGAAAGCAGGATGATGACTCGAGTGAATCACGCTGTAGCCATGGCAACTGCTATGCCATTATGCTATAAGACTGAGACCGTGATGTCTCGAGTGTATCCTTGAGAAAGTCACGTGGCGGTGACGCAACGCGTGGGAGGAGCCTAGGACGCACTGTGCAGTCTGTCAGTATTGGCTGTGTACTGCAGCGATCCTGCTCTCGTCCTTGGCGGCTGACTGCTATTCACATCTGCATATGCCTTTCTAATATGGGGCGCACGTGAGTGGATCTCATAGCATGTTTGCTGGTGTACCATATATTTAGAGCACTGCGCAATGAAATTTCTTCTTTTTTATCTGCTTTACATATGATTGCTGGTGGTGAAAACTACATCTTATGAGGTTGGAGCTGAATGACACCATTGTTCAGGATTAACAAGCGAGCACTCCAATTAAGCAATTTTAAAGCAATTTCAGAACTTTTAATACTGGGACTATATTAATTTTCCTTTTTGGACTTTGCTATCTTGTTCTTTCACTTATTTATTTATTATATCAGTAGTGTGTATATATTTATTTATGGCCAACCATCTGATTTAACACTACTTATATTTAATTTTATCTATGCACACTGTGACACTAGGTATTTATTAGTTTTAGCACGTGTGGTCACGGATTTTAGCTGCATTTTCATTGCACAGTATTCGGATTTGTTTAATTGATTCTGTATGTGGGTTATATTATTTATTTAATATTTTTTTAACTGAACATGCAGTGAAGCGCTTCAATCTTTCTTTATTTATTAATTTTTAGTGATTCTGAGCACTTTTTGTTGATAGCAGCCTCACAAATTTTATTTGATCCTTGGAGCTTTATCTTAAATAACTATCACAGCGCTTTGTGTTTTTATACACTAAATTATGCAGACATGACATATGTTTGTTGTTTAGCCACTTTTTTTTTTTTTTTTAATCTTTATTTAGGGAAAGCAGATTATACATCAATGCAGTGAGTCAAACATACTCATCAGTTTACATCTGTACTTAGGCTATTACATTAGCTTGTCAGATAAGTCATTGTACAGTGTTTGGGTATCAATTAAGGTTACATTTCAACTATAACAAAATAACTGTGCTCAAAAATTCAGCAGTAACTATGTGTGCCATTTGACCTGGGCCGCACAGAGTACCCCCTTGTCCAGAGGGCCTGTAAAACCATTCCGTCAGAGCAGGCTTGTCCCTCTATGTACAGGTACTAAGCTCGTGCCTATGGTGTGCTGAACCCAAACGACATACTTTTTATGAGATATGGTTCGTTATCCTGAATTTTCAGGAGTGGAACCAGTATAATACTGCAATCTGGGGGAATTTTGTCATTTTTAGGAAAAGAGAGAAAGGGTGACACGATTGGTGTCAATGGGGGGAAAGCTATGAAAGAAAGTATGAGCAGAAATATGTGAGTGGAAAGGAGGGGAGAAGGGGAGGTTCCGGCAAGGCCGACGGTCCAGGGCCCCAATCCACCCCTGAGTAGGATAATTAATTGTAGGTCTTATATTCGTCCGAAAAACGGAACAGGTCCCAGTGCATCCAGCGAGTATTAAACTCCTCATCTCTTTCCCCTAGGGCAGCTGTAAGTTGTTCCATTTGCTGAATATCGCGGACCCTAGCAAACCACTGCGCCACAGTTGGTGGGGATCGCTGCTTCCATACACTGGGGACACACGCCCTGGCCGCATTCAGAAGGTGCTTCAGTAGCAATTTACGGTATCGCTTACTAGATAAGGGGGTTAGGTTTAAGAATATTGCTGCCGGGTTATCCTGAAGCGATAGTTTAGCCACTGTTAATAGGCGTTGATTTTGTCCCACGGGTGTGCTGTTGATTATTGTTTGCAGCATGCACTACACATGTAGAATATTTGTTGAGCATTGTGTTCTTAGTTTGCATGTTATTTATATGTCATCTTCCAAAATTGTCCGGTAAGGTGTTCGTTCCGCACCAACCAAGTCACCTGATAGGAGTGGACAGGGGTGGAGTGGTAGGGGTGCCTTCTCACTCACTGCTGACAATACTTTACACATAGGAGTGGGTCCAGGGCTCCGTCCTCACTACGTCTCCTTGGATTGGTTGCTGTGCCCACCACTAATATAAATACCGGCCTCTTACTTGGTAGATCACGCCCTCAGACGAAGTCGGGAAGTGACGAAATGCGTCTGGGACGTGATCTACCAGGAAGTGACGTATGCGCTCCACAGACCAGGGAGGAGTCAGGAAGCATAGAGTTGTAGCTGTACACAGCGAATGCTCCTAACAGCTTTCCGGTCGGAAGACGCAACAGGCACAGTGCACTTTCTTATTTGCTCTTTTATCAATGTTCTTTGCTACCAAGGGTAATACTGACATCTGGTGGTCATTTAGAAATAGGTGCAGACCTGCTATTGACAATCAAGGCTGATGTTTACTGGTTTTCTGGTGAGTGCAATTTCATAAGAGACTCTTCGCACGTGGTGTAAACGCTTGGTGGAAGAAAAACCTCCTCTCACAGAATACAGCAGCAATCACTTTAGGATCTTGACCAGACATATGTTGACCTGCCATGCAGTTCGTTGGCAAGCGTACCTAAAAGACCCACACCAAAGAACAAAGCGGACCTCTCCTTGTTCCTCATCAACTGGGAACTCCAACCCCACTATACCTTCAGTCCTCTCTGAGACCTGCACTGAGAGGAATGAAGGTGTAGAATTAGGTGTGTCACAGCCAAGTATTTGGGGGCAATCTGCTATCGGTACACCAATGTCAGATTGTACCAGGCAAATTTCCCTGCCCCAGCTGCTGCACCGCTGAAAGAAGTACGCTCCCAGCCATCCACATGCCCAATGGTTGAATGCTAGCTTGGCTAAATTGCTAGCACTTCAACTGCTGCCTTTTCAGTTGGTAGACTCTGCCCCCTTCCGTGATTTTGTGGAATGTGCAGTTCCTCAGTGGCAGGTTTCCAAACACCACTTTTTCTCACGGAAGGCGATTCCGGCTCTCTACCGACATGTGGAAGGCAATGTCTTGTCCTCGCTGGACAGGGCAGTCAGCGGTAAGGTGCATATTACCGCAGACTCATGGTCCAGCTGGCATGGACAGGGACGTTACCTATCTTTCACCGCGCACTGGGTGACTCTTCTGGCAGCTGGGAAGGATGCAGGACAGGGTACAGTAGTGTTGGAGGTTGTTCCGCCACCATGCCTCCAAAATACTACTAGTGGTGATTCTGCCACACTTCTCTCCTCCACCCGCTCCTCTTCTTCTTCCTCCATGGCCTCTTCCTGTGCTGATTTGTCTTCAGAACCAGCGGTGCTCTGTAAGCGTTCAAGGGGCTACGCAAGCACACAGGCCAAAAGGTGCCATGCGGTGCTTGAGCTGGTGTGCTTGGGGGACAGGAGCCACACTGGGGCAGATATTCTGTCAGATCTGCAGGGGCAGGTTCAGAGGTGGTTGTCGCCACGCCAGCTTAAGGCAGGTATGGTGGTTTGCGTCAATGGCACCAACCTCCTCTCTGCCCTCCGACAGGGACAACTGACCCATGTGCCCTGTTTGGCTCATGTCCTTAAGTTGGTGGTGCAGCAGTTCTTGGGTAGGTACCCGGGCTTACAGGATGTCCTGAGGCAGGCCAGGAAAGTCTGTGTGCATTTCCGCAGGTCATATAAAGCCAGTGCTCGGCTGGCTGACCTCCAAAAGGGAATTTAACCTGCCCAAGAACCACCTAATCTGTGACATGCCCACCAGGTGGAACTCAACGTTAGCCATGCTGCAGCAGCTGCACATGCAGCAGAGGGCCATCAATGAGTACCTGTGTGACTATGGCACCAGGACAGGGTCAGGGGAGCTTGTTTTCTTCCCCACGCCAGTGGGCCATGATCAGGGATGCATGCACTGTCCTGTCACCATTTGAGGAGGCCACGAGGATGGTGAGCAGTGACAGTGCATGCATCAGTGACACTGTCCCCCTTGTCCACCTGCTGGAGCACACGTTGCATGGAATAATGGACAGGACACTTGAGGCAGAACAGAGGCAGCAAGAGGAGGACTTCCTTAGCTCTCAAGGCCCCTTTTATCAAGACAGTGTTCCTGCGTGCCCGCCGATCACACGGGAAGAGGACGAGGAGGAAGAAGAGGAGGATTGCGTCAGCATGGATGTGGAGCCTGGCACTCAGCATCAGCAGCAGTCTTTAAGGGATCATTTACAGTCCCAAGAAACCCATGGACTTGTACGTGGCTGGGAGGAGGTGGCTGCAGATCATGTTGTCCTTAGCGACCCAGAGGACTCCGGACCAAATGCCTCAGCAAACCTACGCTGCATGGCCTCCCTGATCCTGCAAAGCCTGCAGAAAGATCCTCGTATTCGTGGTATCAAGGAGAGGGATCAATACTGGCTGGCAACCCTCCTTGATCCATGTTACAAGGGTAAGGTTGCAGACTTTATCTTGCCGTCGCAGAGGTAGCAGAGGATGAAACATCTTCGGGGGCCTTGCTGAAAGGTCTGTGCAACGCGTTCTCAGAGACTGGGAGGTTACAAACTCCTGTTCCTGGACAACGTGTTGCTGAGGCTTCTGGCAGTCAAAGAAGGAGCGGTGGAGAAGGTGGCCATCTGACCGATGCGTTCAGACAATTTTTTAGTCCGCAGGCCCAAGGTATGATCGGTTCCAGCAACCATCGCCAGCGTCTGTTTTACATGGTGCAGGAATACCTAGGGGCAAGATCTGACTTGGACACCTTTCCCACCGAAAATCCTCTGGGTTACTGGGTCTTGAGGATGGATCACTGGCCAGAGCTTGCACAGTATGCAATTGAGCTACTGGCCTGTCCTGCATCCAGCGTTCTTTTGGAATGCAAATTCAGTGCTGCTCAAAGGCTTTGTAACCGATCACAGGGTGCGCCTTTCCACCGACTCAGTCGATCGACTGACCTTCATAAAAATGAATCAGTCTTGGATCCCCCCAGCTACCAAGCACCTGATGCTGATGTAACCGAATATTTTTTTTTTAAAATGTCAGATCCCTTCAAGACTGTCTATGCTGATGTTGAGTGACTATCCTGTTATGCTGAGTGACTATCCTCTTCCTCCTCAATAATCATGCTGATAGCTTGTAAGAATATTTTTGGCTCTGGGCACCGCCACCAGTGGCTAAGGCCCAATTTTTAAGCCCCTGTTTAACAGGGGCATCGTAAATACAATTTTTGATGCAATATTTTGCAGGAGGACTCATTCCTGCGCTCCAACTAGAGTATCTGTGAGGGGTTGCAGTGTTGTGGCACCAGTGCCCAAGGCCCAATTTTTCAGCCCCTGTTTAACAGGGGCGTGTAATTACAATTTTTGATGCAATATTTTGCAGGAGGACTCATTCCTGCGCTCCAACTAGAGTATCTGTGAGGGGTTGCAGTGTTGTGGCACCAGTGCCTAAGGCCCAATTTTTCTGCCCCTGTTCAACAGGGACATGTAATTACAATTCTTGATCTAATATTTCACAGCAGGGCCCTTTCCAGCTCCCACCAAAAGTAACTGTGAGGACTTACAGTGTTATGGCAATATCACCACCACCACCAAAGGCCCAATTTTTCTGCCCCTGTTCAACAGGTGCATGTAATTACAATTCTTGATCTAATATTTCACAGCAGGGCCCGTTTCTGCGCCTGCCAAGAGTAACTGTGAGGACTTACAGTGTTGTGGCACCAGCACCACCACCACCACCAAAGGCCCAATTTTTCTGACCCTGTTTAACAGGGGCATGTAATTACAATTCTTGATCTAATATTTCACAGCAGAGCCCGTTCCTGCGCCCACCAAGAGTAACTGTGAGGGCTTACAGTGTTGTGGCAACACCAACACCTAAGGCCAAAATTTCTGCAGAGTATATAGGGAAGGCCGCTACTTTCAAACATCCAACTTACAAACGACTCCTACTTGCAAACGGAAGACGACAACAGAAAGTGAGATGAAATCTACCCCTAGGAAGGGAAATTCTCTACTATAAGAGTTAATATGGGAAAAACGTGTCTCCTCTCCACTGATGCTTTATCACCAATCCTTGTTTCACTAAAAACCCCAAATTGTCAAAAAAACATTTGTCATTGGGACAGAAAGTGAGGTGAAATCTTCTGAAGAGGTGCACAGACAGCAAAACAAATGTCACAGGGGTGATAACCCTTCTCTATGTTTTCCAAAAAGCTTAAAAAGAGATTTTTTGGGGGCGCATGCGAGCGGCTTTACATGGCAGACACTTCTCTGTAAAGCTCCGGACTCCCCGCCGCACACTCGGGACTCTTGCGCCTCACTGAACCGGCATTTCAGAGCCTCTATTACAGGGATCGCATCTCCACACATCAGTGCCTCTTCCGGTATGGTCCTAACGGGACATCGCGGTAAATCTAAGCAGAAACCCATCAAAGAAGTGCTGGCCCACGCTTCCTCCAAGATGGCAGCGAAGGCCCGGGCCCTGGCTGAACTCTCAGCATCCTCTCCTGCTCGCTCTGATGTGCTTGACAGTGAAGAAGAGACTGACATACAGGAGAACCTTGGCGGTTCCCCTTCCATTCCACACACAGGTATGTCACAAACTGCTTTTATGAAACTTATGGAAGCAATGCTTCACAAGGCCCTTAATGCAACATCAGACCAGATTACCAATAGCCTGACACGTGAAATCCGTGAGATAGGCCAACACACAGCAGACCTTGAAACTAGGGTCGATGATATGGAATTAACCCTTCAAGAACAGGCACAGGAGCAAATTGCCCTCCGAGAGGAGAACTCAATGCTTTTATCCTGCCTCGATGACGCGGAAAACCGCTCCCGCAGGTCTAACCTATGCCTCAGAGGTATACTGGAGACAATTGATGACTTACAATCATTCACTACAGCATTATTCCAAGAACTGGCGCCCTCTATACCTATTGAGCACCTCGAGTTCGGCAGAATCCACAGGGCACTCACCAGGCACCAGACAGACGGACCACCAAGGGACATTATTATCAAGCTACATTTTTTTCGCACAAAGGAACAGCTACTGGCAGCCGCCCGTAATAACAACTCCCTTCAGTTCCAGAGCCACATGTACCAATTGTTCTCCGATTTAGCACCCCTCACTATTGCTAAACGCCGCGCTATGAAACCTCAATTGCAGATACTTATACAGCACCAGCTTAAGTACACGTGGCGGTTTCCATTTGCATTACAATTCTCCTTTCAGGGACAGCAGCACACCTGCACCACCCCAGAATCCAGAGACTGCTGGAATCGCTTCACCTGTCTCCCCAGACCAACCATTCGGATACATCCCTTCCTCATACACCAGCCAGATCCGCTTCCCAACCATTCACCACGACCCCTAAACGGAATAACTCTGGTCCACCATCCATCCGGAAAGGAACCCCAGCCAGATCATCTGAATATTCTTATCTCAGCCCGAAATCCCGAGCCCCATGCTGAAGTCAAAGAAACTGACTTTTTTTTCTTATCTCCCCCTCTTTTTTGAGCACACAGGTTCTCGGTTGCACTTGCAGTGATTGACTTCACACCATTTCAAGAGGTCCTCCCTGCGACGAGACCTGCTGGAAGACCACCGTCAAGTACGGACACTCTACGTTCTGAAAATGTTTCCTCTTCAGGGCTCACAGGCCATTTAAGGCCTGTTCAGGTTCAGTTGTTTTGTTCTATTATTTTACCGTTTTAATGCTTTCGTTTGATACTATTGCCATACTGATCTCAAAAACGCAATTGTGCAATGAACATACCTAATGGGCGCTTGGCCTGGCCCACCCATGGTGAGCAAGGTTAACCCCATCACTTTGCCACTTCCGTGTTCGAGTAATGGTAATGAAACAGTTATATAACTTTTGCACTTTGGTTAATATGTTACTATTGTCAGGTATAACTTTTTAGTATGCATCCCATGTCTCTCCATTTCACCCATCCCTACTCTCCTCCTCCCCCCGCCTCTCCCCCTTCCCCCCTCCTTTTAATTACCCCATTCCCCCCTTCCCCCCCTTTCCTCTTCCCCTCCTTTCCCCCCTTTCCCCCCTTTCTCCCCCTTCCCCCCCTCCCCCCTGCCTATATCCCTCCCCTCCCCCTCTTTCCTTATCTCCTTCCCCCTATCCCCTCCCCCTCCTTCCCTTCTCCTTCTCTCCTTTAACCCCAATATATTTATCCTTCACAGGAATGACATTTACTGAAAATTCAAACACGTGCTTTTCAGTTACTGGAGTGTATTGTACCTTGCGTTCTTACATTCCCCCCCCTTTTTTTATTTTGATATTTTACTGTTATATACATTGTTAAGGGGCAAAGGGGAAAAACTTACATTTTCTTTTTCTTTCTATTTTACTTTAAATTGTCTTTATTTTTCCCGTTTGCGGCGGGGAGCAGTCAATGCTTACCTTCCATACGGTGTTCCCACTCTCTGACTGGATTTTCAGTCGCAGAGCCGGTGCACACATTGGTCGGGCACTACTGATCTATTGCCTCCTTATCAGGGGGAATTACTCAGTACTTTGCCCGACACCCTATGCTCTCCCTCTCCCCTCTTTCTTCCTTCCTCCTCCTCTATTCTATACCTTTACTCTTTCACCTCCTTTTAACCGGTCGGCTCGCGCGGGCCCTGTACTCTCTGTTATTGGCTCCTCATACACCCTATAATGGCCCCACTTGAAATTCTTACCCTAAATGTTAAGGGACTAAACTCACCACATAAGCGAGTGAAAGCGTTTTAAACAATTGCATCACTAAAGGCTAAGGTAGTAGCCCTCCAGGAAACTCATTTCTCTACACGCCAAACCCCAAGCTTTTTTAGCTCTAAATACCCACAGGTATTTACTGCTCAAGCAAACACGAAGCATAGAGGAGTTTTGGTGGCTTTCCATCACACCATGCCATTTACCCCCCTGACTGAGATAAAAGACCCCGAAGGTCGCTACCTAATTCTCGTGGGACTATTGCAGGACATAACTACAACCTTTGTCTCCTATTATGCCCCCAACACAAACCCAAACCCCTTCTTTTTGCATTTATTACAGGTTGTGAAAACACACTGTAAGGGAACCTTGTTCCTGTGCGGTGACTCCAATTCAGTGTTGCAACCACACTTAGATAAATTGCCCTATGCCCCAGAACACTACACTCCTTCTACACAATTCCGTAAATTAATACAAATGGCCTCCCTCCTAGACACATGGAGAGAACTCAACCCCACTAAGAAAAACTATACATTTTACTCGCATAAATCTTTTTCCAGGATCGACCATATTTATTTCTATAGCATCTGTTCCACTCCTCCTTCACTCACATATCCATCCAGTCACATGGACAGATCACTGTGCTGTTATCACCACAGTGTCATCTTTAATTCCGCAAGCTACCAACAGGTCATGGTACATGAATGATTCTCTACTAACCAATCAATCATACTGTCTGGATATCCAGATAGCCCTTAAGGACTATCTTACACACAACGCCACCCCTGACATCTCCCCCATTCTGCACTGGGAAGCACATAAACCGTGATACGAGGCACATGCATCTCAGCGGCATCGCACCTCAATAGAGATAAGAAACTCAAATTGCGGCAACTTGAATCAGATTACCACGATAGTTTCCTTCTATTCCAAGCCAACCCAACCGAAGCACACAAATTAACATTAGAAAAAATTAAACTAGAATTAGATTTACTTCTCGCTGAGACGGCTGATAAGGCTATTCGTAGGTCTAACCACATGATCTACACCAAAGCAAATAAACCAGACACCTACCTGGCTTTACGTCTATGCAGACCAGACCATACTCGTATTCCCATTAGACTCAGACTGGCTAAGGACTAGGGATGAGCTTCGTGTTCGAGTCGAACCCATGTTCGACTCAAACATCGTCTGTTCACCCATTCACCGAATTGCGAACGATATGGGCCGTTCGTGCCAAATTCGTGTGGCGCGTCACGGCCCATAATTCACTGCGGCATCGCAGTGCATTGCTGGCTGATGATTGGCCAAGCATGCACTATGACCCGCATGCTTGGCCAATCACAGTGCCGTCAGTAGAGAGAGCTGGCACACATTACACAGGGCCGCCGTGCAGGCGGCCTTATATAGTGTGGGGCGTGTTCTAAACCCCCTGAGCCATAATTGGCCAAAGCCACGGCCAAAGCCAGGGTGGCTTTGGCCAATTATGGCTCAGGGGGTTTAGAACACGCCCCACACTATATAAGGCCGCCTGCACGGCGGCCCTGTGTAATGTGTGTTCCGACGTTAAAAGAGAAATAGATAGACAGAGAGACAGTATCATTTCATTTGAGTTAGCTAGGTTAGGCAGGACAATCAGTGAGTAAGTTGCACTTACAGTGTATTGTGTATATATATGCATCCCAGGTGTTGCATATATATATATATATATATATATATATATATATATATATATACACTGTATTCAGTTTAGATAGATACATTCCTGTTATCTTCTTACTGACAGGCAGGCTTGTCTTGTTACAGTATATACAGCTACCTGAAGAAAATTGCTGGTGTTCTTTTGATCCTATTAGTACCACAGTCAGGCAGCTAGACTATTTACAGTTAGTGCAGTGCGTCCTGCTCACAGTGTTCAGCTACAACTACAAGTTAGTGCGGTGCGTCCTACTCACAGTGTTCAGCTAAAACTGCAAATTAGTGCAGTGTGTCCTGCTCACAGGGTTCAGCTAAAACTACAAGTTAGTGGGGTGCGTCCTGCTCACAGTGTTCAGCTAAAACTACAAGTTAGTGTGGTGCGTCCTGCTCACAGTGTTTAGCTAAAACTACAAGTTAGTGCGGTGCGTCCTGCTCACAGTGTTCAGCTAAAACTATAAGTTAGTGGGGTGCATCCTGCTCACAGTGTTCAGCTAAAACTACAAGTTAATGCGGTGCGTCCTGCTCACAGTGTTCAGCTAAAACTACAAGTTAGTGTAGTGAGACCTCTGCACATTATTCATCTAAAGCTACAAGTTAGTGCAGTGCGTCCTGCTCACAGTGTTCAGCTAAAACTACAAGTTAGTGTAGTGAGACCTCTGCACAGTGTTCATCTAAAGCTACAAGTTAGTGCAATGCATCCTGCTCACAGCGTTCAGCTAAAACTACAAGTTAGTGCGGTGCGTCCTGCTCACAATGTTCAGCTAAAACTACAAGTTAGTGCGGTGCGTCCTGCTCACAGTGTTCAGCTAAAACTACAAGTTAGTGCGGTGCGTCCTGCTCACAGTGTTCAGCTAAAACTACAAGTTAGTGGGGTGCGTCCTGCTCACAGTGTTCAGCTAAAACTACAAGTTAGTGCGGTGCGTCCTGCTCACGGTGTTCAGCTAAAACTACAAGTTAGTGCGGTGCATCCTGCTCACAGTGTTCAGCTAAAACTACAAGTTAGTGCGGTGCATCCTGCTCACAGTGTTCAGCTAAAACTACAAGTTAGTGGGGTGCGCCCTGCTCACAGTGTTCAGCTAAAACTACAAGTTAGTGCGGTGCGTCCTGCTCACAGTGTTCAGCTAAAACTACAAGTTAGTGCGGTGCGTCCTGCTCACAGTGTTCACCTAAAACTACAAGTTAGTGTAGTGAGACCTCTGCACAGTGTTCATCTAAAGCTACAAGTTAGTGCAGTGCATCCTGCTCACAGTGTTCAGCTAAAACTACAAGATAGTGTAGTGAGACCTCTGCACAGTGTTCTTCTAAAGCTACAAGTTAGTGCAGTGCGTCCTGCTCACAGTGTTCAGCTAAAACTACAAGTTAGTGTAGTGAGACCTCTGCACAGTGTTCAACTAAAGCTACAAGTTAATGCAGTGCGTCCTGCTCACAGTGTTCAGCTAAAACTACAAGTTAGTGCGGTGCGTCCTGCTCACAGTGTTCAGCTAAAACTACAAGTTAGTGCGGTGCGTCCTGCTCACAGTGTTCAGCTAAAACTACAAGTTAGTGAGGTGCGTCCTGCTCACAGTGTTCAGCTAAAACTACAAGTTAGTGCGGTGCGTCCTGCTCACAGTGTTCAGCTAAAACTATAAGTTAGTGGGGTGCATCCTGCTCACAGTGTTCAGCTAAAACTACAAGTTAGTGTAGTGAGACCTCTGCACATTGTTCATCTAAAGCTACAAGTTAGTGCAGTGCGTCCTGCTCACAGTGTTCAGCTAAAACTACAAGTTAGTGTAGTGAGACCTCTGCACAGTGTTCATCTAAAGCTACAAGTTAGTGCAATGCATCCTGATCACAGCGTTCAGCTAAAACTACAAGTTAGTGCGGTGCGTCCTGCTCACAATGTTCAGCTAAAACTACAAGTTAGTGCGGTGCGTCCTGCTCACAGTGTTCAGCTAAAACTACAAATTAGTGCGGTGCGTCCTGCTCACAGTGTTCAGCTAAAACTACAAGTTAGTGGGGTGCGTCCTGCTCACAGTGTTCAGCTAAAACTACAAGTTAGTGCGGTGCGTCCTGCTCACGGTGTTCAGCTAAAACTACAAGTTAGTGCGGTGCATCCTGCTCACAGTGTTCAGCTAAAACTACAAGTTAGTGGGGTGCATCCTGCTCACAGTGTTCAGCTACAACTACAAGTTAGTGGGGTGCATCCTGCTCACAGTGTTCAGCTAAAACTACAAGTTAGTGCGGTGCGTCCTGCTCACAGTGTTCAGCTAAAACTACAAGTTAGTGCGGTGCGTCCTGCTCACAGTGTTCACCTAAAACTACAAGTTAGTGTAGTGAGACCTCTGCACAGTGTTCATCTAAAGCTACAAGTTAGTGCAGTGCATCCTGCTCACAGTGTTCAGCTAAAACTACAAGTTAGTGTAGTGAGACCTCTGCACAGTGTTCTTCTAAAGCTACAAGTTAGTGCAGTGCGTCCTGCTCACAGTGTTCAGCTAAAACTACAAGTTAGTGTAGTGAGACCTCTGCACAGTGTTCAACTAAAGCTACAAGTTAATGCAGTGCGTCCTGCTCACAGTGTTCATCTAAAACTACAAGTTAGTGGGGTGCGTCCTGCTGACAGTGTTCAGCTAAAACTACAAGTTAGTGCGGTGCGTCCTGCTCACAGTGTTAAGCTAAAACTACAAGTTAGTGGGGTGCGTCCTGCTCACAGTGTTCAGCTAAAACTACAAGTTAGTGCGGTGCGTCCTGCTCACAGTGTTCAGCTAAAACTACAAGTTAGTGCGGTGCGTCCTGCTCACAGTGTTCAGCTAAAACTACAAGTTAGTGTGGTGCGTCCTGCTCACAGTGTTCAGCTAAAACTACAAGTTAGTGCGGTGCGTCCTGCTCAGAGTGTTCAGCTAAAACTATAAGTTAGTGGGGTGCATCCTGCTCACAGTGTTCAGCTAAAACTACAAGTTAATGCGGTGCGTCCTGCTCACAGTGTTCAGCTAAAACTACAAGTTAGTGTAGTGAGACCTCTGCACATTGTTCATCTAAAGCTACAAGTTAGTGCAGTGCGTCCTGCTCAGTGTTCAGCTAAAACTACAAGTTAGTGCAGTGCGTCCTGCTCACAGTGTTCAGCTAAAACTACAAGTTAGTGTAGTGAGATCTCTGCACAGTGTTCATCTAAAGCTACAAGTTAGTGCAATGCATCCTGCTCACAGCGTTCAGCTAAAACTACAAGTTAGTGCGGTGCATCCTGCTCACAATGTTCAGCTAAAACTACAAGTTAGTGCGGTGCGTCCTGCTCACAGTGTTCAGCTAAAACTACAAGTTAGTGGGGTGCGTCCTGCTCACAGTGTTCAGCTAAAACTACAAGTTAGTGCGGTGCGTCCTGCTCACGGTGTTCAGCTAAAACTACAAGTTAGTGCGGTGCATCCTGCTCACGGTGTTCAGCTAAAACTACAAGTTAGTGCGGTGCATCCTGCTCACAGTGTTCAGCTAAAACTACAAGTTAGTGGGGTGCGTCCTGCTCACAGTGTTCAGCTAAAACTACAAGTTAGTGTAGTGAGACCTCTGCACAGTGTTCATCTAAAGCTACAAGTTAGTGCAGTGCATCCTGCTCACAGTGTTCAGCTAAAACTACAAGTTAGTGTAGTGAGACCTCTGCACAGTGTTCTTCTAAAGCTACAAGTTAGTGCAGTGCGTCCTGCTCACAGTGTTCAGCTAAAACTACAAGTTAGTGTAGTGAGACCTCTGCACAGTGTTCAACTAAAGCTACAAGTTAATGCAGTGCGTCCTGCTCATAGTGTTCAGCTAAAACTACAAGTTAGTGGGGTGCGTCCTGCTGACAGTGTTCAGCTAAAACTACAAGTTAGTGGGGTGCGTCATGCTCACAGTGTTCAGCTAAAACTACAAGTTAGTGGGGTGCGTCCTGCTCAAAGTGTTCAGCTAAAACTACAAGTTAGTGCGGTGCGTCCTGCTCACAGTGTTCAGCTAAAACTACAAGTTAGTGCGGTGCGTCCTGCTCACAGTGTTCAGCTAAAACTACAAGTTAGTGTGGTGCGTCCTGCTCACAGTGTTCAGCTAAAACTACAAGTTAGTGGGGTGCGTCCTGCTCACAGTGTTCAGCTAAAACTACAAGTTAGTGGGGTGCGTCCTGCTCACGGTGTTCAGCTAAAACTACAAGTTAGTGCGGTGCATCCTGCTCACAGTGTTCAGCTAAAACTACAAGTTAGTGCGGTGCGTCCTGCTCACAGTGTTCAGCTAAAACTACAAGTTAGTGGGGTGCGTCCTGCTCACAGTGTTCAGCTAAAACTACAAGTTAGTGCGGTGCGTCCTGCTCACAGTGTTCAGCTAAAACTACAAGTTAGTGTGGTGCGTCCTGCTCACAGTGTTCAGCTAAAACTACAATTTAGTGCGGTGCGTCCTGCTCACAGTGTTCAGCTAAAACTACAAGTTAGTGCGGTGCGTCCTGCTCACGGTGTTCAGCTAAAACTACAAGTTAGTGCGGTGCATCCTGCTCACAGTGTTCAGCTAAAACTACAAGTTAGTGCGGTGCGTCCTGCTCACAGTGTTCAGCTAAAACTACAAGTTGGTGTAGTGAGACCTCTGCACAGTGTTCATCTAAAGCTACAAGTTAGTGCAGTGCATCCTGCTCACAGTGTTCAGCTAAAACTACAAGTTAGTGTGGTGCGTCCTCCTCACAGTGTTCAGCTAAACCTACAAGTTATTTTTTTGCGAGCTCTGCACAGTGTTCAGCTAAAGCTACCTGTAGAAGGTTGGTGGTGTTTTCCTGATCCTATCACTTTCGCAGGCAGCTAAAAAAGCTACAAGTTATTTTTTTGCGAGCTCTGCACAGTGTTCAGCTAAAGCTACCTATAGAAGGTTGGTGGTGTTTTCCTGATCCTATCACTACCGCAGGCAGCTAAAAAAGCTACAAGTTAGTTTTTTGCAAGCTCTGCACAGTGTTCAGCTAAAGCTACCTGTAGAAGGTTGGTGGTGTTCTCATACTACAGTCAGGCACTTGATTTTGCTAGCTGCAGTATCAGTACATACATATATATATATATATATATATATATATATATATATATATATATATATATATATATATATATATATATATATATATATATATATATATATATATATATATATATATATATATATCCCAGCTTAGTGCAGCTACAGGCCATTAGTATGTCTGGAAGACCAAGAAAGAGAGGCAGACAGTCACAAGCCAATAAGAGAGGGCAAGCAGGCTCTGTGTCTAGTGCTGGTCATGGAGACGGTGCATCCTCATCAGCACGTGGCCGTGGGACATGCTTGGCCTTTTTTTCGGCAGCTGGCCGTGTTGAGCCGCAACATGCGGAAGACTTGGTCGAGTGGATGACCAAACCGTCCTCATCCTCCTCATCCTCTCTCACCCATGCTCAGGGTACTTTGTCTGGCAAAGCAGCGGCCTCTTCCCTCGGCTCAATGTCATCAGTGACTCCTTCCCTAGCCCCACCATGTCCTCCTGAGGAGTCCCTCGAACTGTTTGACCACAGTGTTGGGTACATGCTCCAGGAGGATGCCCAGCGTTTGGAAGGCTCTGATGATGATACTGAGCTCGATGAAGGCAGTAACATGAGCACGGACAGAGGGGGTGCCCAAGAAGGACAGCAATCTGGCAGTCATGCTCCCCCTGCTGCAGCATACTGCCAGGTTTGCTCCAGTGATGAGGAGGGAGGGGATGATGAGGTCACTGACTCAACGTGGGTGCCTGATAGGAGAGAGGAGGAGGAGGCGGCACATCAACAACGAGGCAGGATGCCCTCCAGGGGCCAGCCTAAGGGCAGCACATTGACTGCATCACAACCCAAAGCTCCACATGTGCAGGGCGCTGCAGTCTCTGCGCGTTGTTCAAAAAGTTCTTTGGTGTGGTGTGGGCCTTTTTTGAGACGAGTGCATCAGATCGCACCGCTGCTATTTGCAACATATGTCTCAAGCTTAACTTGCGTGGCCAAAACATCTCCCGCTTGGGTACCACATGCTTGACCAGACATATGTTGACCTGCCATGCAGTTTGTTGGCAAGCGTATCTAAAAGACCCACACCAAAGAACAAAGAGGACCTCTCCTTGCTCCTCATCAGCTGAGATCTCCAACCCCACTATAGCTTCAGTCCTCTCTGAGACCTGCACTGAGAGGAATGAAGGTGTAGAATTAGGTGTGTCACAGCCAAGTACTTGTGGGCAATCTGCTTTTGGTACACAAACGTCAGATTGTACCAGGCAAATTTCCCTGCCCCAGCTGCTGCACCACTGAAAGAAGTACGCTCCCAGCCATCCACATGCCCAGCGGTTGAATGCTAGCTTGGCAAAATTGCTAGCACTTCAACTGCTGCCTTTTCAGTTGGTAGACTCTACCCCTTCCGTGAGTTTGTAGAATGTGCGGTTCCTCAGTGGCAGGTACCCAAACGCCACTTTTTCTCACGGGAGGCGATTCTGGCTTTCTAACGGCATGTGGAAGGCAATGTCCATGCCGAGCTGGACAGGGCGGTCAGCGGTAAGGTGCATATTACCTCTGACTCATGGTCCAGTAGGCATGGACAGGGACGTTACCTAAGTTTCACGGCGCATTGGGTGACTCTGCTGGCAGCTGGGAAGGATGCAGGACAAGGTGCAGTAGTGTTGGAGGTTGTTCCGCCACCACGCCTCCAAAATGCTAATGATTGTGACACACCTCTCTCCTCCACCCCTTCCTCTTCTTCTTCCTCCATGGCCTCTTCCTGTGCTTTGTCCTCGGAACCAGCGGTGCTCCGTAGCCATTCAAGGGGCTACGCAAGTACGCAGGCCAAAAGATGCCATGCGGTGCTTGAGCTGGTGTGCTTGGGGGACAGGAGCTACACTGGGGCAGAGGTTCTGTCAGCTCTGCAGGGGCAGGTTCAGAGGTGGTTGACGCCACGCCAACTTAAGGCAGGAATGGTGGTTTGCGACAATGGCACCAACCTCCTCTCTGCCCTCCGACAGGGACAAATGACCCATGTGCCCTGTTTGGCTCACGTCCTTAACTTGGTGGTGCAGTGGTTCTTGGGCATGTACCCAGGCTTACAGGATGTCCTGAGGCAGGCCAGGAAAGTCTGTGTGCATTTCCGCCAGTCATATAATGCCAGTGCTCGGCTGGCGGATCTCCAAAAGGAGTTTAACCTGCCCAAGAACCGCCTAATCTGTGACATGCCCACCAGGTGGAACTCAACGTTGGCTATGCTGCAGCAGGTGCACACGCAGCAGAGGGCCATCAATGAGTACCTGTGCGACTATGGCACCAGGACAGGGTCAGGGGAGCTTGTTTTTTTTTCCCCACGCCAGTGGGCCATGATCAGGGATGCATGCACTGTCCTGTCACCATTTGAAGAGGCCACGAGGATGGTAAGCAGTGACAGTGCATGCATCAATGCCTCAGCAAACCTACGCTGCATGGCCTCCCTGATCCTGCAAAGCCTGCGTAAGGATCCTCGTATACGTGGTATCAAGGAGAAGGACCAATACTGGCTGGCAACCCTCCTTGATCCACCTTACAAGGGTAAGGTTGCGGACCTTATCTTGCCATCGCAGAGGGAGCAGAGGATGAAACATCTTCGGGAGGCCTTGCAGAAAGGTCTGTGCAACGCGTTCCCAGAGACTGGGAGGTTACAAACTCCTGTTTCTGGACAACGTGTTGCTGAGGCTTCGGTCAGTCAAAGGAGCGGTGGAGAAGGTGGCCGTCTGACCGATGCGTTCAGACAATTTTTTGGACTGCAGCCCCAAGGTATGATCGGTTCCAGCAACCATCGCCAGTGTCTGTTTTACATGGTGCAGGAATACCTAGGGGCAAGATCTGACTTGGACGCCTTTCCCACCAAAAATCCTCTGGGTTACTGGGTCTTGAGGATGGATCACTGGCCAGAGCTTGCACAGTATGCAATTGAGCTATTGGCCTGTCCTGCATCCAGCATTCTTTCGGAACGCACATTCAGTGCTGCTGGAGGCTTTGTAACCGATCACAGGGTGCGTCTGTCCACCAACTCGGTCGATCGACTGACCTTCATAAAAATGAATCAGTCTTGGATCACCACCAGCTACCAAGCACCTGATGCTGATGTAACCGAATCATTTTTTTTGAAATCTCAGATCCCTTCAAAGACTGCCTATGCTGATGCTGAGTGACTATCCCTGAGTAATTATCCTCTTCCTCCTCAATGATCACGCTGATAGCTTGTAAGAACATTTTTGGTTCTGGGCGCCACCACCAGTGCCTAAGGCCCAATTTTTAAGCCCCTGTTAAACAGGGGCGTGTAATTACAATTTTTGATGCAATACTTTGCAGCAGGGCTCGTTTCTGCGTTACAACTAGAGTATCTGTGAGGGGTTGCAGTGTTGTGGCACCAGCACCAGTGCCTAAGGCCCAATTTTTCAGCCCCTGTTCAACAGGGGCGTGCAATTACAATTTTTGATGCAATACTTTGCAGCAGGGCTCGTTCCTGCGTTCCAACTAGAGTGTCTGTGAGGGGTTGCAGTGTTGTGGCACCAGTGCCTAAGGCCTAATTTTTCAGCCCCTGTTCAACAGGGGCATGTAATTACAATTCTTGATCTAATATTTCACAGCAGGGCCCATTTCTGCACCCACCAAGAGCAAGTGAGGACTTACAGTGTTGTGGCACCAGCACCACCACCACCCCCACCAAAGGCCCAATTTTTCTCCCCTTGTTCAACAGGGGCATGTAATTACAATTCTTGATCTAATATTTCACAGCAGGGCCCATTTCTGCGCCCACCAAGAGCGAGTGAGGACTTACAGTGTTGTGTCACCACCACCACCACTAAAGGCACAATTTTTCTGCCCCTGTTCAACAGGGGCATGTAATTACAATTCTTGATCTAATATTTTACAGCAGGGCCCTGTGAGGGCTTGCAACGTTGTGGCCACAACAACACCTAAGGCCCACATTTCTGCTGAGTATATAGGGCAGGCCCCTACTTTCAAACATCTAACTTACAAACGACTCCTACTTGCAAACGGAAGGAGACAACAGGAAGTGAGATGAAATCTATCCCTAGGAAGGGAAATTCTCTCCTGTAAGAGTTTATATGGGAAAAACATTTCTCCTTTCCACTAATGCTTTCCAATCCTTGTTCCACAAAAAACCCCAAATTTTCTAAAAACATTTGTCATTGGGACAAAAAGTGAGGTGAAATCTTCTGAAGAGGAGGACAGACAGCAAAACAAATGTCACAGGGGTGATAACCCTTCCCTATGTTTTCCAAAAAGCTTAAAAAAGATTTTTTGGCTGGAGCTAAACACGTTAAAAATGTACCCATTCAAAATTACAAACAGATTCTACTTAACAACAAGCCTACAGTCCCTGTCTTGTTTGCACCGCCTGTATACTGCTGTTCAGAGTATATAGGGCCTGGTGGCCCCACACCTTTCCTTATTTTAATTTGGGTGCGGGGTTCCCCTTAATATCCATACAAGACCCAAAGGGCCTGGTTTGTCTCACTGATTTTCATCCATATTGCCAGGACCCGACATTACATTAAACCCGCAAGCAGTTTTAAATGAGATTTTTTCCTTTAAAAATGACATTTTGTGCAGGGACTGTACCATGCAAATTAGCCTTTAAAATGAGCACTTTTGACGTCAATGGGGTTCTAACGTTCGTGCAAATTTTTGGTCCGTTCGCAGGGGGGGTGTTCAGCTCATCCCTACTAAGGACATAATCACTAGCAATCCAGTTAAGGTTCTCTCGGAGTTCCGTAAACAGCTAGCAAATCTTTATGATTCTAAAGCAGCGTTTCCATTGCGCCAAGCGGAGAAGCTGTTTCATAATTTGCCAATTCCAACCATGTCTGAAGCCAGTCGCGAGCTCATGGAAAGTACGATCACGACAGACGAAGTTTTGGAGCCATCAAAACCCTCAAACCTCATAAGCGCCCAGGTCCTAATGGCATTCCCAGTCTTTATTATAAGAAATTTGCTGCAGAGCTATCTCCCCTTCTTACCAATACTTTTAATACCATACTAAAACAACACTCTTTTGGCAGAGACACGTTGACAGCCCTTATCTCAATGATCCCAAAATCAAACACTGACAGTACATTATGGTCCAACTACAGGCCAATTTCACTTCTCAACGTGGACATCAAGATCCTAGCCAAAATCCTAGCCCTACATCTCAATCCCATCATTGGAGGATTGATACATAAGGACCAGGTTGGTTTTATACTCCCTCGCTCCACGGGGTCCCAGCTCTTGATTGGATGGATTGATAGCAGCGCAGCCATTGGCTCCCGCTGCTGTCAATCAAATCCAATGACGTGAGTGCCGGGGGGCCGGGCTGAGTCCGGCATTCATGTCTATGGATGCAAATGCTGGACTCAGGAGCACGCCCGCAAGGTAACCCCCCCGGGAGAGTGCTTATCCTAGGGGGTTATCTGATGTGGGGAGGAGCTGCGAGAGCCGCCAGGGGACCCCAGAAGATGAGGTGCGGGGCCACTCTGTGCAAAATGAGCTGCACAGTGGAGGTAAGTATGATATGTTGAGAAAACCCCCTAGGGGTGGGACTTTGAAGGCACTACCATTTAAACAAACAATAGTAGAAAAATATATAAAGTATTTATTAAGGAACACATAAAATATTGCACATAACCGTGGATGCACATATACAAAAAATGCAAAGAAAAGATATAGCTTCCTGAACCCAACGCGTTTCAGAGATATATGCTGTCTCGTTCATCAGGGATTTTCATAGGAAATGTAATATCTATAGAATTCAAATGCAGAATGATCAGAAATGATTAAACCTTAACAAGTATCACTAGATAAACCTATACAAAATACTGAGGGTATTCAAAACTTAATTCATAGTCATTTTGCATATACATCTGAGCATCCACATTAATCAAAAAACAAAGAAATGACACTGTCACGTAGAGTCCCCCGAACATCCCATCCACATAATTGTTGCTTCAATTTGAAATTGATATGAATAGAAGAAAAGGCCAAGTGTTGTAAGGGCATAAGATCCCCAATCCCACCAACAAACAGCTGAAATCTGGAGACCCAGAAATGACCGAGAACACCATGTGTACTGAGGCCCAACAAACAGAGAATCTGGAAGAAAAAGCAGATATAGTAAAGTATAACCTGTATTGGGAACAAGGGGAAAGAGATATAGCAGTTACACCCCTCATTGCTGAACCCCAAAAAAGATAACATACCTATAAAGAGCAGTGACATCAATTACAGGCAGAGGGGTTGGTGAGTACGTGAAGGGCACAGAAGGTTGGAGATCAGTTCAGTAAGAAAATGACTGATTGATGTCAATGTTACCAATGAATGGGGCACCAAAAAAGGAAAAAAGAGATATACAACAAAGTATATGTTAAAAAATTATATGTCTACATTCAGACATGCGTAATGCTTGTAAATCAAAGGCCCAAAGGCATTGAATCACAGGGTTACCCCAATAACTTATACCCCTTTCACACTGAGCCGCCCGGGCGTCAGCGGTAAAGCGGTGCTATTTTTAGCGCCGCTTTACCGGCGATTTAGCGGCGCTATTTAGCCGCTAGCGGGGCAATTTTAAACCCCCGCTAGCGGCCCAACAGGGATTATATCCAGCCTCAAAATGCTGCTGCAGCGGTGCTTTGCCAGCGGTATCATGTCGCTGCTCCATTGTTTTCAATGGGCAGGATCTGTGCATTCACTGCTCCTACACCGCTTCAAAGAAGGTGCTGGCAGGACTTTTTGTGATGCCCTGCCAGCACAGCTGAGGCTTTTTTCAGGCGCTTTACAGGCGCTATTTTTAGCACTGTAGCGCCTGAAAAATGCCTCAGTGTGAAAGGGGTCTTACTCTCAATGAATATGGTCTGTCATCAGCTTCTCCCGAAACGTCCCGTCCATAGCCCTGTCTGTCTGTTAATGGAATGAAATGGATTAAGTAGTCCCACATACACAGCCGCATATCTGCTAAATGCAGATCAGCTGTGTGCAGCTAATTGCCTTCCTGATTGCCAGATAGTGACCCCGGAGCCGTGGTCGCACGGCGCCGCCCCACAGCTCAGGCGTGAACAAGCCACGCGCATGCGCCGCATAGATCGTACGGAGCACGCGCAATGATATCACACGCTTCAGAGGCACGGCAACACATCCCAGGACAACAGAAGTTGTCGGACATTTTAAACAAAGTGATTGAGTCCTGTGAATCTATTCCTGCAGCTGCAGTATTAACTTTGTTTTAGAGTCCCAATCAGAAATTAGTCATAACAGTTTTGGCGAGTCAGATATCAGGAGTTTGGCAGAGTCTCCAGAAGGAACCGCATTTTGATCCGGATCATGGGGAAAGCAGACCTCCGATTATTTCTGCCTTTCCTATGTGTCCTATCTCTGGGTTCTCAAGAAAACCAGTCCACTCTCGGACCTTTCTGGTTGGGTAACTTGTGTGTGTGAGAATGTGTTGGTGTCCCCCTTCACGAGTTGGACTCTGTGTGGATAAGGAGGATCCTCTGCAGTTCCCTGCGTTGACTCCTTGTGGGCGATCTGGGTCAGAGGCGCATGGTAAGGTCAGATAAAACTCACAGAGAAGAGAAGAGAGACAAGGAGGGTCTCTTAATGAGTGTTTTGTCTATTGTCATAAACCCCTTCTATCCACGTAGATAAGTGGAGACTATTCTTGTAAATCTGCAGATTTGCTGTACTATTTGTTTTAGAGGCAAGAAAGTATAGGCACAAGTAGAGAAGACTGGCCAGTCACTATGGGCATTAAATTAATTAAGGGAATGAAGGGTGAGAGGCCTTCAGAAAATGCCCTGCGCAAGATGAGCGCTAGAGATTATATGAACCGAAGGTACGGTTCTGCCTATACTGAGCCCCTAGATAAATGGGTAGAATGGACAAAGGGAACAGCTAAACCTTTCAAATCTGAAGGGACTTTTGATTTACAAGTATGGCAAACTTTTCTGCATGATTATGGCCCACTACTGTGCAGTGAAGGAACGTGGAGAATAGCTTGCACATGGGAGACAAAAGCTAAAGTAGCAAATCAAACTGGCTTGACAGACATGTTTAATAAAAGTATTGCCAAAATTTACTACGTTTGGCCAGAAGACTCTGTAGAGGAGGACCCCCCACCTTATGTGGCTGCCAGTTTGGCTTTAAGGGGTCCACGCACAAAAGCAAAAGAATTAGATTACATAGAACACACAAAAGATGAGCTGGGCAATATAGTAGATTACATTTCTATTGCGCTGCACTTGTTTTTCATATTTTATTTACTTTGGGTTGGTGAATCCTTTAGTGTTCAGCCTGCATAGTCCATTCATTTGTCCATTTTTGCGCTGATTGCTTTCCATTTTGAATATAGTAGAGAGCAGAGGTCTAACAGCCCCATATCAACCTAAAAAGAGGTTTTTGGCTCGTATCCTAGAAACAGATGATTGGCATAAATCAAAAGGCACATATGCAAAACTAGATCTCTCTGAACTTAAGGCTTTGGCCAGAGAAAGAGAGATAGAGTCTGAACTACCATAGCAAACCATAATTTCCAAATTGTGCAGCAAGATGAAGAGAGAAGGAAGGGAGACACCACCCCTTCTGCGCCTGGCACAGAGCAATCTGTTGCAGTTTATCCTGTCAGAACCCAATTAGTTTTTGAAGGTAATGCTGTTAAAAGTAAGTCTCAAATTAAATGGCATGTACCTTTTAGTCCCCAAGAAATGAGAGCCATATTAGAGGGATTGGGAGATCCTAGAAAGAATCCAATTGGGTTTGCAAACAAACTTAGCGCTGCACAGGAAGCATATGAGGCTTCTGCTACTGACATTCATCGGCTTCTTATTTAAGCAGTGGGAAGCAACATGTCTGGCTATATACTTAAAGAATGTGGTGTAGACGTCAAAAATCTAGGTAAGATGGTTAGTGGATGGAAGGTTTGTGAGAAATTGAAGGAAAAATTGCCCCAAATATATGGACAAAGCAGACATGCTGAATTCATGAATGCTAAGCAAGGGAAAGAGGAAGCTGCAGGGGCTTATTGGAGGTGGTTAAGCGATATGGCTGAGGAAGCAGGCCTTAAAATAGAGGAAGAGAAGGCAGGAAAACTGCAAGTCCATCTACACAACTGGTGAAACAAAGGTTTCTTGATGGTTTAATACCCCAGTTGAAAGAAAAGTTGTTCACAGCAAGGCAGGCAATATGTATATTCGAGACGTTCTGCCTATCCTGTTATCCATAGAAAACAGGATTAACCAAAAAGACAGCAAACCCAAGGTACATGTACTTGGGGAAGCCGAGAGGAAGAGGAAGAGGCAAAGGCAATTTCAGAAATCATGGCAATCGGGGACCAATTATATGCTACAAATGTAATGGGGAAGGACACATAGCCAAATTCTGCCATCTTCCTGACCGTAGACTGGAAAAGAGCTTAGAGGCAACTCATGTCGATCCCAGTTCTCTGCCAAAAGCAATGGATCAGGCATAGGAAAATGGCATGCCAGTATCAATCATATTAAATAGGGGAGACAATGGTCCCGAGGCCAAAGTAAAAGTATTTTTAAAAGAACTCCCCTATCCTGGAGGAGAAACAGAATTAACCTGTTTAATAGATACTGGTGCAAGCCGAAGTGTTTTTAATATAGAGGACTTACCTCCAGGATTATTATCTGCAAATGTTATCTCTGGTATTGGCCTAACCGGATCCTCTACTGATTTGTTTGAGTCCAAGCCACTTAAACTCAGGCTAGGACAGCAAACAGAAATTGTCACTAAAGTGTTAGTTTCAGACAAAGTTCCTACCAATCTTTTGGGAGCTAACATTTTGAACCAAATTTTAGCAAATATAGACTACAATCCTACAGGAGTCCAAGTGGTCAGTAGTCTGTCAGGAGAAGTTTTAAATTCTGCCTGTGGAGTATTATTAATCCAAGACTCCACTCCGCCATTTCCACCAGAATTGAAGGGATTTCCTGCTAAATTATGGGCCACCAGCTAATATGATGTAGGTCTGCTGGATTGCACCCGTCATGATAAAAATTAAACCAGGAGCCCATCTCCCACAGATTAAACAGTACCCACTGAGTGTTGCCCAGACTGAGTGGATAAAGGATCAAATCACTCAACTGAAAGCAGCACGGGTTGTTGTACCAATTAAGTCCCAAGTCAATACACCCCTGTTCCCAATTGCAAAGAAGCCAGACAAGAAGGGTGGGCAGGTGACATACCGCATAATGCATGATTTGAGAGCCATTAACAATATAATTGAGGCAGATACCCCGATCGTGCACAACCCCTGCACTTTACTAAGTGGAATACCTGCCTCCAGCACCTGCTTTACAGTGATTGATCTTGCAAGCGCTTTCTTTTCGGTGCTCCTGCACCCAGATTGCTGGCACCTTTTTTCATTTACCCATGATGCCCAAAGTTAGCATGGACAAGAATGCCCCAAGGCTGTGTAAGTAGCCCCACTGAATATAATACTGCATTAAAGCAAGTATTAGACCAATGGTCCCCCTCACACCCAAACACAGTTTTGCTTCAGTACATAGAAGATTTGCTTATTCGTTCTAAAACAAAGGACATTTGTAGCAGAGAAACTGTAAGCCTTCTCATTTTTCTCTATAACAGTAACAACAAAGTTAGCAAAGATAAGCTACAATACGGCCAAGAGAAAGTGTTCTTCCTGGTTCACTGCATTTCACATGGAATCCGTCGCCTAACCCCCAGATCAAGTTAAAACTCTACAAACCTTTGAAAAGCCAAGAAATGCAACTACGTGCCTTCCTGGGGTTAGTGGGATATTGTAGGGACTGGATTCCAAATGCATCAGAACTTATGGCTCCTCTATATGAGGCTACCACTAAAAAACCCTTTCAAACTCACATGGGACAATGAATTGCAGATGAAGGAGCTTAGTAAAATTTTATTTGAAGATCCCGCCATTGGACTTCCTGACTATACTAAGACTTTCTCATTGTTCTGTCATGAAGTCAATGGATTTGCTGCAGGTGTACTCACCCAGCTACATGGAGATAAACAGAGGCCTGCAATGTATGTATCAGCCTCATTAGACCCTATCATCAAAGGCTCCCCCAGTTGTATGCGAGCCATAGCAGCCTGCATTTTGCTGCTAGCCAAAATAACGGAGCTTGTACTAGATTCTGCTCTGATCCTGTATGTTCCACATGCAGTACAGGAAATCATGAATCAAGTAAATACCAGACATGTGTCTGCCAGTAGATTTGACAAGTACCAGTCTGCTCTTTTTGCTCCATCGAATTTAACAATCAAACAATGTGTTACTTTAAATCCGACTACTCTTCTTCCTATAATTGATGAGGAAGATGCAACAAATGGTACTGATGTAGAACCTGGGAGTTTTTCTCATGATTGTATGGCTCTGATGGAGGTAGAAAAGAAATTGTTTGGGGGGAGGGAACTATGCAAGAGACTGATCCTAGAGGCTTCTGCCACATCCCAAAAACAAAATTGGAAGAAACAAGAGGTGTCCTCAAAGGATATTATGGGCAGAAGACCAGTAAAGGATAGTATAAAGTGGGGATACCAGATATATAAAATGTAACAAATTTTATTCAGGATACAAATAGAAAATATACAAAATTACAAAAATAGCTTAAAAACTTTTGAAAAGAGCATGATTTTGATGATGGAGGTAGAAAGGGTCTCTGTCACACCAGCAAAAGATGAGCCTTTATCAGATTGTGACACACACTTATTCGTAGATGGTTCCAGATTTTACACTGATGATGGTCAACCATACACGGGGTCATCTCCTAGAGAATCAAAGGGGAAACGTTTACACTGACAGCAGATATGCATTTGGAATAGCTCAAGATTTTGGGCCTATTTGTAAAGCACGGAACTTCCTGACTAGTGCAGGGAAGCCAGTGAGACATGCAAAACTCATAGAGCGGCTTTTTGAGGCCTTTCAGAAACCAGCAGAAGTTGCCATCTTGAAGGTAAAAGGACATGCAAGGGGAAATGACATGACAGCCAGAGGAAATGCTTTAGCGGACCAAGCGGCAAAGGATGCTGCCCTTATGGCATTTGGAGTCACACCCACTGTAGGGGTCACCCAGGTAGCGGGGACAGATTCCCCTCATCAAAAGCAGTGGGATGTAGAAACTCTAATTCAGTTGCAGAACCAGGCCCCTGATGAAGAGAAGGATAAGTGGATCAAATGTAATGCTACCCAAAACCAGGAGTTTGTACCCAGTTTTAGCACAATTGGCACATGGCATTAGTCATCATGCTAAGGGCATGATGGTGGCACTTATTGACTGCTATTGGATAGCACCTGGATTTAGTGCATTTGCAGCCAGGTTTTGTGCTTCATGTCTGGCTTGTGCTCTGTACAATGCAGGGGGGGCTGTCCATGTTCCCCAAAAGCATTCTCCTGAGCCAGATTTCCCTTTCCAAAGAATTCAAATAGACTACATTCAGATGCCCAGAATAGGCACCTATGAGTATGTAGTGTGTGTTGGCATGTTCTCAGGTTGGCCCGAGTGCTGGCGGGTAGCTAAAGCAAATGCAAAAACAACAGCAAAGAAAATTTTGAATGAAATAGTTTGTAGATATGAAGTTCCTGAAACTATTGAGAGTGACAGAGCAACCCATTTTACTGGGGAAGTAATGAAAGAAGTGATGGAAGCCCTTCACATACAGCAAACTTTGCATATACCTTATCATCCACAAAATAGTGGTAAGTTGAGAGACTTAATGGAATTTTGAAAAACAGATGTGCAAAAATTAAAGCAGATACAGGAAAAGGATGGGTGGAAGCTTTGCCAATAGCCCTATATTCTGTACGAAATACATACCCCTAAACAACCACATGGGCTGTCCCCCTATGAGATATTATTTGGAGAGCCACCCAAAACGGGGCTATATTTGCAGGCTTCTCACTCTAGTCTGTTAGAATATGTTCAGATTTTGCAAAGAACATTGAATAAAATACATGAAGGTGTTTATAAAGCTATCCCTGACCCAGATTCTGTTTCAGGTATTCACAGAATCCAACCAGGTGACTGGGTAGTGGTCAAGCGACACGTCAGAAAACCGCTACAACAAAAATTTGACGGACCACATTTGGTGCTTTTGACAACCGGTTCCCCTGTCAAGTTGGAAGGAAAGCCCACCTGGAATCACGCCAGTCACTGCAAATCCTGAAGTGATGATATCCTTTGAAAAAAATTATGATGATGTTTCTTTTCTTTTTGTTGTTTGTGAGAACTGAGACATGGAAAAATAACCCTTTCATCCAAATGTTAAAATTGTATGCAACCCATAGCAACGCTAGTAACTGCTGGGTGTGTTCTCACTTACATCTCCAAACAAGAACAATACCCATGATAGCAATGCCTCTCAAATTCACTGATCTAAACAGGAACATACATAGTCTCCACAGCTAATAAGCACAGATCAGTAACTTTGATGCTTTCAAATCAGATAGACACTCCACAGATTTGTTTAAACGTTACATGCCCGTCTAACACTAAATGTACACAGTTGGGCAATTCAGATTGCACCAGAACAAAAATGACAGTTTATGGAGGAAACTATGGTCAATATTATTATATCCCAGATCCAGAACTAAATAGAACCCTTTATAGTACAAATTGCTCACATTTCCCAATATGTGAAAATATTGGTTACCTGAGATTCCATGTTATTGCTTCCAGTTTTTTAGGAGCAGGCATACCATTCATACGTAGAGGGTTATATTATATATGTGGAAATAAAGCTTACGCCTGGCTTCCTACTTATGTTAAAAGGTACATGTTATATTGGGAAGTTAGCACCTGCTTTGACTGTTCGCAAAGATACAGTGCAACCAGATCAAAGTCCAGAATTAGGGATGAGCTTCGAGTTCGAGTCAAACTCATGTTCGACTCGAACATCGGCTATTCGCCAGTTCGCCGAACAGTGAATAATTTGGGGTGTTCGCTGCAAATTCGAAAGCCGCGGAACACCCTTTAAAAGTCTATAGTAGAAATCAAAAGTGCTAATTTTAAAGGCTTATATGCATGGTATTGTCATAAAAAGTGTTTGGGGACCTGGATCCTGCCCCAGGGGACAAGGATCAATGCAAAAAAAGTTTTAAAAACGCCCGTTTTTTCAGGAGCAGTGATTTTAATAATGCTTAAAGTGAAACGATAAAAGTGTAATATTCCTTTACATTTCATACCTGGGGGGTGTCTATAGTATGCCTGTAAAGGGGCACATGTTTAGAACAGTCTGACAGCAAAATGAAATTTTTAAGGAAAAAAAGTCATTTAAAACTACTCGTGGCTATTAATGAATTGCCGGTCCGACAATACACATAAAAGTTCATTGATAAAAACGGCATTTAAATAAAGGAATTGTCAAAAACTGTCTTTTGTCATTTTTAACATTTTTGACACTTTTTTTGTGAAATGGTAGGGGCACTTTTGTACCCCCTTACCATTTCACACAGGGGGTAGGGCTGGGATCTGGGGGTCCCCCTGTTAAAGGGGGCTTCCAGATTCCGATAAGCCCCCCACCCGCAGACCCCCACAACAACCGGGCAGGGGTTGTGGGGATGAGACCATTGCCCCCATCAACATGGGGACAAGGTGTTTTGGGGGGCTACCCCAAAGCACCCTCCCAATGTTGAGGGCATGAGGCACTCTCTCGTCCACCCTCTTTTCCTGCGGCCTGCCAGGTTGCGTGCTCGGATAAGGGTCTATTATGGATTTTTGGGGGACCCCACGCCATTTTTTTTTAAAATTTTGGCGCGGGGTTCCCCTTAAAATCCCTACCAGACCTGAAGGGTCTGGTATAGATTTTGAGGGGGACCCCACGCCATTTTTTTTTAAATTTTGGCTGGGGTTCCCCTTAATATCCATACCAGACCAGAAGGGCCTGTTATGGAATTTAGGGGGATCCCCCCATGTCATTTTTTTTTTTAACTTTGGTTCGGTGTTACCCTGTGGGGAATTCCCATGCCGTTTTTATCAATTAACTTTTATGTGTATTGTCGGACTGGCAATTCATTATTAGCCACGAGTAGTTTTAAATGACTTTTTTTCCTTTGAAATGTCATTTTGCTGTCAGACTGTTCTAAACACCGGAAACATGCGCCCCTTTACAGGCATACTATAGACACCCCCAGGTACGAAATTTAAAGGGATATTACACTTTTATTGTTTCACTTTAAGCATTATTAAAATCATTGCTCCCGAAAAAACGGGCGTTTTTAAAACTTTTTTTGCATTGATCCATGTACCCTGGGGTAGGACTCGGGTCCCCAAACATTTTTTATGACAATAACTTGCATATAAGCCTTTAAAATTAGCACTTTTGATTATTCATGTTCGTGTCCCATAGACTTTAATTGTGTTCTGGTGTTCTAAGTTCTGGTGCGAACCAAACAGGGGTGTGTTCGGCTCATCCCTATCCAGAATACCTTTTAGTGTTCAAAAGAGAGCTATTCACTGAAGGTGACATGGCATGGTCATGGTTCCCTTCCTGGACAGGATGGGGAATTGAAGCAATGAAACAAATAAATAATTACCGTATATACTCGAGTATAAGTCGTTCCGAGTATAAGTCGAGGCCCTAATTTACCACAAAAAAATGGGAAAAACTTATTGACCCGAGTATAAGACGAGGGTGAGAAATGCACAGCTACTGTAAGTGGAAAAGAGGGTCAACAATGCCCATTTGCAGCCTCACTGTGCCCATTTGCATGCCTCACTGTGCCCATTTGCAGCCATAGGTCCCCCGAACTTCACACTTGGTAGTTAAGGGTTCCTAGATGCCCCCTAGCTGCAGCCAAAATTTGGGGTCTCTGAACCCAAAGTGTCCCGAAATGACATTGCTACAGATGGACACAGTTGACCGACTTTGGGGCCCCGTATCTCGGGGCCACTTAGTGCTAGGAACCCCAAATTTGGTGTGCAAACCCAGTGGAACCAGTACAATAAAATATCCAAAGCTGGGATTCCTAGAACCAAGTGGCCCCGAGATACAGGACCCCAAAAATCGGTTCAGAAAATGTCAAGCACTTTTCTGCAGCAGAGAATGACATTTTCCGAACCTATTTTGGGGCCCCATATCTCGGGGCCACTTGGTGCTAGGAACTCCAGCTCTGGATATGGTATGGTACTAGGTCCACTAGGTTTGCACACCAAATTTGGGGTTCCTAGCACTAAGTGACCCTGAGATACAGGGCTCCAAACTCGGTTCAGAAAATGTCAAGCACTTTTCTGCAGCAGAGAATGACATTTTCCGAACCGATTTTGGGGCCCCGTATCTCAGGGCCACTTAGTGCTAGGAACTCCAGCTTTGGATATGTTGTGGAACCAGGTCCACTGGGTTTGCACACCAAAGGTGGAGTTTCTAGCATCAAGTGGCCCTGGGATACGGGGCCCCAAAGTCGGTTCGGAAAATGAATTTTTTTGCTGCAGAAAAGTGCTTGACTCGAGTATAAGTCGAGGGGGGCACTTTCAGCACAAAAAAAGGTGCTGAAAAATTCGACTTATACTCGAGTATATACGGTACACTAGAATTGTAGATGAGATTATTAACCTTACTACCACTGATATAGGTTTATTAAGTGAAGAAATGGCTCAGCTTAAAAAAGTAGTATTAGAGAACAGATTAACGCTAAATTATCTTACTGCAACTCAAGGTGGGATGTGTAAGGTATTTTGCACTGACTGTTGTACATACATTTCTGATAATGAGGACATTATTAAAAGGGCATCTTGCTAAGATAACAACGCTACATAATAGATAAGGCCATAGATATTGCTAAAGATGGATGGAACCCCTTTAAGTGTTTAGGAGGCTTTGGTGACTTTTTATATGACATAGCAACATGGTTACAGAAATTAGGCGCTTACATTGTAATGTTCCTATTTCTCATATTTGTTATTTACTTCCTCATCAGGCTATGCCTGTGTGACTACCCGCTGTACCAACAAATGGTCCACCAGCCTTGATGAACCCATTATTGTGAGAAAGCTAGGAAAGAGCTAAACTGGACGCCGTCTCTCTGCGCCAATGTAACAGGAGTTAACAGCAATCGGCTGAATGTAACGTGGAGAAGAATGGTGTCAAATAAACAAAAGCAGGGAAATGACATGGACATTCACTGTATTGTTCATTTAAGCACAAGAGACTCCATTTTGTTCTCACTGTTGAAATGTGTTCTGTAACCTTCACCTAACACACAGACACATCTTCTGCTAGAAGCTCCCTACTCCCCCCTCCCCTCTCAAGGTTTTACTTTTGCAATTGTTCTATTGCCTAGCTTTTAAAAAGATATTTCTATTTGTTAGTTTTTAATACCATCTCACACCACTCCTTTCTTATCTATGTATAGAATAACATGTAATAATAAATTTTGACACTGAACGGACATTTTAAATATAGTGATTGAGTCCTGTGAATCTGTTCCTGCAGCTGCAGTATTAACTTTCTTTTAGAGTCCCAATCAAAAATTAGTCATAACAAATGCGACTGCAGCTGCTTCTATGTCAGAAAGACGAAGCTCGAATTTTGGAAAAGAGCTTACCGACATATTAGAAGCATGCAGACCTGTAACCCTGATCTGCCCTTGGGACGACATACCGCTTTGATCCATAGGGGTGTGTTTCCCAGGATCAAATTTTTGATCCTGGATCGCATCCACCCCAGTCCGACGGGAGGGGACTAGAACAAGAGTCTCCTCCAGCTCGAATTGCGTTGGATATATACGCTAAGAGCTACACACCCCCGGGTTAAATTTAGCGGTGTGCTTTAAGCCCTTTCTTTCGGGGTTTCAACTCAGGTGGGATGGAGATATAGGCACATGTGCTCCCCTGGCTTTGTACATTAGATTGATTATGTCAGGTGTCCTATTTTTTTCTGACCATCTTTCTTCCTATTTTTCTGCCTGCATACATACTTTTCTCTTCCTTTGTTTCCCCTCTTCTCTGTTTCATGTTATTTGTGATTGTCTATTGTAGTTTTCAGTATTTGTGACAGTGTCCTGGTCTATACATATTGCTTTCTATGAAGTGCTTCTGATGTAAACATTTTCACGTGCAGTCCCTGGCACATCTCTTCCATGATTAACTTATGGTCACCCCCTTGTCCTCCCCCTTGTACTCAAGTATGCATTGGAAACTGGGGACTAGATCGAGCTTAGGATTAATTGTCACATGCAACCTGACCGGACCAATTGTGTATATTTTTCAGACATATACTTTTTTATCTTTATTTACCACCTTTCTTGTTGTTTCTATTTGCCTCTTATACAGATTCCTGTTTTATCCGTTTGGGGCGACGCAGTGCCATATATAGTGTTTACGTCAATCATCCATGTGTTTAAGAGTTTCCCCTTGGAGACTCTTTGGGAAGGAGCTATGTGCTTACCATTTGCCTAAACTCCATTCCCACCTGTACCCAGGACAACTTCTGTTGTCCCGGGATGTGTTGCCGTGCCGGTGGGATGTCGACGCGTCGTGTTGGTCCATGGCGCGTGATTTCATTGTGCATGTGCCGTACAATCTATCCGGCGCATGCCAGTGTTTGCACCTGTGCCGTCGGGAGGCGCGGTGCGTCCACTGCTCAGCTGGCCCTTTCTGGAAATCAGGAAGGCAATTAGCTGCACACAGCTTATCTGCATTTAGCAGATATGTAGCTGTGTACAGTCAGGTCCATAAATATTGGGACATCGACACAATTCTAATCTTTTTGGCTCTATACACCACCACAATGGATTTGAAATGAAACAAATAAGATGTGCTTTAATTGCAGACTTTCAGCTTTAATTTGAGGGTATTTACATCCAAATCAGGTGAACAGTTTAGGAATTACAACAGTTCGTATACGTGCCTCCCACTTTTTAAGGGACCAAAAGTAATGGGACAGATTAACAATCATCCATCAAACTTTCACTTTTTAATACTTGGTTGTAAATCCTTTGCAGTCAATTACAGCCTGAAGTCTGGAAGGCATAGACATCACCAGATGCTGGGTTTCATCCCTGGTGATGCTCTGCCAGGCCTCTACTGCAACTGTCTTCAGTTCTTGCTTGTTCTTGGAGCATTTTCCCTTCAGTTTTGTCTTCAGCAAGTGAAATGCATGCTCAATCGGATTCAGGTCAGGTGATTGACTTGGCCATTGCATAACATTCCACTTCTTTCCCTTAAAAAACTCTTAGGTTGCTTTCGCAGTATGCTTCGGGTCATTGTCCATCTGCACTGTGAAGCGCCGTCCAATGAGTTCTGAAGCATTTTGCTGAATATGAGCAGAAAATATTGCCAGAAACACTTCAGAATTCATCCTGCTGCTTTTGTCAGCAGTCACATCATCAATAAATACAAGAGAACCAGTTCCATTGGCAGCCATACATGCCCACGCCATGACACTACAACCACCATGCTTCACTGATGAGGTGGTATGCTTTGGATCATGAGCAGTTCCTTTCTTTCTCCATGCTCTTCTCTTCCCATCACTCTGGTACAAGTTGATCTTGGTCTCATCTGTCCATAGGATGTTGTTCCAGAACTATGAAGGCTTGAAGGCAAACTCTAATCTGGCCTTTCTGTGTTCGAGGCTCACCAATGGTTTACATCTTGTGGTGAACCCTCTGTATTCACTCTGGTGAAGTCTTCTCTTAATTGTTGACTTTGACACACATACACCTACCTCCTGGAGAGTGTTCTTGATCTGGCCAGCTGTTGTGAAGGGTGTTTTCTTCACCAGGGAAAGAATTCTTCGGTCATCCACCACAGTTGTTTTCCATGGTCTTCCGGGTCTTTTGGTGTTGCTGAGCTCACCGGTGCATTCTTTCTTTTTAAGGAAGTTCCAAACAGTTGATTTGGCCAAACCTAATGTTTTTGCTATCTCTCTGATGGGGTTGTTTTGTTTTTTCAGTCTATTGATGGCTTGCTTCACTGATAGTGACAGCTCTTTGGATCTCATATTGAGAGTTGACAGCAACAGATTCCAAATGCAAATAGCATACTTGAAATTAACTCTGGACCTTTTATCTACTCTTTGTAAATAGGATGATGAGGGAATAACACACACCTGGTCATGGAACAGCAGCTGAGCAGCCAATTGTCCCATTACTTTTGGTCCCTTAAAAAGTGGGAGGCACATATACAAACTGTTGTTATTCCTACACCGTTCACCTGATTTGGATGTAAATACCCTCAAATTAAAGCTAAAAGTCTGCGGTTAAAGCACATCTTGTTCGTTTCATTTCAAATCCATTGTGGTGGTGTATAAAGCCAAAAAGATTAGAATTGTGTCGATGTCCCAATATTTATGGACCTGACTGTATGTGGGGCTACTTAAGCCTCCATTCCAATAACAGACAGACGGGATGTTTCAGGAGAGGCTGATGATGGACTATATTCATTGAGAGTAAGTTATTGGGGTAACCCTGTAATTCAATGCCTTTGGGCCTTTGATTTACAAACATTAAGCATGTCTTTACTTTTTTAACATGTACTTTGTTGTATATCTCTTTTTTTCCTTTTTTGGCGCCCCATTCGTTGGTAACATTGACATCAATCAGTCATTTTCTTACTGAACTGATCTTCAACCTTCTGTGCCCTTCACGTCCCCACCAACCCCTCTGCCTGTAAATGATGTCACTGCTCCATATAGGTATGTTATCTTATTTGGGGTTCAGCAATGAGGGGTGAAACTGCTATATCTCTTCCCCTTGTTTCCAATACAGGTTATACTTTACTATATCCGCTTTTTCTTCCAGATTCTTCATTTGTTGGGCCTCAGAAAACTTAGCAGCAGTACAAAAAACTTCCTGTAGGGGCGTGATGTCATTCTGGCCACCGCTTTCAGAGAACTACATATGCGCATACATGTGCGCACACAGCGGTCGCGCATCTAGCTGCAGAAACCCAATTTTTATGGAAATTAATAGTAAAGCAAATGCAGATTTCCAGGACTGGACAAACAAATGTTTCTATTGAAAGGCAACTGGTGTTTTCTATTAAATGGGCCATTGACATGCATCACAGTTGTACTTAGGAATGTGTCGTTGCAAAGTTAAACTAAATGAAATCCTCTTATTTTTGCTTGGGGATAGAGTGATGAGGCATTAGAAGTCTTGTCAGTTTTTGGGGATGTCTGCACCCCTGATAGGGTGAAGACACCTCCTAAATGTTGCCACTTTCTCCTTCAAATTTATTCACTTCCTGTCACTAGGGATGAGCTTCACGTTCGAGTCGAAACCCATGTTCGACTCGAACATCGTCTGTTTGCTCGTTCGCCGAATTGAGAACTATATGGGTCGTTTGCGCCAAATTCGTGTGGCGCGTCACGGCCCATAATTCACTGCGGCATCGCAGTGCATTGCTGGCTGATGATTGGCCAAGCATGCACTAAGACCCGCATGCTTGGCCAATCACAGTGTTGCACAGTGTTCAGCTAAAGCTAACTGTAGAAGGTTGGTGGTGTTTTCCTGATCCTATTACTACCGCAGGCAGCTAAATAAGCTACAAGTTTGTTTTTTGCGAGCTCTGCACAGTGTTCAGCTAAAACTACAAGTTAGTGTAGTGTGAGCTCTGCACAGTATTCACCTAAAGCTTCCTGTAGAAGGTTGGTGGTGTTTTCCTGATCCTATTACTACCGCAGGCAGCTAAATAAGCTACAAGTTAGTTTTTTGCGAGCTCTGCACAGTGTTCAGCTAAAACTACAAGTTAATGTAGTGCGAGCTCTGCACAGTGTTCAGCTAAAGCTACCTGTAGAAGGTTGGTGGTGTTTTCCTGATCCTATCACTACCGCAGGCAGCTAAATAAGCTACAAGTTAGTTTTTTGCGAGCTCTGCACAGTGTTCACCTAAAGCTACCTGTAGAAGGTTGGTGGTGTTTTCCTGATCCTATCACTACCGCAGGCAGCTAAATAAGCTACAAGTTAGTTTTTTGCGAGCTCTGCACAGTGTTCAGCTAAAGCTACAAGTTAGTGTAGTGCGTCCTCCTCACAGTGTTCAGCTAAAACTACAAGTTAGTGTAGTGCACCTTCTGCACAGTGTTCAGCTAAAGCTACAAGTTATTTTAGTGTGACCTCTGCACAGTGTTCAGCTAAAGCTACAAGTTAGGGTAGTGCGTCCTCCTCACAGTGTTCAGTTAAAGCTACAAGTTAGTGTAGTGCGTCCTCCGAACAGTGTTCAGCTAAAGCTACAAGTTAGTGTGGTGCGTCCTCCTCACAGTGTTCAGCTAAAACTAAAAGTTAGTTTTTTGCGAGCTCTGCACAGTGTTCACCTAAAGCTACCTGTAGAAGGTTGGTGGTGTTTTCCTGATCCTATCACTACCGCAGGCAGCTAAATAAGCTACAAGTTAGTTTTTTGCGAGCTCTGCACAGTGTTCAGCTAAAACTACAAGTTAATGTAGTGCGAGCTCTGCACAGTGTTCAGCTAAAGCTACAAGTTAGTGTAGTGCGTCCTCCTCACAGTGTTCAGCTAAAGCTACAAGTTAATTTAGTGTGACCTCTGCACAGTGTTCAGCTAAAGCTACAAGTTAGTGTAGTGCGTCTTCCTCACAGTGTTCAGCTAAAACTACAAGTTAGTGTAGTGCACCCTCTGCACAGTGTTCAGTAGGGATGAGCCGAACACCCCCCGGTTCGGTTCGCACCAGAACCCACGAACTTACCGAAAGTTCGCACGAACGTTAGAACCCCATTGACGTCTATGGGACTCGAACGTTCGAAATCAAAAGTGCTCATTTTAAAGGCTAATTTGCATGGTATTGTCCTAAAAAGGGTTTGGGGACCCGGGTCCTACCCCAGGGGACATGTATCAATGCAAAAAAAACTTTTAAAAACGGCCGTTTTTTCGGGAGCAGTGATTTTAATGATGCTTAACCACTTGCCGACCGCCTACCGCATATATACTGCGGCAGAGCGGCACGGGCAGGCAAAATCACGTACCCGTACGTGATCTGCCTCCCGCGGGCGGGGGGTCCGATCGGACCCCCCCCCGGTGCCATCGGCGGTCGGCATCTGACTGGGAGCGTCGGGAGGCGAGGGGGAGACCATCCGATCGTGGCCCCCCCCTCGCGATCGCTCCCAGCCAATGGGAATCCTCCTCTGCCTGTGTGTCGTTTCACACAGGCAGAGGATGTGATGTCATCTCTCCTCGGTCTGGCAGTTTCCGTTCCAGCGCCGAGGGGAGATGACATGTAAGTGCACACAACACTCACACACACAGTAGAACATGCCAGGCATACTTTACACCCCCGATCCCCCCCCGATCGCCCCCCGATCGCCCCCCGATCCCCCCCCAATCACAAACTGACATTAGCAGTATTTTTTTTTTTTTTTTTTTTCTGATTACTGCTGTGTCAGTTTGTGACAGTTAGTGTTAGGGCAGTGAGTATTACCCCCCTTTAGGTCTAGGATACCCCCCTAACCCCCCCTAATAAAGTTTTAACCCCTTGATCACCCCCTGTCACCAGTGTCGCTAAGCGATCATTTTTCTGATCGCTGTATTAGTGTCGCTGGTGACGCTAGTTAGGGACGTAAATATTTAGGTTCGCCGTCAGTGTTTTATAGCGACAGGGACCCCCATATACTACCTAATAAATGTTTTAACCCCTTGATTGCCCCCTAGTTAACCCTTTCACCACTGATCACCGTATAACCGTTACGGGTGACGCTGGTTAGTTAGTTTATTTTTTATAGTGTCAGGGCACCCGCCGTTTATTACCGAATAAAGGTTTAGCCCCCCGATCGCCCGGCGGTGATATGCGTCGCCCCAGGCAGCGTCAGATTAGCGCCAGTACCGCGAACACCCACGCACGCAGCATACACCTCCCTTAGTGGTATAGTATCTGATCGGATCAATATCTGATCCGATCAAATCTATACTAGCGTCCCCAGCAGTTTAGGGTTCCCGAAAACGCAGTGTTAGCGGGATCAGCCCAGATACCCGCTAGCACCTGCGTTTTGCCCCTCCGCCCAGCCCAGCCCAGCCCACCCAAGTGCAGTATCGATCGATCACTGTCACTTACAAAACACTAAACGCATAACTGCAGCGTTCGCAGAGTCAGGCCTGATCCCTGCGATCGCTAACAGTTTTTTTTGTAGCGTTTTGGTGAACTGGCAAGCACCAGCCCCAGGCAGCGTCAGGTTAGCGCCAGTACCTCTAACACCCACGCACGCACCGTACACCTCCCTTAGTGGTATAGTATCTGAACGCATCAATATCTGATCCGATCAGATCTATACTAGCGTCCCCAGCAGTTTAGGGTTCCCAAAAACGCAGTGTTAGCGGGATCAGCCCAGATACCTGCTAGCACCTGCGTTTTGCCCCTCCGCCCAGCCCAGCCCACCCAAGTGCAGTATCGATCGATCACTGTCACTTACAAAACACTAAACGCATAACTGCAGCGTTCGCAGAGTCAGGCCTGATCCCTGCGATCGCTAACAGTTTTTTTGGTAGCGTTTTGGTGAACTGGCAAGCACCAGCCCCAGGCAGCGTCAGATTAGCGCCAGTACCGCTAACACCCACGCACGCACCGTACACCTCCCTTAGTGGTATAGTATCTGATCGCATCAATATCTGATCCGATCAGATCTATACTAGCGTCACCAGCAGTTTAGGGTTCCCAAAAACGCAGTGTTAGCGGGATCAGCCCAGATACCTGCTAGCACCTGCGTTTTGCCCCTCCGCCCGGCCCGGCCCAGCCCACCCAAGTGCAGTATCGATCGATCACTGTCACTTACAAAACACTAAACGCATAACTGCAGCGTTCGCAGAGTCAGGCCTGATCCCTGTGATCGCTAACAGTTTTTTTTGTAGCGTTTTGGTGAACTGGCAAGCGCCAGTGGCCTAGTACACCCCGGTCGTAGCCAAACCAGCACTGCAGTAACACTTGGTGACGTGGCGAGTCCCATAAGTGCAGTTCAAGCTGGTGAGGTGGCAAGCACAAGTAGTGTCCCGCTGCCACCAAAAAGACAAACACAGGCCCGTCGTGCCCATAATGCCCTTCCTGCTGCATTCGCCAATCCTAATTGGGAACCCACCGCTTCTGCAGCACCCGTACTTCCCCCATTCACATCCCCAACCAAATGCAGTCGGCTGCATGAGAGGCATTTTTATGTCCTCCCGAGTACCCCTACCCAACGAACCCCCCCAAAAAAGATGTCGTGTCTGCAGCTAGCGCGGATATAGGCGTGACACCCGCTATTATTGTCCCTCCTGTCCTGATAATCCTGGTCTTTGCATTGGTGAATGTTTTGAACACTACCATGCACTAGTTGAGTATTAGCGTAGGGTACAGCATTGCACAGACTAGGCACACTTTCACAGGGTCTCCCGAGATGCCATCGCATTTTGAGAGACCCGAACCTGGAACCGGTTACAGTTATAAAAGTTAGTTACCAAAAAAAGTGTAAAAAAAAAAAAAAAACCGCAAACAAAAATATAAAATAAAAATAGTTGTCGTTTTATTGTTCTCTCTCTCTCTATTCTCTCTCTATTGTTCTGCTCTTTTTTACTGTATTCTATTCTGCAATGTTTTATTGTTATTATGTTTTATCACGTTTGCTTTTCAGGTATGTAATTATTTATACTTTACCGTTTACTGTGCTTTATTGTTAACCATTTTTTTGTCTTCAGGTATGCCATTCACGACTTTGAGTGGTTATACCAGAATGATGCCTGCAGGTTTAGGTATCATCTTGGTATCATTCTTTTCAGCCAGCGGTCGGCTTTCATGTAAAAGCAATCCTAGTGGCTAATTAGCCTCTAGACTGCTTTTACAAGCAGTGGGAGGGAATGCCCCCCCCCCCCCCAACATCTTCCGTGTTTTTCTCTGGCTCTCCTGTCTCAACAGGGAACCTGAAAATGCAGCCGGTGATTCAGCCAGCTGACCATAGAGCTGATCAGAGACCAGAGTGGCTCCAAACATCTCTATGACCTAAGAAACCGGAAGCTACGAGCATTTTATGACGTAGATTTCGCCGGATGTAAACAGCGCCATTGGGAAATTGGGAAAGCATTTTATCACACCGATCTTGGTGTGATCAGATGCTTTGAGGGCAGAGGAGAAATCTAGGGTCTAATAGACCCCAATTTTTGCAAAAAAGAGTACCTGTCACTACCTATTGCTATCATAGGGGATATTTACATTCCCTGAGATAACAATAAAAATGATTTAAAAAAAAAAAAAATGAAAGGAACAGTTTAAAAATAAGATAAAAAAACAATAATAATAAAGAGAAAAAAAAAAAAAAAAAAAAAAGCACCCCTGTCCCCCCTGCTCTCGCGCTAAGGTGAACGCAAGCGTTGGTCTGGCGTCAAATGTAAACAGCAATTGCACCATGCATGTGAGGTATCGCCGCGAAGGTCAGATCGAGGGCAGTAAGTTTAGCAGTAGACCTCCTCTGTAAATCTAAAGTGGTAACCTGTAAAGGCTTTTAAAGGCTTTTAAAAATGTATTTAGTTTGTCGCCACTGCACGTTTGTGCGCAATTTTAAAGCATGTCATGTTTGGTATCCATGTACTCGGCCTAAGATCATCTTTTTTATTTCATCAAACATTTGGGCAATATAGTGTGTTTTAGTGCATTAAAATGTAAAAAAGTGTGTTTTTTCCCCAAAAAATGCGTTTGAAAAATCGCTGCGCAAATACTGTGTGAAAAAAAAAAATGAAACACCCACCATTTTAATCTGTAGGGCATTTGCTTTAAAAAAAATATATAATGTTTGGGGGTTCAAAGTAATTTTTTTGCAAAAAAAAATTATTTTTTTATGTAAACAATAAGTGTCAGAAAGGGCTATGTCTTCAAGTGCTTAGAAGAGTGGGTGATGTGTGACATAAGCTTCTAGATGTTGTGCATAAAATGCCAGGACAGTTCAAAACCCCCCCAAATGACCCCATTTTGGAAAGTAGACACCCCAAGCTATTTGCTGAGAGGCATGTCGAGTCCATGGAATAATTTATATTGTGACACAAGTTGCGGGAAAGAGACAATTTTTTATTTTTTTTATTTTTTTTTGCGCAAAGTTGTCACTAAATGATATATTGCTCAAACATGCCATGGGAATATGTGAAATTACACCCCAAAATACATTCTGTTGCTTCTCCTGAGTACGGGGATACCACATGTGTGGGACTTTTTGGGAGCCTAGCCGCGTACGGGACCCCGAAAACCAAGCACCGCCTTCAGGCTTTCTAAGGCCGTAAATTTTTGATTTCACTCTTCACTGCCTATCACAGTTTCGGAGGCCATGGAATGCCCAGGTGGCACAAAACCCCCCCAAATGACCCCATTTTGGAAAGTAGACACCCCAAGCTATTTGATGAGAGGTATAGTGAGTATTTTGCAGACCTCACTTTTTGTCACAAAGTTTTGAAAATTGAAAAAAAAAAATTTTTTTTCTCGTCTTTCTTTATTTTCAAAAACAAATGAGAGCTGCAAAATACTCACCATGCCTCTCAGCAAATAGCTTGGGGTGTCTACTTTCCAAAATGGGGTCATTTGGGGGGGGTTTGTGCCACCTGGGCATTCCATGGCCTCCGAAACTGTGATAGGCAGTGAGGAGTAAAATCAAAAATGTACGCCCTTAGAAATCCTGAAGGCGGTGCTTGGTTTTCGGGGTCCCGTACGCGGCTAGGCTCCTAAAAAGTCCCACACATGTGGTATCCCCGTACTCAGGAGAAGCAGCTAAATGTATTTTGGGGTGCAATTCCACATATGCCCATGGCCTGTGTGAGCAATATATCATTTAGTGTCAACTTTGTGCAAAAAAAAAAAAAAAAAAAAAAAATTTGTCACTTTCCCGCAACTTGTGTCAAAATATAAAACATTCCATGGACTCAACATGCCTCAAAGCAAATAGCTTGGGGTGTCTACTTTCCAAAATGGGGTCATTTGGGGGGGTTTTATGTCATCTGGGCATTTTATGGCCTTCAAAACTGTGATAGGTAGTGAGGAGTAAAATCAAAAATGTACGCCCTTAGAAATCCTGAAGGCGTTGCTTGGTTTTCGGGGCCCCGTACGCGGCTAGGCTCCCAAAAAGTCCCACACATGTGGTATCCCCGTACTCAGGAGAAGCAGCTAAATGTATTTTGGGGTGCAATTCCACATATGCCTATGGCCTGTGTGAGCAATATATCATTTAGTGACAACTTTTTGTAATTTTTTTTTTTTTTTTTGTCATTATTCAATCACTTGGGACAAAAAAAATAAATATTCAATGGGCTCAACATGCCTCTCAGCAAATTCCTTGGGGTGTCTACTTTCCAAAATGGGGTCATTTGTGGGGGTTTTGTACTGCCCTGCCATTTTAGCACCTCAAGAAACGACATAGGCAGTCATAAATTAAAGGCTGTGTAAATTCCAGAAAATGTACCCTAGTTTGTAGACGCTATAACTTTTGCGCAAACCAATAAATATACACTTATTGACATTTTTTTTACCAAAGACATGTGGCCGAATACATTTTGGCCTAAATGTATGACTAAAATTGAGTTTATTGGATTTTTTTTAGAACAAAAAGTAGAAAATATCATTTTTTTTCAAAATTTTCGGTCTTTTTCCGTGTATAGCGCAAAAAATAAAAATGGCAGAGGTGATCAAATACCATCAAAAGAAAGCTCTATTTGTGGGAAGAAAAGGACGCAAATTTCGTTTGGGTACAGCATTGCATGACCGCGCAATTAGCAGTTAAAGCGACGCAGTGCCGAATTGTAAAAAGTGCTCTGGTCAGGAAGGGGGTAAAACCTTCCGGGGCTGAAGTGGTTAAAGTTAAAAAAAAAAAAGTGAAATATTCCTTTAAATATCATACCTGGGGGGTGTCTATAGTATGCCTGTAAAGTGACGCGTGTTTCCCATGTTTAGAACAGTCCCTGCACCAAATGTCATTTTTAAAGGAAAAAATCTCATTTAAAACTGCTTGCGGGTTTAATGTCATGTCGGGTCATGGCAATATGTATGAAAATCAGTGAGACAAACGGCATGGGTACCCCCCAGTCCATTACCAGGCCCTTTGGGTCTTGTATGGATATTAAGGGGAACCCCTCACCCAAATTAAAATAAGGAAAGGTGTGGGGCCACCAGGCCCTATATACTCTGAACAGCAGTATACAGGCGGTGCAAACAAGACAGGGACTGTAGGTTTGTTGTTAAGTAGAATCTGTTTGTAATTTTGAACGGGTACATTTTTAACGTGTTTAGCTCCAGCCAAAAAATCTTTTTTAAGCTTTTTGGAAAACATAGGGAAGGGTTATCACCCCTGTGACATTTGTTTTGCTGTCTTTCCTCCTCTTCAGAAGATTTCACCTCACTTTTTTGTCCCAATGAAAAATGTTTTTTGAAAATTTGGGTTTTTTTGTGGAACAAGGATTGGAAAGCATCAGTGGAAAGGAGAAATTGTTTTCCCATATTAACTCTTACAGGAGAGAATTTCCCTTCCTAGGGGTAGATTTCATCTCACTTCCTGTTGTCTCCTTCCGTTTGCAAGTAGGAGTCGTTTGTAAGTTAGATGTTTGAAAGTAGGGTCCTGCCCTATATACTCAGCAGAAATTTGGGCCTTAGGTGTTGCTGTGGCCACAACACTGTAAGCCCTCACAGGGCCCTGCTGTGAAATATTAGATCAAGAATTGTAATTACATGCCCCTGTTGAACAGGAGCTGAAAAATTAGGCCTTAGGCACTGGTGCTACAACACTGCAACCCCTCACAGACACTCTAGTTGGAACGCAGGAACGAGCCCTGCTGCAAAGTATTGCTTCAAAAATTGTAATTACACGCCCCTGTTAGACAGGGGCAGAAAAATTGGGCCTTAGGCACTGGTGCTGGTGCCACAACACTGCAACCCCTCACAGACACTCTAGTTGGAACGCAGGAACAAGCCCTGCTGCAAAGTATTGCATCAAAAATTGTAATTACACGCCCCTGTTAGACAGGGACAGAAAAATTGGGCCTTGGGCACTGGTGCTGGTGCCACAACACTGCAACCCCTCACAGACACTCTAGTTGGAATGCAGGAACGAGCCCTGCTGCAAAGTATTACATCAAAAATTGTAATTACACGCCCCTGTTAAACAGGGGCTGAAAAATTGTGCCTTAGGCACTGGTGGTGGCGCCCAGAACCAAAAATGTTCTTACAAGCTATCAGCGTGATGATTGAGGAGGAAGAGGATAATTACTCAGGGATAGTCACTCAGCATCAGCATAGGCAGTCTTTGAAGGGATCTGAGATTTCAAAAAAAATTATTCGGTTACATCAGCATCAGGTGCTTGGTAGCTGGTGGTGATCCAAGACTGATTCATTTTTATGAAGGTCAGCCGATCGACCGAGTCGGTGGACAGACGCACCCTGTGATCGGTTACCACGCCTCCAGCAGCACTGAATGTGCGTTCCGAAAGAACGCTGGATGCAGGACAGGCCAGTAGCTCAATTGCATACTGTGCAAGCTCTGGCCAGTGATCCATCCTCAAGACCCAGTAACCCAGAGGATTTTCGGTGGGAAAGGTGTCCAAGTCTGATCTTGCCCCTAGGTATTCCTGCACCATGTAAAACAGACGCTGGCGATGGTTGCTGGAACCGATCATACCTTGGGGCTGCGGACCAAAAAATTGTCTGAACGCATCGGTCAGACGGCCACCTTCTCCACTGCTCCTTCTTTGACTGACCGAAGCCTCAGCAACACGTTGTCCAGAAACAGGAGTTTGTAACCTCCCAGTCTCTGGGAACGCGTTGCACAGACCTTTCTGCAAGGCCTCCCGAAGATGTTTCATCCTCTGCTCCCTCTGCGATGACAAGATAAGGTCCGCAACCTTACCCTTGTAACGTGGATCAAGGAGGGTTGCCAGCCAGTATTGGTCCTTCTCCTTGATACCACGAATACGAGGATCCTTACGCAGGCTTTGCAGGATCAGGGAGGCCATGCAGCGTAGGTTTGCTGAGGCATTCGGTCCGGAGTCCTCTGGGTCACTAAGGACAACAACGTCCGCAGCCACCTCCTCCCAGCCACGTACAAGTCCATGTGTTCCTTGGGACTGATCCCTTAAAGACTGCTGCTGATGCTGAGTGCCAGGCTCCACCTCCATACTGACACAATCTTCCTCCTCCTCCTCCTCCTCCTTTTCCTCTTCCTGTGTGATCGGCGGGCACGCAGGAACACTGTCTGGATAAAGGGGGCCTTGAGAGCTAAGGAAGTCCTCCTCTTCCTGCCTCTATTCTGCCTCAAGTGCCCTGTCCATTATTCCACGCAGCGTGTGCTCCAACAGGTGGACAAGGGGGACAGTGTCACTGATGCATGCACTGTCAGTGCTCACCATCCTCGTGGCCTCCTCGAATGGTGACAGGACAGTGCATGCATCCCTGATCATGGCCCACTGGCGTGGGGAAAAAAAACCAAGCTCCCCTGACCCTGTCCTGGTGCCATAGTCGCACAGGTACTCATTGATGGCCCTCTGCTGCGTGTGCAGCCGCTGCAGCATGGCCAACGTTGAGTTCCACCTGGTGGGCATGTCACAGATTAGGCGGTTCTTGGGCAGGTTAAACTCCTTTTGGAGGTCCGTCAGCCGAGCACTGGCATTATATGACCGGCGGAAATGCACACAGACTTTCCTGGCCTGCCTCAGGACATCCTGTAAGCCCGGGTACCTGCCCAAGAACCGCTGCACCACCAAGTTAAGGACGTGAGCCAAACAGGGCACATGGGTCATTTGTCCCTGTCGGAGGGCAGAGAGGAGGTTGGTGCCATTGTCGCAAACCACCATTCCTGCCTTAAGTTGGCGTGGCGTCAACCACCTCTGAACCTGCCCCTGCAGAGCTGACAGAACCTCTGCCCCAGTGTGGCTCCTGTCCCCCAAGCACACCAGCTCAAGCACCGCATGGCATCTTTTGGCCTGTGTACTTGCGTAGCCCCTTGAACGCCTACGGAGCACCGCTGGTTCCGAGGAAGAGGCCATGGAGGAAGAAGAAGAGGAGGGGGTGGAGGAGAGAGGTGTGTCACAATCAGCATTTTGGAGGCGTGGTGGCGGAACAACCTCCAACACTACTGCACCTTGTCCTGCATCCTTCCCAGCTGCCAGCAGAGTCACCCAATGCGCGGTGAAACTTAGGTAACGTCCCTGTCCATGCCTGCTGCACCATGAGTCAGCGGTAATATGCACCTTACCGCTGACCGCCCTGTTCAGCGAGGCATGGACATTGCCTTCCACATGCCGGTAGAGAGCCGGAATCGCCTTCCGTGAGAAAAAGTGGCGTTTGGGTACCTGCCACTGAGGAATCGCACATTCCACAAACTCACGGAAGGGGGCAGAGTCTACCAACTGAAAAGGCAGCAGTTGAAGTGCTAGCAATTTTGCCAAGCTAGCATTCAACCGCTGGGCATGTGGATGGTTGGGAGCAAACTTCTTTCGGCGGTGCAGCAGCTGGGGCAGGGAAATTTGCCTGGTACAATCTGACGTTGGTGTACCAAAAGCAGATTGCCCACAAGTACTTGGCTGTGACACACCTAATTCTACACCTTCATTCCTCTCACTGCAGGTCTCAGAGAGGACTGAAGGTCTAGTGGGGTTGGAAATCTCAGCTGATGAGGAGCAAGGAGAGATCCTCTTTGTTCTTTGGTGTGGGTCTTTTAGATACGCTTGCCAACGAACTGCATGGCAGGTCAACATATGTCTGGTCAAGCATGTGGTACCCAAGCGGGAGATGTTTTGGCCACGCGATATACGCTTGAGACATATGTTGTAAATAGCAGCGGTGCGATCTGATGCACTCGTCTCAAAAAAGGCCCACACCAAAGAACTTTTTGAATAACGCGCAGAGACTGCAGCGCCCTGCACATGTGGAGCTTTGGGGTGTGATGCAGTCAATGTGCTGCCCTTAGGCTGGCCCCTGGAGGGCATCCTGCCTCGTTGGTGATGTGCCGCCTCCTCCTCCTCCTCCTCCTCCTCCTCTCTCCTATCAGGCACCCACGTTGAGTCAGTGACCTCATCATCCCCTCCCTCCTCATCACTGGTTCAAACCTGGCAGTATGCTGCAGCAGGGGGAGCATGACTGCCAGATTGCTGTCCTTCTTGGGCACCCCCTCTGTCCGTGCTCATGTTACTGCCTTCATCGAGCTCAGTATCATCATCGGAGCCTTCCAAACGCTGGGCATCCTCCTGGAGCATGTACCCAACACTGTGGTCAAACAGTTCGAGGGAATCCTCATGAGGACATGGTGGAGCTAGGGAAGGAGTCACTGATGACATTGAGCTGAGGGAAGAGGCCGCTGCTTTGCCAGACAAAGCACCCTGGGCATGGGTGAGAGAGGATGAGGAGGATGAGGACGGCTTGGTCATCCACTCGACCAAGTCTTCCGCATGTTGCGGCTCAACACGGCCAGCTGCTGAAAAAAAGGCCAAGCGTGTCCCATGGCCACGTGCTGATGAGGATGCACCGTCTCCACGACCAGCACTAGACACAGAGCCTGCTTGCCCTCTCTTATTGGCTTGTGACTGTCTGCCTCTCCTTCTTGGCCTTCCAGACATACTAATGGCCTGTGGCTGCACTAAGCTGGGATAGAACACCTGTAATTTTCTTCAGGTAGCTTTATATACTGTAACCAGACAAGCCTGCCTGTCAGTAGGAAGATAACAGGAACGGATCTAGCTGAACACTGTGAGCAGGACGCACTGTACTAAATGTAAATAGTCTAGCTGCCTGACCGTGGTACTAATAGGATCAAATAGAACACCTGTAATTTTCTTCAGGTAGCTTTATATACTGTAACCAGACAAGCCGGCCTGTCAGTAGGAAGATAACAGGAACGGATCTAGCTGAACACTGTGAGCAGGACGCACTGTACTAAATGTAAATAGTCTAGCTGCCTGACCGTGGTACTAATAGGATCAAATAGAACACCTGTAATTTTCTTCAGGTAGCTTTATATACTGTAACCAGACAAGCCTGCCTGTCAGTAGGAAGATAACAGGAACGGATCTAGCTGAACACTGTGAGCAGGACGCACTGTACTAAATGTAAATAGTCTAGCTGCCTGACTGTGGTACTAATAGGATCAAATAGAACACCTGTAATTTTCTTCAGGTAGCTTTATATACTGTAACCAGACAAGCCTGCCTGTCAGTAGGAAGATAACAGGAACGGATCTAGCTGAACACTGTGAGCAGGACGCACTGTACTAAATGTAAATAGTCTAGCTGCCTGACCGTGGTACTAATAGGATCAAATAGAACACCTGTAATTTTCTTCAGGTAGCTTTATATACTGTAACTAGACAAGCCTGCCTGTCAGTAGGAAGATAACAGGAACGGATCTAGCTGAACACTGTGAGCAGGACGCACTGCACTAAATGTAAATAGCAGGAACGGATCTAGCTGAACACTGTGAGCAGGATGCACTGCACTAAATGTAAATGGCAGGAACGGATCTAGCTGAACACTGTGAGCAGGACGCACTGCACTAAATGTAAATAGCAGGAACGGATCTAGCTGAACACTGTGAGCAGGACGCACTGCACTAAATGTAAATAGTCTAGAAGATAACAGGAACGGATCTAGCTGAACACTGAGCAGGACGCACTGCACTAAATGTAAATAGCAGGAACGGATCTAGCTGAACACTGTGAGCAGGACGCACTGCACTAAATGTAAATAGCAGGAACGGATCTAGCTGAACACTGTGAGCAGGACGCACTGCACTAAATGTAAATAGCAGGAACGGATCTAGCTGAACACTGTGAGCAGGACGCACTGCACTAAATGTAAATAGCAGGAACGGATCTAGCTGAACACTGTGAGCAGGACGCACTGCACTAAATGTAAATAACAGGAACGGATCTAGCTGAACACTGTGAGCAGGACGCACTGCACTAAATGTAAATAGTCTAGATAGAAGATAACAGGAACGGATCTAGCTAAGCTGAATACAGTGTATATATATATGCAACACCTGGGATGCATATATATACACAATACACTGTAAGTGCAGCTAACTGACTGACTGTTCTGCCTAATCTATCTAACTCAAATCAAATGACACTGTCTCTCTCTCTCTCTCTCTCTCTATCTCTCAGCACACCGGAACACACACTACACAGGGCCGCCGTGCAGGCGGCCTTATATAGTGTGGGGCGTGTACTAAATCCCCTGAGCCATAATTGGCCAAAGCCACCCTCGCTTTGGCCAATTACAGCTCTCTCTACTGACGGCGCTGTGATTGGCCAAGCATGCGGGTCATAGTGCATGCTTGGCCAATCATCAGCCAGCAATGCACTGCGATGCCGCAGTGAATTATGGGCCGTGACGCGCCACACGAATTTGGCGCGAACGGCCCATATCGTTCGCAATTCGACGGACGGTCGAACAGCCAATTTTTCAGCTAAAGCTATCTGTAGAAGGTTGGTGGTGTTTTCCTGATCCTATTACTACCGCAGGCAGCTAAATAAGCTACAAGTTTGTTTTTTGCGAGCTCTGCACAGTGTTCAGCTAAAACTACAAGTTAGTGTAGTGTGAGCTCTGCACAGTATTCACCTAAAGCTTCCTGTAGAAGGTTGGTGGTGTTTTCCTGATCCTATTACTACCGCAGCTAGCTAAATAAGCTACAAGTTAGTTTTTTGCGAGCTCTGCACAGTGTTCAGCTAAAACTACAAGTTAATGTAGTGCGAGCTCTGCACAGTGTTCAGCTAAAGCTACCTGTAGAAGGTTGGTGGTGTTTTCCTGATCCTATCACTACCGCAGGCAGCTAAATAAGCTACAAGTTAGTTTTTTGCGAGCTCTGCACAGTGTTCACCTAAAGCTACCTGTAGAAGGTTGGTGGTGTTTTCCTGATCCTATCACTACCGCAGGCAGCTAAATAAGCTACAAGTTAGTTTTTTGCGAGCTCTGCACAGTGTTCAGCTAAAGCTACAAGTTAGTGTAGTGCGTTCTCCTCACAGTGTTCAGCTAAAACTACAAGTTAGTGTAGTGCACCTTCTGCACAGTGTTCAGCTAAAGCTACAAGTTAGTTTAGTGTGACCTCTGCACAGTGTTCAGCTAAAGCTACAAGTTAGGGTAGTGCGTCCTCCTCACAGTGTTCAGCTAAAGCTACAAGTTAGTGTGGTGCGTCCTCCTCACAGTGTTCAGCTAAAACTAAAAGTTAGTTTTTTGTGAGCTCTGCACAGTGCTCAGCTAAAGCTACCTGTAGAAGGTTGGTGATGTTTTCCTGATCATATCACTACCGCAGGCAGCTAAATAAGCTACAAGTTTTTTTGTGAGCTCTGCACAGTGTTCACCTAAAGCTTCCTGTAGAAGGTTGGTGGTGTTTTCCTGATCCTATTACTACCGCAGGCAGCTAAATAAGCTACAAGTTAGTTTTTTGCGAGCTCTGCACAGTGTTCACCTAAAGCTACCTGTAGAAGGTTGGTGGTGTTTTCCTGATCCTATCACTACCGCAGGCAGCTAAATAAGCTACAAGTTAGTTTTTTACGAGCTCTGCACAGTGTTCAGCTAAAACTACAAGTTAATGTAGTGCGAGCTCTGCACAGTGTTCAGCTAAAGCTACCTGTAGAAGGTTGGTGGTGTTTTCCTGATCCTATCACTACCGCAGGCAGCTAAATAAGCTACAAGTTAGCTTTTTGTGAGCTCTGCACAGTGTTCACCTAAAGCTACCTGTAGAAGGTTGGTGGTGTTTTCCTGATCCTATCACTACCGCAGGCAGCTAAATAAGATACAAGTTAGTTTTTTGCGAGCTCCTCACAGTGTTCAGCTAAAACTACAAGTTAGTGTAGTGCGTCCTCCTCACAGTGTTCGGCTAAAACTACAAGTTAGTGTACTGCACCTTCTGCACAGTGTTCAGCTAAAGCTACAAGTTAGTTTAGTGTGACCTCTGCACAGTGTTCAGCTAAAGCTACAAGTTAGGGTAGTGCGTCCTCCTCACAGTGTTCAGCTAAAGCTACAAGTTAGTGTAGTGCGTCCTCTGAACAGTGTTCAGCTAAAGCTACAAGTTAGTGTGGTGCGTCCTCCTCACAGTGTTCAGCTAAAACTAAAAGTTAGTTTTTTGTGAGCTCTGCACAGTGCTCAGCTAAAGCTACCTGTACAAGGTTGGTGATGTTTTCCTGATCATATCACTAACGCAGGCAGCTAAATAAGCTACAAGTTTTTTTGTGAGCTCTGCACAGTGTTCACCTAAAGCTTCCTGTAGAAGGTTGGTGGTGTTTTCCTGATCCTATTACTACCGCAGGCAGCTAAATAAGCTACAAGTTTGTTTTTTGCGAGCTCTGCACAGTGTTCAGCTAAAACTACAAGTTAGGGTAGTGCGTCCTCCTCACAGTGTTCAGCTAAAGCTACAAGTTAGTGTGGTGCGTCCTCCTCACAGTGTTCAGCTAAAACTAAAAGTTAGTTTTTTGTGAGCTCTGCACAGTGCTCAGCTAAAGCTACCTGTAGAAGGTTGGTGATGTTTTCCTGATCATATCACTACCGCAGGCAGCTAAATAAGCTACAAGTTTTTTTGTGAGCTCTGCACAGTGTTCACCTAAAGCTTCCTGTAGAAGGTTGGTGGTGTTTTCCTGATCCTATTACTACCGCAGGCAGCTAAATAAGCTACAAGTTAGTTTTTTGCGAGCTCTGCACAGTGTTCACCTAAAGCTACCTGTAGAAGGTTGGTGGTGTTTTCCTGATCCTATCACTACCGCAGGCAGCTAAATAAGCTACAAGTTAGTTTTTTACGAGCTCTGCACAGTGTTCAGCTAAAACTACAAGTTAATGTAGTGCGAGCTCTGCACAGTGTTCAGCTAAAGCTACCTGTAGAAGGTTGGTGGTGTTTTCCTGATCCTATCACTACCGCAGGCAGCTAAATAAGCTACAAGTTAGCTTTTTGTGAGCTCTGCACAGTGTTCACCTAAAGCTACCTGTAGAAGGTTGGTGGTGTTTTCCTGATCCTATCACTACCGCAGGCAGCTAAATAAGATACAAGTTAGTTTTTTGCGAGCTCCTCACAGTGTTCAGCTAAAACTACAAGTTAGTGTAGTGCGTCCTCCTCACAGTGTTCGGCTAAAACTACAAGTTAGTGTACTGCACCTTCTGCACAGTGTTCAGCTAAAGCTACAAGTTAGTTTAGTGTGACCTCTGCACAGTGTTCAGCTAAAGCTACAAGTTAGGGTAGTGCGTCCTCCTCACAGTGTTCAGCTAAAGCTACAAGTTAGTGTAGTGCGTCCTCTGAACAGTGTTCAGCTAAAGCTACAAGTTAGTGTGGTGCGTCCTCCTCACAGTGTTCAGCTAAAACTAAAAGTTAGTTTTTTGTGAGCTCTGCACAGTGCTCAGCTAAAGCTACCTGTACAAGGTTGGTGATGTTTTCCTGATCATATCACTAACGCAGGCAGCTAAATAAGCTACAAGTTTTTTTGTGAGCTCTGCACAGTGTTCACCTAAAGCTTCCTGTAGAAGGTTGGTGGTGTTTTCCTGATCCTATTACTACCGCAGGCAGCTAAATAAGCTACAAGTTTGTTTTTTGCGAGCTCTGCACAGTGTTCAGCTAAAACTACAAGTTAATGTAGTGCAAGCTCTGCACAGTGTTCAGCTAAAGCTACCTGTAGAAGGTTGGTGGTGTTTTCCTGATCCTATCACTACCGCAGGCAGCTAAATAAGCTACAAGTTAGTTTTTTGCGAGCTCTGCACAGTGTTCAGCTAAAACTACAAGTTAATGTAGTGCAAGCTCTGCACAATGTTCAGCTAAAGCTACCTGTAGAAGGTTGGTGGTGTTTTCCTGATCCTATCACTACCGCAGGCAGCTAAATAAGCTACAAGTTAGTTTTTTGCGAGCTCTGCACAGTGTTCAGCTAAAACTACAAGTTAGTGTAGTGCGTCCTCCTCACAGTGTTCAGCTAAAACTACAAGTTAGTGTACTGCACCTTCTGCACAGTGTTCAGCTAAAGCTACAAGTTAGTACAGTGCGTCCTCCTCACAGTGTTCAGCTAAAGCTACAAGTTAGTTTAGTGTGACCTCTGCACAGTGTTCAGCTAAAGCTACAAGTTAGTGTAGTGCGTCCTCCTCACAGTGTTCAGCTAAAGCTACAAGTTAGGGTAGTGCATCCTCCTCACAATGTTCACTTAAAGCTACAAGTTAGTGTAGTGTGTCCTCCTCACAGTGTTCAGCTAAAACTACAAGTTAGTGTAATGCGACCTCTTCACAGTGTTCAGCTAAAGCTACAAGTTAGTGTCGTGCGTCCTCCTCACAGTGTTCAGCTAAAGCTACAAGTTAGTTTAGTGTGACCTCTGCACAGTGTTCAGCTAAAGCTACAAGTTAGGGTAGTATGTCCTCTGAACAGTGTTCAGCTAAAGCTACAAGTTATTGTAGTGCGTCCTCCTCACAGTGTTCAGCTAAAACTACAAGTTAGTGTAGTGCGACCTCTGCACAGTGTTCAGCTAAAGCTACAAGTTAGTGTAGTGCATCCTCTGAATAGTGTTCAGCTAAAGCTACAAGTTAGTGTAGTGCGTCCTCCTCACAGTGTTCAGCTAAAACTACAAGTTAGTTTTTTGTGAGCTCTGCACAGTGTTCAGCTAAAGCTACCTGTAGAACGTTGGTGGTGTTTTCCTGATCCTATCACTACCACAGGCAGCTAAATAAGCTACAAATTATTTTTTTGCGAGCTCTGCACAGTGTTCAACTAAAGCTTCCTGTAGAAGGTTGGTGGTGTTTTCCTGAACCTATTACTACCGCAGGCAGCTAAATAAGCTACAAGTTAGTTTTTTGCGAGCTCTGCACAGTGTTCAGCTAAAACTACAAGTTAGTGTAGTGCGAGCTCTGCACAGTGTTCAGCTAAAGCTACCTGTAGAAGGTTGGTGGTGTTTTCCTGATCCTATCACTACCACAGGCAGCTAAATAAGCTACAAGTTAGTTTTTTGTGAGCTCTGCACAGTGTTCACCTAAAGCTACCTGTAGAAGGTTGGTGGTGTTTTCCTGATCCTATCACTACCACAGGCAGCTAAATAAGCTACAAGTTAGTTTTTTGCGAGCTCTGCACAGTGTTCAGCTAAAGCTACCTGTAGAAGGTTGGTGGTGTTCTCATACTATAGGCAGGCAGTTGATTTTGCTAGCTGCAGTATCTATCTATATATATATATATATATATATATATATATATATATATATATATATATATATATATATATATATATATATATATATATATATATATATATATCCCAGCTTAGTGCAGCTACAATCCATTAGTATGTCTGGAAGGCCAACAAGGAGAGGCAGACAGTCACAAGCCAGTAAAAGAGGGCAAGCAGGCTCTGTGTCTAGAGGCAACAGTGCTGGTCGTGGAGACGGTGCATCCTCATCAGCACGTGGCCGTGGGACACGCTTGGCCTTTTTTCGGCAGCTGGCCGTGTTGAGCCGAAACATGCGGAAGACTTGGTAGAGTGGATGACCAAGCCGTCCTCATCCTCCTCATCCTCTCTCACCCATGCGCAGGGTACTTTGTCTGGCAAAGCAGCTGCCAACGCGGCCTCTTCCCTCGGTTCAATGGTATCAGTGACTCCTTCCCTAGCCCCCACCATGTCCTCCTTGACCACAGTGTTGGGTACATGCTCCAGGAGGATGCCTGGCGTGTAGAAGGCTCTGATGATGATACTGAGCTAGATGAAGCCAGTAACGTGAGCATGAAGAAGGACAGCAATCTGGCAGTCATGCTCCCCCTGCTGCAGCATACTGCCAGGTTTGCTCCAGTGATGAGGAGGGAGGAGATGATGAGGTCACTGACTCAATGTGGGTGCCTGATAGGAGAGAGGAGGAGGAGACACATCACCAACAAGGCAGGATGCCCTCCAGGAGCCAGCCTAAGGGAAACACACTGACTGCATCACACCCCAAAGCTCCGCATGTGCAGGGCGCTGCTGTCTCTGCGCGTTATTCCAAAAGTTCTTTGGTGTGGGCCTTTTTTGAGACGAGTGCATCAGATCGCACCACTGCTATTTGCAACATATGTCTCAAGTGTATCTCACGTGGCCAAAACATCTCCCGCTTGGGCACCACATGCTTGACCAGACATATGTTGACCTGCCATGCAGTTCGTTGGCAAGCGTATCTAAAAGACCCACACCAAAGAACAAAGAGGACCTCTCCTTGCTCCTCATCAGCTGAGATCTCCAACCCCACTATACCTTCAGTCCTCTCTGAGACCTGCACTGAGAGGAATGAAGGTGTAGAATTATGTGTGTCCCAGCCAAGTACTTGTGGGCAATCTGCTTTCAGTACACCGACGTCAGATTGTACCAGGCAAATTTCCCTGCCCCGGCTGCTGCACCGCCGAAAGAAGTTCGCTCCCAGCCATCCACATGCCCAGAGGTTGAATGCTAGCTTGGCAAAATTGCTAGCACTTCAACTGCTGCCTTTTCAGTTGGTAGACTCTGCCCCCTTCCGTGAGTTTGTGGAATGTGCAGTTCCTCAGTGGCAGGTACCCAAACGTCACTTTTTCTCATGGAAGGCGATTCCGGCTCTCTACCGGCATGTGGAAGGCAATGTCCATGCCGAGCTGGACAGGGCGGTCAGCGGTAAGGTACCTATTACCGCTGACTCATGGTCCAGCAGGCATGGACAGGGACGTTACCTAGGTTTCACCGCGCATTGGGTGACTCTGCTGGCAGCTGGGAAGGATGCAGGACAAGGTACAGTAGTGTTGGAGGTTGTTCCGCCACCACGCCTCCAAAATGCCACTACTAATGATTGTGACACACCTCTCTCCTCCACCCCTCCTCTTCTTCTTCCTCCATGGCCTCTTCCTGTGCTTTGTCCTCTGAACCAGTGGTGCTCCATAGCCATTCAAGGGGCTACGCAAGTATGCAGGCCAAAAGATGCCATGCGGTGCTTGAGCTGGTTGCTTGGGGGACAGGAGCCACACTGACGCAGAGGTTCTGTCAGCTCTGCAGGGGCAGGTTCAGAGGTGGTTGACGCCACGCCACCTTAAGGCAGGAATGGTAGTTTGCGACAATGGCACCAACCTCCTCTCTGCCCTCCGACAGGGACAAATGACCCATGTGCCCTGTTTGGCTCACATCCTTAACTTGGTGGTGCAGCGGTTCTTGGGCATGTACTTAGGCTTACAGAAAGTCCTGAGGCAGGCCAGGAAATTCTGTGTGCATTTCCGCCGGTCATATAACGCCAGTGCTCGGATGGCAGACCTCCAAAAGGAGTTTAACCTGCCCAAGAACCACCTAATCTGTGACATGCCCACCAGGTGGAACTCAACGTTGGCCATGCTGCAGTGGCTGCACACGCAGCAGAGGGCCATCAATGAGTACCTGTGCGACTATGGCACCAGGACAGGGTCAGGGGAGCTTGTTTTTTTTCCCCACGCCAGTGGGCCATGATCAGGGATGCATGCACTGTCCTGTCACCATTTGAGGAGGCCATGAGGATGGTGAGCAGTGACAGTGCCTGCATCAGTGACACTGTCCCCCTTGTTCACCTGTTGGAGCACACGCCGCGTGGAATAACGGACAGGGCACTTGAGGCAGAACAAATGCAGGAAGAGGAGGACTTCCTTAGCTCTCAAGGCCCCCTTTATCCAGACAGTGTTCCTGCGTGCCCGCCGATCACACAGGAAGAGGACGAGGAGGAGGATTGTGTCAGTATGGGGGTGGAGCCTGGCACTCAGCATCAGCAGCAGTCTTCAAGGGATCAGTCCCAAGAAACACATGGACTTGTACGTGGCTGGGAGGAGGTGGCTGCGGACCATGTCGTCCATAGTGACCCTTAGTATCTTGCCATCGCAGAGGGAGCAGAGGTTGAAACATCTTCGGGAAGGCTTGCAGAAAGGTCTGTGCAACGCGTTCCCAGAGACTGGGAGGTTACAAACTCCTGTTTCTGGACGTGTTGCTGAGGCTTCGGTCAGTCAAAGAAGGAGCGGTGGAGAAGGTGGCCATCTGACCGATGCGTTCAGACAATTTTTTAATCCACAGCCCCAAGGTATGATCAGTTCCAGCAACCATCGCCAGCGTCTGTTTTACATGGTACAGGAATACCTAGGGGCAAGATCTGACTTGGACACCTTTCACACTGAAAATCCTCTGAGTTACTGGGTCTTGAGGATGGATCACTGACCAGAGCTTGCACAGTGTGCAATTGAGCTACTGGCCTGTCCTGCATCCAGCGTTCTTTCGGAACGCACATTTAGTGCTGCTGAAGGCTTTGTAACCGATCACAGGGGGCATCTGTCCACCAACTCGGTCGATCGACTGACCTTCATAAAAATGAATCAGTCTTGGATCACCACCAGCTACCAAGTGCCTGATGCTGATGTAACTGAATAATTTTTTTTGAAATCTCAGGTCCCTTCAAAGACTGCCTATGCTGATGCTGAGTGACTATCCTGAGTAATTATCCTCTTCCTCCTCAGTGATCATGCTGATAACTTGTAAGAACATTTTTGGTTCTGGGCGCCGCCCCCAGTGCCTAAGGCCCAATTTTTCAGCCCCTGTTTAACAGGGGCGTGTAATTACAATTTTTGATGCAATACTTTGCAGCAGGGCTCGTTCCTGCTTTCCAACTAGAGTATCTGTGAGGGGTTGCAGTGTTGTGGCACTAGAACCAGTGCCTAAGGCCCAATTTTTCAGCCCCTGTCTAACAGGGGCGTGTAATTACAATTTTTGATCTAATATTTCACAGCAGGGCCCATTTCTGCGCCCACCAAGAGCGAGTGAGGACTTACAGTGTGGTGGCACCAGCACCACCACCACCAAAGGCCCAATTTTTCTGCCGCTGTTCAACAGGGGCATGTAATTACAATTCTTGATCTAATATTTCACAGCAGGGCCCTGTGAGGGCTTACAGTGTTGTAGCCACAACAACACCTAAGGCCCAAATTTCTGCTGAGTATAAAGGGCAGGCCCCTACTTTCAAACATCCAACTTACAAACGACTCCTACTTGCAAACAGAAGGAGACAACAGGAATTGAGATGAAATCTACCCCTAGGAAGGGAAATTCTCTCCTGTAATGCCCCGTACACACAGTCGGACATTGATCGGACATTCCGACAACAAAATCCCAGGATTTTTTCAGACGGATGTTGGCTCAAACTTGTCTTGCATACACGCGGTCCCACAAAGTTGTCGGAAAATCCGATCATTCTGAACGCGGTGACGTAAAACAAGTATGTCGGGACTATAAACGGGGCAGTAGTCAATAGCTTTCATCTCTTTATTTATTCTGAGCATGCATGGCACTTTGTGCGTCGGATTTGTGTACACACGATCGGAAATTCTGACAACGGATTTTGTTGTCGGAAAATTTTATAGCCTGCTCTCAAACTTTGTGTGTCAGAAAATCCGATGGAAAATGTGTGATGGAGCCTACACACGGTCGGAATTTCTGACAACAAGATCCTATCACACATTTTCCGTCTGAAAATCCGACCGCGTGTACGCGGCATTATGCCCCGTACACACGGTCGGATTTTCCAATGGAAAATGTCCGATCGGAGCGCGTTGTCTGAAATTCCAACCGTGTGTGGGCTCCATCGGACAGTTTCCATCGGATTTTCCGACACACAAAGTTGGAGAGCAGGAGATAAAATTTTCCGACAACAAAATCCGTTGTCGGAAATTCCGATCGTGTGTACACAAATCCGACGGACAAAGTGCCACGCATGCTCAGAATAAATAAAGAGATGAAAGCTATTGGCCACTGCCCCGTTTATAGTCCCGACGTACATGGTTTACGTCACCGCGTTTAGAACGATCGGATTTTCCGACAACTTTGTGCGACCGTGTGTAGACAAAACAAGTTTGAGCCAACATCCGTCTGAAAAAATCCTAGGATTTTGTTGTCGGAATGTCCGAACAAAGTCTGACCGTGTGTACGCCCTATAAGAGGTAATATGGGAAAAACATTTCTCCTTTCCACTGATGCTTTATCACCAATCCTTGTTTCACAAAAAAACCCAAATTTTCAAAAAACATTGTCATTGGGACAAAAAGTGAGGTGAAATATTCTGAAGAGGAGCACAGGCAGCGAAACAAATGTCACAGGGGTGATAACCCTTCCCTATGTTTTCCAAGAAGCTTAAAATAGATTTTTTTGGCTGGAGCTAAACACGTTCAAAATGTACCAGTTCAAAATTACAAACAGATTCTACTTAACAACAAACCTACAGTCCCTGTCTTGTTTGCACTGCCTGTATACTGCTGTTCAGAGTACAGAGCCTGTATACTGCTGTTTCATTTTTTAATTTGGGTGTGGGGTTCCCCTTAATATCCATACAAGACCCAAAGGGCCTGATAATAGACTGGGGGGTACCCATGCTGTTTGTCTCACTGATTTTCATCCATTTTGCCAGGACCCGACATTACATTAAACCCGCAAGCAGTTTTAAATGACTTTTTTTCCTTTAAAAATTACATTTTGTGCAGGGACTGTTCTAAGCACGGGAAACACGTGCCACTTTACAGGCATACTATAGACACCCCCCAGGTACGATATTTAAAGGAATATTTCACTTTTTTTTTTTACTTTAAGCATCATTAAAATCACTGCTCCCGAAAAAACGCCTGTTTTTAAAAGTTTTTTCTGCATTGATACATGTCCCCTGGGGCAGGACCCGGGTCCCCAAACCCTTTTTAGGACAATACCATGCACATTAGCCTTTAAAATAAGCACTTTTGATTTTGAACGTTCGAGTCCCATAGACGTCAATGGGTTTCTAACGTTCGTGCGAATTTTCGGTCCGTTCGCAGGTTCTGGTGTGAACCGAACCGGGGGGTGTTCGGCTCATCCCTACCCCTCACTTAGCCAAATAGGAAGTAAGGGTAAAACCCTATCAATATATTTCCTTGTGGACACACAAGTCAATATAAATAGCTTCCACATTAGGTAAATTGCACTCTAGCATTTTGCTCTGTACACCCCAAATTATTAGGTATCTTGGACTTTGGGGTTTATTTACTAAAGGCAAATCCACTTTGCACTACAAACATCTGAGGGGGGACATGCAAGAAAAAAAAAAAAACACCATCTTTGCTTCTACATGATTGGATGTTAAAATCACCAGTGCTTCCCCTCAGATTTTCAGCAACTACACTTGTATTGCAGAGTGGATTTTCCTTTAATAAACGCAAAAATACCTAAGAATTTGGGGTGTACACAACAAAGTGCTAGAGTGCAATTTGCCTAATAGGGACACTAGTTAGATTGACCTGTGCGTCCCCAAGGAAAGGCATTGGTAGGGTAGGGTCGCATAGCCAAACTTTCTGTGAAAGTGAAAGTGAAGCCAATTTTAAGAAAAGGGACACAAAGCCCAACCTAAAAAAGACAAGCAGGGGTTCTAACACTCACTTAGTTTCTCTCAAATGCCCAAAATTAGAATAGGATTGTCTTGAGCTAGATTTTAGCTCAGTGCTCTAAATCAGTGCTTTTCAACCCTGTCCTCAAGTACCCCCAACAGGCCACGTTTGCAGGTTTTCCTTACGCTTGCACAGTTGCTTTAAATCAGTCAATGGCTTGGTATTTTGGACAGCTATTTTAGCCAAGATAAAATTCCCAAAACATGTCCTGTCACCCCATATATACTCATTTTCTTCCATACTTCCCCAGCCACTGACACATTAACTCCCCTAAGGTTAAACACATACTCCTTCTCTATCAACCACTTTCTCACCTTCACTTTATCCCTCTCCCCTTCTCCTAAATCTGTCAACTTAAACTCTATCCTAAAAGTTTCCAATACCCAGTGGTCGCGTACCACCACGTAAGCCACCGGTTTTCTTGAATCCCTTCCCAACCACCCCCATCTCCTAAACAACCACCCACCTGAAAAAGCTATCATCCTAGCACACACTTCACCATTCCTCAAAACTTTCACCACACAGAACCAATAATGCATTAACAAAAACACTCTCACATTCGGAAAACTCAACCCACCATTACATTCACGTCTACCCACATATTCTCTCTTAACTCTTTCCATTTTCGACCCCCATAAAAAGGTAAACAATAACTTATTAATTTTCCCCAATCTTATCTCCCCAGGAGGGAAGATATTACTTGTATACAAAATTAAAGATAAGACTTGACTACTAAAACTTTCCCATAAATCGACAATTTTCTTAGACATCAAAACCTCAACTTCTTGGCTATCTTTTCTCCCACTTCATTCCAGCACACTTCCCCTTTCATTCCATAGTCGAACACAATACCCAAAATCCTCACTCCATCCTCAACCTTCCCAGTCTGATCATCCACACATTACACTTGTCTTCCATACACACCTAAACTACACTTATTCCAATTCACACTCATTCCCGCACATACACAAAAAATTGACAAAAGTAACTTCACCCTTCTTACGACCACCACCGACTGACACACTGCTACAATGTCATCCATATAACCTAAACATTTCACAATTTTCCCCCCACTCCCGGGCACCAAAAAGCCCCTCACCACCTTATCCCTCTGTATCATCCTTAACAGTGGATCAATAAAACAAATAAAGAGCATAGGGGACAGGGGGCACCCCTGTCTCACCCCAGATTTAACCCCAAAAGCCCGCCCCAAACTCCCATTAATCAGAAGCCGACTACTGATCCCCCAATACAACCCTTTTATTACATTAATGAGCAGCTGTGGTATACCCATCCGCTTCAAAACCTCCCACAAAAACCCATGATTTGTTATATTGTATGCCTTCTCATAGTCAAATGATGTCAGGATAATCAAACTATTCCTATCTTTACAAAAATTAATTATATCCCTAACTAAAATTAAAGTCTCCGAGATCATTCGACCCAGCACTGCACAGGCCTGCGTCTCGCTAACCATCCTACTAATGACCTTAGATAATCTCCTCGCCACCATCTTTGCAAAGACCTTGTAGTCTGAATTTAGTAAGGAGATAGGCCTCCAATTTCGAATATCCATCTTATCCCCCTTCTTATAAATGAATACCACTACCCCCTCTCTCATAGATTCGGATATAATGCCTTCCCTCATCATGTAACTAAATACCTCAACCACATCCCGCTTAATAATATCCCAAAACAATTTAAAAAACTAACTTGGTAAGCCATCCCCTCCCGGGGTTTTATTCGCCCCCATGCTTGCCACAGCTTCCCACACCTCCTCCTCATTCACTGCTTTCTGCAATAAAACCTTATCATCCTCATCTAAATTATCCTTTACCATATCAAACATTCTAGTATCTGACTCATCAACACACACTCCCTCATACAAACGTTCATAAAATTTAGTCACGCATTCTAGCACATTCTCTCACTTACATTCCCTACCTTCTTCATCATACACACCCTCAAAACACTCCTTTTTCCTTACAAACCTTCTTGAAAAAAAATCTAGAACATTTTTCATCCTGCTCCAGGTGTTTAACTTTCACTTGAAAAATAATTTGTTTTCCTCTTTCAGTTAATAGATCTTTAATCCTCTTCCTAACGTGGTCTATTTCATCGGTCATGTCATAGCCCATATTTCTAAATGAATATAATGTAGCCCAACCTGACTTGTAACTACTCTTTTTTGAAAAAATAATTTAATTTTCCTTTTGACCCAATCCCACCACCCCAAAATTTTACTAGGCTTGGGCGGTCAATTAAAAAAACACTCCTGTAGACAGATGATGTCTCCTCCATTGACCTTCAAGTCCTCAAAAACGGCACACTGTCTAGCAGGAGACCCAAAACCCCTCACATTGAGGGACACCAGCTTGATGCTCATTCACATGAAGATGTGCATCATTCACCCCCAGACCTATCACTTAAGCCAGAAAACTGACATACATTCCTCAGGGCCATAACGCTTTCATCATCCAAAAACTCCTGACTGAGCGACAATGTGGCCGGCTAAAAAATTCCTGGAGTCTCTGAACTTAGTGCTGGTGATTCTACCTCCACTCCAACATCCCCTAGGACCTCAAAGGGGTTATGTCAGAGAAGAGCCTGTCAATATCGGAAGGTTCCTGTGCGTTTTCGCGGCGCAGCCGCGCTTCGGCGCATGTGCGTTAGCAAAGTAGCGGCACACACGGGTTCACTACACGGCGTAATGGCGTACGAACGTTCGTTCGTCAGCGTTACGCCCCCTTTCTGGCCTATATAAGGACTGACTTGTGCTCTGTTTAATTGCTGGTTTGTCTTTCAGCTTCCAGTGTTCCGTTCCTGATTCCTACTTCTTGTGTTTACCTGTTTGACCCGGATTTGCCTGACCTACCTTGTCTCTCTCCAGCGTTTTGACCTCGGCTTGTTTAAAGGACTTCCCCACCATCTGCTTCCAGGGTTTGACCCTCTGCCTGTCTCCGGATTCTCCTGCCTTCTCGTGTATGACCCCGGCTTGTTTAAACGGACTCCTCTCTGACATCTCCAATCCTCTACCTCTGGCTTGCCTTCAGGATTTCTCTACTTACCATCTGCTGTGTTTGACCCTCGGCCTGTTTCAAGGACTTCCTCATCTACCAATCTCCAGTATTTGTTATCGGTCTGCACCATAGACTCTCCACTACTGGGTTCTCCGTGCCTGATCTCCTGCACTTCTCCCAGCTCCCGTTGTGTTTGCGGGTTAGAACCCCAGCCGGGTCGTCTTCTCCAGTTCCAGGGGCAGAGCCACCGTTGCGCTCATCTCTACGTGACAGAAGTCCTCCTCTCAAGAGCTTCCTGCCTGCAGGCGACCCGTGCCTCTCTGTGCCCTATACCCTCTGTACCACTACCAGGGGTATAGTGCGCTTAGCCGCAAGGGAAGCCACTCCCAGCATCTCGGCCTCGGTGAGTACCCGTGATAAGTTAGGTGTTTCAATCCCAGCTGTCTCTACTTTCAATTTCTTAGCCCTTCTCTTCTTAGGGCTCCCCAAAGCATCCACCTTGGTCTTGGCACCCAGTGTCTCCATCTTTTCCACCCTGACAAGAAATATGCAAAGAATTACAAGTGATATTGATATTTTCCTTGTTCCTTATATGCTTTTTCCCTAGCTAAAATGGCGCTGACTTATTGTTTATGCAACCTGCTTATTTCCGACTAACGCCTTGAACCATACTTAAAAGAACTAGCAAAAGTTTACCATATTAGGCCATATTGTGAAATGGCACTGTTTTTGACAATAAAGCTGACGATGCACCATGAGTCACCAGTGTGCCTTAGCCAATGGTAGCTTGCCAAATACTGTTATAAAATGACATGTGTAAAAAGGTTCCTGTGTGACTCTGCTGAAATTCCTTGCTGTGAACAGAGCTCACCCCTGTGTATCGATACATTTGTGATAAATCTGTCTTTTAATCAACATGACCAGAGTTGACTGATCAGTGAGAGAATGGAATTTTACCGACATCATGGTCCTTTCGAGCTGGAAGTAAGGATTAGGTGGTGGATCGAACGGTCCCGTCCAAAATATCGGTGAGTATCAGACTCCCTCTTGCTGAGACCTAGGTCCTCCCACTCAAGTTAAGTGGTAAAAAGAGGCTGGTCGGTTCCGGGATCCACACCTGACTTCTACTCCTGGACTTCTGATCCAGTCCTCCGAGTCTGTGAAAGGTAAGACAGATTTTTTTTTCTTTTCTCTTCTTTTCTTTTCTCTTCTTTTCTTTTCTTTTCTCTTCTTGGGTTTTTATTGAGTATTCTGGCACTGTAAGTTGATTATAAAAGACCTAAGTGACACAGGGGCCGAAGACAGAGGCACTTGGGGACGTTGCCTATGGTAAATAGACGTAGCCCGCTGTCTGAGACAGATTAAAAAAAATGTAAGGTACCGAAAGATGATAGATTGATAATTGTTGTGAATAGTGACTACAAGCAATTTGGATAGATTACAGAGAGTTAAAGTGGCCATTTCAGGGTTTTTTTTCTAACTGAGTGGTGGTTGGGACAAACAGGAAGTGAATGTACGAGCAGGAATCAATCTAACTTGATCAGAAACACTTCCCCCATAGATCGATTGTTTTTCTCTTTTTCTCTCGAGAGCAATATTTCCTGCACTGTTCCTTTTGCTGCATTTGTTAAATCATGAGACTAACTCTCGCTCTTTCCTCCTCATGTTTAACATTACTGCTAACTTTGTGTGGTCTAAGGATTGCTAGTCTGGTGGTTTACAGGTTGATAAAAGGCCTGTTTTATGATCTGTCTGGCTGCAAACTTGTGGTTAAAAAAAAAAACTGGACTCACTCACTCCTCTCCCCCCCCCCTCACGGACACCTAAGTGCACTTCCTCTTTTGTGTGAGTGTGTGTAAAAAAAAAAAAAAAAATTCTGATCAGAACGTTAAGAATACTGTTTGTTTTGACCAACTGTACTTTGTAGTAAATAAGGTAAAGGTATAAGTTGTTTTATATGTATGTGTGTATGTATATGTGTATATATATATGTTTATTTCCTGTTTGGAGAGTTTGGACTTTGTTTGCTGTTTTATATAGATTTTGGCAAAGTTCGAGATTAGAATTACCAGTCTTGTATTCTAAACTCAAGGAAAAAAAACAGAGACATGGGGAATAGTTTCCCCATTAGAAGGAGATAAGAAATGTATGCATAGCAAATAACCAAAATCTGTTAAATATTGTGCTAAGTGGGAAAGGAAGTGGTAAACTAACTGTGAAAGGGTGTCAGGAGTTGGTGGATAAGCTTAAATTGTTAGGACCCAAAGAAAAAAAGAAGAAGGAAAAGATTAGAAATGGCGGAATACTGGTTTGAGCACGTTAGAATTAGAGTAGAAGGAAGGAGAACAAAAAAGAAATGCCAAGCCCAACTGCCCCTAGTGGACAAAGAGGCAGACAAAATGGTCAGCCCCTAACTATGACTGTTTTTAGACCATGGACTGAGAGTGACGTGCAGAAGGCTACCGAGCATGTTAAACATCCTAAGTTTGGGGCCCCAGAAATCATTGAAAATATGGAAGGTCTGAGGAACAGTTATAGGCTAAACGGGGTCAAAGTGGAAAGGGCTTTAAGGAGGGTTCTAGGATCAGATTGGGCATCAGTAAAGGGAAATTGGGACCCCTGTGTAGCCACAGTGCCCCCTCAACAAAGAGGGTAACCACTGGCCCTTGATAGCCAAGATTTGACAGACAGATTGACTGCCTTCTATCAGAGATGCAATCTCCGATGGGTATAATGAACTGACTGGCAAAAGATTAATATGACTGTAAAGGAAGACAAGGAAAGTGTCAGTGATTATCTAAATAAACTACGCGAAGTTTTTAAAGTGTTCTCTGGGCTCCCCGAAGCTGAGGATGTGAATAGTGCATATCAACAACAGCTAAAGATAGCTTTTGTTAATGGATTAAAACAGGATCATAAGGATTACATTGTTAAAAACTTGGTTACTTACTGAACTGCATCAGTTTTAGATGTTTTGCAATATGTTAAGCATTCTGAGAAGTATTTGAAAGTGATGGAAAAACAATGTGAAAGTAAAGGTTTTTGTGCAAGGTAATGAAGGAGATACCCCCTTAAGTAGGAAGCAGAGGACGGTATAGCCCCTGCAATAGAATGGTACAGGATTTGTTAACCAGGAAGTTATACCAAGGGCATAAGGTAAATAAAACTAAACTCCAGTTGTGGCAAGAGCAGGTCAAATACTTAGGGTATAATATCTCAAAAGAAGGTCGACACCTGGATGAGGAGAGAATATGAGCCCTCCACCAGGTGCCGAAGCCAGAAACAAAGAAACAAACAATGTCTTTTTTGGGCATGACAAATTTTTGTAGAACGTGGATTTCTGGGTATTCAATACTGACCGCGCCCCATTGGTCCATACATTTGAACCCAGCACGACACCTTTACTGTATGACAATACTTTTGACACAACCTCACTTAACAATACAGAGATGTACTACATTAAACCCATCCACACTAATACCACTTCCTACTGATGGTCATAAACATGACTGTACTGCTGCCATCACTGAAAAGGTACTGCCATGAAGTGATTGGAAAGATGTACCGTTATCTAACCCTGACATGACACTTTTTGTTGATGGCTCCAGTATGAAAAATCCAGATGGCACAAGTGTAACTAGATATGCAGAAGTGGCAAATGACAGAACAGGAAATCATAGAGATAGATCATACAGTCCTTACTGATATACAGCAGAATATATCCCCTGGGGAGAAACAATATCGGAAAACAAAAGGTTGCACAATAATAGATAACATCTACACATCACCTGAAGGAAAGCTGGTATTGCCAAAATCCTTATTTAGGTATGCAGTAGTATTGACACATGGAGTAACTCATGTGTCAAACAGGGGGATGACTGAGATGTTAAATAAGGTATGTACAGCCTATGGTTTCACAAACTACTAAAAAAAAAACTTTGTTCTCAATGCATTATATGTGCAAGACACAATGCTCAGGGAGGCATAAGACCACGGAAAGGGAAGTTCCCCACACCGCAATATCCATTCCAACACATTTGCATGGATTTTATTGAATTAGACAAATGTGAAAAGGAAGAAATATTGTTTGGAAATCATTGATGCATTGATCACATGGGTAGAGATATAGTGCTGACGCCTTACTAAAAGATATCATTTCATAATTTGGGATACCAGAGAAGATTTATAGCGATAATGGTCCACATTTTGTAAATCAGACTATAAAACACCTAACAGAAGTGATGGGTATAGAAGTAAAAGAACGACTATGCATATCACCCTCAGTCAGCAGGGTTCGAAGAAAGACATAATGGGATATTAAAGAGCAAGCTAAAAAAGGCTATGGAAGAGACAGGGAAAAATTGGATGTATTGTCTCCCACTAGCTATTTTAAGCATGCACATCACCCTCACTAAAGAGTCCATTTGAAATGATGTATGGTAGACCTTATAAAATACCTTTATTACCAAATGAAACCCACTCAGAGGAAGGGGAGAGAACCTTAGCAGAATACATGTCAAGGTTATTAAAACAGAAACAAATTAACCAAGAGTGTTCCATTCTAGAAGGAGAGCCCATAGGAGAAGACAAAGTACAAATCTGGTGCTCATCAAGGTGATCAGTAAGAAGCATTGGCACTCCCCTAAGTGGGACGGGCCATATCAAGTACTCCTTACTACTCCCACTGCAGTAAGAATTGCTGAAAGGACTATCTGGATTTACCAATCCCACTGTAAAAAGGTAAATATAGGCAGAGTAGGGACAGAGAGACTGAAGGAGGGAGAAAGTCCAAATACAAAGGGAGGCAGATAAAAGGTCTGCTTGTCTCAGCCTTGGTGAAGAAAAGGCCCTATCTAGGCCCCCCTCACTTCAGATAGGATGGTAGGGATTTTGTTCCTTGTGGGAGCATTGGTGACTCTATGAGAGGCCTCTATGAGGGGAGGTAGGAGACATGGGAGGATAGTGGAACCAATCAATTGGGAAGAGACAGGAAGAGCATTGAACCTCACCTTTGTTGAAGGAACCACCAGTACTATACAGGTGGATTTCTGCCAGATGACAGATTGTGGAGATAAGGTAGAAGCAAGTAAGCTGACCTGGGCAGATAAATACATGTGCTACCTGGCTGGAAGTTGGATATCAGGAACTGACCCTTTGGGAAAATTCTTTCTTGAAGTCAAACCAAAGAATGAGACAAACAAGAAGAAATTAGATTATTAGATAATTAGGACAAATTTAAAGTAGAGGTATTAGGATCCACAGTGAGATTCACCAATCTCACAGCGGAAGAAGCTATAACATTAGAAACAGGATACCAGGATAAGAATGAATGGCTTGAATGGTTAATCTATACTGCTAACAGTGCCTTTTCCCTTAAATAACAATACAGATCCAGATGGTTTAGAGTGTATGCTAAAGCTATATCAAAAAACATACAAACCTGACACCAACACTCCCTGTCACACGTTAAGTTTATTGTTTCCCCAGGTTCAGAGACCTCAGATACCCCCTGCTGTCACGGCATACCCTGGCAACTTTACTTGCTTTGCACTTCCGGGGAATGAGAGTGGCAAAGATTTGGGGTCTTTACCGGATGACTACTGCATGGAGAGGATTAACAAAATTGCAAAGGGAGAGGGTGACAACTGGGTTGAGCACAACACCCAGAGGGCGGACGTCTGGTGGTTATGCGAAGACAAGAGGCTCAGAGCGAGCATCCCAGCCAATTCCCGAGGGGATTGTGCCCAGGTACAGCTGGTAATGCCTCTGTGCTTACTGTCAGAGTCCCCTTGGAAGACGGGTCACCGGAGGAGCAGAAGGTACACCTCTGCTGCGGGGTCTTTTGACCCCCAGATCTATATAGATGAGATTGGAATTCCGCGTGGAGTGCCGAGTGAGTTTAAGGCTAGGGACCGAGTGACAGCTGGATTTGAGTCTCTTCTCTGGTGGGTGACAGTAAAAAAAAATTTTTGGCTGGATTAACTATATATATTATAACCAACAAAGGTTTGTAAACTACACCAGGGATGCAGTTAAGGGATTGACAGAGCAATTAGCCTCTCTGACGGCATGGCAGAATAGGATGGCATTAGATATGGTCCTAGCAGAAAGAGGAGGGGTCTGTAAAATGTTTGGTGGTATGTGTTGCACCTTTATTTCTAACATTACAGCTCCTGGAGGAACCGTGACTAGAGCACTCGAAGGACTGACAGCTTTATCGAATGAATTAGCGGAAAACTCAGGTACTGATGATCCATTCACAAATTGGCTTGAAGGTTGGTTTGGGAAATGGACTGGACTTGCCAAGGTCAAGGACTTGCTAAGGTCTTAAAACCCAGTTGTGGAACGGACCTGTACTGAAGTAATAAATTGAGGAAGCAAATATAGATATCAGAGGAGGGAATGATAAGAAATATGCAAAGAATTACAAGTGATATCGATATTTGCCTTGTTCCTTATATGCTTTTTTCCTAGCTAAAATGGCGCTGACTTATTGTTTATGCAACCTGCTTATTTCCGACTAACGCCTTGAACCATACTTAAAAGAACTAGCAAAAGTTTACCATATTAGGCCATATTGTGAAAGGGCACTGTTTTTGACAATAAAGCTGAGGATGCACCATGAGTCACCAGTGTGCCTTAGCCAATGGTAGCTTGCCAAATACTGTTAAAAAATTACATGTGTAAAAGGGTTCCTGTGTGACTCTGCTGAAATTCCTTGCTGTGAACAGAGCTCACCCCTGTGTATCGATACATTTGTAATAAATCTGTCTTCTAATCAACCAGACCAGAGTTGACTGATCAGTGAGAGAATGGAATTTTACCGACACACCCCCTCTTCTTGGGCTTCCTGCACTTCCAGCTCCCACTGTAAGGCTGCTGCCAACTCCTCCACTACCCTCTCCACCTCTGCTCCACTCCCCGCTGTTAATGGCTCCACACTAGTGGGTGGCACTTCTACTCTTTCCTCCACTCTCTCCTCCACCACCACCACCTCCTCCTCCTCTTCCTGTCTTTCAGGAGAGTCAGACAGCACCTGTGTGGTCACTGGTCATCCCCTCTCAGCGATGCGCCTGACAGCTTCAGCATAAGAGACATAGGCCCTTCTTACTTTTGGACAATTCTTCGCTGTATGATCACGCTGTCCACATATATCACAGGCCCACTTAATCAAGCAAGCCCCAGCCTCATGTCCCTCCTCCCCACAGCTGTGGCAGTGCATCTCCACATTACATTCATCTCTGGTATGCCCAAACTTATGACATCTTCTGCAGTATGTCGGTTGACCAGGGTAGTAGAGAAACCCTCTATTTGCTTCTATTGAAAAATTAGCTGGTGGATGCCGCACTCCACCAATCCCTTCAGAATCCACCTTCAGCTTGACAAAAAAACTTTAATTTGCCATTAAAGATCCCCAGACGATTAGTCAGCCTGAAGCCTCCCTTCACTGCAGAGCAGTATCTCTTCAAAAAGGCCACTACCAAGGCAATGTCTGTGAAGGGGTTAAACAGGTGAACAACCAATGTTTTCTCCTCTATAGCATACAAGGGTTCCACTATGAAAGGCCTTATAGACTCCAATTCCTTACACTTCTCAATAACTCCCATGCAAAAATTGCTATGCACAAAAGAAACATCATAGTACCTTGGTGCTGCATGGTCCTGGATACAATAGATGTGACGCGGTTCCACTGCAACTGATTTCTCCAGCAAATCCTGAACAAGAAACTCCAAACTCACTTTATACAGATGACCAGCCATAACCTGAAACCGCAGGGTGTTCTGAATCCCCTTTCGCTTCATTGAGCTCAGCAAAGAAAAATTCAGACCATCACACAATCTTGGCTCTTTTCAGAAAGAATGTGATCTGCAAGCTTTATATAACATAGGTTTGTGTGCTAATGAGGCAATTGAAAACACATGCACAGTCCATGAAACACACAAAATGCAAGTTCACCCAATGTAGAGACAGAACTTCAAAGTGGGTACACCTGTTAAGCATGTCCTTAAATTACTAACCCAAAAAACACACTTTCTGAGCATGCCCAGAAATATCCAAGTGCTGTTCACACACAAAAAAACTAAAGTCCCCGAGCATGCCCAGACCAACCCAAATGCATTTCACACACCAAAAGGCACAGGAAAAAAAGCAAAGTCCCTGAGCATGCCCAGACAAACCAAATGCAGCTAACACAAAATAAGCCACCCCCCTGTTCAAAATGAAACACATCATCCAGCATGTCCTTAATTAAGGTTAAGAAAAAAGAAGGTGGAAAAAAGTACTGGACTGCACCAAAAACGTAGCATAAATGCACTGGATCAAATTAAAAATGCACATGCATCTGGACTGCGTTTCTATGGCGTGAATAAGCCCTAAAGCTCATTACTTGGGGGGGGTTACTCTGCCTGTAAAGTGGTGCATCTGTAGAATGTATCCAAAATGCTGCTTTAAAGATGTACGGCTTTAGAGAAAACATACAAATCGACATTGCAGCTGCAAGATTTTAACACAAAACCAAAAATAGCCTGCCCCCCCAATACATACAAGGCCATTTGGGGCTGTAAAGGCTTAAAATGAGAACACCACGTGAAAAATACCACCCCAAAATCTAAAAATATTGTGCCCCTCCCACACACTAAGAAACCCCTAGCCAAACACACAGCAAGCCAGCCCATGGTGGGTGTATGCTTGGGAGCAGAAGGGGCTCAGGCATCCCAAAAGTCAACAATCTTGTTCCCACAAATAGGAAACATGAAGGGAACATAAAGACACTGAATTTCAAAAGAGCCAACTTCCCTAAACTACAAATCTTGCTAAAAGGCATAAATTGGGATAAAATATTAGGAACAAAGAATACGGAGGAGAGATGGGTTTGCTTTAAGAGCATATTAAATAAGGGCATTAGCCAATGTATCCCATTGGGTAATAAATTTAAAAGAGCGAACAAAAATCCTGGATGGCTTAACTCCAATGTAAAAATGCATATAAAAGCAAAGGAGAAGGCCTTCAAAAAATACAAGGTTGAGGGATCATCCTCAGCATTCAGACTTTATAAAGAATGCAACAAGAAATGTAAGGGTGCAATTAGGACGGCTAAGATAGAACATGAAAGACACATAGCGGAGGAGAGCAAAAAAAATCCCAAGAAATTCTTTAAGTATGTAAACAGTAAAAAAGGGAGGACAGACCATATTGGCCCCATAAAGAATGAGGAGGGACATCTGGTTACAAAGGATGGGGAGATGGCGAAGGTTTTGAATTTATTCTTCTCCTCAGTCTTCACGAGTGAATTGGGGGGCTTCAGTAACCAAAACTGCAGTGTTTATCCTCATGACACAACACAGGAAGCACCTCCATGGTTAACAGAGGACAGAATTAAAATTAGACTTGAGAAACTTAACATTAATAAATCACCGGGACCAGATGGCTTGCATCCGAGGGTACTTAGGGAACTCAGTCAAGTGATTACCAGACCGTTGTTCCTAATTTTTACAGACAGTCTATTGACTGGAATGGTACCAGCTGATTGGAGAAAAGCCAATGTAGCACCAATATTTAAAAAAGGCCCAAAATACATCCCTGGGAATTACAGACCAGTTAGCCTAACATCAATAGTATGTAAACTCTTGGAGGGGATGATAAGGGACTATATACAAGATTTTAGTAATAAGAACGATATGATTAGCAGTAATCACCATGGATTCATGAAGAATCGTTCTTGCCAAACCAATCTATTAACCTTCTATGAGGAGGTGAGTTGCCATCTAGATAAAGGAAGGCCCGTAGACGTGGTGTATCTGGATTTTGCAAAAGCATTTGACACAGTTCCCCATAAACGTTTACTGTACAAAATAAGGTCCGTTGGCATGGACCATAGGGTGAGTACATGGATTGAAAAGTGGCTACAAGGGCGAGTTCAGAGTGTGGTGATAAATGGGGAGTACTCAAAATGGTCAGGGGTGGGTAGTGGGGTTCCCCAGGGTTCTGTGCTGGGACCAATCCTATTTAATTTGTTTATAAATGACCTGGAGGATGGGATAAACAGTTCAATCTCTGCATTTGCAGACGATACTAAGCTAAGCAGGGCAATAACTTCTCCGCAGGATGTGGAAACCTTGCAAAAAGACCTGAACAAATTAATGGGGTGGGCGACTACATGGCAAATGAGGTTCAATGTAGAAAAATGTAAAATAATGCATTTGGGTGGCAAAAATATGAATGCAATCTATACACTGGGGGGAGAACCTCTGGGGGAATCTAGGATGGAAAAGGACCTGGGGGTCCTAGTAGATGATAGGCTCAACAATGGCATGCAATGCCAAGCTGCTGCTAATAAAGCAAACAGAATATTGGCATGCATTAAAAGGGGGATCAACGCAAGAGATAAAACAATAATTCTCCCACTCTACAAGGCTCTGGTCCGGCCGCACCTGGAGTATGCTGTCCAGTTCTGGGCACCAGTCCTCAGGAAGGATGTACTGGAAATGGAGCGAGTACAAAGAAGGGCAACAAAGCTAATAAAGGGTCTGGAGGATCTTAATTATGAGGAAAGGTTGCAAGCACTGAACTTATTCTCTCTGGAGAAGAGACGCTTGAGAGGGGATATGATTTCAATTTACAAATACTGTACTGGTGACCCCACAATAGTGATAAAACTTTTTCACAGAAGAGAGTTTAATAAGACTCGTGGCCACTCATTACAATTAGAAGAAAAAAGGTTTAACCTTAAACTACGTAGAGGGTTCTTTACTGTAAGAGCGGCAAGGATGTGGAATTCCCTTCCACAGGCGGTGGTCTCAGCGGGAGCATTGATGGCTTCAAGAAACTATTAGATAATCACCTGAATGACTGCAACATACAGGGATATATAATGTAATACTGACACATAATCACACACATAGGTTGGACTTGATGGACTTGTGTCTTTTTTCAACCTCACCTACTATGTAATAACTATGTAATAACTATGTAATATTGAGGGGGACAAGGGCCTCTTCCAGACAACCCTAGGCTGGGGTTGTGGGGGGCTGCAAACAGGGGGGCTTTACAGAATGTAGAAAGCCCCTTTAAACTAATGTGTACAGGGTGCTTTGTGGTTGGTATTGGGCTGAGCCCAACATGCCCCAAAGGCAGCCAGCAATGTTGAGTGCATGTGGCCTTGTATGGTTCGGGAGGGAGTTGGGCGATCACTCTTCTCGCCCCTTTCCTAGCTGGCCCTGTTGTTTGCAAAACAACAGGATGTGGTTTGGATTGGTGAAGGCAGCCACAGCCTTTGGAGACTGGAGAATGGAGTGTGGAGTTCCCCTTTAAAAGCAAAAGCTAGCCCCAAAGAATTATATGCATTAGAAGGGGGAGACAAGAGCATTGGAGTGTAGAGTTCCGCTTTAAAAGCAAAAACTAGCCTGAATAAAACATATGCATTAGAAGGGGAGACAAGAGCACTGGTGTGTAGAGTTCCCCTTTAAAAACAAAAACTAGCCCAAATAAAACATAAGCATTATAGGGCGTACACGCGGTCAGACTTTGTTCGGACATTCCGACAACAAAATCCTAGGATTTTTTCAGACGGATGTTGGCTTAAACTTGTTTTGTCTACACACGGTCGCACAAAGTTGTCGGAATTTCCGATCGCCAACCACGCGGTCACGTACACCACGTACGACGAGACTAGAAAAGGCCGGTTCAGAACCAAGCGCGGCACCCTTTGGGCTCCTTTTGCTAATCTCGTGTTAGTAAAAGTTTGGTGAGAGACGATTCGCACTTTTTCAGACTCGTGGCTTTCAGATCGTTTTCTGACGTTCAGTTTGTGCTTGTGGGTTTGTATCTGCTCTTCAGTGCGTGCAAGCAAGTTCCGCGTGACTTTGTCATTGTATCCTTGTTCGTTCGTTACTGTTTTTCAGGTCGCTCTTCACAGGCCTTGCTGTTCTTAAGTGCGTTCTGTTACTTCGTTCTGAGCAGCCGACCGTTTTCTAGCCATGTTTCGTATGCGTACTCCTCGTAGAGTTTGTGCTGTGCGGGAGCTTGGTGTTGGGGTCCTGACCTTGACACAAGTCCAGTCCATGAATAGGGTGGGGAGGAGTTCATGGACCAAGAATTGGTTGCTTCAGCGTGACCAGTTCTCTCATATGCCTTTGCTCCGTGAGATCCGTGAGAATAATCCTGATGATTTCAGGAACTTTCTCAGGATGACGGACCCCGTGTTTCACCGTCTGTTGGCTTCGCTGACCCCCTATATCAGCAGGCAGGATACCTGCATGAGGCAAGCCATCACTCCGGAGCAGAGGCTGGTCGCTACCCTGCGGTATTTGGCGACAGGGAGAAGCCTGCAGGACTTGAAGTTCTCGACAGGCATCTCCCCCCAGGCTCTGGGGATCATTATCCCAGAGACCTGTTCTGCCATTATCCAGGTCCTGCAGAAGGAGTATATGAAGGTAAGATTTTTATCCTTTTATATCACATTTTATTGTATTGAATGTTTGCTAATATATTGTATTTCTTTCCTCATTCCCTAATTACCATGATTGGAATATGCTGTGAATGTCCCCTTTGTTCTCATGCATGCTGGATTTTTATGTAATTATTATTTTATGTCCTTCATACATATTTGCCCTTCACTAACCTCCCCAGCATGGTGTCTCCTGGCCTATATTCACCTCATGTAGTCACTTAACAATGAATTTTATCTGCTCCATAGTAGTGCTTTACCCCAAACACCCCCTAAAATATTTGGCAATGTTATTTTTGATTTAAATTCAGGCAGAGTGCCAGAGGCTTTTTTTTTGTGGTGTCCCCAAATAATTTTTAGTAACCCTCCCTTCCCCAACTGCTAAGTCAGCTGATCCCAATTCTCTATCCTCAATCATCTATCTGCTGACTTTGCCAAACCCATACACACTATACCCACCTCTTTAGTGCTCAGATTTATGGATGAATTCCCCAAAGCATGTAGTGCAAAGGCCTGCCTGTATACTTTCCAATGGTACTGTTTAAAGTTTTTGTATCCTATTATTATCTTGATAGGTAATAGCAGAATGTCCAAATCTCCTCAAATGTGTACAATGTGTATTTATATCTTTGTATTATGACACTTCTTACCTGTCCAGTGGGCTGCCAATAGTGTAACTAAGGAGGGGCTGTTCAAAGTAATACCCATTATTTAGGCATTCATCTCTCAATGAAGTGAAGAGGGTTACCTGTCCAAGATTTCCACACACCCCCTATAATGTTAGAAATGGCCCATGAGAGAGGGGGGGGATATGATAGGTGTACCTTATACTTTGGCCTTGTTAAATTCCCCTTAATAAATGCTATCTGGAGGTTGCCCCATAATGTTTGTGTATAATCTGCTTGCCATGTTTCAGAGTAAAAACAGTAATGTTTATTGTTTTTTCCTCAACAGTTTCCTTCCACGCAACAGGAATGGCAGACTGTGGCCTCCCACTTTGCCGAGCGGTGGGACTTTCCTAACTGCGGAGGGGCAATTGATGGGAAACACGTCCACATCGTCCCACCACCCAACTCGGGGTCGTACTATTATAATTACAAGGGGTTTAATAGTATAGTGATGTTGGCGGTGGTGTCGACTAATTACGACTTCTTGCATGTGGACGTGGGGAAGAATGACCGGATGTCCGATGGTGGATTCATCGCCCAGACGGAGTTCTACAGGCGTCTCCAGAATGGCAGCTTGGACATGCCAGCTCCAGAGGACAATGTGGAAGGACTCCCATTTGTGTTCGTTGCTGATGAAGCGTTTGCGCTGGGGGACCACCTGATGCGGCCATTCCCAATGAGGACCCTCACCCCGGAACAGAGGGTTTTTAATTACCGGCTGGCCAGAGCCCGAAGAGTGGTGGAGAACACATTTGGAATCCTGGCCAGCCGGTTCCGACTATTTCTGTCACCCATCCATATGGCGGAGTATAAACTGAACCATATTATACTGGCGTGCTGTGTTCTCCATAACTTTTTAAGGAAACATTCGGCCAACTATGCTGGCTCAGTTGGGCCTGAGGCCGGAATCATACATCAAACCACACTGACGGCGCTTGAAAGTGGCCGTCCTGGCTTGCCCTCCCTGAGTGCCCGTGATGTACGGTTAAGCTACCTGGAGTTCTTTGCGGGTAGGGGGGCTATCAATATGCCAGACAATCTGTGAAGCCTTTTTATAATAAAAAAAAAAGAAATTCTTTGTGGACAATTACTGCTTGTGTTTGTTTTAGCTGACCCTGACAAAAATGTGTTGAGTACAGAAAATGTCGTGATTGTGTAACCTTATTATACAAAGCACTGTTGGCTGTTATTTCCTAAATGCAAAAACACATTTCACTACAAGTGCACTTGCAACTGCACTGAAACTGCACTTGTAGTGCAAAGAGGATTTGCCCTTAGCAAATAACCCCCATTTTTGCTGAAAACAGATTACAGCACCCCAAAAGTGTTGTAGTGTTGAGACAATAATCCACACATTCTTGAGTAAGCAACTTTTTTATACCTGCACAATCACATGTGCATTTACCAAAGGTTTTTAAAACAAACCAACATGTTTTTTGTATAACAATTTTTGCAGTAGCATTATCAAAAATCGAAATGTCCATTTCAGATAAAACAGGCCTGTGTAAAACCAACAAGAAAGACAAAAAACTTGAACTTACAAAGTTCACATTATGTAAAACCTGAAAGCTATATCAGACATCAGTATTTAGGAACTGGGTTTGATATAGCGCTCAGATGGGGGGAAATCACCCCTGGAAAAGCCAAATTTGGAAGATGCACACCAATTTACGAATGTCAACATGTGCTATCTGCCATCAAGGGGGGATCAAGGGACGTGTTTTGGGGGAGCAAGCTCTTCCTCAATGCTACTTTATAATTGAGGAAGGGGTTGCACCCCCAAAACGCGTCCATTGATCTCCCGTGATGGCAGATAGCACATGTTGACACACTGTGTGCATCCTCCAAATTTGGCTTTTCAAAACATTGCAAAAAGTTTTAAAAGATTGGACCATAATCCAAAAAGTGATTTTGTGTGGTTTTAAATTCGCCCCAAAACATCAATGATGTTATTATTTTTTTTAATCACATCATTGATTTTTTGCTGTATGTTTTGCAGTTCTACATTACACCCCATGATCTCCCCGATCAGGATCTGGGCACTTTCTGATGTGAAACGTTCTGGATCCCTCACATCACGATCACCTAAAAAGAGAGAAACAAAAAAAAAACAGGTATCAAAAATCTGCCAGCATCCATCTCTTTTACCTGAGCCTGTGGTCGCAGACACCCACCTGTTGTGGTGCCAATCTCCACCACATCTTCTTCTTCCTCCTGCTCTTCTTGGGTTGCTGTTAGTTCCCCTTCTTCCAGAGGTGGGGGGTCTGTGGTCTCCTCGGATGAGGGGTGTCCTCCGAGTCTTTTCTCCCCTATGTAAAACAAAAATGGTATAATTAGCACACAGATATTCGATGGCAGAACTAGAAATAGGAAACATTGCTTGGAAGTGGGGTACAATTGTCTATTTTAGCAGAGTTCCAAGATGTATTTTTTTTATTGGCCTTTGTCAAGCTGCAATACTTTACCTGTTTGGTACAAGCTTCACAGATGTAGCCCCCCCCTATAGTATACACTGGAGCACCTGTGTGGCCCCCTAATAAAAATGGTGTTCTTGTGTCCCACACTAGTGCTCCAGTGTCCAGATGTGAAAACAGCTGCTCAGTGTCCTCTCCTTACACAGAATCTAGTTTGCATTTCATTCTAGTAACAAACCCATCTACACAAACAAATATTTGGCATCCAAGTAGGCCCAAAAAAAATGTGGGAAAATGCATATGGCCTAAACAATGGTGTTTTAGAGGCCGAAAGAAAAATGTTTGATACGAACGAATAATGGGCCCAAGAACATTAAAGTTGCCCTTTTAAACGTTACAATTAATAAAAGCATATGGAGCAGCACGAACGGAATAAAGACAGAAAGAATAGGAACACAGCACAACTACTTACTTTTTTGCAGCACTCTCCGGATCTCTCGGTACTGCTCTGGCTCTCTCAATTTCAGGTCCGACCACCGCTTCCTGAGCTGATCTTTCGATCGTCGTACCCCGAAATTCTTGTGCAGACTTTTGATCACTTTCACCATGATCTTGGCCTTTCTGATATTGGGGTTGGGGTAAGGCCCATACTTTCCATCATAGTCGGACTTCTTCATGATGTCGACCATCTCCAACATCTCCCCAAAGGACATATTTGTGGCCTTAAAACGTCTCCTTCTGGATCGGGACGTGTCCGGATCCGGGCTTTCCTCCTCCTCCTCCTCCTCGTTCCTGCACTTAGCACGCACCTGCTGTGACTCCGCCATGTGCTCTTCCCCCACTGCGCCGAACGAAAAGGGGCGGGGAATAGACTAGAAAGAACATCAGGGGTGGGCGGAGTTACACGCATGCGCAGTGTGTATAAAGCGTAACACGCGTGCGTATTACGTACGATCTGTGAGCGGAGGAAGGAGCATTGGACACGCCGATCGTAAGAACGAAGGTAAGAGACAAACTTGTGCCTATACTGCTTCTACATTGAGGCCTATATTGTAACAAGATTAGGAGAGTTTTGTCTGACATTAGGCTTTGTCTTGTGTTGTGTCTTGCAGTGAACATGGATATGCTACTGAAAGACAATGACTTCATGTCAGTATTCGTAGATATGTTAAGGGAGCTGCCCTGTCTGTGTTAGATTAAACACCCCCATTTCAAGAACCAAGCAAAGAGGAAGGCAGCACTGGTGTAATTGTGTGAAATTGTGAAGCAGGTGATCCCCACGGCAGACATCACCTATTTAAAGATATTAATTGGTGGCCTGAGGAGCACATATCTAAGGGAGCGCAAGAAGGTCCTGGATTCACAGAGATCCGGAGCAGCAGATGACATCTATGTCCCCAGGATGTTGTACTACGACAGGCTGCATTTTCTGGCAGGCCAGACTGAACCCAGGCCATCCCTCTCCAGTCTTCCTTCCACGCTTCCTCCCCCCCCGGCTGAAGCTTCTGACGCCCAACCTGGGCCTTCCAGGCAACAACACATGGAGGAGCCCAGATTGAGCCAGGTATAGCATTCCTCTAAATATTTCTGCTTGTACAATCAATGATGTTAACTAGATGTTAGTTGGGAGTACTAATTTAGGATTGTGATTGATGATGCAAAACATTACAACCATGTCCCTTTTTCATACACAGGGAAGTCTCAGCCAGGAGGTGGCCGGGCCGAGCTGGCTGGCTGATCTGCAGGTCCCTCCACCCCCCCTGGAAAGAGAAAGTGGCAGTAGGAGGAGTGCCCTAGAGGAGGCTACCAGAGGACTCTTTTGGAGGGCTACAGAGGTCCTGGGAGCACCATTGCCTATAAAATGCAGAGGAGGGACAACAAGCCATGTGTGAGGCGCTCATATTGGAGGCTCTTAAAGGTATGAGGGGCCAAATGACAGCTCAGACACACCTTTGTGATGGTCCTCCTCCTCCTCCTGCAGGTCCTCCTCCTCATCCTCCCTCTCCTCCAGGTCCTCCCAGTCCTCCTCCAGGTCCTACTCCTCCTCCTGCCACATCTCCAACTGCATAGCTACAGCCGGGAAGGAAGCGTGAAAGGAAAACCAGAAAGTGAGGACCCTGGATCCAGTCTGGTGTGCCAAAAAATGCAGCCTCTTGTGGTACCACAGCCTGGGGACACAGATGTCATCTGCTGCTTTCCCGATCTCTGGGACTTCTGGACCAGACTGCCCTCCCTTACATATGGACTCCTCAGGCCACCAATTTTGATGATCAAGTATTGATGTCTGCCGTGGGGGTCCCAGGCTTCGCTAATTTATCCTGTTGATCCAGTGTTGCCTTCCTCTTTGTTTGGTTCTGAGCCCTTAATAAAGGATTTTTGTTTTGAATTATACTCTCCTATGTGTTTTACTTCAAAAATGACAGTTTGTTTGTGAGGATTCAGGTACATTTCTAATATACAATGTGAAATGAACAAGGGACACCAACACCAAACAATCTCCTGGAGATTAAATAATAAAAGATATCAATGGTGTTGGGGTAACTTGACACACAAAAAACACCCAAAAATATTCTCGAGTAAAAATAAAAATAACATTGAACAAAGATCAGTCTTTGAAAAAATCCAAACATTAAATAAAAAAAAAGGCTTAAAATCCCAAAAAAAATTAAATTAAAAAAAAAAAAATTCTGTCAGATGTGACAACTAATAACAATATATTCAGGGAATCCCAATAAAAAAAAAAATAAAACTTTGTGAGAAGTGTGTGTGAATATGAGCAGCAAAACTACTTAATTCTTGTCACATTATAAAGAAGAAGAGATTGCGCTGTATTAAAACATTTTTAACATTGCAGCGTGACGAAAGTGCTATATCCATTGCGAACGCTAAGTTTACCAGAACGAGCTGTTCCGTCTTGGAATTTCTTCTGAGCATGCGTGGCACTTTGTGCATCGGAACAGGCCACACACGGTCGGAATTGACGCGATCGGATTTTGTTGTCGGAAAATTTTATCTCCTGCTCTCCAACTTTGTGTGTCGGAAAATATAATGGAAAATGTCCGATGGAGCCCACACACGGTCGGAATTTCCGACAACATGCTCCGATCGGACATTTTCCATCGGAAAATCCGACCGTGTGTACGGGGCATTGGAAGGGGAGACAAGAGCATTGGAGTGTAGAGTTCCCCTTTAAAAGCAAAAACTAGCCCAAAGAAAACATATGCATTAGAAGGGGAAGACAAGAGCATTGGAGAATGGAGTATAGAGTTCCCCTTTAAAAGCAAAAACTAGCCCAAAGAAAACATATGCATTAGAAGGGGAAGACAAGAGCATTGGAGAATGGAGTATAGAGTTCCCCTTTAAAAGCAAAAGCTAGCCCAAGGAAATCATATGCATTAGTGGGGGAAGGTTAAATGCCCTTTTAGGAGGAGCTAGAGTAGCAAGAGTCTTTTTACATAATTTTAACAAGGTACATGTCACATGTTGGCATTGCTTGACATTTAGATAAGATATTGCCGGCGCAGTGAGCCAACGCATTTAAACGAGCGCAAATGCAGCTTGCGCATGCGCAGTGCATAAACTGACCTCACGCAGTTCTAAATGTACTTTCAGGCACAGCAGGCTTGTTCAGAAAAAGTTACTTTCTCATTCTATTTTGGGCATATTTGTTACTTGGGCAGTTATTACTATACTTCCTCACATCACCCCCATAATATTGGCACTTCCAGCTTCTTTTAATTTTGAGTTGAAGATGCCCTGCGCCATGTCCATAGTGGCGCATTGATCGCCTCCTCCCGTGCGCAGAGATTACTATAGTAAATGGGGAATAGTGCTGTTACCGGTGCAAACATTTCGTATATACCAAAATCTACGTTGCGCCTTGGCGTGTGCCTCAACTCATGGCGCAAACGGTTCGTAAATCAGCCCCATGGTGTTCTCGGTTGTATCTGGGTCTCCAGATTTCAGCTGTTTGTTGGTGTGATTGGGGATCTTATGCCCTTACAACACTTGGCCTTTCCTTCTATTCATATCAAATTCAAATTGAAGCAACAATTATGTGGACGGGTTGTTCAGGGGACTCTACGTGACTGTGTAATGTCTTTGTTTTTTAATTAATGTGGATGCTCAGATGTATATGCAAAATAACTATGTAAGTTTTGAATACCCTCAGTATTTTGTATATGTTTATCTAGTAATACTTGTTAGGGTTTAATCATTTCTGATCATTCTGAATTTGAGTTCTATAGATATTACATTTCCTGTGAAAATCCCTGATGAAGGAGACAGCATATATCTCTGAAACTCGTTGGGTTCAGGAAGCTATATCTTTTCTTTGCATGTTTTGTATATGTGCATCCACGTTTATGTGCAATGTTTTATGTGTTCCTTAATAAATATATATCTGTAGATGCAGTTATAGCAGGGAGAGTGTTTCACCGCTCAGGTGGATCCAGACCCAGGTGTAAAGTTAATGTGAAGCCTTCAGAGTTGAAGAGTCCCAGGTGCTGGCTAAATGCTGAATAGAGCACGGTATTGGATAGAAAGATCTGGATGCCGCACACTGGATAAAGTAGAAAACTTGTCTTTATTGTAGAGATAGGACCATCAAAAGTACAAGACAATCATGCAGGATGTACAGGATCAGCTGACGCGTTTCACACTCGAAACTGAGTGCTTACTCATAGCTGGCAATTATTGGAATGACTAACATTTATATACCCTAAGAAAGACATCATGTGATCACATAATTAGATGAAAAAATGGGTAACAGCTGGAAACCGATTTTGCGGAGTCTTGGCATCTGCTGACAAGTTAGTATGTTTTCCAATAAAAGAGACTCTAAAAAAGTGATATTTAAGCCACTAAAAATGACCTAAGTCAGTAGGAATGAAAAAACGTAAAAATAAACATAATTATATAACCGTATGTGTGTAAACAAAAAAATATATATATATATAATTATATTGTTGTTTTTTATGTGTTTATCAATATATATGTAATAAAACGTGAAGGGGATGTAATGTGAATGTAAAAATAAAATGTGAATCAAAATGATAAAAAATAAATAAATAAAAATATATGTGTAGATTAAGTGTAGACATAATGATATATATATATACTACGTATAAATATGTATGTGCTATATATAAAAAAATAAAGGGAGTGTTGTGGCAATATGAGTATGATAAAGAGCAAGGGATGTAAAGTGGAGACAAAAGTTAAATAGAATTTATAGACAAAAGTGGTGTAAATGTTGTTAATTGCTGTAACATAAACAACGATATAATGTATCACAAATGTGTTTAAAAAAACTGCGTGTATATGTATTCAATATATATGTTGCAGCGGAATGTTCAAAGGGTATGTGAACAAATGGAATTGGGATTAGCTGGATAGCAAAAAAATGCTATGCTATGATGCTAGTTTTAGCCGACCACAATGGATGATTGTGAAACGAGATCGTTTTGTGCATGGGTATGCAGGAATGTTCAAAGTGAGAGAGAGAAATCTTTAATGATGTAGCATGAAGTAAGACTACAATTAAAGCATATATTAAGGTTTTTTAATGTTTTTTAATAATAAAGATAAACAGTGACGTCAAGAACAAAAAGATCTCGCCAGCCCAATGCACCACAGTGTGATCTAATTAACCTGTGGATGTAATAATGATGTGTGCAAAAAGCCGGCAAATAGTTTAAAAATAGAACACCTCGGGGAGTGTGCAGAGCTCTACTGATCAAAAGAGAGAGATAAAGCAATGCTACCAAAGTAAAACCTATTCAGGCACCGATAAGCATTGTGTGAGACAATGAGTGATTAACCCATGGTGCTTTGTATAAAAGTACATTCTTCAAATAAAGACGTCAGCAGATGCCAAAGCCACTATACAACTAACAATTTTAATGCTGACATTAAATAGAGGTAATAATAAACTCACTAGTGCGATGTTAATATGATAATACCAACAAATAAAATGATTTGATACACAAACAGGTACACAAGAGGTCGGAGTAGATCCAATCTATAAAAATAGTAAAGGATATGCCATTATATTAAGTATCATAATAAAACAAGTTGCATCATGTTCTAGCACTAAACAAGTCAAACGGACATAACATGTAAAGAGAGTCTTTTTTCTTATGTATAGATTCATGTTCCGTATAGCTAAATGATGGTCCCAAAAACACTTTTATAAAGTTAAACATAAATTTGCTCGAGAATGTAGAAAAGGGTCTACATGAGACATATATATAAATTAAATCACTTTTTTCTCATTTTTTCAAAGCTAAAAAGGTAAAAATAAGAAAAAACAACAAAAATTAAAACGGAGATTAAAAAAAAAGTGGTGAATATCAATGAAATGAATATGAATATCATAAAAGTAATCAAAAAACACAAAAATGTGAAAAGGTAAAATTCGTGCGTGCATCCAAAAAAAAAAAAAAAAAGAAAAATCAACACGAAAAAGTGATATGTATTGTGTTTAAACAGATTGGATGTCGCAGAACAGCATTATATGTTTAAAGGGTACTCGTACAGTTTCCACTGGCCACAATGTATTGAAGACTCCTAATTTATCATATTAGATATGGTAAATATGTCAAAAAGGGGGTCCATGCAAAACATATAGATTAAATTAACTGTAAATATATTGCTCATATCAGTATGTAAAATAAACTATGTCCGTGTATGGACCAATTTTGGTCAGTGGGTGTGAGAGAACCCATGTAATGACACCGTGTGACTGGAGTGTATGATGGAGGAAAGGGGGAGGAGGGGGGAAAAAGGGAGAGAGGGAAGAAGAGGATTAAAGTAATATAGAAGTTGAGAGATCCTAATTGGTTTTGGGATGTAACTTTATTTTAAGAGGTGAATTGAGACAATCACTCGTAATAATAGGAGACATCCCACTCAAAATTCAAACCTAGAGGAATTCTCGTGTTTAAAGAGAATATCCAATATACTTCGCGTTTACAAAGTAATTGGAACCTGTCGCCTCCTCTGGCAGGTGTTACAAACTTTTCTATGCCCTGAATAAAAAGGCTTGAAACATCCTTCTGGTGCACAAAGATCCAATGCTTTGCCACATTGGTTAATCTGTCTTTTTCAATGTCATGTAGGTGGTCATATAAACGATCCCTGAGGCGGCGTGTTGTTCGCCCGACATACTGAATGTGGCATATGTCACAAGTGATCACATATATAATAAACTGGGTGTTGCAGTTTATAAATGAAGTGATATTAAACACTTTGCCATTCGTGCAAGATTGAACTTGCTTGCCCTTTTTTATGTGACCACAATAATTACATCCCTTTTTACCACATTTATAGTTGCCCTTGAAACTCAACCAGTTGAATTTGGTTTGTTCAGATCTCACCAGACTGGGTGAAAGAGAGCTCCCCAAGGTAGGTGCCCTGCGGGAGACTACTTTAATGCCTCTAGAGAGGATGTTCTTGTATGCAGTGTCATTGTATAAGATAGGAAGGTATTTGGTAACTATCTTTCTTATCTGATTGAATTCCGCGCTATATGGTGTAGAAAATACCGGGGTAATAATTGAGGGGGGACTGGAACGAGATTTTTCTTGTAAAAGTGTATGTCTAGGAATCGCACTCGCTGTAGTGAGTGCTCTGTTAACTAGTGCTGTGCCATATCCCTGATCTCTAAACCGTTGAGCCATGTTATTAGCTTCCATATGGTAGCTTTCAGGAGTACTGCACAGGCGTTTAAGCCTCAGAAATTGTCCATATGGTACACCTCGTATAGTGTGTTTGGGATGTGCTGAATCTGCTCTGAGGAGGGTATTACCCGCAGTGGGTTTTCTATATAGGGTAGTGTGGATAGTATTGCCTGCACCTGTGAGTTTTACATCAAGGAAGTCGATGCTATAAGGTTGTAAGGTACCTGTAAACCTTAAATTAAGGTTATTATTGTTGAAGTATGAAAGCCAAGCTTCCAAGTCTGCGTCTGCATCCAATGTAATAAACAGGAGGTCATCAATAAAACGACAGTAAAAAAACGTATCTAGTCTGCGGGGGCTGTCATGTCCAAAGATGCGGGACCTCTCCCACCAACCCATGAAGATGTTGGCGAGGGAGGGCGAAAATTTAGCGCCCATAGAGGCCCCGCATCTCTGGAAAAAGTAGCCCCCATCAAACATGAAAAAATTGTGTGTAAGTAAATACTCCAACGCCTGTAAAATAAAATCTTGTAGGATCAGTGAAAATCTGCCGGATTTTCTGAGAGCCCAAGCAACCGCCTGGAGACCTAAGTGGTGTGGGATACTAGAGTAAAGACTGGTGACATCGTAACTGATCCACCTAAAATGATTCTCCCATCGCAGATGTTGTAATTTATTGAGCAATTGCTTGGTATCTTTCAAATAACCAGGCAGGCTGGTTGCCAAGGGCTGTAGTTGGGAATCCACCCATTCACCTAGGCGTTCATTCAATGAACCAATGCCTGTTACAATAGGTCGACCTGTTAAGGGGTGAAGTCCTTTGTGGACCTTAGGTAAATGATGGAATATGGGCATGACTGGATGTTCAGGGATAAGTTTTTCTTTATCTTTGTGTGAAAAAATGCCTACTAGTATCGCTCTATCTATGAGGGCAGAAAGTTTATTTTTGAAGGGGAGTGTTGGATTGGATGGAAGTAATTGATAGGTTTGTGTATCAGATAGCTGACATAAAGCTTCTTGTGTGTAAGTTTCAGTGTCTAAGACAACAACTATTCCTCCCTTATCTGCATTCCTGATAGCAATACTAGTATCTGCTGTTAAAGTTTTCAGGGCTAGTCTCTCATTTTGTGTCAAATTACCCTTAATGGGTTTTTTGTGGCAATTGTGAGCCAAACGAGTCAAATCCCCCTCCACCAACTTCTGAAACAAATCAAGATCCTTGCCTCTGGATGCCACTGGATAAAAATCAGATCTAGAAATGATCGTTAATTTATCTTTAGAATCAGTGGGATCAACAGGGGGTGGATCTGATTCGTCAGCTAGTTCCATTAAATCATACAAAGCACAAACTTCATTAAAGGAAATGGGTGAAGGGGGAGACTCACCTGTCTCATCTATGCCCACAGCAATTTCTTCTTCCCCGAATAAACTGAAATGCTTTTTGAGTGTTAAGGTTCAGGAGAATCTGTCCAGGATAGTATTAAGAAATATCAAAATGTCTGTTTGGACAAAAGTTTAAGCCTTTCGATAGAAGACTAATCTCCTCTTCCTTTAATGGTCTCTTTGAAATGTTGAGTACGCTGAAACTCATTTCTTCATTTTGCCTCATAGGCTGTAATGCATGTTGTTTGGAGTTCTTGTGTCTCCTGCCGCCCCTTCTTGTTTTTTTATAGCTGATTTCTTCTTCTTTGTGTGGCCCGACCTGCGAGGGTTTCCAGCGTTAGAATGGCCATTACTTCTGGTAGTTTCTACGGAGCCTGTAGACCGGTCAGAAGAGGAATCCAACATCGTGCGTGCCAAGGTGTTATCAGCCAGATCGCTCTCCTGGTCCGAGAAACTGACCTGTTTGCCACGCTTTCTCCGTGATCGATTGTGGGCAAACAGTGTTTTTTTCCAGGTATACACTTTGTTGCTTTCGTAATCGTTTTTATCCCGGGCCATCTTGCCTCTTTTACTGGAAATAACTGATTTTTCCATTTTATCTAGTTTGTTGCTTAGACGGCTGTCCAGGTCCGCAAAAGCTGTCAGATTTTGCAAGGAGGCAAGTTCTGTTTGAATTAGTGATATGTCGGATTGTAATACTTCCACTTCTTTGGTTTTTGAAGCGATAAGAATGTTCATCAGTTTAAATGAGCATGTGTCCAAAGTATCAGTCCATTCTTTTTTAAACTCATCATTAAACAAATCTGAAGTGGGGAATTTTTTAATCTGCAAACCTCATGGTATATGGGCCAATGACAAATAGTCTGTTAGGAAATGAACGTCCCAAAAGGCTCTGATTTCTCTGGCCATTATATGTTCCAATTTCCTAAAATGTCATATCAATAACACTCCATCATCGTCTGACACTCGTGGTATGTGTGTCTGAGACAATTGTCTCAATGGATTGTCAGATGGTGCCTTAAGAGTCCTGCTGTACATAGTTTCTGCCATGAGTGTCGAAGTAGTAGTGTGATCCATATAGTAAATGAGAAAAAAACTCTTCTACCGTTATTGTTGGATACGGGAGTAATGATCTCTTGAAGGAATGACAAAAATAACTTTGTAGAATGTATAGAATACCTGGGGGTGCCTCCTCCCCCTTTCCTCCATCATACACTCCAGTCACATGGTGTCATTACATGGGTTCTCTCACTCCCACTGACCAAAATTGGTCCATACACGGACATAGTTTATTTTACATACTGATATGAGCAATATATTTACAGTTAATTTAATCTATATGTTTTGCATGGACCCCCTTTTTGACATATTTACCATATCTAATATGATAAATTAGGAGTCTTCAATACATTGTGGCCAGTGGAAACTGTACGAGTACCCTTTAATCATATAATGCTGTTCTGCGACATCCAATCTGTTTAAACACAATACATATCTCATCACTTTTTCGTGTTGATTTTTCTTTTTTTTTTTTTTTTTTTGGATGCACGCACAACAGCTTTAACATAAAGAATTTTACCTTTTCACATTTTTGTGTTTTTGATTACTTTTATGATATTCATATTCATTTCATTGATATTCACCACTTTAATTTTAATCTCCATTTTCATTTTTGTTGTTTTTTCTTATTTTTACCTTTTTAGCTTTGAAAAAATGAGAAAAAAGTGATTTAATTTATATATATGTCTCATGTAGACCCTTTTCTACATTCTCGAGCAAATTTATGTTTAACTTTATAAAAGTGTTTTTGGGACCATCATTTAGCTATACGGAACATGAATCTATACATAAGAAAAAAGACTCTCTTTACATGTTATGGTTCGCGTGTTATGTCCGTTTGACTTGTTTAGTGCTAGAACATGATGCAACTTGTTTTATTATGATACTTAATATAATGACATATCCTTTACTATTTTTATAGATTGGATCTACTCTGACCTCTTGTGTACCTGTTTGTGTATCAAATCATTTTATTTGTTGGTATTATCATATTAACATCGCACTAGTGAGTTTATTATTACCTCTATTTAATGTCAGCATTAAAATTGTTAGTTGTATAGTGGCTTTGGCATCTGCTGACGTCTATATTTGAAGAATGTACTTTTATACAGAGCACCACGGGTTAATCACTCATTGTCTCACACAATGCTTATCCATGCCTGAATAGGTTTTACTTTAGTAGCATTGCTTTATCTCTCTCTTTTGATCAGTGGAGCTCTGCACACTCCCCGAGGTGTTCTATTTTTAAACTATTTGCCTTTGCACACATCATTATTACATCCACAGGTTAATTAGATTACACTGTGGTGCATTAGGCTGGCGAGATCTTTTTGTTCTTGACGTCACTGTTTATCTTTATTATTAAAAAACATTAAAAAACCTTAATATATACTTTAATTGTAGTCTTACAACCACGCTTTACACACAACTTCATGCTACATCATTAAAGATTTCTCTCTCTCACTTTGAACATTCCTGCATACCCATACACAAAACGATCTCGTTTCACAATCATCCATTGTGGTCAGCTAAAACTAGCATCTCAGCATAGCATTTTTTTGCTATCCAGCAAATCCCAATTCCATTTGTTCACATACCCTTTGAACATTCCGCTGCAACATATATTTTGAATACATATACACGCAGTTTTTTTAAACACATTTGTGATACATTATATCGTTGTTTATGTTACAGCAATTAACAACATTTACACCACTTTTGTCTATAAATTCTATTTAACTTTTGTCTCCACTTTACATCCCTTGCTCTTTATCATACTCATATTGCCACAACACTCACTTTATTTATAGCACATACATATTTATACGTAGTATATATATATATATATATATATATATATATATATATATATATATATATATCATTATGTCTACACTTAATCTACACATATATTTTTATTTATTTTTTTTTTATCATTTTGATTCACATTTTATTTTTACATTCACATCACATCCTCTTCACGTTTTATTACATATATATTGATAAACACATAAAAAGCAACAATATTATATATATATATATATATATATATATATTTTTTTTTTTTTTTGTTTTTTGTTTTTTGTTTTTGTTTACACACATACGGTTATATAATTATGTTTATTTTTACATTTTTTCATTCCTACTGACTTAGGTCATTTTTAATGGCTTAAACATCACTTTTTTAGAGTCTCTTTTATTGGAAAACATACTAACTTGTCAGCAGATGCCAAGACTCCACATAATCGGTTTCCAGCTGTTACCCATTTTTTCATCTAATTATGTGATCACATGATGTCTTTCTTAGGGTATTTAAATGTTAGTCATTCCAATAATTGCCAGCTATGAGTAAGCACTCAGTTTCGAGTGTGAAACGCGTCAGTGATCCTGTACATCCTGCATGATTGTATTGTACTTTTGATGGTCCTATCTCTACAATAAAGACAAGTTTTCTACTTTATCCAGTGTGCGGCATCCAGATCTTTCTATCCAATACCTTGCTCCTTAATAAATACTTTATATATTTTTCTACTATTGTTTGTTTAAATGGTAGTGCCTTCAAAGTCCCACCACTAGGGTTTTTTCTCTGTTTCTTGGTACATTTGGGATGTGGCACACCTTTTGAGTTTTCTTAAAAACAAAAAACAAAAAACAAACCCTTACAATCACTTTAAGGTAAAAAACCTTCAGGCTTTAGAACCACTTTAGTCTGTTATACAAAGTAACAAATATAACTAGAAAAGGTACAATTTCTGGGGAAATTGTGAAAGTGTTCTTGCCTCTACAACTGGAGTGGGCGGAGTAACTGGGTGGGGTGGAGTGGCTTGAGTAACTGTGAAAAGTGTTAAAAAGCTTAATATTTTAAAAAGTATAAATAGTAGTAAAAAAGTTCCATCATTCGCTGAAAGAGCTGAACATTTTTTTCAAAAGTAATTTTTTTTTCAAAAATAATTTTTTTTTTTCAAATATATTTTTTTTTCAAAAATATTTTTTTTTTAAAGAAATTTTTTTTTCAAAAATAATTTTTTTTTTTTCAAAAATGATTTTTTTTTTTCAAAAATAATTTTTTTACTTTTTTCAAAAATTTTTTTTTTTTTTCAAAAATATTTTTTTTTTTTACATGGGGCGGTCATAATGTTTTGGCTGATCGTGGGGTGGTCATAATGTTTTGGCTGATCATGGGGTTGTCAGCTTTTGTCACTTCCCACTCTAGTTTTGAACATTTCGCCATTCATTCCTATGGGACCAATTTCGCCGCAAAAACGTCATTTCGTGGACCATTCGGCAAAACATTCCACAAAGTAATAACACACCAATCGGGAACAATCCGCTCGTTTCGGTATATTATTTGTCTCTGTAGTGTGAAAACTGTGGGAGGAGTCTACAAGCATTATCAAGTCTAGCAGATGAAGTCACATGCATTTGGAGTGTCTCAGCATCTTGTGTTTACAACCACTGTTTCCTAGCAACGCTCATGCCCTGTTTATGCTTCCCAAATACTGCTTCATCAAAACTGCCCCATCAGAATTACCCCATCAAAACTGCCCCATCATATTCCTCTATTATAAATCAGTACATGGTGTGTCTGTCCCCTCCCCCGGGCTCTGTAATCAGCTGAGATGCTCCAGCCACCTTCCCCCCTGTGTATAACAGAAGCTTTGGTAACCATGGCAACAAAACAAACACTAACAGTACACTCTGATTAATGGCTAAAATTTCCTGAAATGACCTCTAAACAAATGGCCGTATTTTAAAAACTATACATCCTACAGCGAAGATCTTTATATTGTGAGAATCACAAGACCCAGACCTAGATTTTGATGTATAGTATGTCTCTAAAATATTAAAAATGAAGGCACAGTCGCAGTTTAGAAATTGCCCTTCAAATTTGGAGGGGGCTAGAGTGTAGTTTCAATGAATGTCAATGGACGGCATGAGTTGCAAACAAATGGTCATATTGTGAAAACTATCAGGACTATGGCTTAGCCGTGGACATGTTTAGTGGCAGCAGGGATAGCTGAACGTTTTGATATAAGATTTGTGTAGGTGGGCTTGAAAATGAGGGAGTGGCGGCAGTTTAGAAATCATGTTCTGATTTTCCAGCTTTTGTCATCTCCCACTCTAGTTTCCCCATTCATTCCTATGGGACCAATTTCGCCGCAAAAACGACGATATTTCGTGAACCATTCGGCGAAACGTTCCACAAAGTAATAGCACACCATTCAGGAACAATCCGCACGTTTCGGTATATTACTTGTCTATGTAGTGTAAAAACTGTGGGAGGAGTTAGGGTGGTAAATTTGGCTATAATAATAAGAATAATATATATGTGAGATAACAGTAAGGCTCGGTTCACACACAGGCGGCACGACTTGCAGGTCGCCTCAGCGAGATGCGACCTGCAAACGACTGCCGGGGCGACTTGCGAGACGACTTCTGCATAGAAGTCTATGCAAGTCGCCCCAAGTCGCCCCCAAAGTAATACAGGAACCTTTTTCTAAGTCGGAGCGACTTGCGTTGCTCCGATTAGAACGGTTCCATAGCACAGAACGGGAGGCGACTTGTCAGGCGACTAGGTCGCCTGACAAGTCGCCCCAGTGTGAACCGAGCCTAAGTGGTCTTGCTATGCAAGAACACTTAATAATATATATGTGAGATAACAGTAAGTGGTCTTGCTATGCAAGAACACTTAATACTAGAAAAGGTACAATTTCTGGGGAAATTGTGAAAGTGTTCTTGCCTCTACAACTGGAGTGGGCGGAGTAACTGGGTGGGGTGGAGTGGCTTGAGTAACTGTGAAAAGTGTTAAAAAGCTTAATATTTTAAAAAGTATAAATAGTAGTAAAAAAGTTCCATCATTCGCTGAAAGAGCTGAACATTTTTTTCAAAAGTAATTTTTTTTTTCAAAAATGAATTTTTTTTAATCAAAAATGATTTTTTTTTCTTCAAAAATGATTTTTTTTTTCAAAAGTAATTTTTTTTTTCAAAAATGAATTTTTTTATTTCAAAAATAATTTTTTTTTCGAAATTATTATTTTTTTTAAGTAATTTTTTTTCAAAAATAATTTTTTTTTTAAAAGTAATTTTTTTTTCAAAAATATTTTTTTTTTCAAAAATAATTTTTTTTTTTTTTCAAAAATGATTTTTTTTTTTTTCAAAAATGATTTTTTTACTTTTTTCAAAAATTATTTTTTTACTTTTTTCAAAAATTATTTTTTTTTTCAAAAATATTTTTTTTCTTACATGGGGCGGTCATAATGTTTTGGCTGATCATGGGGTGGTCATAATGTTTTGGCTGATCATGGGGTGGTCATAATGTTTTGGCTGATCATGGGGTGGTCATAATGTTTTGGCTGATCATGGGGTTGTCAGCTTTTGTCACTTCCCACTCTAGTTTTGAACATTTCGCCATTCATTCCTATGGGACCAATTTCGCTGCAAAAACGTCATTTCGTGGACCATTCGGCAAAACATTCCACAAAGTAATAACACACCAATCGGGAACAATCCGCTCGTTTCGGTATATTATTTGTCTCTGTAGTGTGAAAACTGTGGGAGGAGTCTTCAAGCATTATCAAGTCTAGCAGATGAAGTCACATGCATTTGGAGTGTCTCAGCATCTTGTGTTTACAACCACTGTTTCCTAGCAACGCTCATGCCCTGTTTATGCTTCCCAAATACTGCTTCATCAAAACTGCCCCATCAGAATTACCCCATCAAAACTGCCCCATCATATTCCTCTATTATAAATCAGTACATGGTGTGTCTGTCCCCTCCCCCGGGCTCTGTAATCAGCTGAGATGCTCCAGCCACCTTCCCCCCTGTGTATAACAGAAGCTTTGGTAACCATGGCAACAAAACAAACACTAACAGTACACTCTGATTAATGGCTAAAATTTCCTGAAATGACCTCTAAACAAATGGCCGTGTTTTAAAAACTATACATCCTACAGCGAAGATCTTTATATTGTGAGAATCACAAGACCCAGACCTAGATTTTGAAGTATAGTATGTCTCTGAAATATTAAAAATGAAGGCACAGTCGCAGTTTAGAAATTGCCCTTCAAATTTGGAGGGGGCTAGAGTGTAGTTTCAATGAATGTCAATGGACGGCGTGAGTTGCAAACAAATGGTCATATTGTGAAAACTATCAGGACTATGGCTTAGCCGTGGACATGTTTAGTGGCAGCAGGGATAGCTGAACGTTTTGATATAAGATTTGTGTAGGTGGGCTTGAAAATGAGGGAGTGGCGGCAGTTTAGAAATCATGTTCTGATTTTCCAGCTTTTGTCATCTCCCACTCTAGTTTCCCCATTCATTCCTATGGGACCAATTTCGCCGCAAAAACGACGATATTTCGTGAACCATTCGGCGAAACGTTCCACAAAGTAATAGCACACCATTCAGGAACAATCCGCACGTTTCGGTATATTACTTGTCTATGTAGTGTAAAAACTGTGGGAGGAGTTAGGGTGGTAAATTTGGCTATAATAATAAGAATAATATATATGTGAGATAACAGTAAGTGGTCTTGCTATGCAAGAACACTTAAATATATATGTGAGATAACAGTAAGTGGTCTTGCTATGCAAGAACACTTAATAATATATATGTAAGATAACAGTAAGTGGTCTTGCTATGCAAGAACACTTAATAATTCATAGTAATCAGCCAGAGTTTCTAATATGAGAAAAAGCAGAGCTGCCAATTAGGGATTAGCCAAACACCCCTGCGGTTCGCAGCAAAACATGCGAACAGGCAAAAAATTTGTTTGAACATGCAAACACTGTTAAAGTCTATGGGACATGAACGTGAACAATCAAAAGTGCTAAATTTAAAGGCTTATATGCAAGTTATTGCCATAAAAAGTGTTTAGGGGCCTGGGTCCTGCCCCAGGGGACATGTATCAATGCAAAAAAATGGCCGTTTTTTTCGGAAGCAGTGATTTTAATAATGTTTAAAGTAAAACAATAAAAATGAAATATTCCTTTAAATATTGTGCTTGGTATGCCTGTAAAGTGGCACAGTTTTCCTGTGTATAGAACAATACCACAGCAAAATTACATTTCTAAAAGGAAAAAAGTCATTTAAAACTGCTTATGGCTGTAATGTATTGTCGGGTCCCGGCAATATAGATGAAACTTACACAAAGGCATGAGTTCCCCCCAGTCAATTACCAGGCCCTTTGGGTCTGGTATGGATATTAAGGAGAACTCCGCACCCAAATTTTAAAAAAATGGCATGGGGGTCCCACGCCTAGAATGTGGGGTGTTCGCCTGTTCACTAAACAGCGAACAATATGTGGTGTTCGTGGCAAATTCGAAAGCTGCCGGAACCCTGTGCCAAAATTTAAAAAAACGGCATAGGTGTCCCCCCAAGATCCATACTAGACCCTTATCTGAGCACGCAACCCGAGAGGCCACAGGAGAAGGGGGTCCTCTTTAACAAGGGGACCCCCAGATCCTGGCCTCCCCCCTGTGTGAATTGGTAATGCGGTACTCAATTGTTCCCCTATCATTTCACAAAAAAGTGTCAAAATGATAAAAAAGACAAGAGACAGCTTGGGATGAGTCCTTTATTAAAAAAAACAAAAAATTGTTCCGCCATGTAAGTTCACGCCGCCCGATGGACCGAAAAAGAAAAAAAATCCGCAACCAACCCGCCTTCATGGGAGGCTCCCGCTGATTGACACGTCTTCACTGTGACAGCTCTTATATAACTGAGGGCGGGGCCACCCTGTGATGTAACTGGGTGACCTCACCCCCTCTGACACCACAGGGGCTTCCCCATGGCTTCCCCGTGGTGTCAGAGGGGGGCGGGGCCACCCGGTGAAGTAAAATTAGCGCAGGGTTCCCCTTCATTTCCATATCAGACCCGAAGTGCCTGGTATGGATTCTAGGGGGACCCCCACGCAATGTTTTTTTAAATTTTGATTTGGGGTTCCCCTTAATATTCATACCAGACCCTAAGTGCCTGGTAATTGACTGGGGTGGGGATCCCATGCTCTTTTTTTCAATGATTTTCATCTATATTGCCGAGACCCGACAATTCAGTACAGCCGCAATCAGTTTTAATTGACAATTTTTCCTTCAGAGATGTCATATTGCTGTGGTACTGTTCTAAACACGGGAAAAATGCACCACTTTGCAGGCATACTATAGACACCCCCAGGCATAATATTTAACCACTTCAATACAGGGCACTTAGACACCTTCCTGCCCAGACCAATTTACAGCTTTCAGTGCTGTCGCAGTTTGAATGACAATTGTGCGGTCATATTACACTGTACCCAAACTAAATTTTTATCATTTTGTTCCCACAAATAGAGCTTTCTTTTGGTGGTATTTGATCACCTCTGCAGTCTTTATTTTTTGCTAAACAAATAAAAAAATACCGAAAATTTTGAAAAAAATAAAAGTTTTGCTTTTGTTTCTGTTAAAAAAATTTGTAAGGGGGAGTGGCTTGGAGTTCGATGGCGACGGACGCACATTAGCAGAGCTCCGTGAGGAATCCCGGCCTGCAGCGAGATACCCTGCTTTCAGCGTACCAGCTATGGGCAGAAAGCTACTCCAGACCCCACAGACCCGATCGAAACGCTCCACTACCACCACATCTGCCAGGAATATAACAGATCTCTTTAAAAATCAAGTGATCTCCAAAGGTAGCATGGCGGGGAACAAAATGGCACGGTCACAATGAGAGGAAGAGGATTCTAGTGAGGATTCACTATCCACGACGGGAGGCACAGGTAGGGGATATACCCATACAAATCAACCCCTAGCCTACGCGGACATGTCGGGCTTCGCTGCAGATATAAAATCCACCTTTTCAGCAGCCATAACAGATCTAAAATCCAATCTGCTTGTACTGACTGAAAAACTTTCTACTGTAGAAATGAATGGAAAGCACAGAGATAAAAGGCTGCATATCCTTGAAAACGTGGCGCTGACTCACTCCTCTCATCTTATTGAAATAAATAGACACTTAGAAGACCTGGACAACAGGGGCAGAAGGTGTAATATTAGGGTGAGGGGGATCCCCGAGTCGGTAGACACAGTGTAAATAATACCTGCTTTACAGATGGTATTTAATAGCCTCTTAGAAAGGCAAGAGGACACAGCAATTGACTTTGTACGAGCTCACAGAGCCTTGAGGCCTAAGGGCCCTGACACTGCCCCTTCCAGGGATATAATCTGCTGCCTACAAAACTTCCCACTTAAAGAAGCAATAATGAATAAAGCCAGGAGAAATTACAGCATAGTATTCAACGGTGAGACGATTATGCTGTTCCATGACCTCTCACAAATTACCCTGAAAAATCGCAAGGCTCTGCGACCCCTTTTGGATAAATTAAGGGCACAGGACTTAAAGTACACGTGGTGCTTCCCTTTCGCCCTCAGTGTGACACATGCAGGAAAACAACATGTGCTCCGCACTCCTACAGATTTGCCTAATTTCTTTGAATCGTTGCAAATGGAACCTATCGCTCTGCCAGAGTGGTACCAAGAATTTCTTCTCCCACGGGCTGACGGAGGGACACAGAGATCTCCATTTTCTTCTCCAGATAAAAGATCATCCAAAAAAATGAGACACAATCGAGGCTCTAACCCTCAGGGAGGAACCCCCAAAGCCAGGCAATCCACCTCCAGAGCATCAGATGAAGATCAAGGAGAATTACAACCCTGGTAATTACCCACACATAATCACAAAAACCTAAGATAACCTCGGCACCCAGGGATATGACACTGAACCTGTCTTTGGACACATTGACATGAAGATCTGATATGCCTTTCTGGTAGAATGTTGCTAGTGAGAAGGAACTTTTACCCCCCCTGTTTTAATTGTTGTCTACGGACCGCTGTTGGGGAAGCACTCACTACCCTTCTAGGAGGCAAAAACTGCTTAATTAGATCTGATTTGACAGAACTCACAGGAAAGGACCGAAGGAATTCCAGGTTCACACTCTACACCTCACCTCGAATGTATCCTCTTGGAATTAAAGGAATAAACTAGCTGAACACTTTGCAAGTCCATGCTTCACTATAATGAAGAAAAACGGGTGTTGATTTATATAATATAAATGTCTTACAGTCAATATATCCCATTAACTATAATATGCCGAAGGGTTAATCAGGACACCAATATGGCTACTGTCTAATGTTTTTTTCCGTTTTATTTATTTATTTATTTTTCATTTTTAAATTTTGTTGCAGGGTTATGTTGTCTACACTCTAACCTGGGTGCATATACTGTACACAGGCTAGACCATTTTGACTTTATAGGCCGGGTTCCTCTACTCTCTCTGGACGACAGATACAGATAATCTATTTTTCTTCTTTTTTTTTCCAACCGCTAGAGAGCAGTCCTAACACGCTACCACAGAGTGGCATTTGCGGAACGGGATATAATCTCTGATTCGCAGGTCCACTAACTAATTACTTCAGAGTAGTAAACATACTCTGAAGGGTATTACTATTTCTCCTTATTCTCTACCATCTTTTCTCTACTACCTGATCCCCTTTTTCTTTTCATTATTTCACGCCCTTTTTCTAACCACCTACCTCCTCTTCCTCCTAATAATATACCATTGTCGTATTGACTATTGTTCTCTGACCAATTTGAAGTTTCGTCCACAGATATACTGAAACGAGGGGTGCTTGTGGGTCTTCCGGATGGCTTATTCATCATTGGGGCGTAGCCCCACTATCATATCGCATAATGTACGGGGGTTGAACATGCCAGAAAAAAGATCTACAATTTTGAGGGAACTCAAGAAATGTAGGCCTCATTTTGACTTTTTTGCAGGAGACACACTTCCAAACCAACCACATACCAAAATTGACCAGCACATATTTCACAGAAGCTATACACGCCACTAACAACAATGCCAAAACAAAGGGAGTAACAGTCTTGATCAGCAAAGACGCACCTTTCAATTTATCGGATAAACTAGTAGACCCAGAAGGAAGATACGTCTTCCTGAAAGGTACATATGCAGGGTCACCTATTACCCTTGCAAATGTCTACTTCCCCAACTCGACGCATGAAAATTTTGGCCAAAGAATGACAAATGCCCTGACAGGTTTCACATCAGGATGTCTAAATCTAGGCGGAGATTTTAACATCCCACTCAACCCACTAGTAGACACATCCACAGGAAAATCTTGCATCACCTATAAGATACTAAAAAGAATCAAATTGCAATTGCAATCTTTACAATTAATTGACACCTGGCGATTCCTTCATCCGACAGACAGGGACTACACACATCACTCGATCCCGCATAACCGATACTCACGTATAGACCACTTTTTATTTTCCCAAAGAGACCTAACTAGAGTAACTGAAGCAAAAATTGGAATCCAGTCCATTTCAGATCATGCCCCCACATCAATGACAATAATAGGGAATACGCCACCTCCCAATACAGCCTCCTGGAGACAAAATGCGTCTCTTCTGACGGACATTGAACTACTACCCAAAATCACAACTAAGCTCAAAGAATTTTTTCAACAAAATGAGACCCCAGATGTGAATCCCCTAATGATTTGGGGAGCACATAAATGTACTATCAGAGGAGATCTGATAAGAATGGGGACTCAACGCAAAAAGAAACAGGAGGCTGAGATTGCGAGACTGACAAAACTGATCACTCATTTAGAGGCCACTCATAAACAGTCCTTGTCAGAATCCTCGGCTATTACTCTACTAGAGGCAAGGAAAAATCTACAACAGATCTTTGAAATTAAAACAAAACGTCTCTTATTCTTTAAAAAAAAAAAAATACTACGAGGCAGGTGATAAATCGGGAAGGTTTTTGGCTAAAGCTCTACGAGAACCCAACACTTCTAACCACATAATGGGCATCAAAGGGCCAAATAACTCCCTAGATGTTAAAACAGAAGAAATAGCAAAACATTTCCATGCGTATTATTCCAAGCTATATAATCTACCAACACAACACAGGCCATCTAACATCTTAGGAGACAGAACAAACGCTTTGATGCAATACTTTGCAGCAGGGCTCGTTCCTGCATTCCAACTAGAGTATCTGTGAGGGGTTGCAGTGTTGTGGCAACAGCACCAGTGCCTAAGGCCCAATTTTTCAGCCCCTGTTAAACAGGGGCATGTAATTACAATTCTTGATCTAATATTTCACAGCAGGGCCCGTTTCTGCGCCCACCAAGATTAACTGTGAGGACTTACAGTGTTGTGCCACCAGCACCACCGCCACCACCAAAGGCCCAATTTTTCAGCCCCTGTTCAACAGGGGCATGTAATTAGAATTCTTGATCAAATATTTCACAGTAGGGCCCGTTCCAGCGCCCACCAAGAGTAACTGTGAGGACTTACAGTGTTGTGGCACCAGCACTACCATCACCAAAGGCCCAATATTTCTGGCCCTGTTCAGCCCTGTGAGGGCTTACAGTGTGGAGGCCACAACAACACCTAAGGCCCAAATTTCTGCTGAGTATATAGGGCAGGCCCCTACTTTCAAACATCGAACTTACAAACAACTCCTACTTGCAAACGGAAGGAGACAACAGGAAGTGAGATGAAATCTACCCCATAGGAAGGGAAGTTCTCTCCTGTAAGAGTTAATATGGGAAAAACTTTTCTCCTTTCCACTGATGCTTTATCACCAATCCTTGTTTCACTAAAACCCCCAAATTTTCAAAATACTTTTGTCATTGGGACAAAAAATTAGGTGAAATCTTTTGAAGAGGAGCACAGACAGCAAAACAAATGTCACAGGGGTGATAACCGTTCCCTATGTTTTCCAAAAAGCTTAAAAACTGATTTTTTGGCTGAAGCTACACTTTAAAATTTTACTAGTTCAAAATTACAAACAGATTCTATTTAACAACAAATCTACAGTCCCTGTCTTGTTTGCACCACCTGTATACTGCTGTTCAGAGTATATAGGGCCTTGGGGCCCCACACCTTTCCTTTTTTTAATTTGGGTGTGGGGTTCCCCTTAATATCCATACAGGACCCAAAGGGCCTGGTAATGGACTGGAGGGTACCCATGCAGTTTGTCTCACTGATTTTCATCCATATTGTCAGGACCCGACATTACATTAAAGCCACGAGCAGTTTTAAATGACTTTTTTCCTTTAAAAATGTAATTTTGTGCAGGGACTGTTCTAAGCACAGGAAACACGCGCCACTTTACAGGCATACTATAGACACCCAAAACTATACCTCTCACACATGTACAGATAGAGATAGCGACGCTAATATAAATTGTGTAAAATAATGAGTCAGAGCAGCATAATGCCTATGACCCTCTACTTATACATAAAAATAATAATAATAATAGTGTCATGAAAAAAACTATTTCTATCATGAAAAAAAAAAAAAATTCTTTAACACCCAGTGAAAAGTGTCACTATAAATAATAAATTACAAGAAATGAATGATCAAGCTCAACAGTTGTTTTTCAATCTTCTTTTGTGAAAAATCTTCTACTCTTCCACCACACCACCGTGATAGTGACACCACTCCCTCTGAAGAGCTCACTCACCAGATTGTATAGCCTCCCACTCTCGTGTTCGGCAAAACAGCAATTGAACCACACCTGGGTTGCATGTGATGAACCGTGAATCCAATCAAGCCAGCTCCATATGTGAAAAAATGAATAAAGTGCTCCACATATCGTCTGACATTAGATGCCTAATTATGTGGGGGTCTTGTGAGCCAAAGATGGACTGATGCCTTTGTGAGGTGAAACAAATATAGATAAGCTGCAAACACTAACCACCTTTCATTGCGTGCATAAACCAAAAAATATAAATAAACGTGCCTGCGCTGAAAAAACAGATATATCCCAATAGTTGGGAGGTGCATATATGTGTAAAACTATCCTACAAAATTTCAATATAAAAAAAAAAAAAAAATGCTAGTAATATATAAATTGTAGAATGAATACAATCCTTATATAAAAGTATCCCATAAAGTGCAACATGCAAAAAAACAATATATATATATGTGGTTATAAATATAAAATCAAAGTGCAAAATCAAGTGTCCACATTTAAAAAGTTCAATTCATTGATATCAACACATAAAGTGCAAGTAAGTGGTGTCCACAAAAAACAGTGTTCCTCATGCTCCTCCTTAATGGTGTTCACAATCCAGCATGCTTCAGTGCTCTCCTGTGACCCCCCACTTGTGCATGCGCTCACCTCTGAGCGTGTGACACGGTAATTAAACGGTGTCTAAACACGCATTGGAGCCACCCCTTGGGCTCATACAGGGTATGCTGGTATAAACTCCACCACTCTCAGATGTCATCAGATAGTCTCAAATACAAGAAAGAAAAAGCTCCATAGTGTGATACAGTAGGGATTTATTTAAAATATATTAAAACTTCCCTCCAGAAGGGTACTCACAATATGTAGGTGCGTGAGTGCACCAATCTTTCCAGAGAGTGTTTGTATAAAACAAGCGTTTGTATGGCGTGCGGTGTGTCGTTCCTCATCTACCTCTGTTGCTGACAGCTCCATCCTACCCCTCCCTGACACGTATTCGGCACAGGGATCACATGCCTTCCTCTGGGGGATCTAATTGGACGGATGCTCTGTGTGTGTGTTTATATGCTGCTGGTGGCCATTTTGCCTAGGACCGCTGACAGCTCTAGTAATAGGCTACATCGATATAAGTATATCCTGTCGGTGGCCATTTTGCCTAGGACCGTTATCTCCTATAATCATAGGCTTCATCACCATGCTCCTTTATTAAACAGCTGTGATAACTACAAGAAAAATTATAACGAAAACTAGCAGTGATAATTACCATTAATCACTATCATTATTATGTATATGTTACCTAATTAATAATCCAGGACGGAGCTGCACCCTTCAGATGACGCCACACCGCAGCTCATAGATCATTAAATCATATGCAGAAATAAAAAATAAAAAAATGTTTTATATACTTCAATAAGCCGCCAAGAAAACAGTGAACATAAATAATATTAAATTAGAAAAAAACCCGGATCCCAGCATACAATCCCAATTTTAATGCATACTTAATTAATACTCAATATGGAGTCACATACCGAGTGTTAAAATGAGGAATCTAAATCCTATATTATTTAATTAAAAACAAAATATTGTCCTCATCTACCAGGGGGGCTACTTGTAATGACTCCCTATTGAGTATTAATTAAGTATGCATTAAAATTGGGATTGTATGCTGGATCCGGTTTTTATTCTAATTTAATATTATTTATGTTCACTGTTTTCTTGGCGGCTTATTGAAGTATATAAAACATTTTTTTTTTTTTAAATTTCTGCATATGATTTAATGATCTATGAGGTGCGGTGTGGCGTCATCTGAAGGGTGCAGCTTCTTCCTGGATTATTAACCATTTCAGTACCCGCCCATAGTCATATGACATCCTGGGATGGGATGTCCCATCCTGGGTGGACGTCATATGACGTCCTGGGATTCCCAACCGTCTAGGGGGCGCGCGCGCACTGCCGGGAGCGCACGCCCGCCGCGTTCCTCAGGACCCGGTGCGTGTGCCCGGCGGCCGCGATGTCCGCCGGGCACCCGCGATTGCCCGTTAACCGGGCCGGCATGTGGATCTGTGTGTGTAAACACACAGATCCACAGCCTGTCAGCTCTGAGGAGAGCGATCTGTGTTCCCAGAACGGAGAAACACTGATGGGTCTCCTCCCCTCCCCGCCCCCTAGTGGTTAACCCCTTCACTGCCTGTCACATTTACACAGTAATCAATGCAATTTTATAGCATTGATCGCTGTATAAATGTGATTGGTCCCAAAAATGTGTCAAAAGTGTCCGATGTGTCCGCCATAATGTCGCAGTCACCAAAAAAAATCTCGATCGCCGCTAAAAAAAATAAAATTTTTTTTTTTTTTTAAATGCCATAAATCTATCCCGTATTTTGTAGACGCTATAACTTTTGCGCAAACCAAGCAATATACGCTTATTGCGATTTTTTTTACCAAAAATATGTAGAAGAATATTTATCGGCCAAAACTGAGGAAAAAATGTGTTTTTAAAAAAAAAAATTGGGATATTTATTATAGTAAAAAGTAAAAAATATTGTGTTTTGCTCAAAATTGTCGCTCTTCTTTTGTTTATAGCGCAAAAAATAAAAACCGCAGAGACGATCAAATGCCACCAAAAAAAAGCTCTATTTGTGGTGAAAAAAGGACGTCAATTTTTTTGGGTACAACGTCGCACGACCGCGCAATTGACGTTTAAAGTGCGACAGCGCTGAAAACTAAAAATTGGCCTGGGAAGGAAGGGGGTGAAATTGCCCTGTATTGAACCGGTTAATTAGGTAACATATACATAATAATGATAGTGATTAATGGTAATTATCACTGCTAGTTTTCGTTATAATTTTTCTTGTAGTTATCACAGCTGTTTAATAAAGGAGCATGGTGATGAAGCCTATGATTATAAGAGATAACGGTCCTAGGCAAAATGGCCGCCTGTGTGCGGTTGTAGCCTAACACTAGAGATGTCGGCGGTCCTAGGCAAAATGGCCGCCGACAGGATATACTTATATCGATGTAGCCTATTACTAGAGCTGTCAGCGGTCCTAGGCAAAATGGCCACCGACAGCATATAAACACACACACAGAGCATCCGTCCAATTAGATCCCCCAGAGAAAGGCACATGATCCCTGTGCCGAATACGCGTCAGGGAGGGGTAGGACGGAGCTGTCAGCAACAGAGGTAGATGAGGAATGACACACCGCACGCCATACAAACGCTTGTTTTATACAAACACTCTCTGGAAAGATTGGTGCACTCACGCACCTACATATTGTGAGTACCCATCTGGAGGGAAGTTTTAATATATTTTAAATAAATCCCTACTGTATCACACTATGGAGCTTTTTCTTTCTTGTATGTGAGACTATATGATGACATCTGAGAGTGGTGGAGTTTATACCAGCATACCCTGTATGAGCCCAAGGGGTGGCTCCAATGCGTGTTTAGACACCGTTTAATTACCGTGTCACACGCTCAGAGGTGAGCGCAAGCACAAGTGGGGGGTCACAGGAGAGCACTGAAGCATGCTGGATTGTGAACACCATTAAGGAGGAGCATGAGGAACACTGTTTTTTGTGGACACCACTTACTTGCACTTTATGTGTTGATATCAATGAATTGAACTTTTTAAATGTGGACACTTGATTTTGCACTTTGATCTTATATTTATAACCAAATATATATATATTGAACACCCCCCGGTTCGGTTCGCACCAGAACCTGCGAACGGACCGAAAATTCGCACAACGTTAGAACCCCATTGACGTCTATGGGACTCGAATGTTCGAAATCAAAAGTGCTCATTTTAAAGGCTAATTTGCATGGTATTGTCCTAAAAAGGGTTTGGGGACCCGGGTCCTGCCCCAGGGGACATGCATCAATGCAAAAAAAACTTTTAAAAACGGCCGTTTTTTCGGGAGCAGTGATTTTAATGATGCTTAAAGTAAAAAAAAAGTGAAATATTCCTTTAAATATCGTACCTGGGGGATGTCTATAGTATGCCTGTAAAGTGGCACGTGTTTCCCGTGTTTAGAACAGTCCCTGCACAAAATGTCATTTTTAAAGGAAAAAATGTCATTTAAAACTGCTTGCTGGTTTAATGTAATGTCGGGTCCTGGCAATATGGATGAAAATCAGTGAGACAAACGGCATGGGTACCCCCCAGTCCATTACCAGGCCCTTTGGGTCTTGTATGGATATTAAGGGGAACCCCGCATCCAAATTAAAATAAGGAAAGGTGTGGGGCCACCAGGCCCTATATCAGGGATCCTCAAACTACGGCCCTCCAGCTGTTGTGGAACTACACATCCCATGAGGCATTGTAAAACTCTGACATTCACAGACATGACTAAGCATGATGGGAATTGTAGTTCCTAAACAACTGGAGGGCCATAGTTTGAAGACCCCTGCCCTATATACTCTGAACAGCAGTATACAGGCGGTGCAAACAAGACAGGGACTGTAGGTTTGTTGTTAAGTAGAATCTGTTTGTAATTTTAAACGGGTACATTTTTAACGTGTTTAGCTCCAGCCAAAAAATATTCTTAAAGCTTTTTGGAAAACATAGGGAAGGGTTATCACCCCTGTGACATTTGTTTTGCTGTCTGTCTTCCTCTTCAGAAGATTTCACCTCACTTTTTGTCCCAATGACAAATGTTTTTTGAAAATGTGGGTTTTTTTGTGGAACAAGGATTGGAAAGCATCAGTGGAAAGGAGAAATGTTTTTCCCATATTAACTCTTACAGGAGAGAATTTCCCTTCCTAGGGGTAGATTTCATCTCACTTCCTGTTGTCTCCTTCCGTTTGCAAGTAGGAGTCGTTTGTAAGTTAGATGTTTGAAAGTAGGGGCCTGCCCTATATACTTAGCAGAAATTTGGGCCTTAGGTGTTGTTGTGGCCACAACACTGTAAGCCCTCACAGAGCCCTGCTGTGAAATATTAGATCAAGAATTGTAATTACATGCCCCTGTTGACCAGGGGCAGAAAAATTGGGCATTTGGTGCTGGTGGTGGTGCTGGTGCCACAACACTGTAAGTCCTCACTCGCTCTTGGTGGGCGCAGAAATGGGCCCTGCTGTGAAATATTAGATCAAGAATTGTAATTACATGCCCCTGTTGAACCAGGGCAGAAAAATTGGGCCTTTGGTGGTGGTGGTGGTGCTGGTGCCACAACACTGTAAGTCCTCACAGACACTCTAGTTGGAACGCAGGAACGAGCCCTGCTGCAAAGTATTGCTTTAAAAATTGTAATTACACGCCCCTGTTAAACAGGGGCTGAAAAATTGGGCCTTAGGCACTGGTGCTGGTGCCACAACACTGCAACCCCTCACAGATACTCTAGTTGGAACGCAGAAACGAGCCCTGCTGCAAAGTATTGAATCAAAAATTGTAATTGCACGCCCCTGTTAAACAGGGGCTGAAAAATTGGGCCTTAGGCACTGGTGCTGGTGCCTCAACACTGCAACCCCTCACAGATACTCTAGTTGGAACGCAGAAACGAGCCCTGCTGCAAAGTATTGCATCAAAAATTGTAATTACACGCTCCTGTTAAGCAGGGGCTGAAAAATTGGGCCTTAGGCACTGGTGGTGGCACCCAGAACCAAAAATGTTCTTACAAGCTATTAGCATGATCATTGAGGAGGAAGAGGATAATTACTCAGGATAGTCACTCAGCATCAGCATCAGGTGCTTGGTAGCTGGTGGTGATCCAAGACTGATTCATTTTTATGAAGGTCAGTTGATCGACCAAGTCGGTGGACAGACGCACCCTGTGATCGGTTACAAAGCCTCCAGCAGCACTCAATGTGCGTACCGAAAGAACGCTAGATGCAGGACAGGCCAGTAGCTCAATTGCATACTGTGCAAGCTCTGGCCAGTGATCCATCCTCAAGACCCAGTAACCCAGAAGATTTTAGGTGGGAAAGGTGTCCAAGTCAGATCTTGCCCCTAGGTATTCCTGCACCATGTAAAACAGACGCTGGCGATGGTTGCTGGGAACCGATCATACCTTTGGGCTGCGGACCAAAACATTGTCTGAACGCATCGGTCAGACGGCCACCTTCTCCACCGCTACTTCTTTGACTGACTGAAGCCTCAGCAACACGTTGTCCAGAAACAGGAGTTTGTAACCTCCCAGTCTCTGGGAACGCGTTGCACAGACCTTTCTGCAAGGCCTCCCGAAGATGTTTCATCCTCTGCTCCCTCTGCGATGGCAAGATAAGGTCCGCAACCTTACCCTTGTAACGTGGATAAAGGAGGGTTGCCAGCCAGTATTGGTCCTTCTCCTTGATACCACGAATACGAGGATCCTTACGCAGGCTTTGCAGGATCAGGGAGGCCATGCAGCGTAGGTTTGTTGAGGCATTCGGTCCGGAATCCTCTGGGTCACTAAGGACGACATGGTCCGCAGTCACCTCCTCCCAGCCACGTACAAGTCCATATGTTTCTTGGGACTGATCCCTTAAAGACTGCTGCTGATACTGAGTGCCAGGCTCCACCTCCATACTGACACAATCTTCCTCCTCCTCCTCCTCGTCCTCTTCCTGTGTGATCGGCGGGCACGCAGGAACACTGTCTGGATAAAGGGGGCCTTGAGAGCTAAGGAAGACCTCCTCTTCCTGCCTCTGTTCTGCCTCAAGTGCCCTGTCCATTATTCCATGCAGCGTGTGCTCCAACAGGTGGACAAGGGGGACAGGGTCACTGATGCATGCACTGTCACTGCTTACCATCCTCGTGGCCTCCTCAAATGGTGACAGGACAGTGCATGCATCCCTGATCATGGCCCACTGGCATGGGGAAAAAAAAACAAGCTCCCCTGACCCTGTCCTGGTGCCATAGTCGCACAGGTACTCATTGATGGCCCTTTGCTGCGTGTGCAGCCGCTGCAGCATGGCCAACGTTGAGTTCCACCTGGTGGGCATGTCACAGATTAGGCGGTTCTTGGGCAGGTTAAACTCCTTTTGGGGATTCGCTAGCCGAGCACTGGCATTATATGACCAGCGGAAATGCACACAAACTTTCCTGGCCTGCCTCAGGACATCCTGTAAGCCCGGGTACCTGCCCAAGAACCGCTGCACCACCAAGTTAAGGACGTGAGCCAAACAGGGCACATGGGTCATTTGTCTCTGTTGGAGGGCAGAGAGGAGGTTGGTGCCATTATCGCAAACCACAATTCCTGCCTTAAGTTGGCGTGGCGTCAACCACCTCTGAACCTGCCCCAGCAGAGCTGACAGAATCTCTGCCCCAGTGTGGCTCCTGTCCCCCAAGCACACCAGCTCAAGCACCGCATGGCATCTTTTGGCCTGCGTATTTGCGTAGCCCCTTGAACGGCTACGGAGCACCGCTGGTTCCGAGGAAAAAGCACAGGAAGAGGCCATGGAGGAAGAAGAAGAGGAGGGGTGGAGGAGAGAGGTGTGTCACAATCATTAGTAGTGGCATTTTGGAGGCGTGGTGGCGGAACAACCTCCAACACTATTGCACCTTGTCCTGCATCCTTCCCAGCTGCCAGCAGAGTCACCCAATGCGCCGTGAAACTTAGGTAACGTCCCTGTCCATGCCTGCTGGACCATGAGTCAGCGGTAATATGCACCTTACCACTGACCGCCCTGTCCAGCGAGGCATGGACATTGCCTTCCACATGTCGGTAGAGAGCCGGAATCGCCTCCCGTGAGAAAAAGTGGCGTTTGGGTACCTGCCACTGAGGAACCGCACATTCCACAAACTCACGGAAGGGGGCAGAGTCTACCAACTGAAAAGCCAGCAGTTGAAGTGCTAGCAATTTTGCCAAGCTAGCATTCAACCGCTGGGCATGTGGATGGCTGGGAGCAAACTTCTTTCGGCGGTGCAGCAGCTGGGGCAGGGAAATTTGCCTGGTACAATCTGATGTCGGTGTACCAAAAGCAGATTGCCCACAAGTACTTGGTTGTGACATAATTCTACACCTTCATTCCTCTCAGTGCAGGTCTCAGAGAGGACTGAAGGTATAGTGGGGTTGGAGATCTCAGCTGATGAGGAGCAAGGAGAGGTCCTCTTTGTTCTTTGGTGTGGGTCTTTTAGATACGCTTGCCAAAGAACTGCATGGCAGGTCAACATATGTCTGGTCAAGCATGTGGTACCCAAGCGGGAGATGTTTTGGCCACGCGAGATACGCTTGAGACATATGTTGCAAATAGCAGCGGTGCGATCTGATGCACTCTTCTCAAAAAAGGCCCGCACCAAAGAACTTTTTGAATAACGCGCAGAGACTGCAGCGCCCTGCATATGTGGAGCTTTGGGGTGTGATGCAGTCAATGTGCTGCCCTTAGGCTGGCCCCTGGAGGGCATCCTGCCTCGTTGGTGATGTGCCGCCTCCTCCTCCTCCTCCTCTCTCCTATCAGGCACCCAACGTTGAGTCAGTAACCTCATTATCCCCTCCCTCCTCATGACTGGAGCAAACCTGGCAGTATGCTGCAGCAGGGGGAGCATGACTGCCAGATTGCTGTCCTTCTTGGGCACCCCCTCTGTCCGTGCTCATGTTACTGCCTTCATCAAGCTCAGTATCATCATCAGAGCCTTCCAAACGCTGGGAATCCTCCTGGAGCATGTACCCAACACTGTGGTCAAACAGTTCGAGGGACTCCTCAGGAGGACATGGTGGGGCTAGGGAAGGAGTCACTGATGACATTGAGCCGAAGGGAAGAGGCCGCTGCTTTGCCAGACAAAGTACCCTGAGCATGGGTGAGAGAGGATGAGGAGGATGAGGACGGCTTGGTCATCCACTCGACCAAGTCTTCCGCATGTTGCGGCTCAACACGGCCAGCTGCCGAAAAAAAGGCCAAGCGTGTCCCACGGCCACGTGCTGATGAGGATGCACCGTCTCCACGACCAGCACTAGACACAGAGCCTGCTTGCCCTCTCTTATTGGCTTGTGACTGTCTGCCTCTCCTTCTTGGCCTTCCAGACATACTAATGGCCTGTAGCTGCACTAAGCTGGGATATATATATATATATATATATATATATATATATATATATATATATATGTACTGATACTGAAGCTAGCAAAATCAACTGCCTGCCTGTAGTATGAGAACACCACCAACCTTCTACAGGTAGCTTTAGCTGAACACTGTGCAGAGCTCGCAAAAAAATAACTTGTAGGTTTAGCTGAACACTGTGAGGAGGACGCACCACACTAACTTGTAGTTTTAGCTGAACACTGTGAGCAGGACGCACTACACTAACTTGTAGTTTTAGCTGAACACTGTGCAGAGGTCTCACTACACTAACTTGTAGTTTTAGCTGAACACTGTGAGCAGGACGCACTGCACTAACTTGTAGCTTTAGATGAACACTGTGAGGAGGACGCACCACACTAACTTGTAGTTTTAGCTGAACACTGTGAGCAGGATGCACTGCATTAACTTGTTGCTTTAGATGAACACTATGCAGAGGTCTCATCACACTAACTTGTAGTTTTAGCTGAACACTGTGAGCAGGACGCACTGCACTAACTTGTAGCTTTAGATGAACACTGTGCAGAGCTCGCAAAAAAATAATTTGTAGGTTTAGCTGAACACTGTGAGGAGGACGCACCACACCAACTTGTAGTTTTAGCTAAACACTGTGAGCAGGACGCACTGCACTAACTTGTAGCTTTAGATGAACACTGTGCAGAGGTCTTACCACACTAACTTGTAGTTTTAGCTGAACACTGTGAGCAGGACGCACTGCACTAACTTGTAGCTTTAGATGAACACTGTGCAGAGGTCTCACTACACTAACTTGTATATTTAGCTGAACACTGTGAGGAGAACGCACCACACTAACTTGTAGCTTTAGATGAACACTGTGCAGAGGTCTCACTACACTAACTTGTAGTTTTAGCTGAACACTGTGAGCAGGACGCACTGCACTAACTTGTAGTTTTAGATGAACACTGTGCAGAGGTCTCACTACACTAACTTGTAGGTTTAGCTGAACACTGTGAGGAGGACGCACCACACTAACTTGTAGTTTTAGCTGAACACTGTGAGCAGGACGCACTGCACTAACTTGTAGCTTTAGATGAACACTGTGCAGAGGTTTCACTACACTAACTTGTAGTTTTAGCTGGACACTGTGAGCAGGACGCACTGCACTAACTTGTAGCTTTAGATGAACACTGTGCCGAGGTCTCACTACACTAACTTGTAGGTTTAGCTGAACACTGTGAGGAGGACGCACCACACTAACTTGTAGTTTTAGCTGAACACTGTGAGCAGGATGCACTGCACTAACTTGTAGCTTTAGATGAACACTGTGCAGAGGTCTCACTACACTAACTTGTAGGTTTAGCTGAACACTGTGAGGAGGACACACCACACTAACTTGTAGTTTTAGCTGAACACTTTGAGCAGGACGCACTGCACTAACTTGTAGCTTTAGATGAACACTGTGCAGAGGTCTCACCACACTAACTTGTAGTTTTAGCTGAACACTGTGAGCAGGACGCACTGCACTAACTTGTAGCTTTAGATGAACACTGTGCAGAGGTCTCACTACACTAACTTGTAGGTTTAGCTGAACACTGTGAGGAGGACGCACCACACTAACTTGTAGCTTTAGATGAACACTGTGCAGAGGTCTCACTACACTAACTTGTAGTTTTAGCTGAACACTGTGAGCAGGACGCACTGCACTAACTTGTAGCTTTAGATGAACACTATGCAGAGGTCTCACTACACTAACTTGTAGTTTTAGCTGAACACTGTGAGCAGGACGCACTGCACTAACTTGTAGCTTTATATGAACACTGTGCAGAGGTCCCACTACACTAACTTGTAGTTTTAGCTTAACACTGTGAGCAGAATGCACTGCACTAACTTGTAGCTTTAGATGAACACTGTGCAGAGGTCTCACTACACTAACTTGTAGTTTTAGCTGAACACTGTGTGCAGGACGCACTGCACTAACTTGTAGCTTTAGATGAACACTGTGAAGAGGTCTCACTACACTAACTTGTAGTTATAGCTGAACACTGTGAGCAGGACGCACTGCACTAACTTGTAGCTTTAGATGAACACTGTGCAGAGGTCTCACTACACTAACTTGTATATTTAGCTGAACACTGTGAGGAGAACGCACCACACTAACTTGTAGCTTTAGATGAACACTATGCAGAGGTCTCACTACACTAACTTGTAGTTTTAGCTGAACACTGTGAGGAGGACGCACCACACTAACTTGTAGTTTTAGCTGAACACTTTGAGCAGGACGCACTGCACTAACTTGTAGCTTTAGATGAACACTGTGCAGAGGTTTCACTACACTAACTTGTAGTTTTAGCTGGACACTGTGAGCAGGACGCACTGCACTAACTTGTAGCTTTAGATGAACACTGTGCAGAGGTCTCACTACACTAACTTGTAGGTTTAGCTGAACACTGTGAGGAGGACGCACCACACTAACTTGCAGTTTTAGCTGAACACTTTGAGCAGGACGCACTGCACTAACTTGTAGCTTTAGATGAACACTGTGCAGAGGTTTCACTACACTAACTTGTAGTTTTAGCTGGACACTGTGAGCAGGACGCACTACACTAACTTGTAGCTTTAGATGAACACTATGCAGAGGTCTCACTACACTAACTTGTAGTTTTACCTGAACACTGTGAGCAGGACGCACTGCACTAACTTGTAGCTTTATATGAACACTGTGCAGAGGTCTCACTACACTAACTTATAGTTTTAGCTGAACACTGTGAGCAGGATGCACTGCACTAACTTGTAGCTTTAGATGAACACTGTGCAGAGGTCTCACTACACTAACTTGTAGTTTTAGCTGAACACTGTGTGCAGGACGCACTGCACTAACTTGTAGCTTTAGATGAACACTGTGAAGAGGTCTCACTACACTAACTTGTAGTTTTAGCTGAACACTGTGAGCAGGACGCACTGCACTAACTTGTAGCTTTAGATGAACACTGTGCAGAGCTCGCAAAAAAATAACTTGTAAGTTTAGCTGAACACTGTGAGCAGGACGCACCACACTAACTTGTAGTTTTAGCTGAAAACTGTGAGCAGGACGCACTGCACTAACTGTAAATAGTCTAGCTGCCTGACTGTGGTACTAATAGGATCAAAAGAACACCAGCAATTTTTTTCAGGTAGCTGTAAATACTGTAACAAGACAAGCCTGCCTGTCAGTAAGAAGATAACAGGAACGGATCTAGCTAAATTGAATACAGTGTATATATATATATATATATATATATATATGCAACACCTGGGATGCATATATATACACAATACACTGTAAGTGCAGCTAACTCACTGATTGTCCTGCCTAATCTATCTAACTCAAATGAAATGACACTGTCTCTCTATCTATCTATCTCTCTTTCAACGCTGGAACACACACTACACAGGGCTGCCATGCAGGCGGCCTTATATAGTGTGGGGCGTGTTCTAAACCCCCTGAGCCATAGTTGGCCAAAGCCACCCTGGCTTTGGCCAATTACAGCTCTCTCTACCGACGGCACTGTGATTGGCCAAGCATGCGGGTCATAGTGCATGCTTGGCCAATCATTAGCCAGCAATGCACTGCGATGCTGCAGTGAATTATGGGTCGTGACGCGCCACACGAATTTGGTGCGAATGGCCCATAACGTTCGGAATTCGGCGAACAACCAAACAGCCAATGTTCGAGTCGAACATGGGTTCGACTCGAACACGAAGCTCATCCCTAATCAGGAACTACTACTAGCTGTGTGTTGCACATACATTTATTTGATGGACTGTGTTGCATGCAGGTTGTGTACCTGTGAAAGGAGAATCACATTTTTTTCTCTCTGCTGTGAAGTGTGTTGCAAGTTGCTGTGTGTAAAACAGCAAGGATGGGGCGGTCAAAACAGAAAAAGGAAGCAAGGAAAAGGATTCTATGGCTGGAGGCTATTTCACCACATGCCCCAGCCATGCCAGAGAATTCGGCCAAGTGTGAAATCTCTGTGACTTGAGGTAAATTAATCATGTCACCCCCAGTTAAAAGGGAAGTGAAGGAGGTTGTCCTTGGCAACAGGAAGCCAGGTGGACAAAAGCGTGTGGAAAAGAGGAATATGGTCGTCCGTGGAAGTAATATCCAGGTCAGCAGGGATGTCTGGGATACAAGGAGGCTGTCTGCTGATGGTCATGATAAGTGGTATCTCATGGCAACTGAGAGCCAGTCATCAAGGAGATTCCAAGAAAGTAAAGTTCAGCTTCCAGTACCGTGCTTGGAATGTGGTCAAGTGGGGCATGGAATTTTAATTTGCCCAAGGTTCTGGAAAAACGCTGAACAGTCTGGAAAGGCTGCAGTGTTGTCCTGTGGCCACACAGAGGAAGTAGCTGGTATGGATGCAGCTGAGAGAATGCGCACTCAAGTGAAGGGTATGATGCCAGCCACTGAAAATGGTAAGACTGTTTCAGTTTGTGGGACTGAACCTAGTGAAATGGGAGTGTATCCTGCGGGAAGATCCGCAGTGCAAATGGACAAAGACTTGCTGCAGTGTGCTACCCGGAGCAGTGGGGAGGCACATGCTGAAGCCCAGAAAAAATGTATGCACCACGCTACCTGATAAAGAAAAACAATACAAAACAGCTACAGCTCAAAAATGTGAGATATAACACAAATCAGACAATAACTATAAAAACGTGAGCAGCACTACAGAAATTGAACATAATGTGTAAAATCAGGATCAGGAGTCCATGGCGGACCAGAATGAACAATATAAGTGCAAAAAAAATGACATAAAAAATAGTGTTTATCTTTGCACTCCAAAGACATGCTGGTAGGTTAATTAGATCCTGTCGAAAAATTGGCCAAATATGTGTATGTTGTATGTGTTGTAAGCGTGTCAGGACCCCATGGGGCAGAAGGACCGTGCTATACTGTAGATGGACACCGACAGCAAAAAAGTGCCCTGAGGCGATTCAGTTCGCATAGGTAGCGCTATACAAGTCACTCATTCATTCATTCAATATAAAAGATATAGTAAATGTGCCCGCGCTAGTATAGTGTCACATATAAAATATATAATATATAAAAAATATTTTCACATATAAAACACATGTAATGTGATAAATAAAACCATACAGGTAAAATATAATGCAAATAACTATAAATGATAAACCACCAAGTGCATATAAAGGTGCAATCGTGGTAGTGACTAATAAAAGTGCAACGTGCTAAAATATAAATATTAAAACACTTTCCAGTGACAAATGAGTGTATATCCCAATTAATAAATACAAATCACAAAAAACGTGAATAAATAGTGTCCATAAAATGAATAAACATCATGCTTCTTCTGATGGGTGTATAAATCACAACACGTGAAAACTGTGCTCTCCTGTGACACCCCACATGTGCTTGCGCTCACCTTCAGTCCTGTGACACAGTGATTAAACGGTGTCAAAATAAGCATTGGGGCCACTCCTAGGCTCACTCAGGATACAATGATGCAAAGACACTCCTGCCAGGTGAAACTGCTAGGCTCACTCAGGTTACAATGGTACAAAAACACTCCTCTCAGGTAAAACCAAGATCCAAAATCATAGAAAAAACAAACAAAGGGACTCCATAGTGCAATATAGCCAGGACATTTATTAAAGAATAAGCCCTCCAAGAGGGTACTCACATTGGATGGGTGCTAGAGTGCACCAGACTGTACAGGTAAAATAATAAGCAGCTGATCGTATGGCGTGCGGTATGGCATGTGCAATCCTCCTCCTCTGCTGACAGCTCCGTCCTACCCCTCCCCGACACGTATTCGGCACAGGGGTTTCGTGCCTTCCCCTGGGGGACGTTATCCCCCAGAGGAAGGCACGAAACCCCTGTGCTGAATACGCGCCGGGGAGGGGTAGGACGGAGCTGTCAGCAGAGGAGGAGGATTGCACATGCCATACCGCACGCCATACGATCAGCTGCTTATTATTTTACCTGTACAGTCTGGTGCACTCTAGCACCCATCCAATGTGAGTACCCTCTTGGAGGGCTTATTCTTTAATAAATGTCCTGGCTATATTGCACTATGGAGTCCCTTTGTTTGTTTTTTCTATGATTTTGGATCTTGGTTTTACCTGAGAGGAGTGTTTTTGTACCATTGTAACCTGAGTGAGCCTAGCAGTTTCACCTGGCAGGAGTGTCTTTGCATCATTGTATCCTGAGTGAGCCTAGGAGTGGCCCCAATGCTTATTTTGACACCGTTTAATTACTGTGTCACAGGACTGAAGGTGAGCGCAAGCACATGTGGGGTGTCACGGGAGAGCACAGTTTTCACGTGTTGTGATTTATACACCCATCAGAAGAAGCATGATGTTTATTCATTTTATTGACACTATTTATTCACGTTTTTTGTGATTTGTATTTATTACTTGGGATATACACTCATTTGTCACTGGAAAGTGTTTTAATATTTATATTTTAGCACGTTGCACTTTTATTAGTCACTACCACGATTGCACCTTTATATGCACTTGGTGGTTTATCATTTATAGTTATTTGCATTATATTTTACCTGTATGGTTTTATTTATCACATTACATGTGTTTTATATGTGAAAATATTTTTTATATATTATATATTTTATATGTGACACTATACTAGCGCAGGCACATTTACTATATTTTTTATCTATCTACACGCAATGAAACGTGGTTCAGTGCTTGCAGCTTAAATAGTTTACTCCTTAGAGGCATTAGTCCATCTGTGGCTCGCAAGACACCTATATTTTGTTTTTATTTTATTTTTTTATTCAATATAAAAGGGTGGTAAAAATTAGTCCCAACAGTGAAAATATAGGAATAATGAAAGTTCCGTGAAGAAACTCCTCCAAACAAAATAAAGGTAAAAAAAATCAGTCACACCAAGAGCGAATTGTGAGAAGATCCACCACCAGATGGCAAGCTTTTAAACAGCTTGTAGGTAGCCAGACAATTGATGGTAAATAGCGTCACACCAAGACCTTTCAATGAAGGGCCAAAGACATACAGGGTTGCTTCATCCAAAGAACGATCAGTAGGCAGGACCCAGAAAGATAATGAAACAGCTCTCCATAGTGTAAATCAGTAAAATGAAGGTTTAATAAAGCTTACAAGTTGCACTTACATGCATATGGTAGATAAAAGCAAAGACACAAAATAGTAGCAGCCAGCCGGCTAGAAATCACCCATTTGGGACGAGGCAGTCAGCGATTACGTCAGCGCATCAACCTTCCGACGTACGTTTCATCTCACAAAGACATTGTCATGGGAACGGGCGATGCGCTGAGTCATCGCATATATATAGGCAAACAGACTCATGCCCCGTTGTGAAGCATCAGTAGCGGAGCCTGATCTCCAGGACAAAACTGTTGCGAACATAGTTTTGTATTCATTGTACTTGGAGCTACATTACAATGAAAGTAATATATATCGGACACCTTACAAAAGGATGGCTAATTTGCAAAAAAGGTAAATATTTGGTAATATGGATATATAGCAGGCATAATATACAAAAATCCTACGCCATCTAGTGGGAAAAATAAAAGGATGTCTGCATGAATAACCAAAAAGGGAACTGAATAATAATAAATAAATATATATATAAATCCATGCAGAATGAGATGACTAGGATAAAGAGGACTAAAAAATCTCCTAGTCAGAAACTAATAATAAATAATCTTAGATTACTTGTTATAAAAGTCTCATAAAAAATGAATTGATAATGGATGTAAAGAAAAAAATCTACAAAAAAATGTATGACTGACCAAATGAATCAATGCCAGATGCCCTCCATGGAGACAAAAAAAATTAATATATATCTGCAAAAAGTATATACAAAAATTTTTTTTGAAAAAATATGAATAGTTATATGTATTATGAAAAAAATAAAATTTCATAAAATATATATAGTAAAAACTAAAAAATTAACAAAAAATAAATGACTGGTTCTATAGATTACGGTTGTCCTTTTTATGAATAAATGGGACCCGGGATAAATCACAATAACGTACCGAATATAAGCATGGCCACCGAGAGTTCACAACAGGTACACATATTAAATGTAATAAACAGAAAAGTGCAGCGCTAAATGTGTATACAGCATATAAAATCTCAGCAAGAGTGGAAAACTGCCATGTCATTTAACATAAATTAGTGAGCAAAATATCAAAATATCAAAAAAAAGGACAAATAATAAACAAACAGCATATATTGCAAATGTATATAAAAAACAGAAAGAGATCTGAAAAAAAGTCCAAACAGGGATATTCAATCCGTAGATGTAAAGAACCCATCCAAGAGAAAATGTGTAGAAATACAGGACCAGCAGCTTTAACAGTCGGTCTTCTCTTCATGTGTTCAGACTTTGTTAGTCTGAACACATGAAGAGAAGACCGACTGTTAAAGCTGCTGGTCCTGTATTGTAACCTCAGTTTTGGGAGACCCTAATCCCTATGCTGGGCGAGACTGCCGTAATAGCAGTCATCACCGTCCGGTAAGCAGATTCTATATACTCACTTCATGGTGGATCATCCTCTGGCGTTTTTTTTCTACACATTTTCTCTTGGATGAGTTCTTTACATCTACGGATTGAATATCCCTGTTTGGACTTTTTTTCAGATCTCTTTCTGTTTTTTTATATACATTTGCAATATATGCTGTTTGTTTATTATTTGTCCTTTTTTTTGATATTTTGATATTTTGCTCACTAATTTATGTTAAATCACATGGCAGGATTCCACTCTTGCTGAGATTTTATATGCTGTATACACATTTAGCGCTGCACTTTTCTGTTTATTATATGCTTTGGAGTTAGATACTGGACTTTTAGAGTGCTGGCAGCTTTTGAATTCCCTTTGTCATTTTTTGTTTTTGGTTTCTGAGCGCAGCTTTTACCCTTCTGGGTTTTTTTATATACACATATTAAATGAATGGCAATTAGGAGTTATCAATAAATGCATTAAGATCCACCTCTACATTGAGTCCAAAGGGTGTATAGCTTCTTAATTTGTATATCCAGGCCATTTATAGCCTTGAGATCCCACGTATCAAAGACCCACCCCTCCAGTGAGGGTTGTACTTGTCAATCCCCAAGAAAATCGTCTTGGCAGGATTTTGGTTGTGGGCCTCAAGGTAATGTTTGGAGACTGGATGCTTGGGAAAACCAGTCAAAATGTTCGTCACATGCTCGTTTAACCTGACAGAGAGGGGGCGTTTGGTCCTACCCACATACTGCAGTCCACATGGACACTGAAGTAGGTAGACCACCCTCTCTGTCGAGCATGTGATGAACTGTTTGATCTCAAACTCCACTGAGGTGCTAGTAGAGACAAACCTATGAGTTCTTTATGTGCACATCCAATGAGAGAACATACCCTACATTTTCTGCATTGGTAAAACCCTGTCATATACTCAAAGAATCCTATCTTGTTAGAGGGAGGGTCAAGGATATTAGGAGCCACTCTCCCTCTCAGGGAGGAGGCCCCCTTATATATCACTTGTGGTGTAGCAGGAAGTACACTCCCCAAAGTATGGTCATTGGTGAGGACGTGCCAATGTTTCTTAATAAGTTTGGCCACACTATTATGCTGTATCGAATAGGCAGTTATAAAAGGAATGGAGGGTGTTCTATCTTGATTAGGTACTTTGGCCTTCAACGGGTCTTTTCTGTCAATTAATGATACCTCCTTCAAGAGTGCTTCCAAGAGAGGTCTCAGGGTAGCCCTTCTCTAAAAAGCGTTTGATGAGACTATCCGCCTGAAGTAGAAACTCACCATGATTGGAGCAATTAAGCTTAAGGCGTATCAATTGGCTCTTGGGTACCGATCGCAGCCACGCTCCATGGTGGCAGCTATCAGTAGATATATAAAAGTTGCGATCAGTGCCCTTAAAATAAGTGGCCATAGTAAACTGACCGTCTTTGACCCCAATCTTCAAATCCAAGAAATTTATCTCAGTTTGACTGGCTACATAGTTAAGGCGGATACCTCTTTCATTAGTGTTTAACTCGCCCATAAAAATATCTAATTCATCTCAGCTACCATCCCATAGGAGGAGGATGTCATCTATATACCGCGCCCACAGTACCACCAGAGATTTCGAGTGGGTATAGACGACATCCTCCTCCCACAGGGCCATGAAGAGATTAGCCAAACTGGGGGCATATTTAGCCCCCATAGCGACCCCTCTGTCTTGCCTGTAGAACTGACCCCCAAACCAAAAGTAACTCCGGGTGGCCGCAAAATAGAGCAACTCCATAATAAAACAGATTTGCTCGTCAAATAATTCTGAATCACGTCTTAGAAAATATTCGACTGCGAATAGTCCCAAATTGTGTGGTATCACCGTATATAAGGATGTGACATCCCCTGTAACTAACCACCAACCTGGGTTGGGGGTATAGTCAGCTAAAAAATGAATCACTTGACGTGAATCTTTGATGTAGAAGGGCATTTTAGCCACCAAGGGTTGTAAGTAGAAATCTATATATCTGCCCACCCGGGATGTGATGGAGTCCATGCCACTTACAATAGGGCGTCCCGGGGGGCAGGTAGGATGTTTATGAATCTTCGGTAAGTAATAAATCACCAGAGTACACGGAGCTTTAGGTATTAACTGCAATTTCTCTTTACTATTAAGAATGCCTTGTTCAAAACCCCTCTGGATCAAGATTTCGAATTCTTTTTTATATTGAACCTTGGGGTCTGATCTGAGGGGGGTAAAAGTATCCCGATCACCGAGGATTTTATGCATTTCTTTGAGATGATCTTTTCTGTCCAAAATTATAATCCCACCCCCTTTATCAGCTGGTCTGATCACCAACTCCCTGTTCTCACATAGAGAGTTGAGACCAGACTTCATCTCCCTATAAAATTTCACCCTTTTAAGGGGCATCTGGTCCAAATCTCTTAGTACCACATCCCTAAAAATTCTTAGAGAAGGGGCTAAAGCCCCCCGGGGGTTGAATAGGGAGGCGTTAGAAAGCTCAGAGTGGCGGAAATCATTAGAAATAACCTTGTAACTCTGGGTGGGTTTAGAGGCCACGTACCTTTTTAATACTAAGCCTACATATAAATTTATGTACATCAATGTAGGTCTGAAATTTATTCAGTCCTCGAGGTGGTGCAAACTTTAAGCCCTTATTTATTAAGAATTTTTCGAAGTCAGTCAAAACGATATTCCATCGCTGGTTAGGGCTTTTTCCTTTTTAGTTCGTAATCCCCTCTAGATTTTCTCTTTGATCGGCAGATGTTTTGGTGCCCTGATTGGGTTTGTGAAAACCCCAATGCTGATGGTCACGATTAGAGGGACCTGGACTAGCAGATTCACTCAGGTCTTTGGGGATAGGATGTTGGGGTACAGGGATAGAACTTGTACCCTTCTTACGTCCATGGTCTACATAAGGGCCTTCTATATCCCGTAGTACTGATTGTACTACGGGATATAGAGGTCCATATTCTGGGCCATATCCATAATCGGGGTAAAACCCTAGATCAGGTACTTGGAAAGATGGAGAACCATCACCATAGTTGTTGTAATGACCCTGCATCCTACCACCAAAGGGTCTACCTTGCGTTAGACCAGGATTCATGTATGCATTACCCCGACCACGTCCCCTGCCAGGGGGATTGACTGACCCACGGGGATGACGTTGTGGTAAGGGGAAGTGGTTAGATGAGGTACCCCCCATTTGCCCCACCTCATCTGAAGGGGGACGAATATGTTCCCTGTTTACCTTTCACAACGGGTCCCCCGTGATTACCAGGGGGATTTCTTTCCCTCACAGGTTGTAAACTTAAGAGGGGAGGACCCCTGGTTGCTGATGTCCCTGTCACCCTGTCATCAATGGTAATAAGGGCATGCTCAGCTAACAGTCTTTTTTGCCATTCGAATACAATCGCACCTTGATAGTCGAGCAAATCTCTTATATTTCTTTTTTTTCTTTGTTTTTTGTTCTCTATCCTCTTTTTCAAGTGTCTTTAAGATGGATGCTGATCTCTCCTTATACTCATTACTTTCCTTAAAAGGATTAAGTTTATCTTTAATACTCTTAATTTCTTGGTGAAGCCCAGCTGACAGCAAGGTTAAAGACTCAAATGGACATGTGGACTATGCATGTGCCTGCTATAATCCAGCAGAGTGCTGGAGAAGTTAAACTAAGGGTGACCAAAACTGTTCTTGTGCCATGTTCCCTAGTGACAGGTGCTGCAGAGTTGCCCAGGGAAACTTCAGAGTAGCTCGCAGTGATGGAGCAGAGTTTCCCAGGTCAGCTATGGAGCTGCCCAAGGAGGAAAGAGTTCCCCTTTAAAGATAGAGGGTGCTGTGAGGAGAGGCTCACAATACCAATGATGGGAGTAGGATATCTCCTGTGACAACCAGAAGCCCAGGATTGTCCATGGAAGTCTCATGGGGTCTCCATGTGTTGGAACCAGAGGTTTTCCAGGATGGCTGTGGTGCTACTCTGGTGAAACAAAGGAAGACTGAGTCACACAGTGAGAGTGTGTGCCCCTCAACCCTAAGTGTAACCCAGTTGTCAAGGGGTTAATTCAGCCTGCAAAAGCTGAAAGTGCAAAGCTGAATGTGTCAGTAGCGACCCCAGAGCTGGAGGGCAAAAGCATGTATTAAAGCCTGCCTTGTCAGATGATGTGTCATCCCAAGGGGATATGTATAGAAATGACACAGGTGATGTTTTGGCTAGTGAATCCCAGGTTCCTGTGGGGCCTTCTAGAGTAGGTGATGGAACCACAATAGACTGGGATAATTGGTACGAGAATGCAATCGCAATACTAAATAATGTGGTGGACATAACACCTGCTATGCCCAATGGAGGGATCGCAGATCAGCTGGTGCTCAAGGACACATTTGTCCCTGTGAAGGTTAATGCCCTCCAGTCTGAAGGAACTGTTCAGGGTGCTGGCATAGCAGATGTGTTGTCCACAGCCCAACAGCTCAAGTGTCAAGGTGACAATCTGACTTGTAATGACCTGCAGCGGCTCACTGACACTGGTGCAGAAGGGATAAGTGTGAGACATGTGTCTGACAGTGCTCCAGGGGAGCAACAGGCTGTGATGAAGGGCACCTCCAAGGAGTTGGAGGTCTCTTCAAATGTCTCAACCTCACAAACTTCAGTGGATGAGCCCCTCCATGTCTTGGACGGGGTAAAAGACCCCAGAAGAGTCTGGTATTTAGACATGGGATGTTTAGAGATGACAGAAACCTTACTTGAAATGCTGGAGTTGGTAACAGCGCACTCACTGTACACTTGGGCATCTCCACCACAGTCGGACCAGGTGGTGCTGCGTAGCACCAATGTGTGGAGCCAGGAGGTACAGGCCGTGCTGGGAAGCCTTGATCAACAATGGTATCGGCGGGACCAATGCTATTTAACAGTGTGGCAGATAGTCTGGAGGTTCTTTGAGAGGGTGCTCCCAGTTACTGAGTGGTATGGAAGGTGCTCAGGAGAACCGTTGGAGACATCAAAGGTTTCTCCAGCTGGTGCAGTGACTAGAAACATCTAGGAGTTGGAGGTCTCTTCAATTGTCTCAACCTCACAATCTAAAGTGGATGAGCCCCTCCATGTCTTGGACAGGGGAAAAGACCCTAGAAAGGTCTGGTATTTAGACATGGGTGTTTAGAGATGACAGAAACCTTACTTGAAATGCTGGAGTTGGTAAAAACGCACTCACTGTACACTTGGGTCTCTCCACTGCAGTTGGACCAGGTGGTGCTGCATAGTACCAATGGGTGGAGCCAGGAGGTACAGGTCATTCTGGAAAGACTTGATCAAGAATGGTATCGGCGGGACCAATGCTATTTAACAGTGTGGCAGATAGTCTGGAGGTCCTCCGAGAGGGTGCTCCCAGTTACTGAGTGGTATGGAAGGTGCTCAGGAGAACTGTTGGAGACATCAAAGGTCTCTCCGGCTGGTGCAGTGACTAGAAACATCTCTTCTGGTGTGGTCCAAAGTGCGGCTGAGCAGTGGTCAGTAGAGGACGTGGATACTGTCTCACTCGCTAAACCTCATGAGAAGGAAGGGCCCAAAATAGACGCAGCACTAGCAGAGATGCTTTCTATCACTCGGAAAGAGGTACAACTTAAAGTACCTGGAGACACTGTAAAGGAAAGTGCTAATGTTGGTTGCTGCAACAATGTAATGTGTACATCAGAAAGAAGTAGTTTGTGCTTGGATCACTGTCATTTGTTAGATCAGTTACCCATGGAGTGTTGAACAACAGGTGAGGTGAAGCTATGCTATGGACCCATGGGGTGTAATCACTTGCCTGTGTTTTGTCCCTCCACAGGTCTGGTTCTAGCATTTACTGAGATAGATGGCACTGATTGTGTTCGACAGGGTGTCATTGAAATGTATGATCTGCTAATGTTTGTTGCTCTAAAGTTATGTGGTTGCCGTGGGTAACCAGAGAGAGGTTTTTGAACCTGAAAGACCTGTGGTGAAAGATGAAACTGACTTCCATAAGCTGAAAGGTAGGATCAGGGAAGGCAGAGTTCCCCCAAGAGAGGAGAGTATGCTCAGGGACCCCAAGAGAAGAGAGGGAAGGCAGAGTATGTGGAATTATAGGACCCTGTTAAGATCCAAGTTGGGACATACTTGAAAGCACAACCGAAAAAAAGGTTGGGCCTACGTGGCTGATGTCCAGCACAGAGGTGTCCCAACTGCTATGTTGGGTGCAGGTGTTTGGGTGCAGGATATAGAGTCTGCATATCGGCGGATTACAGAGCTACAGAGGATTTGAAACAGAGAAAACTGCTCTGGCAGTTTTCTCCGGATCTTGCTATTTCTGGAAGGGGCTCTGTAGTTTGGAGATCCTTCAGAGTCTTGGGTGGGACGGATCTCCAACCCTGTGTCCGGGTCTTGTGGACAGCCAGCAGGGTGTTTGCCCAGGTGCACACAGCCCATATAACGAGGGGCTGGTGAGAGCAGAAGAAGGAAGGTGGAGTTGGAGCAGTGGCTGCTAGTGAGTGTCTCTGTGTGAGGATAGATACTGTGTGCATTAAGAAGCTAAAAGCTGTGTGCATTGAAGGGCTTCAAAACTGTGTGCATCCAAGGAGCCAGAAGATGTGTGCATTGAGGGGCTTGAAGCTTTAAGGTGCCCAAAGTTGTGTGCACCCAAGACCGTGGGCCTGGAAGATCAGGTGGTTTGAGTTACCAGTACCTATAACAGCAGCACTGTTAAAGAGTAGCCAGGTGGAGGTGCGCATGCGCGGGACTCCCGAGGAGACGCTCTAATCGAGAGCTCCGCACCGCTCCGGCCCTTCTCCTCCCCCAGAGCTCTCAGATCGAGCGGCACCGGCACCAGACTTTCCCCGGGGCTCACCGAACCTCCCCAGCTCACCATTTCATGACGAGCGGAACGAAAAAGGGCGAGGTGAGCCGACAATTGCTCTTCAATCAGGCGGCCCCTGACCCGTCCAAGATGACGACCGCTACTTCACAGAGGGACAGCATGGATACCACAGACCACACTTCCCTCACCCAGCAGAGTGCTGACATGCAGGCGGCAACAGTAAGTCTCAGCACCGCTCAAGGGACCCCCCGGCTAACACAGACTCCCTCCACATCAAGTCCCGGGGTGACATTATACTCCCTCCCAGTCTCCAGGCTCCTCTAGGCCTAACAGGGCCCGCCCATCCCCCAGCCTCACAGCAGCCCCAGCCCCAGGACATGCAGCTCTTGCTACAGAGCTTTTCAGATATGCTGGCAGCAGGATTAGCTCAGAATGCCACCCAGATCACAGCTACTATTAAGGCTGACCTACAAAACTTGGGCTCCCGGATAGATGCAATTGAGCAGGTGGTGGATAACACTGCTGCACGCACAAACCAGAACACGGCTTGTATTCAATCGCTTCAAGACCAACTAGATACTGCTTTATCCAAAATAGACGATTTGGAGAACAGAAATAGACGTTACAATTTCCGTATTCGTGGGATACCCGAAACGATAACGAATATACCAAAAACCGTCCAATTATTCATCAAAGACCTCATACCAGACATCCAAAACCACAGACTTGAACTGGACAGAGCGCACAGAGCCCTCCAGCTTCCCCGCCAAGATGGCCTCCCGAGGGACATCGTGGTCAAGCCACATTTTTACGGCGTGAAGGAGGAAGTTATGAGAAGATCTCGCAACATAGAGAACCTGTCATTTCAAGGGCATAAGATTCAAATCTTTGCTGACATTTCGCCAGCTACGGTACAAAAGAGAAGAGCGCTCAAGCCATTGCTGGTAATACTTGCCCAAAATTCCATCAAATATCGCTGGTCGTTCCCCTTTCGCCTTCAATTCTATTATAAAGATGTTCCCTACCAATTCTCCAACTTCCAAGACGGGGAGCATTTGCTCCTGCAACTAGGCCTGATCTCGCAATCCCTGGCATCCCTGCACAAAACACCCACCCCGGGGTCATCCAAGAGACCCCCCCCCGGGCAGCCCCCTTACGCCACTATGGAACAAGCAGCTACCAAAGCGGCATCGGGACTCTCGCTCCACAAGATGAACATTCTTCCTCAAGCCGGAATTGGTCTCTCTTCTTCCAAACTACCTGCCGGACTGAGGACAACGTGCATTCTTCAGAATAGGGGCATCCCTACGTCAAACGAACCGCTGTACTCCTTTCATGACAGCTAATGCCCACAACTAGGCCCCCCCGAGCCCTTATAATGGCTACTGGGGTTCAATTTCCGGGCTAAAATGTATCCTCTGGACGAGGAGATATACATAAAGGCATTGCCAGGTGGACAATACAATGGCTACCCTCGTTAAAACGGAAGAAAAAAAAAAGGAAAAGAACTTGCATTATTTTTCTTTTAGATTTTTTCTTTTTTCTCCCCTCCCCCATCCCCCTACATTTAATACCCCGCCCCCTCCCCATTGTTATTGCACTATTAATCTCGGTCTCTCTTTTTTTTTTTTTTTTTGTACCTAAGATCCTATAGCCGACACGCAATTTAAATTGCTCTCCCTCCTGGTGACCGATCCCATAAATTTTTTCTTCAATCACCTTGCTTTGGGGGATACAGACGGCCGGAGCGGCCCTACATACCACCCTCTCTGTTGTGACTTGAGGGGACTCAGTACCCCCCTGGTGACATCAGGTAGACAACCCATTTTGAGGTTGCCCTCTCCCCTTTTTCTCCGGACTCCCCCGTTTAGGGGAATCCGGACTAGGACTAGTAACACTAGTCCGAGTTTTCATTATTGCCTTTATTCTCTTGATCCTAGTTTGATCTCATTTATTGTTGATTTTGCACTTAATGTTTGCAGTATTTTTATGCCTGATTAATCTTCTTGTTCTACATTTCTCTCTCTCCCTCCTTCTCTCTCATTTTCCCTTTCACTCCTCTCCTTTGTCTTCCCCCCACTCCCCCCCCTCTTTTCCACACTCCCTCCAAGAATCCTCGCGGAAAATACCCACAGACCCAGCCTTCAGGAAAACCGATGAATCCATTCCACTTCGAGTCGAGTTCCATATCCGGGCGGTCCTGGTAAGCTCCATTTGCCTCATATCGCTCCACACCCCCTACACCCATGGCTGACCCTAATACCCAGGCACATTCGTTAAAAATAGCTTCGCATAATGTTCAGGGACTCAACTCCCCCTCTAAACGCCGCAAGGCATTTCAAAGCTACCACGCTAGGGGCCTCGATGTTGTCCTACTTCAGGAAACCCATTTCCCAGCCAGTTATAACCCCACCTTCCTGCACCGTACCTTCCCGACTTTTTTCCTGGCGAATGCCGACACCAAAAAAAGGGGTGTCGCCATTCTCCTGTCCAAAAATACTCCCTTTACACTCACGCACACGATCAAAGACCCAGAGGGCAGGTATATTTTAATAAAAGGAACGGTAGGGGGTATTCTATACTCCATTATCTCCTATTACACCCCTAACCAACGACAGGCAACTTTCTTCACTTCTATGCTTTCGATTCTAGCCCCTCACTTGGAAGGCAGGGTGATCATGGGCGGTGACTCTAACATCGCTTTTGATCAACTGCTTGACAAGTCTTCTCAGGGGAGAGCTCGTCTTAAAAATCCACCCACTCAAAGCCTCAAAATAGCCCGCCTTCTACATGATATGGGCCTGATAGACGTCTGGAGGGAATTGAACCCCACGGCAAACGACTATACCCATTTCTCGGCTCCACATAACACCTATGCCAGAATTGATCATATATTCCTCCCAAATTCAGATATTCACACAGCATCCAAGGCCTCCATACAGGAAGTCCCATGGTCAGACCACTCCTTAGTGACACTTAAAATCTCATGCTCTCTTTCTCGCTCTGGGCCTCCACAATGGCGCATAAGTAAATCTCTACTAGCTAACCCCGTCCATTGCATAATTCTAGAAAAAGATATTAGGGAATTCTTTCGTATTAATGATACAGAGGACATTTCTCCTAGTGTGCTCTGGGGTGCTCACAAGGCAGTGCTCAGAGGGAAAATGATCCAAATGGCGTCTAAACTCAAAAGGGAAAGGAAAGCAGATATTCTGCAAATGGAAAGGGAATTCCAGTCCCTCAGTAAGTCCCATAAAGCTAACCCTTCTTCCTCAACCCTGTCCAAGCTGGAAGCAGCCCGAGTAGCACTTAACATGGCCCTTACATCTAATGCAGACAAGCATCTTGAATGGCTCAGCGGCAGATTTTATATCCAGGCAAATAAAATAGGCCCCCAGCTGGCTGCTAAATTATCCCCCAAAATTAAAACATTCTCACTTCCCAAGATCAGATCCCATTCGGGAACTCTCACCCAAAATCCCCAAAAAATCTTGGAATCCTTCTTGAATGACCTCGATATTCCCACAATTTCGGACTCCCATAGGTCCATTATGGAATCCCCCTTCAGGGTGGAGGAAATTCAGGAAGTAATAAAGAACCTCAAAACAGAATCAGCCCCAGGCCCTGACGGCTTCTCTGCACACTACTACAAAGCTTTTTCGGTTGTCCTCTCTCCTTATCTGGCCCGCCTTTTTAATTCTCTTCGCGCGGGGTCCCCCTTGGAACCGTCAGCCAACCTGGCATACGTATCAGTAATCCCCAAACCGGGCAAAGACCCTAGCGACGTAAGCAATTACAGACCAATCTTATTGATAAACAATGATTTAAAAATTATGACGAAAATTCTGGCTAATAGACTGGCTTCCTTCATAGCTAACTATATCCACAAGGACCAGGTGGGGTTTATCCCCGGAAGACAGGGGCTGGACCAGTTTAGGAGAGCGGTAGATCTAATTTCCCTCATGCAATCGTCATGGGATGGGGGGCCCTCTCATCCAGGATATGTCCTATCGATAGATCTCCAAAAGGCCTTCGACACAGTCACCTGGCCATACCTCTTTACTGTATTGCGGAAATGGGGTTTTGGTCCAGAATTTATTACTACCATATCCTCCCTCTATTCCTCCCTTAAAGCATGTATTAAAATACAAGGCCACCTTTCCGAAGAATTCTGTATACTAAAAGGCACTAGACAAGGCTGCCCTCTCTCGCCGATTCTATTCGCAATAGCGATAGAAACCTTGGCTCTGGCCATAAGACAAAACCCTAGCATTCACGGAGTGCAATGTGGCCAAAAAACCCATAAATGCGCACTATTCGCTGATGACGTTCTCCTGTTTGTCACATCCCCCCTCATTTTCACCCCCAACATTCTCCAACTACCTAACTCGTTTGGCTGCATATCGGGACTTCAGGTCAACATGGCCAAATCAATGGCGCTGAATATCTCCTCCCCACATGAGCTGGTGGAGAGGCTCAAGACCCATTTCCCCTTCACTTGGTGTGACTCAGCCCTACCATACTTAGGTGTTTCCTTATCAGCGAAAATAGATCGGCTCTACCACCACAATTACCCTCCAATGATTAAGAAACTTTCAGAAGATCTCACGCATTGGGCCCGCTATAAAATGTCCTGGTTAGGTAGAATTAATTCAGTCAAAATGACGTTACTCCCTAAAATCCTGTATCTCTTCCGCTCCCTACCTATTCCCATTCGAAAACACACACTAAACAAACTCCAGGCTTCAATCACCAGATTTATCTGGGGGGGGAAGGGTCATCATTTTTCTAAGCAGGTGCTATACCGACCCAAGAAGAAAGGAGGACTAGGCCTACCTAATTTATGGTGGTATTATCAGGCGGCACAACTCTGCCAATTCTCAGCTATATATTCTAAAGGCCCTAGGCCTGATTGGGTTGATATTGAACACCAGGCCACTCCTAACCACACTCTGGACTTTCTGGATTGGAGACCACAAAAGGATAGACCCCCGATCCTTTCCCCAACCTTGTCTCATTCCATGGCCCTGTGTGACACACTTTATAAGAAACATTACATCACTTCCGAATGGTCACCCCTGGCACACATCTTTCACAATCCTCAATTCCAACCGGATATGAACATCGAGGCCTTTAAGTGGTGGCTCGACAAGGGCCTTTACAGAATAGGACAATTTTTCATTAACTCCGGCCCCATATCGCTTAAATACTGCATCTCGAAATTGGAGATGCCAACATCAGAGATCTTCCGTTACTATCAACTCTCACATTTCTTACGAGGGATTTGGAAAAGCTCGTCAACCCCACTATCGGTTACCCCATATGAATTCTGGTGCTCCTCAGCCATGGGTGCAAGGGGTGGAATATCCCTTATATACTCCGCACTAGCGGAGCCCCGGGAGAAAGCGAATTATATGCTGCAATGGGAGCGGGATCTGCAACTCGAATGGGACATGGATACCTGGCACACTTGTGTTTCCCGTTCCTTTAAGGGCATGCTCAGCTCCTCTCTGATGGAGGCAGATCTCAAAGTCATAACCAGGTGGTACCTGGTACCAACCCGAATCACTAAATTCTATCCAAATTCTTCGCCCCTCTGCTTCAGAGGTTTTGGCCATATAAGTTCCCTACTTCACACATTTTGGGAATGTCCCAAAATTAGAGGGTTTTGGAATGGAATATTTCATCTCATACGCAAAACCACAGGATTTGCAATCCAACAAAGCCCCACAATAGCTCTACTAAATTACAACATCCCGAAAGTACCTAGACTGTCACGATCTCTGATTCACTTCATTCTGCTTGGGACCAAGATTACGTTGGCTCATGCCTGGAAAAAACCTTCGGTTTCCCTTCGCCAGGCCAAACAAAAAATTTCCTGGATTATGACACAGGAAAAGGTCTCGAACAGCATTTTAGACACCTCTGATAAATTCAGACTGATTTGGGAGCCAGAATCGGTACAAGGTCTAGGAGCCCCCCAGGCTCCGGTCGGATCCAGGTCTGCCCCTTTCTCCGCGAGGATTCCTGTCCCTAACCTTCTCACTCCCTTTCTCTTCTCTCCCCTCCTTTTCCCCCTATTCTTCCTCCTTCTTTCTCTTTAACCCTACTACCTTATGTCTAAAATCCATCTAATTAAGATGAGCAAAGGTTGAGCATAGAGTACCTGGCAGAAACCCCCTTAATTGTATATTTTTCCTTCAAAGACATATTAAGGCTATACAATTTGAAAAGGGGAAAATTCACATTATAGTGACTCAGCAGGTACCTTCTCTAAGTTTTGGGGTTAGTCCCCTGTATAAGTGATACTTTCTATTTTGTTACAGTTAGGCTCATAGTCTGTTTTTTATCCCTTCTTTGAAACGACAGAGCTCTCATTTGATCAACCATGGGCGGTCCGTGAGCTCAGGACAGGTTCAGAGAAGGCCATTAGGCTCTCCCAGGGTCCCTCTAGGTGGGTCCGCGTACAGCAGGTTCCCAATCGGGGTGCGTGGCCGACCCTGGAGGAACTCTGGTACCCGCGAACTATAGGTTCCCTGTCCTGATCTCTGGCAGCCTTACACTAGGAGATAGAATTTTGATTGTTGACCTTGAGTCCTCATATGTCTACACTCTTCTCTTGTATTTGAATCAAGAGGAGGTACATGTACATCTTGACTCTAATGTAACTTACATTGCTATGTTACTCCTGGTGGTCTCTGCCAGTTTGATAATTTTGTACTGTTATTTATTTCTCAATAAACAGTATTTAAAACTCCAAAAAAAAAAATAAATAAATAAAGAGTAGCCAGGTGGGCTTGCATTTTCAGTTTTGTTTGAACGATGTGTAAACCCCTGCGTGGGATTCCTTAGTGGATTTATGGACTGTTTGGTTTTTTTTGTTCACTTAATAAACATGGGCTACCAGGCCCTTAACTATAAATGCCTGTCTGATGTGGACTCACTACAGAAAAACGCATCTATCACTGAGCTGAACAATCCCCAATGCCACAATAGGTTAACTGAAATATGGTAATGGTTGCGCTGCGGGTAGTGGCAGTTGTCTCCGAGCTGGTGTTCACAGCTAGAGGCCTATTATGGTAAAAGGGCCCACAGTGCAGGAGTGGAATAGTATTGGATTTCTGGGTATCGTCAAAAGATCTATCAGGCTGAAAATTGCTGTGTTTGTTTCAGATGTTTATGTGAAAATAATGTTAATTTTAATAGGTGTTTGGTTAATAAAGACAACTGCTATGGCCATTTGTACTACATTACAGGTGTGGTCTCATTAATTGGAATTAAAATTAAGGGGTAAGCTGAGTACGGTGGTCGGGCAGACATAGAAGATTGGTAACATCTGATCTACACTGGTCATGTGCTTGTTCTGGCATACAGTAAACACCCAGTGCTTCCACATATGATCACATTATTGTCTCAAGCAAGAACAAAAAGTCAAGAATTTTGAGGAGGGATTGTATTTCTGACATTTTTTTTTAGCTTTACAGCACTTGTTAGCTTTTACTTTTTTTTTTTTTTCAAGGATATTATCATTATTTACTATGAATACTATCTATCTATCTATCTATCTATCTATCTATCTATCTATCTATCTATCTATCTATCTATCTATCTATCTATCTATCTATCTATCTATCTATCTATCTATCTATCTATCTATCTATCGCAGCCAAGTAATATGTATTGCAATTCCCAGCAGGAAAATAGATAACAATTTTATTTGTCTTTAACCACTTAAGGACTGGAAGGATTTACCCCCTTAATGACCAGCCCATAATTTGCAAAATGGCACTGTGTCGCTTTAACTGATAATTGCAACGCTGTGATGCTGTACAGAAACAAAATTGATGTCCTTTTTTTTTTCCTCACAAATAGAACTTTCTTTTGGTGGTATTTGATCACCTCTGCAAATTTTATTTATAAAAACAAAAAAAGAGCGACAATTTTGAAAAAACACAATATTTTTTACTTTTTGCTATAATAAAAATCCAAAAGTGGAGTTCCACCCAAAAATGGAACTTCCACTTTTTGGATTCCTCCCCCCCTCCGGTGTTACATTTGGCACCTTTCAGGGGGGAGGAGGGAGCAGATACCTGTCTAATACAGTTATTTGCTCCCACTTCCTGGCAAAGATCACTGCGGAGCTTGCGGTGACCTACGCCACTTCCGCCGCCTACCCCGTCCTCCCCCTCTGTATTCTGTGAGACACAGAATACAGCAGGGACCTGTGAGGGTGCGCAGCGTGGCTCGCGCATGCGCAGTAGGAAACCCGGAAGTGAAGCCGCAAGGCTTCACTTCCCTATTCCCTTACCGAGGATGGCGGCGGCAGCAGCCGTGAACCGAAGGACGAATCGGCTTCGGCTGCCGACACCGCGGGCTCCCTGGACAGGTAAGTGTCCATATATTAAAAGTCAGCAGCTGCAGTATTTGTAGCTGCTGGCTTTTAATATCTTGTTTTCAGCAAACCTCCGCTTTAAGCCAATATGTTTTCTTCTACATATTTTTGGTAAAAAAATCGCAATAACTGTATATTGACTGGTTTGCGCAAAAGTTATAGTGCCACAAAATAGGGGATATATTTATGGAATTTTTATTATTAATTTTTTTTTTTTTTTACTAGTAATGGCGGTGATCAGCGATTTTTAGTGGGACTGCGACATTGCGGCGGACAGATCGGACACTTTTGACACGTTTTTGGGACCATTCACATTTATACAGCGATCAGAGCTAAAAATAACCACTGATTACTGTATAAATGTTACCGGCAGAGAAGGGGTTAACTTTAGGAGGTGATCAAGGGATTAAGTGTTCCCTAGGGAGGTGTTTCTAACTGTGGGGGGTGGGACTGACAGGGAGTAGAGAGAGATCGTTTTTCCTGATCACTAGGAACAACAAAATCTTTCTCTACTTCCCTGACAGAACAGTGATCTGTCCATTTACATTGACAGATCCCCGTTCTGACTCTCTGAGGAGCGATCGCGGGTCACCGGCACACATCGCGGCCGCCGGCTCTGGCGGCATGCGTGCGTCCACTAGATCTCTCAGTGTCCAACGTACACCTACAGCGATTCACGCAGCCGTGCCAAACTGCCGCAGTATAAAGACGGCGGCTGGTCGCCAAGCGGTTAAAAGGAACTTATCAGGATAGATCTATGAAGTTGTCAGGACTGACGTTTTTGAAGGCACACACTGCAGAGCTGTTATCCAGAACCTGCTTTCAGTGGCATGCTGAATTTTTCTTTTTATAGATAGATAAATATAAAAAATATGTAAACAATGTAATAGTACCAATGCGCAAAACCAATATAAAGGAATAAATCTACACTAAGCGAATAGCTGCCAACATCAAAAGGTGCTCTCAATCTGCATAAATTGAATAAAGAAAAGTAATGTGGCGTATATTCAATTTAAACAATAATGTACAACTATAAAGTGCAATGTTGAAAGTGCAGTGATCAAAAGAAATTCATAACAAATCTTGTATATAATTGTTGAAAAAAAAATTTGATACTAATAAATTTGCCCAGCGTTTGCATATTAAGAAGTATATGTTAAGTAAACCCGGTGAGGGGAAAACAAGAAGAAATACTGAGGTGAATAAAATTGTATGTAGTAATCTTAAAAATAAATCTCTTTAATCCTCCAATTGGAAATGATAGTAATATAGAAGTATTTCGAAAAATGGTTCTAAAGGATCTGCAGAAAAACAAAGGAATGGCCCAGTGATTTTGCGGGCTAGGGATATAGTCAGGTAGAAAAGTAGAAAACGTAGATAAAAAATTACAAAATGTTATTATTGAAGAACAATTATACACATAGTAAATATTAAAACCAAATAGCAATGGTCATATGGTTTGTAGTATACATCTAAATGTTGAAACAGAAGGTTGTTCTTGGGGTGATAGACCAAACAATCACATAAAGATTTAGAAATCCTGACCTTTTTTTAGGAAAATAATTCCTTCTTCAAGGGCTGATTTAGTGCAGACTGTACTGCCTAACAGCAAAAGATAGTGAAAATATGTTAGAACTATAATTCATTTTATATGAATGTATAATTACATATGTATGGTACATCATAGTGGTCAGAAAATGTTAATTGAATTATTAAACATTAGGAAATTGTACATGGAAGCAATTCAATACATGGCATGGGGAATAGGTTGAAACAGACAGACAAACAATTATGAATCCAAAATTATGAATCCAAAAAATACTTACAACCAGACCAACATAAGCAGTGTGCATATACACATCCAATTCCACAAGTGGTGAGGTCTGCGTCTAAGGTCTCATCCCTTGCATGGATATGGACACATGAAAAATAGCACCATATTGTAAATTGAAGAGAGTAAGGGTCCTTTCACACGGGACAGATCCGAGATGATCCGCCCTGTTAACATCCGCTTGCTCAGCGGGGATCGCTCCGTGGATCCTCGCTGAGCAGGTAGATGACAGGACCTGTCAGTGCCGCTCTCCCCTATGGGGGATCGGATGACGACAGACTGTAGAGTCCGGCGTCACCCGATCCGATCCGAAAATGGATGGAAAAGTAGGTTTTTCCTCCGTTACACTTTTTCTGATCGGAGCGGGTCGGATGTCAGCGGACATGTCACCGCTGACATCCGACGCTCCATAGAGGTCTATGGAGGCTCCACTCAAGTCTGCCTAAAAAACTGACAGGTAGACCTGAACGGATCGTTCGTCTGAAAGAGGCCTAAAAGGAACTCTCAATTTCAAGGGGTGACAGTAAATGCGGTTCTGATCAAAGAAGCAGAATATATGGCAGTTGTCTGTAAGATGTACAGAAATGCCTCTCTGTCACAAAAATGATGAAGCATGCGCCTTTATAGCAGATTTGTCCACGAGGATAGTCACAGCATGAGCCCTAAACATAAAGAATATATATGGATTGTAAGTATGATCTGAATGTGAATGGGATTTAATAACTAGCAGTCAAGGTTTTAAGCATAAAGGGAAACTATTAATTTTAAATTAGTTTGGGTGAGTAAGTATATATAAGCTAATTTGCTATTTTGGACCGTATCCATATGTGTATGTACACACATATGTCTATAAAAAGCCCAGAAGGTGAGGTAATAAATAAGCAATAGTAATTGTAAATACAGATAACGGAGAAGTGTGTAAGTAAGCACACCTGCATGATAAAATTCAAATAGGGGTATGTGAAGTATCAACCCAAACTTACTTTTGACAAGCAGAGACACTGAAATCCTCTGGGTGGTAAAGGGAATCCTGGTTGTGCAGCATCAGATGATGTGGATGACAGAATATATATATATATATATATATATATATATATATATATATATATATATATATATATATATATATATATATATATCTATATATATATATATATATTGGGATATGAAAATATCCGCCCACTGATTACAAAATGAACCAATCAAGTAGCATGCCTCAGCTGATTCCGGAGATCTACAGGATCTGAAAGTCAAAAGAATTTATGCTCCGTGTGATATTAAGAGTGGTATAAAAAACTTGAGGCAAGGAAGGACGTTGTAATAAGGCAAGCCTATAAGGGAGGGGCTATAATGATACAGTCCAAAGAAGCGTATAAAGAAGAACTAAACCGGCAATTATGTGATGAAAATACATATCAGAAGCTACTCAGTAATCCGAGGCTAAGATATAAAAAGGAACTCACTTAAGTGGTACAAAAAGGTCTTGTGAAAGGCCTACTGAATAATAATATAATATATCCAGCCCAATACATGTAGGATCCCTATAATATATATCCCTATAATATATCCCTATATATCCCTATAATATATACCCTGCCCAAGATCCACAAAGATCTTGGGCAGGGTATATACGCAGGCTAAATACGCGCTCAGCATGGCTAACCTTTATATGGCCTAATCGGAGGAGGACGCATTGTATAAGAAGAAACCACATCGCTTATTATATTTTAAAAGATTTATTGACGATATTAATGTTATCTGGGCTGGAGATAGAGATAGCTTGACTGACTTCTGCTTCCATTTGAATAATAACAACAAAAATATTAAACTTACCTGGGAGGTGATTGAAGAAAAAATGCATTTCCTAGATTTGGAGATAATGAAGATGGGAGAAAGATTGGTAACTAAAACTTACTTCGAACCAGTCGACAAACAGTTATCTTCCATTGGACAGTTGCCATTTCGCTCCCTGGCTTGACAATATACCGAAAGGCCAACTAGTTAGATTGAGAAGAAACTGTACAGAAAAAGATGATTTTCTTAAACAAGCTGAGCTTATTGGTAAAAGGTTTATACAAAAGGGTTACCATCATGGAATGATTGAACAAACGATAAAAGATGTTGTGCTCCTGGATATAGAAAAACTAATCCAGGATTCAGTTAAAAATACTGAATCTAAAAATATTGTACCGCTAGTGATGGACTTTAATATTCAACATAAGCAGATAGGATATGCAAGAAGTATTGGAATATTGTAAAAGCTGACCGACATCTGGGTAATATCCTTCCGGAGAAACCTAGATTTACATATCGAAGAGCCCTGACATTGAGAGATCGAATTGCAAAAAATGTACTGGATCCTCCAGCTAGAAGAACTCTCCTTTTTTGAAGGAAAGGGGTATTATTCTTGCAAAACCTGCTATACTTTCAAACATACCAAGGAGAGCAAAAAGAAGAAACTAAGTTTTAAATCTACAGTAATAGCTAAAGAATACTCCATCGAAGATTTTATATCCTGCAAGATTGATGGGGTAGTCTATCTTTTAGAATGTCACTGTAAGATTCAGTATATAGGAAGGACCAAAAGAGAATTGTGGAAGAGGTTAAGAGAACACACGCAAAATATAAAAAATGGATATAATAAACATAGGCTATCGAGACACTATGCACAATACCATAATTGTGATCCTTCCTCTTTAATAGTGTGTGGGATAGAAAAGTTTAAACCTCATTGGAGGGGGGATAACAAAATTATTAAATTGAGCCAATTAGAATCCCGCTGGATATATGTTATTTACCCTGGCATCACTAGGACATAGTGACACTACTAGGACATAATGTGGAGTTTGATTTAAATTGTTTTATATCTAATTTTTAATTTGTAATTTTCATTAGTTTATTTGGTGATCTTTTATGTCCCCTTCATCATTTTTGAGATTGGATGCTATCACTTAATTTCATTAGATGTCTTATCTAGTTTAGCCACTAGATGGCTGTGTTTGGATAGCTATAAATAGATAAATCCGGGCTTAGGACAGTCTAAGAGCTGCTGCCTATCCCTAATTAGTACCCCTAGAGGTCTAATTGCTAGAGTAGATAGATAATAAGGAGATATAAAAGGCGCTGCCCTCTATGTTAATTAGTTGTCGGTACAGATGTTATAAACTATACACAGTTCAAATAACTATGGCATGTAAGAACTCCATCACTGGATACCGTATTAAGATCTCAAAATAGAGAAGACCGGAAAAATTATAACGAAATAAATTAAAATAAATGAAACACCTGTGTTTCAAAAAGTATTAATTAGTGCTAGATAAATTATGTTTAAATCACCCCAGTAAGAAAATATTGTCTACCATGTAAAATTGTGCTGACTAAGGTGAAACAAATAATGCTATAAACTTTGCTGTGAATAAAATAGAAATTGACCCCAAAGTTCAAAAGTTTTGGGACAAAATGGTGCCAAAAACCAAAAAATTATTCTGTTAATATTAAGTGAGAAAACTCAAGTGAGTAAAAATGTCAGTGCAATATCTGTTTTGCCAATCCCATATTCTGTGCCAAATATTAAATTGGGTAGAAATTAACCCCAAGACTCAAAAGTATTGTGACATTAAGCGCCTGCTAGAAATAAATCGATTATTTGTGTGAGAAACTTAATAGAGTAAATTGTAAAATAAATCGCTCCCTGAGCATTAAGAACAATACTTATATCACTCCCAAAAATATCATGCATATAAAATAATTTCCAGTCTCTTGTATATTATAGCAGATAATGGTTCATTTCTAAAAAGTTTGTTTATATATATATGTAATCCATGTAAAAAGAGTTTTTAACCGGATGAGAGAATTAAGTTCAGTGTATATACTGTATATTTCACCCTTGAGGGCTTACACCAGTGACTTCTGTGCATTTTATTCAGGTAGTGACTTGAAGTGCTCACCCACCAGTGCTCCCCCACTCACCAGAAATAATCACCCCTACAGGGGTACCGAGCGACAGAGTGGGTGCCTTGGGGTGGTTGATGATCACTCCGGTTGTCCTGCTGTTCCTCTAATATATACGATCCTTATAAGTATTCCAGGGTAAGCTATGTGCTCCAAAATGACCAGGTTACTCCATACCACCTTTGTCTGTTAAACTCTCCGGAATTCCAGAGACAAGAGAAACACAAGGAGGCTTCCTTCGTGAAGTATGTCAAGTATTTATTGCACATAAGCTAAAACAGTCCACAATAGTAAGCCTGAGATTGAGAAGATAGAAAAACCGGCACCGCTGTATGCAAGGATGGGACCAAACGCGAGCTGTGAGCGTGCGTCCCACCTTGCGTTCCAGCCTCCACTTCCGGGTATGACGTGTGAGCGTCCTATGACGAAACGTGTAAGGCGGAGTCACGCTCACACGTCATACCCGGAAGTGGAGGCTGGAACGCAAGGTGGGACGCACGCTCACAGCTCGTGTTTGGTGTACTTGAACTATAGTATAACCATACAAGATTATGGCCCACTGAGCCATAATGTAGTATGGCTCGCATCACTGGTAGCAGTGGGAATGTGCACACGGTTGTGTTCGAAACCATGTGCTTACTTGCCGCAAGGTTTTGCACACCACCATCTGCACACGTCGCTACTGTATTTCTATTTGAATATATGCATGTGTGTCATTGGTTCTTTTGAATTAATACAGGTGTCTGGCTGATTCTGAAGTCAGCAGGCTCTTTTGTTATCCATGTGTTTAGTATAAATAAAAGCCACTTGGCTACCTGTTCAGGATTTGTACTGAGCTTGAGGTGATACCAACAACTGTTTTGCCCCGTACACACGATCGGACATTGATCTGACATTCCGACAACAAAATCCATGGATTTTTTCCGACGGATGTTGGCTCAAACTTGTTTTGCGTACACACGGTCGCACAAAGTTGTCGGAATTTCCGATCGCCAAGAACGCGGTGATGTACACCACGTACAACGAGACTAGAAAAGGCCAGTTCAGAACCAAGCGCGGCACCCTTTGGGCTCCTTTTGCTAATCTCGTGTTAGTAAAAGAGACGATTTGCGCTTTTTCAGATCATTTTCTGCTGTTCAGTTTGTGCTTGTGGGTTTGTATCTGCTCTTTAGTGCGTGCAGCAAGTGACACGTGACTCTTGTCATTCTGTTCTTGTTCCTTCGTTACTGTTTTTGAGGTCGCTCTTCACAGGCCTTGCTGTTCTTCAGTGCGTTCTGTTACTTTGTTCTGAGCAGCCGACCGTTTTCTAGCCATGTTGCGTATACGTACCCCTCGTAGAGTTCGTGCTGTGCGGGGGCTTGGTGTTGGGGTCCTTACCTTGACACAAGTCCAGTCCATGAACAGGGTGGGGAGGAGTTCATGGACCAAGAATTGGTTGCTTCAGCGTGACCAGTTCTGTCACATACCTTTGCTCCGTGAGATCTGTGAGAATAATCCTGATGATTTCAGGAACGTTCTCCGGATGATGGACATCACTCCGGAGCAGAGGCTCGTCACCACTAGGGATGAGCCGAACACCCCCCTGTTCGGTTCGCACCAGAACATGCGAACAGGAAAAAAATTCGCTCGAACACGCGAACACCGTTAAAGTCTATGGGACACGAACATGAATAATCAAAAGTGCTAATTTTAAAGGCTAATATGCAAGTTATTGTCAATAAAAGTGTTTGGGGACCTGGGTCCTGCCCCAGGGGACATGGATCAATGCAAAAAAAAGTTTTAAAAACGGCCGTTTTTTCAGGAGCAGTGATTTTAATAATGCTTAAAGTCAAACAATAAAAGTGTAATATCCCTTTAAATTTCATACCTGGGGGGTGTCTATAGTATGCCTGTAAAGGGGCGCATGTTTCCCGTGTTTAGAACAGTCTGACAGCAAAATGACATTTTGAAGGAAAAAACTCATTTAAAACTACCGCGGCTATTGCATTGCCGACAATACACATAGAAGTTCATTGATAAAAACGGCATGGGAATTCCCCACAGGGCAACCCCGAACCAAAATTTAAAAAAAAAAATGATGTGGGAGTCCCCCTAAATTCCATACAAGGCCCTTCAGGTCTGGTATGGATATTAAGGGGAACCCCAGCCAAAATTTTTACAAAAAATTGACGTGGGGTTCCCCCTAAATTCCATACCAGACCCTTCAGGTCTGGTATGGATTTTAAGGGGAACCCCGCGCCAAAAAAAAAAAAAAAAACGGCGTGGGGTCCCCCTAAAAATCCATACCAGACCCTTATCCGAGCACGCAACCTGGCAGGCCGCAGGAAAAGAGGGGGGGACGAGAGTGCGGCCCCCCCCTCCTGAACCGTACCAGGCCACATGCCCTCAACATTGGGAGGGTGCTTTGGGGTAGCCCCCCAAAACACCTTGTCCCCATGTTGATGAAGACAAGGGCCTCATCCCCACAACCCTGGCCGGTGGTTGTGGGGGTCTGCGGGCGGGGGGCTTATCGGAATCTGGAAGCCCCCTTTAACAAGGGGACCCCCAGATCCCGGCCCCCCCCTGTGTGAAATGGTAAGGGGGTACTTACCCCTACCATTTCACTAAAAAACTGTCAAAAATGTTAAAAATGACAAGAGACAGTTTTTGACAATTCCTTTATTTAAATGCTTCTTCTTTCTTCCTTCATCTTCTTCTTCTTCTGGTTCTTCTGGCTCTTCTGGTTCTTCCTCCGGCGTTCTCGTCCAGCATCTCCTCCGCGGCGTCTTCTATCTTCTTCTCCTCGGGCCGCTCTGCACCCATGGCATGAGGGGGGAGGCTCCCGCTCTTCTCTTCATCTTCTTCTTCATCTTCATCTTCTTCTTCATCTTCTTCTTCTTCTCTTCTTCATCTCTTCTTCCTTCTTCATTTCTTTTCCGGGCCGCTCCGCAGCCATGCTGGCATGGTGGGAGGCTCCCGCTGTGTGACGGCGTCTCTTCGTCTGACGGTTCTTAAATAACGGGGGGCGGGGCCACCCGGTGACCCCGCCCCCCTCTGACGCACGGGACATGACGGGACTTCCCTGTGGCATTCCCCGTGACGTCACAGGGAAGTCCCGTCAAGTCACCGTGCGTCAGAGGGGGGCGGGGTCACCGGATGGCCCCGCCCCCCGTTATTTAAGAACCGTCAGACGAAGAGACGCCGTCACACAGCGGGAGCCTCCCACCATGCCAGCATGGCTGCGGAGCGGCCCGGAGAAGAAATGAAGAAGGAAGAAGAGATGAAGAAGAGAAGAAGAAGAAGATGAAGAAGAAGATGAAGATGAAGAAGAAGATGAAGAGAAGAGCGGGAGCCTCCCCCCTCATGCCATGGGTGCGGAGCGGCCCGAGGAGAAGAAGATAGAAGACGCCGCGGAGGAGATGCTGGACGAGAACGCCGGAGGAAGAACCAGAAGAGCCAGAAGAACCAGAAGAAGAAGAAGATGAAGGAAGAAAGAAGAAGCATTTAAATAAAGGAATTGTCAAAAACTGTCTCTTGTCATTTTTAACATTTTTGACCGTTTTTTAGTGAAATGGTAGGGGTAAGTACCCCCTTACCATTTCACACAGGGGGGGGCCGGGATCTGGGGGTCCCCTTGTTAAAGGGGGCTTCCAGATTCCGATAAGCCCCCCGCCCGCAGACCCCCTCAACCACCGGCCAGGGTTGTGGGGATGAGGCCCTTGTCTTCATCAACATGGGGACAAGGTGTTTTGGGGGGCTACCCCAAAGCACCCTCCCAATGTTGAGGGCATGTGGCCTGGTACGGTTCAGGAGGGGGGGGGGCCGCACTCTCGTCCCCCCCTCTTTTCCTGTGGCCTGCCAGGTTGCGTGCTCGGATAAGGGTCTGGTATGGATTTTTAGGGGGACCCCACGCCGTTTTTTTTTTTTTTTTTTTTTGGCGCGGGGTTCCCCTTAAAATCCATACCAGACCTGAAGGGTCTGGTATGGAATTTAGGGGGAACCCCACGTCAATTTTTTTTTTTAATTTTGGCTGGGGTTCCCCTTAATATCCATACCAGACCTGAAGGGCCTTGTATGGAATTTAGGGGGACCCCCACATCATTTTTTTTTTTTTATTTTGGTTCGGGGTTGCCCTAAGGGGAATTCCCATGCCGTTTTTATCAATGAACTTCTATGTGTATTGTCGGCAATGCAATAGCCGCGGGTAGTTTTAAATGAGTTTTTTCCTTCCAAATGTCATTTTGCTGTCAGACTGTTCTAAACACAGGAAACATGGGCCCCTTTACAGGCATACTATAGACACCCCCCAGGTACGAAATTTAAAGGGATATTACACTTTTATTGTTTGACTTTAAGCATTAATAAAATCACTGCTCCTGAAAAAACGTCCGTTTTTAAAACTTTTTTTTGCATTGATCCATGTCCCCTGGGGCAGGACCCGGGTCCCCAAACACTTTTTATGACAATAACTTGCATATAAGCCTTTAAAATTAGCACTTTTGATTTCTCCCATAGACTTTTAAAGGGTGTTCCGCGGCATTCGAATTTGCCGCGAACACCCCAAATTGTTCGCTGTTCGGCGAACTTGCGAACAGCCAATGTTCGAGTAGAACATGAGTTCGACTCGAACTCGAAGCTCATCCCTAGTCACCACCTTGCGGTACTTGGCGACGGGGAGAAGTCTGCAGGACTTGGAGTTCTCGACAGGCATCTCCCCCCAGGCTCTGGGAATCATTATCCCAGAGACCTGTTCTGCCATCATACAGGTCCTGCATAAGGAGTATATTAAGGTAAGATTTTTATCCTTTAATATCACATTTTATTGTATTTAATGTTTGATACAGTAATATATTGTATTTCTTTCCTCATTCCCTAATTACCATGATTTTAATATGCTGTGATTGTAATATGCCCTTTGTCCTCATGCATGCTGGATTTTTCTTTAATTTTTTTTTTTTGTCCTTCATACATATTTGCCTTCACTAACCTCCCCAGCATGGTCTCCTGGCCCTATATTCACCTCATGTATTCACTTAACAATGTATTTTATCAGCTCCATAGTAGTGCTTTACCCCAAACACCCCCTAAAATGTTTTTAAATGTGATTTGTGCATCAATCACCAAGGAAAACGTAATGACGTCAGCATCACAGGCTTAACCCTATGCGTTTCGTTACGATAGGATGTCGTCTGGGGATTGGCCAAGTCGTGACGAAACGCGTAGGGTGGAGCCTGTGATGCTGACGTCATTACATTTTCCTTGGTGATTGATGGGATACACACAGTAAGCGGGAGGAAGTTCATGGAGACGCCGCAATTCCTTACCTTGATACATGCTTTTACCGGATGGATATTTCTGTAAGTGCAACCTTTATAGCTTAATAAATAACCTGTTTTGCATTATTACACTATGGGAGCCTTTCTTGCTTTTGTTTTCTGAGTACCACGATTTCAACTGTGGATGTCGGCATAGGTTTGTGGGAGACCTGATAATTTCCCAAATGCCTGGTGGGACTACTGTTATGGTAGTCATCTCTAGCTGGTAAGGAGCCTCATATCTCACTTGGGTGTGAATACTCTGGATGTTGGACTTACCTTTACCACACTTCCTCTGGATTTCAATTCACATTTCTTTTGGATTTTCAATTCACATTGTATATGGACTTTTTAGTTTTGAACTTTTTACACTATTTGCCACTGGGATTTTATTGTACACTTTTTTGGGATTTATTTTCCCCTCTTGTGTTTGACACTTTTATTACACATATCCTTTTTGTGTATTTTTTAATTTTGAACATCTCTAGTGTTTTCAAAAGTTTTTTCACGTATTGAGATATCTGCTTTAGTTTTCCATGTGAGACTTGTTTTCACCATTACTTCATCATATTATTATTATTTTTCATTCAATTTTTGTTGTGTCAATGTTTTATGGACTATCACCTTTAGTCATTTTTGATGTGCTGTTTTTTTCACACGTATATGAGCCTTTTTGGTGATTTCTGTTCATTTCCCATTATTGTTTTAGCGCTGCATCTTCTATTTTGATATATTTGAGTTTAGTATTGGACTTTTTGTGCTGGCGGCTTTTACACTTTACCATTCAATTTATTCTTTTTTTAGCGCAGCGTTTAACCTTTGGTTTTTTTATTAATATCAGACATGAGTATTTACAAACTGTGTTTGATATTGCGTTCAGATGGGGTGAACCCCTAGAAAAGCCAAATTTTAAAGATGCACACCAATTGCCGAATGTCAGCATGTGCTAGCTGCCATCATGGGGATAAGGGACATGTTTTTGGGGTGCAACCCCTTCCTTACAGCTACTTTATTATTGAGGAAGGGGTTGCACCCCCAAAACGCGTCCATTGATCTCCCGTGATGGCAGATCGCACATGTTGACACACTGTGTGCCTCTTCAAAATTTGGCTTTTCGCAAATATGTCAAAAAATGCTAAAAAATTTTAGGTCACAAAAAGTGCCAAAAAAAGGGATTTTGAGGGGTTTTAAACTCTCTCTAAAACATCAATGATGTTCTTCATTTTTTTGAACATCATTGATGTTTTTAAGGATGTTTTCCAAGTCCCTATTACACCCCATGATCTCCCCGATCAGGATCGGTGCACTTTCCGAGGTGAAATGCCCTGGATCCACAACATCACGATCACCTAAAAAGATAGAAACAAAAACACACCATGTATTATAAATATGCCGACATCCATCTCTTACCTGAGCCTGTGGTCGCAGACACTCACCTGTTGTGGTGCCAATTTCCACCACGTTTTCCTCCTCCTGCTCTGCTTGGCTTGGGTGGATTTCCCCTTCTTCCAGAGGTGGGGGGTCTGTGGTCTCCTCGGATGAGGGGTGTTCTCTGAGTCTTTTATCCCCTATGTAAAAAAAAAAAATAAGTATACTTAGCACACAGATATTTCTGCTATCAAATAGGAATATGAAACATTGCTTGGAAGTGGGGTACAATTGTCTATTTTGGCAGAGTTCCAAGATGTAGAATTTTTTGTGTCCTTTGTCAAGCTTCAATACTTACCTGTTTTGTACAAGCTTCACAGATGGAGACACCCCTATAGTATACACTGGAGCACCTGTGTGGGCCCCCTAATAAAAAGGGTGTTCATGTGTCCCACACTAGTGCTCCAGTGTCCAGATGTGAAAACTGCTGCTGAGTGTCCTCTCCTTACACAGAATCTAGTTTGCATTTCATTCTAGTTACAAACCCATCTACCCAACCAAATTATTTGCAGACAAGTAAAAAATGTGGGCAAATGCATATCGCCAAAACAATGGTGTTTTCTAGGCCGAAGGAACAATGTTTTATACGAACGAATAATGTGCCTATTAACATGAAAGTTGCCATTTTAAACTGGATAACAGTTAAGAAAAGCACATGGAGCAGCACGAACGTAATAAACATAAAGAATAGGAACACAGCACAACTACTTACTTTTTTGCAGCACTCTCCGGATCTTTCTGTACTGCTCGTGCTCTCTTAATTTGAGGTCCGACCTGAGCTGATCTTTCGATCGTCATACCCCGAAATTCCGGTGCAGACTCTTGACCACTTTCGCCATGATCTTGGCCTTTCTGACATTGGGGTTGGGGTAAGGTCCATACTTCCCATCATAGTCGGCCCTCTTCAGGATGTCCACCATCTCCAACATCTCCCCAAAGGACATATTTGATGTCTTAAATTGTCTCCTTCTAGATCGGGACGTTTCTGGCTCCGGGCTTTTCTCCCCCTCCTCCTCGTTGCTGTAATTAGCACGCACCTGCTGTGTCTCCGCCATGTGCTCTTCCCCCACTGCGCCGAACGAGAAGGGGCGGGGAATAGAATAGAAAGATTGTCAGGGGCGGGTGGAGTTTCACGCATGCGCAGTGTGTACAAAGCGTAACATGCGTGCGCAGTACGTACGATCTGTGAGCGGAGGAAGGAGTATCGGAGGCGCCGATCGTGATAACAAAGGTAAGATCTAAACTTGGGCCTATACTGCTTCTACAATTAGGCCTATATTGTAACAAGATTAGGAGAGTTTTGCCTGACATTAGGGTTTGTCTTGTGTTGTGTCTTGCAGAGAAAATGGATGGCTTCAATGACCACAACTATCTCCCCCTGTTCATAGACAAGTACAGGGAGCTGCCCTGTCTGTGGCAGGTGAAACATCCACATTATAATCATAAACAAAAGAGGCAGACAGCACTGGAGAAACTGCTGGAGTTGGTGAAGCCGGTGGTCCCCACAGCAACCATCCCTTATTTAAAAGCCAAAATTGGTGGCCTGAGGAGCACATATCTTAGGGAGCGCAAGAAGGTCACAGATTCCCAGAGATCAGGAGCTGCAGCAGATGTTTATGTCCCCAGGCTGTGGTACTATGAGAGACTGCGATTTCTGTCAGACCAGACTGGAGTCAGGGAATCCCTCTCAACCCTTCCTTCCACTCTTCCTTCCACCCCAGCTGAGGCTTCCGATGTCCAACCTGGGACTTCCAGCCAGGAAGCTAGGTATAGCATTGTTCTACAGATTTCTGGTCAATAAAGAAATGATCTTTACTAGATGTTATTATTGATCACTAATTGCTGATTTAATAAAGTGTTTTACATATCAATAGACAGTAGTGGGCAAAAATAATTGGGACAAGAATGAAAAATGCTGGGCTTAGAATGATAGTCTTTTATATTTGTTAACATTCAATTTGCAACAGTCATGAGATGAAAATTGTGTGTGATTGATGAAGTAAAAACTAAAACTATGTCCCTTTTTCATACACAGGAAGATCTCAGCCAGGAGGAGGCTCTGGAATGTGGCATCCAGGAGGAGGCTGTGGAATGTGGCAGCCAGGAGGAGGCAGGGGTTAGTGGCAGCCAGGAGGAGGCGGGGCTAAGTGGCAGCCAGGAGAAGCCTGGGACCAGTAGGAGCCTGACAGAATCGCAGGTTCCTCCCCTCCGCCTTCCAAACAAAAGACCCAGGAAGGGGGGTCACGTGCAGGATTCAGCACTCAGGCTGATTCAGGAGGCTTCTGCGTCCCTCAGAGCCACCCCCACTCCTCAAGAGGCCTTTGCCTGCATGGCTACCACCAAACTGCAGGGCATGCAGGAGGGCCAACGCCAGCTGTGTGAGGACCTTCTTTATAAAGTCTTAACTAAGGGGGTGAGGGGCGAAATCACACCCAATACCCACGTGATTGAGTTGGAACATCCTCCTCCTCCTCCTGCCACAACTACACCACCACAGCCACAGCGTGGAAGGAAGACCAGAGAGTGATGACCTGGGTTCAGTCTGGTCTGGCAAAAGATGCAGTCTCTTGTATGACCACAGCCTGGGGACATACATGTCATCTTCTGATTTCATGATCTCTGGGACTTCTGGACCAGACTGCACTCCCTTAGATATGGACTCCTCAGGCCACCAATTTTGCAGTAAAATAATTGATGTCTGTTCTGGGGGTCAAAGGCTTCACCAATTTCTGCTGTTTCTCCAGCGTTGCCTCCCTCTTTGTTTGGTTATGAGCCCTTAATAAAGTTTTTTTGGTTTCAATTAGACTTGCCTATGTGAGTTTTCCTTCAAAAAGGACAGTTTGTTTCTGAGGATTCAGGTACATTTCAAAAATATAATGTGAAATTAACAAGAGACAAAAAAATCACATCAGGGTTTAAAAAACAAAAAAACAAAAAAAAATGTTATAGATTTTTGGTCAGATGTGACAAATCAAAATATATTGAGGGAATCACGATAAATAAGAAAAGAAGTTTGTGAGAACTCTGTGTGAATAATAGCAGCAAAACTACTTCCTTCTTCCTGCATTATAAAGAAGAAGAGAGTGCGCTGTATTAAACATTTTTAAAGATTGCAGCATGACGAAAGTGCTCTATCCATTCCGAACGCTAATTTTACCAGAACGAGCTGTTCTGTCTCGGAACGTCTTCTGAGCATGCGTGGCACTTTGTGCATCAGAATTGTCCACACACGGTCGGAATTGACGCTATCGGATTTTGTTGTCAGAAAATTTTATAGCCTGCTCTCAAACTTTGTGTGTCGGAAAATCCGATGGAAAAAGTCAGATGGAGCCCACACACGGTCGGAATTTCTGACAACACGCTCCGATCGCACATTTTCCGTCGGAAAATCCAACCGTGTGTATGGGGCATTTGTGTTACTTGGGGAGATAAATGAGCGTGCTTTCCTGGCATTATATAAGAGAGCTTTTTGTGCTTTTAAGAGAAATTGTATGCTTATAGGGAGAAGCTTAGATGTTCCTTGACATTAATGGCGGGCCAGAAAGGAAGCCAACAGATCTTCTTAATTCAGCGGACCTCGAGGGGGAAGAGACCTCCAGAACCAGACCAGCAAAGGCCGGCCTATGGTAGGACAACCATACTTCAAGTTTTTTGAACATTTTTGCTGTTCTGTGTTCGGGATCTTGATTCTCTGTCCACTGTATGAGGTAAGATCTGCCAGGCAAAGAACCTTATGTTTTTTTGTCGATCTCTGTATAATGAAGGCACTTTTATTGTAGGTTATACTTTTGTCATTGTAAGTAGGTCTATTATTTGAGGAAGCACCTACATTTTAAATCCTCTATAGGTCCCATTTAATACAAACCTAAAGTGAATGTTGTGTATGACTGAGCAGGATGTGTAGCTGTGTGATATGTTTGTGATGTATATGAGAAATAGAAATGGATGAATTGTGATTTTTACCTTTGTATGGGACCAAGACACATGTCCCCATAAGTGTAAAAATATTTTTAAAGGGTTTGGTTTTAAGTTTAAGTTTTAAAAGCCTGTCGCATATCCAAGCGGCCATGCATTGTTGGGACATCACAAAAGAAGCTGTTTACACCCTGTGGGGGGGGTCTCAGGCTTCTAGGTAATAGCATGGGGGGAGTTCTGTTGACTTTCTAACTCCCAGAGCCAAATATTGTGTTGTATTTGCAAAAAGAGTGAATGGTTAAGATGATTTATGTCATGTTTTATGTAACTTTGGCGTTTTTGGATATATTACATAATTACATGGTTGATGGGGTTGAGTGGAGACACCAGTCCATCCAGTTCGACCTGAGTGAATGTGGGTGTGTGTCTGTGGTTGTCCCTATCCCTGTGCATTGTGTCTCATCAAGATGCTCATATTTGTTTGAGGTGCCCATGTAGCACCATCGGTTTGCACAGGGCTCTGCACATGTATTGCATGCTCATGTCGGTCCCTGCCCTCAGGGAGCCTGCAGTCTGGAATCCCTGGCTTGCATTCATATCCTAGGGCCAATTTTGGATGGAGGCCAATTGGCCTACCAGCATGTCTTTGGAGTGTGGGAGGAAACCGGAGTTCCCAGAGGAGACCCACGCAGGCACAGGGAGAACATGCAGGCTCCAGGCGGGTGGTGTTTTCATTGGGATTCAAACCAGCAGCCCTTTTTGCTGCTGGGCGGGAGTGCTAACCACTGCACCACTGTACCACCCAGTATTGTTTAGTCAAATATGCCTATATTTTAGTATGGGCCCTAAGTGACATAGCCTAAAGTGTTTGTCTAGGGATAAGGGTTCATTTTGATGTCTCAAATTGTTTCAGTTTTTGTAGGGAGAAATCCTGGTTTGACATGGTTTCCTAAAATGTTTGTAAGTGTTCATGTGGTCTCTCAAATGTGTAGTTTTGTGAGGAGAAGTTTGTTTAGCTAAGTGAAGAAATTTTGGTTTTGGTGGGAAAATGTCATTTTGTCGTGGCCTGGCTTTTCTTGTAGTCACTGTGTGGCCATGTTTTGATTTTTGTTTGTCCCGGCTGCCATTTTGTGTCCGCTGTGTTTGTGTGGAATTGCTATTTATAGAGGCGCAGTTTAAGGCACCATTTCCTTTTTAAGTGAATTCTATTTTTGTACTTTTTACATACTTTTCAATAGAGCTATTGCGTTTTCTGTATTGAATTTTGGTTTTGAGCGAAATCTCTACTTTGCACTGAATTTCAATGGATGACAAAACTAGCTTTAACTGAGTTTTTTGTACTTCTAGCGTTGTGTGTTTTTAAATATTTTGGAGTTCCTCAGAGGGCAATTCATTGTTTTGAGGCTTGTATTGATAGAGCTGAGGTTTGTATTGAATACAATAAGAAGGTTTTTGACTAGAAGGTCCTCAATATAATACAGCACCTCATCCCAATAGATTTCATAAACACGGTAGAGAGAGAGTAAGGGGATTATAACGATGCCTAGAATAAGTTGTTACAATACAAAACTGTAAAAAATATATTTTATTCGTGTACAATTAAAAATAAATTTTTTTACTATAAATACATTTGGCAAGGGTGTGAACAGACACTGAAAGGGTACAAAACCGTCAATATGCAGCGATATAGCAGGAACCCAGCCAGTGGTGTGGTGGTGTGTCTTGTTCACAGGTATGAGAATCCTACATGTTTCGCCAACATTGGCTTCCTCAGGGATAGTTGGTATATACCTGTGTAATTTTCCTGAATCTTAAACAGAAGAACAAGTAGTCAACAAAAACCATGATAGAGTATATGTTCAAACAACTGAAAAAAATTAAGCAGCAGTGGGGTCAAATCACATGTTTTTTTATTAAAGAGGCTACCAGACATGGCCAAGGGCTTCCCCACACACAGAACCCCGAAGGGGGCGACCACCACAGTATCCACCCATCAATGACAATCATCCCCACCCGCCAGGTACCCCCAGGGGGCCTCAGTCCCACAGATGGTAAAAAACCTACCAAGTAGCCACAGAGGATGCACCAGTGCAGTCCCCCAGGGTGAACTAGGGCTCCATGTAACGCTTGGATCTTTCCAACCCTCATTCTTCCAATTTGTTTCTTTCTCATAGAAAAGCCCTGAAGTCACTGCAAAACCACCCAGGACTGGTCATCAAACCAGCCAACAAGGGCGGAAACGTTGTTGCCATGGATGTTGCCGCATATGAGACTATGTGCCGCAACATCCTTGACAACAAAGAATGGTATCGACCCATCTCTACTTTGCTTATTGCTAACTTTGCCACTGAGTATTATGAATTGATTTTCTCTGCTTACCAAGACGGTATTATAGACAGTAACACTTGGAAATTTCTGAATGTTAAAGATCCTAAAATACCAACTTTTTATGCTTTACCAAAATTGCACAAATCCTTAAAATCCCCACCTGGCCGTCCCATAGTGTCAGAATGCCAATGCCTTACAGAAAACGCGAGTGCACTTGTGGATAAATATCTTAGTCCGCATGTTACATCGCTACCATCCTATGTCAAGGATACGATACATCTCCTTCGTATCCTTGACAACTTGCATCTGCCCTATAATACATGGCTAGTTGCTCTTGACATAGAGAGCCTATATAATGCTATTCCTCACAATAAAGGTATTGAGGTTGTCACTAAGTTGCTACAAGAAAGAGGTCCCAAATTCGAAGCCTATGGTCAATTTGTAACCAAACTCCTACAATTTATTCTTACACGCAATCATTTTATGTTTGGCTCTTCCCACTTCCTCCAGGTGCAGGGTGTGGCTATGGGGATCAAATGTGCCCCCTCATATGCCAACCTGTACCTGGGGGGGGTGGGAAAGGGATCTTTTTGCCAACCCTGATTTAGCTCAGTTTCTGTGCCATGTGGTATCCTGGCACAGATACATAGATAATGTGCTTTTCTTCTGGTCTGGCACCCAGGAGGAATTGTCCCATTTTGTGGAACTATTGGCCATTAACACTTACAATTTGAAATTTACTATGGATTGCAGCCAAACAAAAATTACTTTCCTAGATTTAGAAATCCATCTGGATTCTAATGGAAATCTCTATTCGGCACTATACCGGAAGCCATCGTCCAGTAATACCATTCATCGCGCCGGCAGTGCACACACAAAACCACTATTAAGAAGTATCCCTTTCAGTCAATATCTTCACATTAAACAAAACTGTTCACATGAAACGGATTTCTTTAAAGCATCATATGACCTGTACCATAGGCTAAGGAATAGAGGATATAGTCACACACTTTTGAAGCGAGCCTTCAACAAAGTAAAAAAACTGGATAGGAAAACACTTATTTTTTTCCTCTAAGAAGCATGAGACCCCCCCCAGCCGGTTCGTCTCATTACACAATTCTCTCAGCATCACAACCAAGTGAGAAATATCATCAATAAATTTTGGCCACTACTGACGGCTGATATAGTCATTAAAAAATATATCAAACCTTATCCAGACATTACTTATTGACGATCCCCCTCATTAAGAGACCGTCTGATAACCAGCCATCATTCTCCTACGCAGCTATCCTCTCTAACCACTCTGGGCACTTTCCCATGCGGAAAATGTGATGTATGCGAGTTCATTTATGATTCCCGCAAAATACCGCTTCCCAGTGGTCTCACTCACAACATAAAACATACTATCACCTGCCAAACTGTAGGAATAGTGTACTTAGCTACTTGCCGTTGTGGATGCTATTATGTTGGCAAGACAAAATGTCTCTTTTATATCTCTATTATATACGAGACCATATAAAACCACTATACAAATGTATTACAACGACTGCTATTAATCGACAAATTGCCTTACAGCGTGAGTTTGACCCTCATGTCATCGGGTTCACCGCCCTTGAGCATGTTCCCACACATGCCAGGGGCGGCGACATCGATCAAAAGCTACTTTAACTTGAAACCAAATGGATACACACCCTGGAAGACACCAAATTTCCAGGATTAAATGAATGCATCAGCTTTAAATCGTTTCTTTAATTTCGCTTCAGCTTTGTCTTCCCCTTTGTATTCTGCTGCTTTGTACACTTGAGCTATTTCATGTCTCCCTCCTCATGTTTCAACCCACATTTTATGGGGCGTACACACGGTCGGACTTTTCGTCTACAAAAGTCCAACGGACGCCGACAGACTAAAGCTGGCTGGTAATCCGATCGTGTGTGGGCTTCCCCGGACTTTCAGCGGACTTTTTCAGCCTCAAATCCGACGGACTTTAGATTTGAAACATGCTTCAAATCTTTACGTCGTAACTACGACGAACCCCGAAATCCGCTCGTCTGTGTGCTAGTCCGACGGACAAAAACCCACGCTAGGGCAGCTATTGGCTACTGGCTATCAACTTCCTTATTTTAGTCCGGTGTACGTCATCATGTACGAATCCGTCGGACTTTTGTGTGGTCGTGTGTAGGCAAGTCTGTTCGTTAGAAAGTCTGCCGCAAGTCCGCCGCAAGTCCGCCGAAAGTCCGCCGGAAGTCTGTCGGACAGGCTGTCTGACTTTTGTAGATGAAAAGTCCGACCGTGTGTACGGGGCATAAGTCATACCAGGCATCCACATATGAAGTTGCTATTATCTACCTACAACAGAATACACTCGAATGTAATCCCTCCATAAACATGAGTACTTTGTTGTTATTTGTTTTTATGAAAAATGTAACATGTACTGTTTGGTAACAATTATATCGTGTTATAATTTTTGTATTTCTGATTCATTGTTACTTTTTCCTCTTGGTTGCCAGACATTGCCTTTTGCGGGACATTTGCGGGGATTTGATCCTGCGTTCCCCATTGGTGTGTGGGTGACCCATGGTGATGTGGTCCCCACTCGTGTCCCGCCTCTATTTCCCCCATTTGCCATATGGAGATGACGGCTTCCCTTCTGTCCCTCTCTTGCCTTCTTCCTGCCGCCCTCGGGTTCCCCCCCTCCTCACTCCCCCTTTCCTGCCCCTTTCCATGTCACGGAGATGCGCTTGTTCAGGCCCCCCATGGGATGGGTTGCTGCTCCTTTTGTCGCTCTGGCTGTATGGACACCCAAGGGCGACACTGTTCTATAACAGTGTCCGCCCGTCTCCAGCCACTGACGCCTGTGTCACCTTCCGATGTGCTGCAGCGCCACTGTTTCTAATGGCTCTTCAGCACTTCGCGTCTGCAAGCCCTGTTAGATCCTAGGACTTGTCAGGTGATCCCGCACAGATCCCTGGGCCTTGTAGGCCCACGGATCATCTGGCGGGTGCATGCGCGATGGCTCTTCATGTCCGCTCACACGTTCGGTGACGTCAGACGCCGCTCGTGTGTGGGGGACATAAAAGGCTGGCTTTTCCGGCCATTCCTCAGCCGACGAACAGGGACACCCACAATTGCCACACTGTTCTACTTGGTAAGCCCGTGCTCTATTCTTCTGTCCTGTGTGAAAGACATTCATGTCAGTTCTAAGCTTGGGACATTATGCTTGACTCCATGCTTTCCGCTCTCCTTCCTTAATGCAGCCTCACTCTTAGAGCTTTAGACTACCTTTACCTGAGCACACTGAAGTTACTGGTGAGCTTCATTTTTATTTTTGTTACCTGCCCTATCTAGTAGGCTTATAATGACCACTCCATTCTTTCTTTCTTTCTACCTATCATCCTATGCGATAGGCAATCAACCTCATTCCCTACCATGTTTGCATTTTTTTTTTTTTCTAGTAACCTTCCTTCGTAAACATCAATGCCAGCACACTGGGCGCCCCTCCATATCTCTCATTGTTGTTTTTATTAAATTGTAAGTAATTTTGAGGCTATGTTAGCCCGACATTATTTCTGGGTGCTCATCTAAATTATGTTATTCATACAATTCTTTTTTATTCTGCCAGGTTCCCTTTTTTGCCCCCTGTTTGCTACATGGAGCCCTAGTTCACCCTGGGGGACTGCACGGGTGCATCCTTTGTGGCTACTTGGTAGGTTTTTTACCATCTGTGGGACTGAGGCCCCCTGGGGGTACCTGGCGGATGGGGATGATTGTCATTGATGGGTGGATACTATGGTGGTTGCCCCCTTTGGTGGTTCTGTGTGTAGGGAAGCCCTTGGCCATGTCTGGTAGCCTTTTTAATAAAAAAACATGTGATTTGACCCCACTCTGCTGCTTAATCTTTTTCAGTTGTTTGAACATATACTCTGTCATGGTTTTTGTTGACTACTTGTTCTTCTGTTTAAGATTCAGGAAAATTACACAGGTATATACCAACTATCCCTGAGGAAGCCAATGTTGGCGAAACATGTAGGATTCTAATACCTGTGCGCAAGACCCACCGCCACACCACTGGCTTGGTTTCTGCTATATCACTACATATTGACGGTTTTGTACCCTTTCAGTGTCTGTTCACACCCTTGCCAAATGTATTTAAAATTAAAATATATTTTTTATAGTTTTGTATTCTAACAACTTATTCTAGGCATCGTTATAATCCCCTTACTCTCTCTCTACCATGTTTGTAATGAATCACTTGCAGTACAGACTATACTTACCCCCCCCTTTTCAGGTGTGCAACAGGAAGTTGGTGGGAGGAGCTTGGGGTCTTTAGAAACAAGCATGTTGACAAAAAGGGTCTCGTGTTTGGAAGATGACAAAATCATTTTAATTAAGTTTTATACTGTAATACAGTTTTGGGTAGAGAGCAAACAGGAGGCATCCAAGTTACTGTTGTAATATCGAGATACAGATAGAAGCCATAATATTGTTTTGAATAAGAGGAGGATTTTCATGGTGTTTTTGTAGTTTGTCTGACAACACATTTAAAGGGGTGCAGATAATCGGTTGTAGAGCATGTAAATGTGAGGATTAGTACGCTAGCCTACCGGGAGGCTGTGTATAATAATCGGAGAACGCCGGGTGCCAGTACTGTAGAAATAGTCACTAAGCAGTACTGATCCGAAAATTAGTGCAAGGGTGCTCTGGACGCAGGGACCGTCATAAGCCATTCAAATCATCATGGGTAATGTTGGTCCATGCGTTGGAGGAAAAAAATGAGGCTCCACACCAGTCAGACAGCTGCACTGCACATGAGACCTGGGTTTGGGACTCCGGACATGAGACCCCTTAAAGATTGGCAGATATGGTCAGAGGGTAAAGTAAGGTGTATTCTTTTGGAAGGTACTTTTGATGTCTGGAGGTACAAGACCCCAGAATAAAAATACCTTGGAAGTAGTTCAGCTGTGGCTTCAGAAACCTGTAATGGTGACTGAGTTGATGGATGTATAGTACATGTTTGTGTGATTAAAAATACACAGGCCTGTTTTTGAACTTTGTGTGGCTGGTCCATGCAAAGATTTCGAGATGCTCTTGTGTTTTTAAAATTGTATTTTTTTCTATCGCTAAAAGAGTGAGCATTCCATCTGGTCGTTTTTTATTTTTCATTTTTGTTTTGGGAGCTATGAAATATCTCCCCCACATTTGTATCTAAATGTTTGTCTCATGTTGAGTCCTCTCAATGTTTGTATGTAGTAACATGAAGTATATGTTTGAACCTACCACGACACCCCTCTTACGTGTTGCGGCCGTTGTATTTTAGTAAAAACGTGAAAGTAGGGTTTACAGAGGGTTTAGTTATTGGTTTTGTGGAATGTCAGTGACAATTTACCAATGTACACAAATGTTGTATTGTTTACCATTCTTTGAAGGATAGAGTAATAACTTTTGTTTATAAGTATCTTTTCAGGTCCAATGAGTTTCTGAAAGTGTATGTACAAAGAAGGCAGGTGTTTAAGAAGGTAAAAGTATCATAGGCTGTTTCACTGTTTCATTGTTTGTTTGTTTCTGCACCATTCTAAACCCTGAGTGTCTTCCTCCAGTTTGTAATGAGGAGGAAAAAAAGGGGGAATGAGAGTGGTGAGGATGACAAATTTTCAAACCAATAATACTAACCGCTCTAATTGTAGCCAAGTTTGTGACCAAGTAGGAACCACAGGTTCCACGACTTTTTTCCTTTACTGGAATTTGAGTTAGCAGTCTGGTGAAGGACGCTCCCAGAAGAACCTTTTTTTTCAATTGTTCCAGGTATTACACCCCAGATGGTAAGATGCAGTGACCGCAGCCATTAAGTTCCCACATGTCTGGGTTATTGCCATATGAGGTTTGTTTGGAGGTCACTCAAAACCAGTGTTGTACTTTCCTCAGCAGCTGTCAACATTCTCAGCTGATGGGATAGGCGCAGTCACTGTAACAGAGGTCAAAAGGTCAACCACAGGATTCATGAGTCCCTCCTGGACCCTGACACAATAACCAGTTTACATTCTTTCTAACCAGGTGACTGGGTCGTAAAGAAGCTTGAGGGACAAGACCAGGCCAGCCATTGCAAGAAGCTGCTCAACTACACCAAAAGGATGAGGAGTATCTTTGTTTATTTATATTTTTAAAGTGTATTTTCCAACTAGCTAAGAAAGCGAACAGGACACATGGTGCGGTCTACTCTGAATCTACTCTGAGCTCTAGTGCCCCAGCTATGACGGCAGTACTTGCTATATGTGACGTTCATATTGGTGTGAGGAGTTTTGACAAACTAGTAAAATCCAAACAGACACCTGTCAATAGAACTTAACTATACATTTCTAAAGGGTAAAATTAATTATAATTTTAACAATAGCTCTGGTTCTCGCCAGCTTTGGTATCAGGACAACTAGATAGCCCACAAGTGTGCTTCAACTTTAGTTTGGTATTAATGCGGATCTACAGCTAAAGGCAAGAGGTTCATGTGTGCTGGTGAAACTCATCCCAGCATCTTATGTCGTGGCCGATCGTGAGGATCTAATGGCGCGAAAGAAGGTAAGAATGGCAGGGACAGCTAGAAGGGAATTGCTTGTACACAGTGGGGGCTTGAGCTTATGAAACAATTGAACAATTTCACATCCATTGAGGATGGGATGTTTCATGTAACTGTTGAAGCTACAAGGAAGTTCCCACAGTCCAAGGGGGGTTTCTGGGAATTCATAACTAAAGATTGTTCTACCTAGATTGAGTATACCAGTGACAAAGTTCAGGCCCATTTGGATAAGGTTAGATCCCTGCAAGGCAAAGCCAGAGCTATAGCTAGTGAAGGTTGGAATCCTTTTAAGGGTTTGGGAAACTTGGGGGGTCTTTTATTTTCTATCGAATCATGGTTGAAGGAAGTAAGGGTATATATACTCATGTTGTTTTTATTCCTCTTCCTTCTATATGTCGTGATGAGGTGCTCCTGTCGCCTGATTGGACGAGTGAACAGAGTCCGAGCAGATGACCATCTTCCTCACCGAGATGAGACGCCCCGAAGCCCAGCCCACATACAAGACACAGAGAATCCCAGACTGACCGGTGATTACTACAGCTCACCATGTCGTGTCCTCCCTATAAGTCATTCCTCCTGAAGAACAGAGTCTACATGTCAAGCTATGTTTTCCTTTTTTATGGACTCATATGGACTGTAAGGGCTGATACATTTCCAGGTGTAAGAAGATCAAGATTCATCGAGGGACACATGGGAGGATATGACAAAGAGGTGGAGCTGTTGTGGAAAATTTTATTAATGTATGTTGTCAGATGCCCCTCAGTGTCAGTTTTGCTATAATACGCTCATGCAAGGGTATTCGCACATACAGACGTTGGTGGAAGACCATTGGATGCGGAAACCTTCCCTTGGACATGGCAGATCTGTTTTCTCTTTTAAGGTTGTTTGTTTATGCCTCACCAAGGAACTGGCCACTCCATGGTGATCACATTTAAACTCCTAAGTAAGCAGATTTGTGTACTTGGAAAATATAGTATAACCATACAAGATTATGGCCCACTAAGCCATAATGTAGTATGGCTCGCATCACTGGTAGCAGTGGGAATGTGCACACGGTTGTGTTCGAAACCATGTGCTTGCCGCATGGTTTTGCACACCACCGTCTGCACACGTCACTACTGTATTTCTATTTGAATATATGCATGTGTGTCATTGGTTCTTTTGAATGAATACAAGTGCCTGATTGGCTGATTCTGAAGTCAGCAGCCTCTTTTGTTATCCATGTGTTTAGTAAAAAATAAAAGCCACTTGGCTACCTGTTCAGGATTTGTACTGAGCTTGAGGTGATACCAAAAACTGTTTGTGTTACTTGGAGAGATAAATGAGCGTGCTTTCCCGGCATTATATAGGAGAGCATTTTGTGCTTTTAAGTGCAGAGAAATTGTATGCTTATAGGGAGAAGCTTAGATTTTTCTTGACAACAGATATTACCATCATGATGAAGGAAGAGAGAGATCAATACAAAGAAACTGGTGGAGTAAGATCACCAAGACATCATCAGGAAAGACAATATTGAGATAAAACCCCCCAGAGTTTTTTAGAGATGAGACGCCGAGGCGTCATCATAAGTAGACTGGATCTCAGAGATCAATCAGATGGATTCCAGATCCCAAGATAGGAAGAAAGGGAAAGAAGGAGGAAGAGAGAAATCCAGACCCACAGAGAGGACGAGATAGGGAAGAGTGATCCAGAAGGACACCAAGGAGAACTCCAGAGAACAGATCTGGAAGAAACTAAAATCGAGGCGAGGATGTAGAGCAGGAGTCAAAAAACAAAAGAAAAAGAGAATAGTAAGAGAGGGAATTATAAATATCAGTGGGATAGAACTAACTAAAGATGAGATTAAGGTGCTTGATAAAGGCCTAAAATTTGCTCCCAAACGGAATTTAAATAAATGTAATGCCCTCTTCCGCTCGCAAACTTTCGCTCAACGCAGATGATCTCCTCGTTTATGTTCAACAACCCCACACATCCCTACCTTCTTTGATGCAGGAATTCCATAGATTCGGAGAACTTAGTAATTTTAAACGTAATGTGTCCAAGACAGAGGCCCTCGATATATCTTTACCACCCACCACCCTTGCTCAGGTACAGACCAATTTCCCATCCCAGTGGGGATCTAAGGGCATCTCTTACCTTGGGATCACGATCCCATCCAACTTATCAGATCTCTATAATTTCAGATACCTATCCTTACTGTCCCGACTCCAGAAGGAACTAGACACTTGGAACATGACACCATTGCCCTGGTTTGGCACACTTAAAACACATTAACACACTTAAAATGGACACCCTTCCCAAATTACTTTACCTATTCCAGACAGTCCCTATCAATGTCCCTAAACAATTTTTTATCTCCCTAAGGTCCATGTCCATACGCTTCACCTGGCACCAAGGGATGTCCCGTATCTGTCATACCCTGCTTACATACCCCAAAATACGAGGTGGAGCAGGTCTCTGGGACTTTGAATTGTACCACAGGGCTGCTGTACTCTCCAGGATCCTTGAATGGTTTCCCTGACCCTTCTCCAAGGCATCCACCATAATAGAAGAAGATCTCTCCACCCCCAACCTCCAGGCTTTGCTATGGGGGTATGGGAAAAAACTGTTCCTCTCCACTAACAATTGCAGCACTACACCTATGGTACAAAAAGGGATTGTCATCGTTATTATCCACAGACCTCTCACCACTTTTTGACCACCCTGCCCTCCCCCAGGGTAAAGGGTTCAACACAGTGGGCTCATATCTCCGTTCTACATGGCCTATAGCAAGCTCATTTGTACACCCAACCTTGGGCACACCCATTGTACCAGGAGAACAGGGTAACTGGCTTACAGCTCTCTGCATATCTTCCTTCTGTTTAGACCTGTTCTCCTCTTCCCAAATCCATAGGCCCTTGACAGGCTACCAACAGCTGTGCTCTCTCTCAGATACACTCAAACATCTGCTCTCCACCATTTATAAATTACAACACTCACTGATCCATGACCAACCCCCATCTTACACCAGGAGGTGGGCCACGGACCTAGGAAAGGATCTCTCTCTGGCTGACTGGTAAAAGTCATTCCACTTCACCCATAAATCCTCCACCTCTTGTTACACACAAGAGAAGAACTTTAAACTCTTATCTAGCTGGTACAAGGACCCTAAATCACTCCATAGAATCTTCCCCTCTGCCCCCACTTCATGTTGGAGATGCAGCCACACAGAGGGAAGTTATCTCCACATATGGTGGGAATGCAGAGCCATTCAACCCCTCTGGTCCCAGGTTTTCGCCATCTACAGTAGCCTTTATGATCGACCAACACCCACACCAGAGGTAGCTCTATTATCTATGCTCCCGGGCTCCAAACCCTCGCAAAAACGTACTCTACTATGATTTTTCTATCGTCAGCCAGACAACTTATACCCCTTTTTTGGAAAATCCCTACCACCCCTCCCCTGTCCTCCTGGGTTTCAGTGGTCAATGACATTATGTGCATGGAAGAGATGATAGCCTTAGACAATGATACCTTCGATAATTTTTTAAAACTCTCTGGCTCATTTGGATCAAATACTCTACCTCTGATGCCCTAAAACACTATTGACCCCCCTCAACTAAACTAAATATATCCTGTGCCCCTGACCCTCCGGCATGTTGCACCAAGGTCTGCTCACCCCTCCCAGCCCCCCCTCCCCCCTACTACTTCCCAACCTTTCCGATCCCAACATTCCAATTTCTCCCCCATCTATCTTCTTCATTTCTTCTCCCCTCAACTCTACATTGTAATGACATTGAAATGACCTGGAGGTTTTCATGTTTATTCTCCACCACATGATCTGTAATACATGACAGGCTAAACCGACCCCTACTAGCATATGGTTATATATATATATATAGATTTTACCGGTTTACAATCAAAGTATACCAAATATGCAGCCTGTGTTGTACTACTCCCTGTACTGAACATCCAGCTGTAATGTATATTATAATATTTCACTCTGTTAAACACAATAAAAATATATTTGACTCTAAATAAATGTAATGCTTATGTTGATATTAATAAATTTGCCTGGAGTTTGCATATTAAGAAGTATATGCTAAGTAAACCCAGTGAGGGGATAACAAGAAGAAATACTGAGGTGAATGAAATTGTGTGTAGAAACCTTAGAAATAAATCTCTTTTTAATCCTCCAATTGGAAATGATGGCCATATAGAAGTATTTCGAAAAATGGTTCTAAATGATCTACAGGATCTGAAAGTCAAAAGAATTTATGATCCGTGTGATATTAAGAGTGGTATCAAAAAACTTGAGGCAAGGAAGGACGTTGTAATAAGGCAAGCCGATAGGGAAGGGGCTATAGTGATACAGTCCACAGAAGCGTATGAAGAAGAACTAAACTGGCAACTATGTGATGAAAATACACATCAGAAGCTACTCAGTAATCCACCGCTAAAATATAAAAAGAAACTCGCTAAAGTGGTACAAAAAGGTCTTGTGAAAGACCTATTGAATAAGAAAGAAGGAAGATATCTCCAGCCCAATACCTGCAGGATCCCTATAATATATACCCTGCCCAAGATCCACAAAGATAAACTGAACCCACCGGGCAGACCCATTGTTAATGGGATAAATTTGGTGGGAGCAAAGATTGGAGAGTACATAGATTGGTTCCTACAGCCGGTAGTGAGAAAAACCAAATCATATCTTAGAGATACCAAACATCTAATACAGCTACTTGAGAATATTAGCCTCAGTGATGGTCCAGTATATCTAGCAACAGCGGATGTGACATCATTATACACAATTATTGATCATTAGGAAGCCATTCAAGCAACAAAATGAGCTGTAAGAGAGCTGAGTGACCTGAAGTGTGTACTGAGAAGATTTATTGTTAATTGCCTTAAGTATTGTTTGGACCATAACTATTTTTGCTACGATAAGACCTTTCATAAACAGATACGGGGGATACATTACATTTTTACGAAAAATGAAAATACTGAATACTCTCTTATGCCTTTAAAGTCCCGTTATAGAGGGGGAATTTCAGTTTTTCCACATATCCCAGGGATGTGGCTTTAGTAAGCAGATATTTGAACCTCCATTTTTTCTTTTTCGTATGTACGGAAAATGTGCTACTGAAACTTGAAGCTGCACGCTGGCCAGGTCCCCCAGTTAAGTGATGGGGCCTGGTCCCCGTACAAGAGGCCCGGTAGTACCCCCTTAGCAGCAGCCCTGCCTAAATCCCAAGAGTACAGAGTTACCAGGGATCATAATTCAGGGTTAAAAACATGGAAAGATTTCCCACTGGGCTTTTTAGCAGCAAACATGAACAGATATGTATTATAAAAAAATTAGTTATTACATTATTTTGTGAAAAAAAATTTAATTGTACAAAAAACTTTTAAAAAAAGGGGGTCTGGTCAATACACATAAAACAGGGTACCCAAAATTGATGGTGACATTATACATCATAGAAACAATGTATTACAAGGTAAATTACACCATGGGATGCATGTGAATACCCAAATGCATTTCAACCCCTACATTTGTGGTCTTCTTCGGGGGTTTTTATCATTCTGGAGGATACATCAAAGAAAAGGTTTTTACCATTTTTACATTTCAACATTTTCAACAAGAGTAGAAAACGACTTTGTGTGTATTATCATATATAAAATATACATTGCTTTATGTGTATAATGGTATATTTACCCCTCAAGTAGTGGACCTCGCATAACCAGAGACTTAAAAATGGTTGTATTCAAGTGATCCAAGACCTCCGCATGCCTCCTCAGTGTCCACCCAGGTGATCCCCCAATCCGCAGGGCTTACAAGGAGTCACGTGTTATGACCCCAGGTGGGGGGAGGAAGTGAAGGTGAGGACACCTGCAATTTGTAATTTAGGGGATCAGAGTAGGATAAGTGGGTATTATTTTGTAAAAGTGCTAATAGTGGCTCCTGGCTGTAAGTCCCAGGGATTGTATTGAATCAACCAATTGCAGTGACTCTCTATAATACTGTGTTTAACTACTTGCCAACTGGCCCATAGCCGAATGACAGCTACAGGGCGGTTGCATAACTCTGGGAGGGCGTACATTGACGTCTTCCCAGAATCCCGCTCTCGAGCGCTCCCTGGGGCGCGCACCCGGGAACATCCGTGACCTCCAGGTCCGGGGGACCCGGCGTATCACAGATAGCAGCCGTTTACCACGTGATCACTCCGTCAAATGACGGAGCGATCACTTGTAAACAAACCGGCATCATGTCATGACGCCGGTTCCTCTCTCCCCTCTGTGTACTGATCGGTACAGTGTGAGAGGAGAGGTCGGATGGCAGCAGCGCTGTGGGCTGGATCTGTAGTGCCCACAGCGCAGCTCTGTGACAATTGCAGTCACATCCAGCCATCCATCCATCCATGCTCAGCCATCCCTCCATACTCTGTAATACCCTGCAATACCCTGCAATACTCTGCAATACCCTGCAATATTCTGCAATACTCAGCAATATCCCGCAATACCCTGAAATACCCTGCAATACTCTGCCATACCCCGCAATACTCTGCAATACTCTGCAATACCCCGCAATACCCTGAAATACTCTGCAATACCCTGCCATACTCTGCCATACTCTGCAATACTCTGCAATACCCTGCCATACCTTGCAATACTCTGCAATACCCTGCCATACCCTGCAATAATCTGCAATACCCCGCAATACCCTGCCATACTCTGCAATACCCTGCTAAACTCTGCAATACCCTGCAATACTCTGCAATACCCTGCCATACCATGCAATACTCTGCAATACCCTGCAATAGTCTGCAATACCCAGCCTTACTCTGCAATACCCAGCCATACCCAGCCATACTCTGCAATACTCGGTGATACTCAGCCATACTCTGCCATACCCAGCCATACCCAGTCATACTTGGCGATACCCTGCAATACCCTGCCATACTCAGCCATACTCAACCATGCTCAGCCATACTTGCCCATGCTCGGCCATACTCTGCAATGCTCAGCCATACTCGGCTGTACTCGGCCTCTGTATGTGGCCAGGCTGTGGAAGTCTCACACATGTGGTATCGCCGTACTCAGGAGTAGGAGAATCTATTTTGGGGTGTCATTTTTGGTATGTACATGCTATGTGTTAGAAATAGAAATATTGTATAAATGGACAACTTTGCGTTTAAAAAAAAAGTGTTTTAACCACTTCCCGCCCGCCGTCATATGACATCCTTGACTTTGTGTGGGGAAATCTGAATGATGCCTGCAGCTACAGTCATCATTCAGAAATCAGTTTTTCATTCCCTACACCATAAGAACAATCATAGCGGCTGTTCCGCTGCTTGATCGTTCTTACGGGAGGCGAGAGGGGATGTCCCCCCCTCCCGCCGCCCTCCGGTGCTTCTACCGACTCACCGCTACGATCGAAGCCAGGGTGGTTTATTATTAATTTTATTTCAGGATTCCCAGCCTAGAGGTGAGATGTAGGGTCTTATTGACCCCATATCTCACTGTAAATAGGACCTGCCATGCCATATTCCTATTACAAGGGATATTTACATCCCTTGTAATAGGAATAAAAGTGATCCAAAAAAGTATTTTTTTTTAAAAAGTGTCAAACTAAAATAAATAAAGTAAAATGAACAATAAAAAAACTAATTTTTGAAGCGCCCCTATCCCCATGTGCTCGCATGCAGAAGCGAACGCATACGTAAGTCCCGCCCACATATGAAAACGCTGTTCAAACCACACATGTGAGGTATCGCTGCGAATGTTAGAGCGAGAGCAATAATTTTGGCCCTAGACCTTCTCTGTAACTCAAAACATGTAACCAGTAAAAAATTTTATATCGTCGCCTATGGGGATTTTTAAGTAGCAAAGTTTGGCACCATTCCACGAGTGTGTGCAATTTTGAAGGGTGACATGTTAGGTATCTATTTACTTGGCGTAACTTCATCTTTTGCATTATGCAAAAACATTGGGCTAACTTTACTGTTTTGTTTTTTTTTAAAGCACAAAATTAAAAAAAAAAAATGCGTTCAAAAAATTGCTGCGCAAATACCGTGGGAGATAAAATGTTGCAACGACCGCCATTGTATTCTCTAGGGTCTTTGCTAAAAAAAAATGGGGGTTCTAAGTAATTTTTTAGCAAATAAATGGTGATTTTTATATGTAGGAGAGGAATGTCAGAATTGGCCTGGGTGCTCCAGAACGCCTGAAGGTGCTCCCTGCATGTTGGGCCTCTGTATGTGGCCACGCTGTGTAAAAGTCTCACACATGTGGTACCGCCATACTCGGGAGTAATAACAGAATGTGTTTTGGGGTGTAATTTGTGGTATGCATATACTGTGTGTGAGAAATAACCTGCTAATATGACAATTTTATGAAAAAAAAAGAAGAAAAAAATCTTGATTTTGCAAAGAATTGTGGGAAAAAATAACAACTTCAAAAAACCCACCATGCATCTTTCTAAATACCTTAGAATGTCTTCTTTCCAACAAGGGGTCATTTGGGGGGTATTTGTACTTTTCTGGCATGTTAGGGTCTCAAGAACTTAGATAGGCCATCAGTACTTCAGGTGTGATCAATTTTCAGATATTGGCACCATAGCTTGTGGATTCTATAACTTTCACAAAGACCAAATAATATACACCAATTTGTACTTATTTTTACCAAAGATATGTAGCAGTACCAATTTTGGCCAAGATTTATGAAGAAAAATTAAAAATTTGCTAAATTGTATAGTGCAAAAAATAAAAAACCCAATGGTGATTAAATACCACCAAAAGAAAGCTCTTTTTGTGCGAAAAAAAAGGACAAAAATTTCATATGAGTACAGTGTTGTATGACTGAGTAATTGTCATCCAAAATGTGAGAGCACCGAAAGCTGAAAATTGGTCTGGTTAGGAAGGGGGTTTAAGTGCCCAGTGATCAAGTGGTTAACATTTAGTGAAATGCTCATTTATATATTTTAGAGGGAGAAAACTGTTTAAGTTTACTCCTTGTAATGAATGGTAGCCCCTATAATCAGATAGTTTATTATACTATCATGTGTGGGAGTGAAATGTGTAACCAGTGGGGAGTATAATGTGAATCATGGGAATGACAAAAGGAAGGGGAAAAGTGTGTATTAATTAAAGAGGTTGTAAAGGTTTGTGTTTTTTCACCTTAATGCATCCTATGCATTAAGGTGAAAAAACACAAACCTTTACAACCTTGCTGTCACCGGCCCCCCAGCCCCCCGTCTTACTTACCTGTACCCCTTCATTCTTCCCTTCAGGAAGCGCTGTCTCTTTCTCCACGGGGTCCTGACTCTTGGATTGGATAGATAGATAGCAGCGCAGCCATTGGCTCCCGCTGCTGTCAATCAAATCCAATGGCGCCATGGGGTGGGTCCGAGTCCTGCATTCGTCCTCTATGGATGCCGAATACTGGACTCGGGAGTGCACCCGCAAGGTAATCCCCCGGGAGAGCGCTTCTCCCAGGGGATTATCTGATGTGGGGAGGAGCCGTGAGAGCCACTGAGGGACCCCAGAAGACGAGGTTTGGGGCCACTCTGTGCAAAACGAGCTGCACAGTGGAGGTAAGTATGATATGTTTGTTATTTTAAAAAAAAATTACCCTTATAATCACTTTAAAGAGTGAGATACTAAAGGGTGAAGTGCAATGTATATGTACAGAGTGTGATATGACATGCACAAGCAAAAAGTGAAACTAAATCTGAATAATGTGAGAATGAAGTGTGTGCCGGTGGTGATGCTGCAATAAGTGAACAAAAAATGTGCAGGTGTGAATAAATATAGATATAAATTTACTTTTGATCTTAAGGGTGTAGTATAGGATGCCAAGCCTGGCACAAGTGTACGCTCTCATATACAAGGTTCAAAATGGGACGTTAGAAAGCCAATCTATATAAGAAAATTAGTACGAGATATAAGTAATAGTTGGTATGCTAATCATTCAGCGAGTGCATCAAAAATACCACTTACCAGTCTGCTATCCTCTCATAGTATGAACGCTGTTAATCCTCCAGGGATCATCTGCAGATCCATTAGGAGGAAGTACTGTAGCTGTTAAATACCCTCCAATCAATATTAATTGGAAGGTTGCAGGTGTGGACTCCCCTTCCTCCCAACCCCCCATAATGGCTCGTGCCGCCAAGTGGCGGCATTAACATGGCCCTCTCTGCGTTCTGGAAGGCCGAGGGGCCCCGGTATCCACCGTTGTCCTCCCCGCAAAGCGTGTGATGTCAGTGCGTCACGCGCATGCCCGGCAGGGGGCCACGTACCCGCGTGACATCACAAACACGTCCGACGGCGATCACGGGACACCGCCAGTACAGTATGGGCTCCCCCAGTGGACAAAGGCTTAACTGCAGGAACACATTAAAGGGAGAATCGTGAAGAACATATCCCCCCACCGTGTTGGGAAGCCCACCCCTATGGCGAAACCTAGAGGAGGACATCAAGAACAGAATGTCAAAAGGATCTGTTAAAAAAACAAAGAAATTATACAACAATTGCACAGAATCATTTGCATGATATTACAGTCTTTGATTAATACACTTTTGTTCTTCATGTATTATATTGGGTTTTCCATTTTTTTTATTTTAATATGAGCAATATATAGAGTGCATATATCCAAAGAAAGGGATGGGAAAGAAAAAAGGGGAAAATGTATATATATTTGTGCAGTCCAAAGACAACTTTCCTGGGCTGGACATTGATAAATACAATTTATTGTAAATTCTACATTCATTTTCCCCATGGAACCTAGCTAGCTTTTCCTAATACATAACATTTAAGAAAGGGTACATAAGAGATGGACTCATTTAGGCTGGGAAAAACGGTAGCCTGGAGTCCAAATATCCATCTTTGTTCATGTTGGAGTAATGCTTTATTCCAATCACCACCTCGATCTGGGATATGAACCGATTGAGGAAGGTGAAGGAAATTTTAGGCATGCTGTAGTTATGCTGTAGGGCTATAGACATGTTTGGAGATTTTGCTCCAATATTTCTGCTTGGTTTTGCCTATATAAAATGCCCCACAGTTACATACCATCATGTAGACAACACCACACATTTGACAATTGCCGAAATGCTTAGGATTGAAAATTTGGCCATTTGGAAGAAGAAAGGTTCTTTCTTTTCTTATCTGAGAACAATGGCCACAGAGCCCACATGGGTAGGTGCCATAAAGGGAACAGTGTTGTTTGTTAGGCTTTTTCTGATATTCACTTTTGACTAGCTTATCTTTTAGAGAAAGAGCTTGTCTAAAGGTAATTGAAGGAATATAGGGTAAAAATTGTTGGACTTTGTAGTCATCTGTAAGTATGGACCAGTGATTCTGGATGATTTCTCTGATTTGTCTATGTTGTTGAGAGAAACACATAATTATGCACATCGAGTCAACATTCTTATCGCCCTTTGATTTATGTTTGAACAGGAGATCTTCCCATGTTTGTTGGACCGTCCTATTGTAGGCTTTGGGCAAGCAGCTACGCCTGTAGCCTCATTCAAGCAGCCTGTTCTGAAGTTTTCCAGCTTCTGATTTGTAACGCTGTGTTTCCAGCAGTGCTTTTTTGGTACAGGGTACTGTTCAGGTTGCCTATCTGATTCCGATCTATTCGAACATCCAAAAATGTGACCAACTTAGCATCATATGTCATAGTAAATGTGAGGTTGTGATTGTTGGCGTTAATTCGGTTAAAAAACTCAAAGGGGGTCTCTTCAGAGCCTTCCCATATTATGAAGATGTTGTCAATGTATCTGAGCCAAGTAGAAATATGGCCCAGGTACTCGACAAGATCCTCACCACTGAAAAGGGACCGTTCCCACTCCCCCAGGTACAGATTGGCATAAGATGCGGCACAACATGTCCCTATCGCTACGCCCTGCACCTGGAGGTAGTGAGAGCCGTCAAAGGAAAAATGATTGTGATTTAGAATGTAGTCCAATCCATTCAGAATAAAGTCATTAAGTGCCCTATCCTATCTAGAACCTTGTTGTAACTCCTTTTGTACAGCCAATAGTCATATCCCATGTGGGACTGAGCTGTACAGGGCCTCAACATCAATATGACCAATATGGAATCTTCAGATAATGTTAATTGATTATTAGCCTGCAAAAAATGGATTGTGTCCTTTATAAATGATGGTAAAGCTACCACATATGGTCAATAACCCTGCTCAGGTTTTCAGAGATACCTCCATTACCGGAAACAATCGGTCATCCTGTAGGACAAGTGGAATTTTTGTGAATTTAGGGCAAACTATAAAAGGTAGGTATTTTGGGATACTTTGTTCTAAAAAATTCATATAGATCTTTGCAGGGCTGATCCTGGGTGGGTGCGCAGGGTGCACCACACCCAGGTGCCGCAGGGGAGGGGGCGCCAAAGTGCCAGGGCACCGTCAGTTTCGAATGTGCACCTCCACAGCCCACTCACCCGCCCGCCGGCGTGCCCGCTGCAGTGTGCACATCTCCCCCGCCCCGCTGTATAGTCCATACGAGGAGGGAAGAGAAGGTAGGCACCTCCTCCCCATGTCCCCCCTGTGTCCCACCACAACCTTCATGCCTGGAAGGGGTTGTGGAGATTTCAAAGCAGCCATCCCAGTGCTCCAGTCCTGATGCCACTGCCTGTGCCTCTGAAGACAATGCAGCATTGCAGCCCTGGATGAGTGGTCTATCCCCTCTCTGTCTTCCCTAAATGTGCCAGTGTTTCAGCCTCCCAAGTGGCAGTTTTCCAGCCTCCCATGTGCCATAGTCTTCCAGCCTTCCATGTGCCAGTCTTCCAGCCTTCCATGTGCCATAGTCTTCCTGCCTTCCATGTGCCATAGTCTTCCAGCCCTCCATATGCCAGCCTTCCATGTGCCACAGTCTTCCAGCCTCCCATGTGCCATTCTTCTAGCCTTCCATGTGCCATCTTCTTCCAGCCTTCCATGTGCCAGCCTTCCATGTGCCATAGTATTCCAGCCTCCCATGTGCCAGTCTTCCAGCCTTCCATGTGTCAGTCTTCCAGCCTTCCATTTGCCATAGTCTTTCAGCCCTTAGTGTGCCAGCCTTAAATGTGCCATAGTCTTCCAGCCTTCCATGTGCCAGCCTTCTATGTGCCATACTCTTCCAGCCTCCCATGTGCCATAGTCTTCCAGTCTTCCATGTGCCATAGTCTTTCAGCCTTCCATATGCCATGATGAGTGGGTGGCCCCGCAGAAGGAGGCTGCATCCGCGTGGAAGGTGAACATAGAGGGCAGCTGGGAGCCCAGGAGAGAGAAGAGCCTCACAGCCTTCTTAACCCCCAAAGTGGTGCTCAGAAGCATCCCTGGAGTCTCAAAGCCTGGACTTCATCTCCTCCAACCTCCTCTCTGCTCCAGCATTAGTAGTGAGGCCTGGAGGACAGGGACAAGTGGGAGACGCAAGCTGCCAGGGAGCTGCTGGAAGAAGCAGTAGAGCACCTCCCTAATCAAGAAGGTACTGGGCATCATACCTGCAGATACAGACTGGGATGGGGGGCAGAGGAGGGACTGTGGATAGGGACAGGGCTAGAGGTCTCTCTCTCATCTCCCCCATCTGTCAACCCCCCTACTAGGGGTATCTGGGTGTGTGTGATCTGGGGGTGTAATCAGTGTGGGGGGTATCTGGGGGTTGCAGTCAGGGTAGGGATATCTGGGGAGGTGTGATCAGGGTGGGGGGTATATGGGGGTATACCATATACTATATGGGAGGAGTGATCAAAGTGGGAGTATTTGGGGGGTGTGATCTGGAAGTTTGCTTATGGGGGATCCCAGCCATTGTAAGTTTTAGTTGGCCTGTGGCCAGTGAGGGTAAGCGAGGAATGCATAACCCCACCCCCTCATTACACACTGCCATTTAGTGGAAGTTTAGCACAGCTCCATTTTCAGTGGTATGTGACATTCTTCACGTTGCGCCCCATCACTTTACAGGTGCACTGTGAAGAAGGTACCAGCTTGGTTTTAGACAGGGAGTAGCAAGAGGATGGTGCAGATGGGTTGGGGGGGTGGCAAAATGCACCTTCGCCTATGTAGTCAAAAATCCTTGCACTGGCCCTGAGTGCCAGAGTGCTCGCCTCCCTCTTTCTCTCCTTGTGTATGTCACACACACCGCACAAGCTTCGGTCTGAAATGCCCAGCAGTGCTGTAACAAATTCCCGCCTCCTAGACTGTCTCCTGTGATAGACAGAACATTGATCCAAACAGAAATTGAATCAGTGTAACTTGTACCATAGGAGCCATGAGCCGGTCTAGGAGGCGGAACTTTGTTATGGTGGCAGCCCAGGCGATTCTATTACAAACTCTATGACAGCAGGAGATTGCCACTCTGTGTGATCCAGGGGGACTAGTAGACTGAATTTTGTGGGTACTGGTAGGTTGAATTTTGTGGGAACTGATAGGCTGAATTTGGTGGGCACTGGTAGGCTGCAATTGGTGGGCACTCGTAGGCTGCAATTGGTGGGCACTGGTAGGCTGCATTTGGTGGGCACTGGTAAGCTGTATTTAGGTGGGCACTGGTAGGCTGCATTTGATGAGCTTTGATGAGGCTGCATTTGGTGGCCACTGATAAGCTGCATTTAGTGGGCACTGATAAGGCTGCATTTGGTGGGGGCACTGATAAGGCTGCATTTGGTGGGCACTGGCTGTCTACATTAGGTAGGCACTGGTAGTCTGCATTAGGTGGGCACTGGTAGCCTGCAATTGGTGGGCACTGGTAGGCTGCATTTGATGCACACTGATAAGGCTGCATTTGGTGGGCACTGATAAACTGCATTTGGTGGGCACTGATAAGACTGCAATAGGTGGGCACTGGTAGGCTGTAATTGGTGGGCCCTGGCAGGCTGCATTTGGTGGGCACTGGTAGGCTGCATTGATCTCTTGTATCATTTCCACAGTCTCTGACCATCTCCTGTACTATGTCTACAGTCTCGGACCATCTCCTGTATAATGTCTGCAGTCTCTGACCATCTCCTGTAGTATGTCTGCAGTATGTCTGGGGGCTCTTTCTAACAGACTCTCTAACAGAGGCCCTCTCTGTGTCCATTAGAGAGACCCCCTCCAGGTCCCATTGGAGTACTCTGCTTCTCTTCCTGTATTTTGTTTATTGTTAAGAGATCATGGGAGGATCCCAGTGTAAGGAAGACTCCTTCGGGGAGCGTCTCTGTGTTTGAGTCATTGCCATAGAAACATTTGTAAAGGGGAGCAGTTAGTAAGATGACCATGCCCATGTGGGGGTACCAAAAATATTTCTGCACCCAGGCATCTGTGACCCTAGGATCGGCCCTGGATCTTTGTTAATTGTCCCATTCCTAGGGGCATTATCCATAAGACTATAAAATTGTTGGTTAAATATATCTATGTGCCTGAAATGGATAATTTTATACCACATGCTTGTTGTCTAAGATTACCTGACACATTTTCTTATATGCAGTGTTGTCCATTAGGACAACGTTACCGCCTTTATCTGATGGTTTTATTATAAGTTATTCATTATTGCATAGTGATTCTAGGGCTTGATTTTTATCTACAGACAAATTTTGTGGAATTTTCTTATTGCGAGGTATTTTAGCAATATCTTAAGAGTTTGTTTTAGAAAGGTGGCCACACTGGGATTGGTATTTAGTGAGGGAAATTTTGTAGGTTTTTTGAAAAGGGTAATGGGATTTTGGGTGGATTTATTTACCTCTTCAAACAGTTTGTCTAAATCTAATTGTCGATTAGGTTGTCTGAGTTACTCCCCCGAAGGAGGGTTAGGTCACGTAAGGCCTTAAATTCTCTCATGCTGTATTTTGACCAGTCTGGGGCATCTATATCTTTATTGCTTGTTTCGTATTGGCATTTTAGCGTCAATTTGCGAGCAAAAAGATGAACGTCAGTCACAAGTTCAAAGATGTCAAAATTGTGTTGGGGACAAAAGCTCAAACCCTTTGATAGTAGTTGGGTTTCCGCTTGGGTTATAGCATGTGACGACAGGTTGATAATGTTTAGAGATTATATTAGGTCCGAGTTACAAATGGTTCTATCCCCTTCCCTCCCTCGTTGGTCTGAGTTGAGCATGCTCCCTGTGTGAATTTTAAAGTTTTCTGAGTTACTATACATTCAATGGGATTCGATGCTCTAGTGGAGACATTGGGAGCGTCGGAGAGTGATGAATCGGATTCGCCCATGGCTGCATTCGAAGACTGACCAACTCTCAATGAAGAGGAAAGGTGTTCATTGGCGTTCGCCTGATGTACATAATCAGAATCAGTGTCTACAGTATGTTTTTGTTATCTTGTTTGAAGGAACCTGTCAGGGAATCAACAGCAGGAGAAGGGCTCTAGGACCCAGCATCTCTACCAGCACTTATGGCAGGAGAAGGACTTTAGGACCCAGCATCTCTGGCAGGAGAAGGACTTTAGGACCCAGCATCTCTATCAGCAGGTCACATGGGCCTATATAAGGAAGTCTGCTGGTGTTTGCAATTTCTAGTTTGTATTCAGCTCCCCCTGTGTTGCTGTGCCCTGTATTATCTGCTGATCTGATCTCCTGGGTACCGACCCGGCTTGTTTTGACCTGCTCTTCCTGATCCTCTGGCTTGACCCTTTGGCTTGCACCTGACTTCTTCCTGCCTGCTCCCAGCATTTGACCCCAGCCTGGCTTTTGGACTCTGCTTATCTTGCTCCCTGTACTAAGACGCAGCTGATCTTAGGTCATTCTGATCCTGTACTGTCTCTCTGTGAATGGCCCCTGCCTGGCTCCCGGCTCCGCTATTCAGTTATTCCACTGGACTCTGTCTCCTGGACCTTTCAAGCATGCCTGTCCCCAGCAACCCAGCACCCGTGCTTCTGTGGGCACCACACCTGCTGTTCCACCTTCAGTGGTGTGCTGCGCTCGGCTGCAAGGGGAGCCCTCCTAGCATCTTGGCCTCTAACCAAGTTATTGACATCCAACCCCATGCAGCTTGGCCTGGCTCATCCAACATTAACTTCAGAGGAGAGACTACATCGCCGACAGGCGAACCTTTGCTTCTACTGTGGGGGAACAGGACATTACATAACCTCTTGCCCTGTAAGACCCAGGAAATCAGTTCCCCGCACTCCAGTCAATTTCCAGGTATCCAGGTCTTCTCCAAGCCACATCAGTCTTCCTGTCATGTTACTGGTGGCAGGAGAGGAAGTTCATCTCCAAGCAATAGCGGATTCCGGGGCATGCAGCTGTTTCTTGGATCTGACCTTGGCAAAGAGACTCGCTATCCCTCTTCACCACAAAAGGCAAAGACTGACCGTCCATCTGGCCGATGGCTCAATGCCTAGTTTCGGGCATGTCACCCAAGAAACGGCACCTATCTTTACCTCCATCAATTCTAGTCACCAGGAATTTCTACGTTTTGACGCCCTGAGCTCCCCTATATTCCCTGTGATCCTGGGAATTCCATGGCTACAGGCGCACAATCCCCAGATTGACTTGTCCAAGAGGGAAGTTCTCTTCACTTCTTCCTACTGCCGGCAGCATTGTCTTGCTCCTGAATCCAAGGACTTTTCTAGTTGCCTATCTGTCCTACCCACACCCAGTGTGGATTCCAATATACCAGCGGCCTACCATGAATTCCAAGATGTTTTTGACAAGAAGAAGGCAGATACTCTACGCCCACACTGTCCCTATGATTGCCCCATTGACTTGCTACCGGGGGCTGAGATTCCTTTTGGCCGTATTTTTCCCCTTTCTGAGACTGAACTTGAAGCTTTGAGGCATTATGTTGATGAAAACCTTGAAAAGGGATTTATCTGCCCTCCTCCTCTCCTGCCGGTGCCGGCATTTTCTTTGTTGAGAAAAAAGATAAAACCTTGAGGCCATGTGTGGACTACAGGGACTTAAACAAAATTACTCTCAAAAATCGCTATCCGCTCCCCCTCATCCCCGAACTCTTCCAGAGTTTGCGTACAGCCCACATTTTCACCAAATTAGACCTATGTTGAGCTAACAATCTTGTCCGTATCCGATAGGGGGATGAGTGGAAAACAGCATTCAGAACAAGATTCGAGCACTTTGAATACTTAGTAATGCCGTTTGGACTATGCAACGCCCTGGCCACATTCCAACATTTCATAAATGATATTTTTCGGCAGTACTTAGACCACTTCGTTATCGTCTACCTCAACGATATTCTCATATTCTCAGCTACTCTGGAGCTTCACAGAACGCATGTAAAAAAGGTACTGGGCATCCTCAGAACACATGGATTGTATGTAAAAGCCAAGAAATGCGACTTTGGGAAGACGACAATCCAATTCCTCAGACTCATTATCACCACTAATGGGGTAGCTATTGATCCTCAAAAGGTGAAGGCTATCCTTGAGTGGCTGGCTCCATCTGATAAGAAGGGTGTTCAGAGGTTCATCGGCTTCGCAAATTTCTACAGGAGATTTATAAAGAACTTCCCTCGGCACCATCGGAACAGCTACCAGCACCCAGGTCACAGGACTCACATCACAGGAACCCCCCTACTGGCCCATGACACCCACATCCCCCGAGAGCACGCGGATGAAACTACTTTACATGCTGGTTTTTAGCAACTCAAATGTGAGTGTTTTTATCTATTGTAATAAATATTTTTAACATACATGCTGCACTTAGAGGGCGCTGTCCTTCTTTCTTTTTTAAGAACTTTTCACGACCACCAATTGGCTGGCCACTTTGGGGTCCGAAAAACGACCGAACTGGTCCAACGGTCTTTATGGTGGCCCACTCTGAGATCTGATTGTAAGGAGTATGTCAATTCTTGCACAACATGTCAGCGGAATAAGGGGTCCAACGCTAAATCCTGGGGCCTGTTAAGACCTCTGCCAGTCCCGGAACAGCCTTGGAAAAACATTTCATTAGATTTACCCCCTTCAGAAGAATTCACAACCATCTTGGTAGTAGTAGATCGGCTATTTAAGATGGCACACTTCTTGCCAATGATGGGCACACCTTCCGCCATGGACACAGAAAAAACTTTAATCAAAGAAATAGTCAGATTGCATGGTGTACAAGACAAGATTGTGTCAGATAGAGGTGTTAAATTCACCTCTAGGTTCTGGAGGAACTTTGCAAATTGCTGTCAATTGAAACATGCTTTTCCACAGCCTACCATCTCCAGAGCAACGGTCAAACGGAAAGGACTAACGCTAGAACAGTATCTAAGATGTTTTTGTTCCTTTTCTCAGGATGATTGGATTTCATTATTGCCCTGTGCGGAATTCGCATACAATAACTCTGTGCATGCTGCTACCAACCAGTCGCCCTTCTGGGCGAATTATGGCTACCATCCCTCATTTCTACCCAATATCATCCCCAAATCTTCAGTTCCGGCAGTTCAAGACAGAATAAATTTCATTCAAACCAATTATCAAATTCTCCAGGACACAATGTGGAAAGCCCAAGAAGGGTATAAGAAACAATATGACAAGAAAAGAAGAGGAAAACCCTGCCTATAAAGTAGGGGACAAAGTGTGGCTCTCATCTGCAAACCTCAAACTGCCATGTCCATCCCGAAAGTTGGGGCCAAAGTTTGTTGGTCCTTTTGAAATGAAACGCGAAATAAATCCAGAAGCCTTCAGATTTGCCTTACCCGAATCTTATAAGATCGACCCTGTATTTCATGTTGCACTTCTTAAACATGCCATTTCTAGTTCTTTTCCAGGGAGAGAAGAAGTACCCCCACCTCCGGTCCTGGTAGGAGATGAGACTGAATTTGAAGTGGAATCCATCCTTGACTGTCGATTGAGAGGTAGGACAATTCAGTTCTTAATTAAATGGAAAGGGTATCCACCTGAGGAGAGCTCCTGGGAACCTGAGGCCAATGTACATGCCCCTAGATTCGTCCGAGAGTTTTGGGCCAAATACCCTGAGAAAATGGCCCAAATGGGCATCCGGAGGCTGCCCGTCAGGGGGGGGGCACTGTCAGGGAATCAACAGCAGGAGAAGGGCTCTAGGACCCAGCATCTCTACCAGCACTTATGGCAGGAGAAGGACTTTGGGACCCAGCATCTCTGGCAGGAAAAGGACTTTAGGACCCAGTATCTCTACCAGCAGGTCACAAGGGCCTTTATAAGGAAGTCTGCTGGTGTCTGTAATTGCTGGTTTGTCTTCAGCCCCCCTGTGTTCCTGTGCCCTGTATTATCTGCTGATCTGATCTCCTGTGTACCAACCCAACTTGTTTTGACCTGCTCTTCCTGATCCTCTGGCTTGACCCTTTGGTTTGCACCTGACTTCCTCCTGCCTTCTCCCAGCATCTGACCCCAGCCTGGCTTTTGGACTCTGCTTATCTTGCTCCCTGTACTAAGACGCAGCTGATCTTAGGTCATTCTGATCCTGGACTGTCTCTCTGTGAATGACCCCTGACCTGGCTCCCGGCTCCGCTATTCAGTTATTCCACTGGACTCTGTCTCCTGGACCTCAAGCACGCCTGTCCCCAGCAACCCAGCACCCATGCTTCTGTGGGCACCAAACCTGCTGTTCCACCTTCAGTGGTGTGCTGCGCTCGGCCGCAAGGGGAGCCCTCCCAGCATCTCATCCTCCTATCAAGTTACTGACAGAACCTCTATTGTTCCTACTTTTGCCATCCAAAATCACGATTCTTGGAACCCTGGCTGTTATTTGGAGGGGGGGAGTTTGATTGGGAGGTATATGCTCTCCCTACTGAGAAAGAAGTCTTATCTCTCCAGAATTTGTTTTCTTTCTTTTGTATAATATTCTTGTTAAATACAGATAAATGTTCTTTTAATTTAATTTGCAGTTTGGAGTATAGCGCAAGGTCCTTGAATGGGACCAGCTCCAATTCCAAAGTGCCAATTTCTTTATCTAATTCAGCTATTTGGTTGGTATATTCTCTGGTGAGTATAGACATCATCTCTTGTGAGCAATTTTGCAGATTACTCTTCCATTCCTTTTTACATTTCTCGCCAATTTGTTCCAGGTTGGGAAAAATCTGGATACATAGCCCATATGGATACATTTTTTCCTTGATATAACGGTCAAAGGATTTGGTGTGCCAAAAAAGAGCAGACTTTTTTTCTAAAATTCTATTTAGTTTTTGAATGAGAGGAGATCTGTGTTTCCACTTGATCCCCTTGTTTGAGGTCAGTTTCATAACCAGACATTAGATTAATCCATTCTTCACGTTGAAAGTTACTCCAATTTATGAAATACAGAAAGAGATATTTGGTATTTGGAGCAACAGGAAATTGTAGCTGGTATTTTTACACACACACAATTGTAATGCTCATATTTTAGCTCTCATGTGTTAAAAAGGGGGGGGGGGGTGTTCAACCGCCCAAAAAGTGAGAGTCAGAGGAGTTGCACATCCCTAAAGAGTGAAAACATGTAAAGATTCTCCACGGGGCTTTTTAGCAGCAAAAATTAACAGATATCTATTATAAAATATTTGTTATTTTATTTTGTGAAAAAGATTCAATTGTACAAAAGACTTTTTAAAATATAAGCTCTGGTCAATACACATAAAGTGGGGTACCCATAGTTGATGGTGACATTTTACATCATAGAAACAATGTATTAAATTACAACATGGGATGCATGAGAATACCCCGATGCATTTTGTCCCCTACATTTGTGGTCTTCTTCGGGGGGTTTTCTTAAGGGTGTATGGAATAGCAAAAGATAATGGGACTTGGACTTTTTAGGCACAGTCAACAAATATTTTATACAAAAATAATTTTATTTTAATATAAACACATAAAAATACATGGTCTCTAAAAACCCACATTGATATTATGATACATGATATACACTACCGCTACTGCACAGAACCAATGATAACTACAAGGAGACAAGGAGATGAGTAAAAGTCATTCCGTATTATGTATGAATCCAGGAGTGTGGTTCAAAAACAGGTAGACGGTATAATGATGTTCAAATAAAGACAATTCGCTCTACATGTTGCGCGCTCATTGCGCTTCTTCAGGAGCTTTTATATTGACTATCAAAAAATGGAAGAAAAGAACATGCATTAAAAAAATGCATAGTACTACAAAACAACAGAATAACAATGTCATAAACATTTGACTCTCTGGTGTAAGACGGTAGTCCCAGAACATGGGGCATAAGAATAGAATCAACTAGATGGCTAGCACTCTCAGTAAGAGAGCCAATACCCATGACCATAGGTCTACTGGGAGGTAATAACGGGTGTTTGTTTATTTTGGGTGGGGCGTAGAATGTTACTTCCCTAGGATTACGTATGTTTAGATAATTATAAAGATCTTGGTCAATGAGGCTGTTAGGTACCTGGTTGTAGAGCCTGACTTGTAGGAGAAGACCTCTCATACAACGCTGGTTCAGGAGCCACTGGAGTGGGGACAGTGGTCTCCTGAGCACAGTGGGGTAGGAGTGCCTGTTGAGCTGAGTCTCTGATGCTGAAGTGATGAGAGATCCCACGGGGATGGCTGGACTGCAGATCAGGTGAGACTGGAGGCAGCAAACTGGAACACTTGGAGATGCAGAGGTCTCTGGAGCTGAAGCTGAAGGTGCAACAGCAAGGACTAAACAGGCACAAGCAGGGTCAGACGGTCCGGGTCAGCAAGGATATGAGACAGGCAAAAACAGCAGGCAGAGGCAGAGTCGGTAGGCAAGCAGAGATCGGCAACGGTATCAGGCAGGTAGTAGAAGAATAGTCAGACAGGCCGGGTCGGATTGGAGCAGGACGGATGGTCAGACAAGCCGGGTCAGATAGGTAGCAAGCAATCAGGTTCAAATACAAGAATCACGAAGCTGAGACGAAGCAGCAATGTGCCAGAGGCACAGGGGGACTTTTATGTGTACTTTGGCGCCAAACTGGCGCTATCGCGAACGCGCGCACGCCCGTACGCGCGTGCGCACAAGCGCCGCATACCCGCGCGCGCCCTAGCGCCGCGCCGACGCCCGGGAACAACAGGGATTTGCTGAACAGCACGTAACGGAGCGCGCCGGTGCATAGGCGTACGCCGACGCCCCGGTTCGGTGCCAATGGTACCCTGACAGAGGCCTTTTTGATGGGCAGAGCCAACGATAGATAAGAATTCTGTTTTAAACTTAGCAGTATGGGTGGCATTGATACATGCATACCAGTCTTTATTACATAGTATCTTCATAACCATTTGTTCATAGTTTTTTTTTGTCATAAGAACAGTTTTTCCTCCTTTGTCCGCCGCCTTAATTACAAGGTCGGGGTGGTTCTGTAAATTGTGAAGGAGTAAGATTATTCGGTTTGGAAGCAACGTCCATGCGTTTGATATCGTTGACTGTGCCCATCAAAAAGGCCCAGATATTAGGGTTTGTCATGAGGTCAGGGAACCGTTGAGATTTAGGTTTAAATTTAACTGAGGATACAGGAAAAGGTAAATGGCAATCTAGAGTGGTCTGGCTCATATCATCAGTAGGGTCATTTTCGTCTAGTAACAACATCAAATCACGGAGAGCTCGAAAGTCCTCCATAGTATAGTGCTTGACTGTTCTGATATATGTTTATCCTGTAAAGAACGGAGACGATCCCCATTAAATAGAAATTTGTATATGAGATTGTGTGAAAAAAGATAAATGTCTTTAATGGCTTCGTACCTATCTATCTTAGTTGATGGGCAAAAACTTGATGACATCAAGACCTGACTTTACTTTAGAAGTGGGGTGGTCAGGGGAATCTGAAAATTTGACTGTGAAGGAGTAGTTTGGGTCATATGTGAATCCAGTGTACTTTGTCTAGTAAACATTTGTAGCTGTGTGAATGTTGCTGTAAATTGTCGAGAGTAATCGCACAAGAGGGGACAAGTTTGTTACTAGCTGCCAGTGTAGCTACACTAGCTATAGTGGAAGTAGATGGTGTTTGAGTCTGTGATTGTGATTGGGGGTTAGGCATATGTATGGCTTGTAAGGCCGTGGCACCCATATAATTCATCTGTGAGTATCCACCAGCACCATTAATTTGAGAGTCACCATGTACAGAGTTGTGATGATTTAAAAAGATATCTTGCGTAGGGGGGGGCGTTTTTATAATAGGATGTAAAAAATCCGCCACCATAGTCCTGCTTACGTGCTCCTTGGTGAGTATGAGGGAACGCTGAATGTCCTCTCCTCGGTGCTGACTGTTATCTTTTTTAATAACCGTTTCATTTTTGCCATATATTGATTTATACCAATTTCCTGCCCTGTATCAACATTGCAGTTAGTTTGTATTTCAGTCATGTAGCCCATCCAGGCTGAGCCCACAAAGTCCATGTTTTTAGAAAAAAAGAAAAAAAAATAATAATGACAAGAAAATATAGAAAAAAATGTTGAATAATTAATGATATCAATAATAAGTTACTACATTACACATTTGGATCTAGGTTGCCCGCTCTGGGCTTATGCCTGTATGATCTACATACGTGTTATATCATATCATATTATGCAGGCCCCCATAGTATTCTGGTTTGTCGCCTTCTTTTTGCCCGCACTAGAGTCGCTCTGGTATTGGCCACCCTGGGTATAGATATAACAGCTCACTATATGTTTATGACATTGTTATTCTGTTGTTTTGTAGTACTATGCATTTTATTTATACATGTTCTTTTCTTCCATTTTTTGATAGTCGATATCAAAGCTCCTGAAGAAGCGCAATGAGCACGCAACATGTAGAGCGGATTGTCTACCTGTTTTTGAACCACACTCCTGGATTCATACATAATACAGAATGACTTTTACTCATCTCCTTGTCTCCTTGTAGTTATCATTGGTTCTATACAGTAGCGGTAGTGTATATCATATATCGTAATATCAATGTGGGTTTTTAGAGAGCATGTATTTTTATGTGTTTATATTAAATTTATATTTATTATTATAATAATAAAATTCTTTTTGTATAAAATATTTGTTGACTGTGCCTAAAAAGTCCCATTCTCTTTTGCTATTCCAAATTTATAGGACGTGGCACTTTGCACTGATGCTGTATCCACAGAAACACTCTGTGGCTTGATACAATTAATAACTTCATTCTTAAGGGTGTAGTATAGAATGCCAAGCCCGGCACAAGTGTAGGCGCTCATATACAAGGTTCAAAATGGGATGTTAGAAAGTCAATCTATAGGATTATAGGATAGGAATATAGGAAGATAGATACGAGATATAAGTAATAGTTGGTATGATAATCATTCAGCCAGTGCATCAAAAAATAGCAGTCTACCTTGGTAAAATGTGACCGACTTAGCATCATGTGTCATAGTAAATTTGAGGTGATCGTTGGCGTTAATTCGGTTAAAAAACTCAAAGAGGGTCTCTTCAGAGCCTTCCCATAAGATCGGGATCAGAAAGGCAATCTGAACAGCACCCTGTACTGCTGGAAACACAGTGTTACATGCAGATAGCTTTCACCCAATCCCCTTCAAAAAATCAATTCCCTATGGACAATACCTTCGCTTGCGAAGAAACTGCTCCAGTGAAGTATCATTTAAATCAGAAGCTGGAAAACTTCAAAACAGGCTGCTTAAACGAGGCTACAGTCCTAGCTGCTGGCGCAAAGCCTACAATAGGACGGTCCAACAACCACGGGAAGATCTCCTGTTCAAACACAAATCAAAGGGCGATAAGAATGTTGACTCGATGTGCATAATTATGCGTTTCTCTCAACAACATAGACAAATCAGAGAAATCATCCAGAAGCACTGGTCCATACTTACAGATGACTACAAAGTCCAACAACTTTTACCCGATATTCCTTCAATTACCTTTAGACAAGCTCTTTCTCTAAAAGATAAGCTAGTCAAAAGTGAATATCAGAAAAAGCCTAACAAACAACACTGTTCCCTTTATGGCACCTACCCATGTGGGCACTGTGCCCATTGTTCTCTAATTAGAAAAGAAAGAACCTTTCTTTCTCCAAATGGCCAAATTTTCAATCCTAAGCATTTTGCCAACTGTCAAACGTGTGGTGTTGTCTACATGATTGTATGTGAATGTGGGGCCTTTTATATAGGCAAAACCAAGCAGAAATTTTGGAGCAGAATTTCCAAACATGTCTATAGTATGGAAATCGGAAATAGGTATCTCCCTCTAGGCAGACATGTAGCTCTACAGCATAACTACAGCATGCCTATGTTGTGGAAAATTTTATGAAGATGTATTTTAATGTATTGTCATAAGTCTCCCATTGTTTGTTCTCTCGCAGCCTGCTCTAAAGAGATGACTGAGGCAGACTGACGCTGGTTGAGTCCTGTTTGGTAGTGGAAAGCTCCTTGGAGAGGTAGAGAATAGGGATGAGCCGAACACCCCCCGGTTCGGTTCGCACCAGAACCCGCGAACGGACCGCAAGTTCGCACGAACGTTAGAACCCCATTGACGTCTATGGGACTCGAACGTTCGAAATCAAAAGTGCTCATTTTAAAGGCTAATTTGCATGGTATTGTCCTAAAAAGGGTTTGGGGACCCGGGTCCTACCCCAGGGGACATGTATCAATGCAAAAAAACTTTTAAAAACGGCCGTTTTTTCGGGAGCAGTGATTTTAATGATGCTTAAAGTAAAAAAAAAAAAGTGAAATATTCCTTTAAATATCGTACCTGGGGGGTGTCTATAGTATGCCTGTAAAGTGACGTGTGTTTACCATGTTTAGAACAGTCCCTGCACCAAATGTCATTTTTAAAGGAAAAAATCTCATTTAAAACTGCTTGCGGGTTTAATGTCATGTCGGGTCATGGCAATATGGATGAAAATCAGTGAGACAAACGGCATGGGTACCCCCCAGTCCATTACCAGGCCCTTTGGGTCTTGTATGGATATTAAGGGGAACCCCGCACCCAAATTAAAATAAGGAAAGGTGTGGGGCCACCAGGCCCTATATACTCTGAACAGCAGTATACAGGCGGTGCAAACAAGACAGGGACTGTAGGTTTGTTGTTAAGTAGAATCTCTTTGTAATTTTGAACGGGTACATTTTTAACGTGTTTAGCTCCAGCCAAAAAATCTTTTTTAAGCTTTTTGGAAAACATAGGGAAGGGTTATCACCCCTATGACATTTGTTTTGCTGTCTTTCCTCCTCTTCAGAAGATTTCACCTCACTTTTTTGTCCCAATGAAAAATGTTTTTTGAAAATTTGGGTTTTTTTGTGTAACAAGGATTGGAAAGCATCAGTGGAAAGGAGAAATTGTTTTCCCATATTAACTCTTACAGGAGAGAATTTCCCTTCCTAGGGGTAGATTTCATCTCACTTCCTGTTGTCTCCTTCCGTTTGCAAGTAGGAGTCGTTTGTAAGTTAGATGTTTGAAAGTAGGGTCCTGCCCTATATACTCAGCAGAAACTTGGGCCTTAGGTGTTGCTGTGGCCACAACACTGTAAGCCCTCACAGGGCCCTGCTGTGAAATATTAGATCAAGAATTGTAATTACATGCCCCTGTTGAACAGGAGCTGAAAAATTAGGCCTTAGGCACTGGTGCTGGTGCCACAACACTGCAACCCCTCACAGACACTCTAGTTGGAACACAGGAACGAGCCCTGCTGCAAAGTATTGCTTCAAAAATTGTAATTACACGCCCCTGTTAGACAGGGGCAGAAAAATTGGGCCTTAGGCACTGGTGCTGGTGCCACAACACTGCAACCCCTCACAGACACTCTAGTTGGAACGCAGGAACGAGCCCTGCTGCAAAGTATTGCATCAAAAATTGTAATTACACGCCCCTGTTAGACAGGGGCAGAAAAATTGGGCCTTAGGCACTGGTGCTGGTGCCACAACACTGCAACCCCTCACAGACACTCTAGTTGGAACGCAGGAACGAGCCCTGCTGCAAAGTATTGCATCAAAAATTGTAATTACACGCCCCTGTTAGACAGGGGCAGAAAAATTGGGCCTTAGGCACTGGTGCTGGTGCCACAACACTGCAACCCCTCACAGACACTCTAGTTGGAATGCAGGAACGAGCCCTGCTGCAAAGTATTACATCAAAAATTGTAATTACACGCCCCTGTTAAACAGGGGCTGAAAAATTGTGCCTTAGGCACTGGTGGTGGCGCCCAGAACCAAAAATGTTCTTACAAGCTATCAGCGTGATGATTGAGGAGGAAGAGGATAATTACTCAGGGATAGTCACTCAGCATCAGCATAGGCAGTCTTTGAAGGGATCTGAGATTTCAAAAAAAATTATTCGGTTACATCTGCATCAGGTGCTTGGTAGCTGGTGGTGATCCAAGACTGATTCATTTTTATGAAGGTCAGCCGATCGACCGAGTCGGTGGACAGACGCACCCTGTGATCGGTTACCACGCCTCCAGCAGCACTGAATGTGCGTTCCGAAAGAACGCTGGATGCAGGACAGGCCAGTAGCTCAATTGCATACTGTGCAAGCTCTGGCCAGTGATCCATCCTCAAGACCCAGTAACCCAGAGGATTTTCGGTGGGAAAGGTGTCCAAGTCTGATCTTGCCCCTAGGTATTCCTGCACCATGTAAAACAGACGCTGGCGATGGTTGCTGGAACCGATCATACCTTGGGGCTGCGGACCAAAAAATTGTCTGAACGCATCGGTCAGACGGCCACCTTCTCCACCACTCCTTCTTTGACTGACCGAAGCCTCAGCAACACGTTGTCCAGAAACAGGAGTTTGTAACCTCCCAGTCTCTGGGAACGCGTTGCACAGACCTTTCTGCAAGGCCTCCCGAAGATGTTTCATCCTCTGCTCCCTCTGCGATGGCAAGATAAGGTCCGCAACCTTACCCTTGTAACGTGGATCAAGGAGGGTTGCCAGCCAGTATTGGTCCTTCTCCTTGATACCACGAATACGAGGATCCTTACGCAGGCTTTGCAGGATCAGGGAGGCCATGCAGCGTAGGTTTGCTGAGGCATTCGGTCCGGAGTCCTCTGGGTCACTAAGGACAACAACGTCCGCAGCCACCTCCTCCCAGCCACGTACAAGTCCATGTGTTCCTTGGGACTGATCCCTTAAAGACTGCTGCTGATGCTGAGTGCCAGGCTCCACCTCCATACTGACACAATCTTCCTCCTCCTCCTCCTCGTCCTCTTCCTGTGTGATCGGCGGGCACGCAGGAACACTGTCTGGATAAAGGGGGCCTTGAGAGCTAAGGAAGTCCTCCTCTTCCTGCCTCTGTTCTGCCTCAAGTGCCCTGTCCATTATTCCACGCAGCGTGTGCTCCAACAGGTGGACAAGGGGGACAGTGTCACTGATGCATGCACTGTCAGTGCTCACCATCCTTGTGGCCTCCTCGAATGGTGACAGGACAGTGCATGCATCCCTGATCATGGCCCACTGGCGTGGGGAAAAAAAACCAAGCTCCCCTGACCCTGTCCTGGTGCCATAGTCGCACAGGTACTCATTGATGGCCCTCTGCTGCGTGTGCAGCCTCTGCAGCATGGCCAACGTTGAGTTCCACCTGGTGGGCATGTCACAGATTAGGCAGTTCTTGGGCAGGTTAAACTCCTTTTGGAGGTCCGTCAGCCGAGCACTGGCATTATATGACCGGCGGAAATGCACACAGACTTTCCTGGCCTGCCTCAGGACATCCTGTAAGCCCGGGTACCTGCCCAAGAACCGCTGCACCACCAAGTTAAGGACGTGAGCCAAACAGGGCACATGGGTCAGTTGTCCCTGTCGGAGGGCAGAGAGGAGGTTGGTGCCATTGTCGCAAACCACCATTCCTGCCTTAAGTTGGCGTGGCGTCAACCACCTCTGAACCTGCCCCTGCAGAGCTGACAGAACCTCTGCCCCAGTGTGGCTCCTGTCCCCCAAGCACACCAGCTCAAGCACCGCATGGCATCTTTTGGCCTGCGTACTTGCGTAGCCCCTTGAACGCCTACGGAGCACTGCTGGTTCCGAGGAAGAGGCCATGGAGGAAGAAGAGGAGGGGGTGGAGGAGAGAGGTGTGTCACAATCAGCATTTTGGAGGCGTGGTGGCGGAACAACCTCCAACACTACTGCACCTTGTCCTGCATCCTTTCCAGCTGCCAGCAGAGTCACCCAATGCGCCGTGAAACTTAGGTAACGTCCCTGTCCATGCCTGCTGGACCATGAGTCAGCGGTAATATGCACCTTACCGCTGACCGCCCTGTCCAGCGAGGCATGGACATTGCCTTCCACATGCCGGTAGAGAGCCGGAATCGCCTTCCGTGAGAAAAAGTGGCGTTTGGGTACCTGCCACTGAGGAACCGCACATTCCACAAACTCACGGAAGGGGGCAGAGTCTACCAACTGAAAAGGCAGCAGTTGAAGTGCTAGCAATTTTGCCAAGCTAGCATTCAACCGCTGGGCATGTGGATGGCTGGGAGCAAACTTCTTTCGGCGGTGCAGCAGCTGGGGCAGGGAAATTTGCCTGGTACAATCTGACGTCGGTGTACCAAAAGCAGATTGCCCACAAGTACTTGGCTGTGACACACCTAATTCTACACCTTCATTCCTCTCACTGCAGGTCTCAGAGAGGACTGAAGGTCTAGTGGGGTTGGAAATCTCAGCTGATGAGGAGCAAGGAGAGATCCTCTTTGTTCTTTGGTGTGGGTCTTTTAGATACGCTTGCCAACGAACTGCATGGCAGGTCAACATATGTCTGGTCAAGCATGTGGTACCCAAGCGGGAGATGTTTTGGCCACGCGAGATACACTTGAGACATATGTTGCAAATAGCAGCGGTGCGATCTGATGCACTCGTCTCAAAAAAGGCCCACACCAAAGAACTTTTTGAATAACGCGCAGAGACTGCAGCGCCCTGCACATGTGGAGCTTTGGGGTGTGATGCAGTCAATGTGCTGCCCTTAGGCTGGCCCCTGGAGGGCATCCTGCCTCGTTGGTGATGTGCCGCCTCCTCCTCCTCCTCCTCCTCCTCCTCCTCTCTCCTATCAGGCACCCACGTTGAGTCAGTGACCTCATCATCCCCTCCCTCCTCATCGCTGGAGCAAACCTGGCAGTATGCTGCAGCAGGGGGAGCATGACTGCCAGATTGCTGTCCTTCTTGGGCACCCCCTCTGTCCGTGCTCATGTTACTGCCTTCATCGAGCTCAGTATCATCATCAGAGCCTTCCAAACGCTGGGCAACACCTGTAATTTTCTTCAGGTAGCTTTATATACTGTAACCAGACAAGCCTGCCTGTCAGTAGGAAGATAACAGGAATGGATCTAGCTGAACACTGTGAGCAGGACGCACTGCACTAAATGTAAATAGTCTAGAAGATAACAGGAACGGATCTAGCTGAACACTGTGAGCAGGACGCACTGCACTAAATGTAAATAGCAGGAACGGATCTAGCTGAACACTGTGAGCAGGACGCACTGCACTAAATGTAAATAGCAGGAACGGATCTAGCTGAACACTGTGAGCAGGACGCACTGCACTAAATGTAAATAGCAGGAACGGATCTAGCTGAACACTGTGAGCAGGACGCACTGCACTAAATGTAAATAGCAGGAACGGATCTAGCTGAACACTGTGAGCTGGACGCACTGCACTAAATGTAAATAGCTGGAACGGATCTAGCTGAACACTGTGAGCAGGACGCACTGCACTAAATGTAATTAGCAGGAACGGATCTAGCTGAACACTGTGAGCAGGACGCACTGCACTAAATGTAAATAGTCTAGAAGATAACAGGAACGGATCTAGCTGAACACTGTGAGCAGGACGCACTGCACTAAATGTAAATAGCAGGAACGGATCTAGCTGAACACTGTGAGCAGGACGCACTGCACTAAATGTAAATAGCAGGAACGGATCTAGCTGAACACTGTGAGCAGGACGCACTGCACTAAATGTAAATAGCAGGAACGGATCTAGCTGAACACTGTGAGCAGGACGCACTGCACTAAATGTAAATAGTCTAGAAGATAACAGGAACGGATCTAGCTGAACACTGTGAGCAGGACGCACTGCACTAAATGTAAATAGCAGGAACGGATCTAGCTGAACACTGTGAGCTGGACGCACTGGACTAAATGTAAATAGCTGGAACGGATCTAGCTGAACACTGTGAGCAGGACGCACTGCACTAAATGTAATTAGCAGGAACGGATCTAGCTGAACACTGTGAGCAGGACGCACTGCCCTAAATGTAAATAGTCTAGAAGATAACAGGAACGGATCTAGCTGAACACTGTGAGCAGGACGCACTGCACTAAATGTAAATAGCAGGAACGGATCTAGCTGAACACTGTGAGCAGGACGCACTGCACTAAATGTAAATAGCAGGAACGGATCTAGCTGAACACTGTGAGCAGGACGCACTGCACTTAATGTAAATAGCAGGAACGGATCTAGCTGAACACTGTGAGCAGGACGCACTGCACTAAATGTAAATAGCAGGAACGGATCTAGCTGAACACTGTGAGCAGGACGCACTGCACTAAATGTAAATAGCAGGAACGGATCTAGCTGAACACTGTGAGCAGGACGCACTGCACTAAATGTAAATAGCAGGAACGGATCTAGCTGAACACTGTGAGCAGGACGCACTGCACTAAATGTAAATAGTCTAGATAGAAGATAACAGGAACGGATCTAGCTAAACTGAATACAGTGTATATATATATATGCAACACCTGGGATGCATATATATACACAATACACTGTAAGTGCAGCTAACTGACTGACTGTTCTGCCTAATCTATCTAACTCAAATCAAATGACACTGTCTCTCTCTCTCTCTATCTCTCAACACACCGGAACACACACTACACAGGGCCGCCGTGCAGGCGGCCTTATATAGTGTGGGGTGTGTACTAAATCCCCTGAGCCATAATTGGCGAAAGCCACCCTGGCTTTGGCCAATTACAGCTCTCTCTACTGACGGCACTGTGATTGGCCAAGCATGCGGGTCATAGTGCATGCTTGGCCAATCATCAGCCAGCAATGCACTGCGATGCCGCAGTGAATTATGGGCCGTGACGCGCCACACGAATTTGGCGCGAACGGCCCATATCGTTCGCAATTCGGCGAACGACCGAACAGCCGATGTTCGAGTCGAACATGGGTTCGACTCGAACACGAAGCTCATCCCTAGTAGAGAAGTGTTTGCGGAGTGGGGACATTTTCTGCCAGCTAAGGGCCCCTGTGCGATGCACAGAACGATCATCTGGTAGTGGTGTGTTCGCTCTGCAAAGACATTATCGGTTTAGTGGATGTGCGCTTTTGTCACCCCTGTATGCCTGATCAACATATTTGGGATGCCATGACGTACACCTGCCGATAATCCCTCGTCTACAAGGACAGTAGAATAGTCCAGGTATGCATTGTTCTCTGGAACAATGTATAATAACAATAACATTATTGTTATTATTGTTATTATAACAATGTATAATAACAATAACAATGTATATAATCAGCGGAGTCTTTTGGGTTGTTATGGTTGGGGACAGAGTCAATGTTTGAAAGCCATGTGGCTTCTAAAAACATGCATGCACCCTGTCTCTGCTCAGACACGCCCATAAGACTCCTGTAGCCATTGTTCATTGGTTGTTGTATTTTCCTGTGGTGTTAAATCCTTATATGGTCATTTCCTCTGTTGTTAATTTCCGGGAGGTCACAAACTTTGTAGGAGGCGTTTGGCTGTTGGAGGCAGACCCTCAAGTTTGGGACTTCCTGTTGATGTGTAAATAAAAGGGCTTGCTGGCTGAGAAAAAGCAGCCATGCTGAGATGAGAATGTAAGAATGCGGTGATGTCTGTTTACTGGGGAATGGGTAACCAGAGGGGAGAGATACGATCAAAAGGTAGGTTATATCATTAAGACGGAAATGGGTGCTTATTAGCACAGGAGATATGGCTGTGTGCATAGCTTACAGTCAAATTTCCCCAACACCTAAAATTTCCTTCGCTGTCCTCGATCAGGATTCATATCCCAGATCGAGGTGGTGATTGGAATAAAACATGAATGAAGATGACTCCAAGGTGAACAAAGATGAATATTTGGACTCCAGGCTACTGTTTCTGGGCCTAAATAAGTCCATCTCTTATGCACCCTTTCTTAAAGGTTACGTATCAGGAAAATCTAGCTAGGTTCAATGGGGCCCAGGAAAGTTGTCCTTGGACTGCAGAAATATATATATACATATAATAATACATTTCCTTCAGAAACCTTTTCTTGATCTTTTTCTTTTTCCCCTTTTTTCTTTCCTACCACTTTGGATATATGCACTCCAAATATTGCTTATATTAAGATAAAAAAAAAATGGAAAACCCAATATAATACATGAAGAACAAAAATGTATTAATCAAAGACTGTAATATCATGCAAATGATTATGTGCAATTGTTGTATAATTTGTTTGTTTTTTCAACAGATCCTTTTGACATTCCGTTTTTGATATCCTCCTCTAGGTTTCGCCATGGGGAGGGCCCCTGCCTTTGCTTCCCAGCATGGTGGGGGGACGTGTTCTTCACGACTCTCCCTTAATGTGTTCCCGCAGTTAAGCCTTTGGCCACTGGGGATAGCCCACACCATGCCGGCGGCATCCCATGATCGCTGTTGGATGTGTTAGTGACGTCACGCACGTGCGCGGCCCCCTGCCACACATGCGCGTGACGCACTGATGTCACGCAGTTTGCGATGAGGACGACGGTGGATACCGGGGCCCTTGGCCTTCCGGAACACCGAGGGGGCCATGTTGATGCCGCCTCTTGGCGGCACGAGCCACCATGGGGGGGTTGGGAGGAAGGTGAGTCCACACCTGCAACTTTCCAATCAATATTGATTGGAGGGTATTTAACAGCTACTTCCTCCTAGTGGATCTTCAGGTGATCCCTAGAGGATTAACAGCATTCATACTATGAGAGGAAGGTAGACTGGTAAGTGCTATTTTTGATATCTATTTTTGCACTGGCTGAATGATTATCATACCAACTATTATTTATATCTTGTACCAATCTTCCTACATGGATTGGCTTTCTAACATCCCATTTTGAACCTTGTATATGAGCGCCTACACTTGTGCCAGGCTTGGCATCCTATACTACACCCTTAAGATCAAAGGTAAATTCATATCTATATTTATTCACACCTGCAGATTTTTTGTTCACTTTTTGCATCATCATCACTGGCACACACTTCCTTCTCACATTATTCAGATTTAGTTTCACTATTTGCTTGTGCATGTCATATCACCCTCTGTACATATACACTGCACTTCACCCTTTAGCAGCCTCACTCCTTAATTAATATACACTTTTCCCCTTCCTTTTGTCATTCCGCTGATTCACATTATACTCCCCACTGGTTACACATTTCTCTCCCACATATGATAGTATAACAAACTATCTGATTATAGGTGCCACTCATTTATTCATTACAAGGGGTAAACTTAAGCAGTTTTCTCCCTATAAATTAAATATATAAATGAGCATTTCACTAAATATTGGTCGCAGTATTATAGAGAGTCACTCCAATTGGTTGATTCAGTACAATCACTGGGACTTACAGCCAGGAGCCACTATTTGCACTTTTACAAAATAATACCCAATTATCCTTCTCTGATCCCCTAAATTACAAATTGCAGGTGACCTCACCTTCACTTCCTCCCCCCACCTGGGGTCATAACACGTGACTCCGCGCAAGCCCTGCGGATTGGGGGCTCACCTGGGTGGACACTGAGGAGGCATGTGGAGGTCTTGGATCACTTGAATACAACCGTTTTTAAGTCTCTGGTTATGCGAGGTCCACTACTTGAGGGGTAAATAAACCATGATAGACATAAAGAAATGTATGTTTTATATATCATAATACAAATTAAGTAGTTTTCTACTCTTGTTGAAAATGTTTAAATGTAAAAATGGTAAAAACCTTTTCTTTGCTGTATCCTCTAGAGTGCAAACAAAACCCAGAAGAAGACCGCGAATGTAGGGGTCGAAATGCATCGGGTATTCTCATGCATATACCATATAAAAAATAAAAAACACAAAGACTTCTACACACCCTAAAGAGTTAAACTACAAAAAAGATATTTATTGCTTTAAAAAGCTATGTACAACAATTTATTAGCACAATGACCCAAGATCCTCCCATAAAATCCAACCCGCCCAAAAAACTGCATGTATTCCTTCATCATCATAGAAGGCCTGGCCATCACTGCTTTTGTCTGAGACTGGATCTCCTGGGCCTTCCTCTGAGGAAGAGAAACAAGACCCCGATCCATGTCGAATTGTACTCCGAAATACTCCAACATTTGGGCCAGATGCATCTGACTTTTCCTAAAATTGATCAACCAACCGAAACAAGCTAGTGTTTTGCAAGTGAAATTCACATGAACTAGAAGGAACTCATTTGATGGACCCAGAAGTAGCATGTCGTCTAGATAATGGAATATTTGCACTCCCTTGACCCTGAGAGTCACGACGACAGCAGATAGTAGCTTCGAAAACGTTCTCGGAGTCGTGCAGAGACCGAATGGGAAACATTAAAATTGAAAATGAGAGCCTTCTACGGAAAACCTGAGAAAGCGATGGTGAGATGCATCTATGGAAACATGAAGATACGCATCCGCCAGATCGATGGAAGCCATCTAGTCTCCTGACTCCACAACCAAAATGATCGTTTCCAATGACTGTATTTTGAATTTTGGAACCTTCATGTAAAAATTCAGGACTTTGTGGTCAAAAACTGGTCTGAGGGGAACATACTCTTTGACCCAATTTGTGCCTTGGAGCCAGAAGGATTGCCCTTGCTGCCAACAGCTCCTCTACATATCGTTGCAAACATTGCTTCCTTTCCAAATCTGTAGGAAGTCCAGTTTCTACGAATAAGGTCTGAGGGGGCCTTGTTCTGAACTCGAGATGATAACGTGATCGAATGACGGCTACAATCCAGGCATCCTGTAATTTGTCCTCCCAAACCCCCTCCGAATTGGGCTAGTCTTGTTCCTACTTGAGAGGGTTAAGCGGAGACACCTTCAGAAGGACTTATTTGAAGCCTTATGCTACGAACACACGAGCGGACTTTACGGCAGACATTGCCCGGCGGACTTTTCAACGTACTTTACAACGGACTTTCTGAATGAACGGACTTGCCTACACACAATCCACCATAGTCCGTCGAATTCGTATGTGATGACGTACGACCGGACTAAAACAAGGAAGTTCATAGCCAGTAGCCAATAGCTGCCCTAGCGTGGCTTTTTGTCCGTCGAACTAGCATACAGATGGCAGACTTTTCGACCGGACTCGATTTCAATGGATTAATTTAAAACATGTTTCAAATCTAAGTCCGTCCAACTTTTGAGAAAACAAAGTCCACTGGAGCCCACACATGATCGAATTGTCCGACCAAATCCCGTCCACCGGGCAAAGTCTGCCGTAAAGTCCGCTCGTGTGTACGCGGCATTAGGAGCTTTGTTGGCCCTGGGCCTGAAAGGTTTCTAGAAGGTTGGACCGGATCCCTTCCACTGTCTGAAAAACTGTCTGTAAGCATTGGCCTTTCTGAATCCTTCTTTGGATGTGTTAAACCGAAAGGGCTGCTGTTGTCTTTTTCTTTTCTGCGGGATTAGGCTAGATCTTGCACCGGAAACCAGCTGAATTACTGATTATAAGTCTTCCTCAAGAGTAGCTTCCCGTCAAATGGAACCAAACACAGACTTTTCTTAAAAGCCTTATCGGCTGACCAATGCTTCAACCATAAGGCTCTGCGGGCTGTGACAGAATGTGCCATTATATTTGCTGTCATCTTGACCTGGTCGACAGCCACTTCAGCCACAAACTCTACAGCAGTCTTGAAAACTGCAAAGGAGAAGAACTGCCACTTCCCAGACTTTCATCCGAGCATCCATCCACCAGCCCCGCTACCCACACTCTAAGGCTGGATTCACACCCACGCACTCCCAGCACTCCCTGCATTCCGCAGACCCGCACCACAGAACATGTTCCATAGGAGAAAATGGTAAATGGACGTTAGTGCAAATCCAAAAAAAGCACCAAAAACGCACAGGTGAGAATCCAGCCCAAGTGCTGCTGCCACAGAAGTGAGTGCTACCGCCGGTCTGCAGGCTGCTCCGGCCAAACTATACAACCTTTTTAGGTCTGCGTTTATTCTGCGATCCATAGGATCCCTAAAAGAGAACGAATCCTCCAGCGGAAGCGTAATGTGGTGGGCAAATCTACGTAATGAAGCATCCACCTTAGGCGTAGTGTCCCAAGGGGTACAGCTTCAATACTCTATTATGCACATTGAGCTTCTTCTCAGGCCCCACGCACTCATCATCAATTACTTCTTTAATTTCAGAAATGAATGGGAAGGAAGGTAAAGATTTTTTTAAATACGGGTAGTATCTTTGCTGTTTCTTTGGAGGCGACGATTCTTCCTGCCACTTCATCGCATCCTTAACAGCCTCCACCAAGGGGGGAACCAGTGCAAAAATCAAGTGTATGTGATTCCGAGATCATCTCAGCCTCCGATGGATCCAAATCGCTATCGATTTCAGAGTTAAAACGCACTAAAAACACATGATCTGAATCTGCAGATGCTGAAGATATAGCAGGATGAACAGGATTTCTTGAAACACTCTTTAACCCTTCCTTGACTGCGTGCTTAATGTAGGATTTAACCTGGCGTGCTTTCTCAGCATTGTCCTGAGCCGCCTCCTTGAAGCAAGATGCACATGCCCGCTTTCCTCTGAGGACCTCAGTTGAGCAGGCCCAACAGGATCTTTCTTCTGTCTGGGCTGGCAATGAAGACCTATCCGAAGGAGAGGATCTTCTTCCGTGTCTGCGCCCTGGTTTGCTCTTTTTAGAGGCTTTCTGATGTCTTGACCTCTCTTGGCTCGGGTCCGAGCGACTAAAGTGAGGTAAGGGCGAGGGAGATCTAGAATGCTGTGACAACAGGCATCTATCCAGCTGCATGCAACTCTGTGATTTGTCATGTCTAGTCCCTTTTTAACTCCTTTGAGACTGGAATGCTGATTTGGAACCTCTTTGCGGGTGCTTATCCCGCACTGGGCCCTTCTCTCTGTAAAACAAAGAGGATGTGCTTTCTTTTTAAAAAAAATAAATAAATAAATAAACTTTTTTAAAAAACAAAAACAAAAAAATAAATCAAATAAACAAATACAATTAAAATAAACTTCTCCATCCAAATCTTCAGTGCTAAGGCAGCTAGGCAGGCAGGCAAAATTGCTCAGACCTATAAGGCACAGGATAATAAAAACACTTTGACAGACAAGTAACACAGCAGTAAGTAATGAGAGTCCTGGAAGGAGGCTTACCAGAGCAGAGCAGCAGATTGATCAGCTGGAGGCTGAGATTAGCCTAGAGCAGTGGTCATCAACCCTCGATCGCATGTTCGACTGTTCGTCGAATAACGAACATTATGGGCCGTTCGCGCCAAATTCGAGTGGCTCGTCACGGCCCATAATTCACTGAAGCATCGCAGTGCATTGCTGGCTGATGATTGGCCAAGCATGCACTATGAACCGCATGCTTGGCCAATCACAGTGCCATCTGTACAGAGAGCCGTAATTGGCCAAAGCTAAGGTGGCTTTGGCCAATTATGGCTCACGGGGTTTAGTACATGCCCCACACTATATAAGACCGCCTGCACATCGGCCCTGTGTAGTGTGTTCCGGTGTCTAGAGAGAGAGAGAGAGATAGAGAGGGAGAAAGTGTCATTTGAATTAAGTTACATAGAGTAGGCAGGCGAGTCAGTTAGCTGCACTTACAGTGTATTGTGTATATATATACATCCTAGGTGTTGTATATATATATATATATATGTATATATATATATGTGTATATATATATATATATATATATATATATATATATATATATATATATATATATCTTCTGATCTTATTAGTCCTATTAGCTACAGTATTTACAGTTAGTCTAGTGCGTCCTCTGCACAGTGTGCACCTAAAGCTACCTGAAGACAATTGGTGGTGTTCTTCTGATCCTATTAGTACCACAGGCAGCTGCAGTATTTACAAGTTAGTGTAGTGCGTCCTCTGCACAGTGTGCACCTAAAGCTACCTAAAGAAAATTGGTGGTGTTCTTCTGATCCTATTAGTACCGCAGGCAGCTGTAATATTTACAAGTTAGTGTAGTGCGTCCTCTGAACAGTGTGCACCTAAAGCTACCTAAAGAAAATTGGTGGTGTTCTTCTAATCCTATTAGTACCGCAGGCAGCTGTAGTCTTTACAAGTTAGTGTAGTGCGTCCTCTGCACAGTGTGCACCTAAAGCTACCTGAAGAAAATTGGTGGTGTTCTTCTGATCCTATTAGTACCGCAGGCAGCTGTTGTATTTACAAGTTAGTGTAGTGCGTCCTCTGCACAGTGTGCACCTAAAGCTACCTGAAGAAAATTGGTAGTGTTCTTCTAATCCTATTAGTACCGCAGGCAGCTGCAGTATTTACAAGTTAGTGTACTGTGTCCTCTGCACAGTGTGCACCTAAAGCTACCTGAAGACAATTGCTGTTGTTCTACTCCTATTAATACCACAGGCAGGCAGCTACAGTATTTAAAGTTAGTGTACTGTGTCCTCTGCACTGTGTGCACCTAAAGCTACCTGAAGAAAATTGGTGGTGTTCTACTCCTATTAATACCACAGGCAGGCAGCTACAGTATTTACAGTTAGTGTACTGTGTCCTCTGCACAGTGTGCACCTAAAGCTACCTGAATAAAATTGGTGGTGTTCTTCTGATCCTATTAATACCACAGGCAGGCAGCTACAGTATTTACAGTTAGTGTACTGCGTCCTCTGCACAGTGTGCACCTAAAGCTACCTGAAGACAATTGCTATTGTTCTGCTCCTATCAATACCACAGGCAGGCAGCTACAGTATTTACAGTTAGTGTACTGTGTCTTCTGCACAGTGTGCATCTAAAGCTACCTGAATAAAATTGGTGGTGTTCTTCTGATCCTATAGTAATACCACAGGCAGGCAGCTACAGTATTTACAGTTAGTGTACTGCGTCCTCTGAACAGTGTACACCTAAAGCTACCTGAACACAATTGCTGTTGTTCTGCTCTTATTAATACCACAGGCAGGCAGCTACAGTATTTACAGTTAGTGTACTGTGTCCACTGCACAGTGTGCACCTAAAGCTACCTGAAGAAAATTGGTGGTGTTCTTCTGATCCTATTAATACCACAGACAGACAGCCACAGTATTTACAGTTAGTGTACTGTGTCCTCTGCACAGTGTGCACCTAAAGCTACCTGAATAAAATTGATGGTGTTCTTCTGATCCTTTTAATACCACAGGCAGGCAGCTAAAGTATTTACAGTTAGTGTACTGTGTCCTCTGCACAGTGTGCACCTAAAGCTACCTGAAGAAAGTTGGTGGTGTTCTTCTAATCCTATTAGTACCGCAGGCAGCTGTAGTCTTTACAAGTTAGTGTAGTGCGTCCTCTGCACAGTGTGCACCTAAAGCTACCTGAAGAAAATTGGTGGTGTTCTTCTGATCCTATTAGTACCGCAGGCAGCTGTTGTATTTACAAGTTAGTGTAGTGCGTCCTCTGCACAGTGTGCACCTAAAGCTACCTGAAGAAAATTGGTGGTGTTCTTCTGATCCTATTAGTACCGCAGGCAGCTGTTGTATTTACAAGTTAGTGTAGTGCGTCCTCTGCACAGTGTGCACCTAAAGCTACCTGAAGAAAATTGGTAGTGTTCTTCTAATCCTATTAGTACCGCAGGCAGCTGCAGTATTTACAAGTTAGTGTACTGTGTCCTCTGCACAGTGTGCACCTAAAGCTACCTGAAGACAATTGCTGTTGTTCTACTCCTATTAATACCACAGGCAGGCAGCTACAGTATTTAAAGTTAGTGTACTGTGTCCTCTGCACTGTGTGCACCTAAAGCTACCTGAAGAAAATTGGTGGTGTTCTACTCCTATTAATACCACAGGCAGGCAGCTACAGTATTTACAGTTAGTGTACTGTGTCCTCTGCACAGTGTGCACCTAAAGCTACCTGAATAAAATTGGTGGTGTTCTTCTGATCCTATTAATACCACAGGCAGGCAGCTACAGTATTTACAGTTAGTGTACTGCGTCCTCTGCACAGTGTGCACCTAAAGCTACCTGAAGACAATTGCTATTGTTCTGCTCCTATCAATACCACAGGAAGGCAGCTACAGTATTTACAGTTAGTGTACTGTGTCTTCTGCACAGTGTGCATCTAAAGCTACCTGAATAAAATTGGTGGTGTTCTTCTGATCCTATAGTAATACCACAGGCAGGCAGCTACAGTATTTACAGTTAGTGTACTGCGTCCTCTGAACAGTGTACACCTAAAGCTACCTGAACACAATTGCTGTTGTTCTGCTCTTATTAATACCACAGGCAGGCAGCTACAGTATTTGCAGTTAGTGTACTGTGTCCACTGCACAGTGTGCACCTAAAGCTACCTGAAGAAAATTGGTGGTGTTCTTCTGATCCTATTAATACCACAGACAGACAGCCACAGTATTTACAGTTAGTGTACTGTGTCCTCTGCACAGTGTGCACCTAAAGCTACCTGAATAAAATTGATGGTGTTCTTCTGATCCTTTTAATACCACAGGCAGGCAGCTACAGTATTTACAGTTAGTGTACTGTGTCCTCTGCACAGTGTGCACCTAAAGCTACCTGAAGAAAATTGGTGGTGTTCTTCTAATCCTATTAGTACCGCAGGCAGCTGTAGTCTTTACAAGTTAGTGTAGTGCGTCCTCTGCACAGTGTGCACCTAAAGCTACCTGAAGAACATTGGTGGTGTTCTTCTGATCCTATTAGTACCGCAGGCAGCTGTTGTATTTACAAGTTAGTGTAGTGCGTCCTCTGCACAGTGTGCACCTAAAGCTACCTGAAGAAAATTGGTAGTGTTCTTCTAATCCTATTAGTACCGCAGGCAACTGCAGTATTTACAAGTTAGTGTACTGTGTCCTCTGCACAGTGTGCACCTAAAGCTACCTGAAGACAATTGCTGTTGTTCTACTCCTATTAATACCACAGGCAGGCAGCTACAGTATTTAAAGTTAGTGTACTGTGTCCTCTGCACTGTGTGCACCTAAAGCTACCTGAAGAAAATTGGTGGTGTTCTACTCCTATTAATACCACAGGCAGGCAGCTACAGTATTTACAGTTAGTGTACTGTGTCCTCTGCACAGTGTGCACCTAAAGCTACCTGAATAAAATTGGTGTCCTCCTCCTCCTCATCCTCTCTCACCCAGGCTCAGGGTCTGGCAAAGCAACTGCCAACGTGGCCTCTTCCCTCGGCTCAATGGCATCAGTCACTCCTTCCCTAGCCCCACCATGTCCTCCTGAGGAGTCCCCCAAACTGTTTGACCACAGTGTTGGGTACATGATCCAGGAGGATGCCCAGCATTTTGAAGGCTCCAATGATGGTACCCAGCTAGAGGAAGACAGTAACGTGAGCCCAGAGAGAGGGGTGACCAAGAAGGACAGCAATCTGGCAGTCATGTTCCCCCAGCTGCAGCATACTGCCAGCTTTGCTCCAGTGATGAGGAGGGAGAGGATGATGAGGTCACTGACTCCACATGGGTGCCTGATAGGAGAGAGGAGGAGGAGGAGGCACATCACCAATGAGGCAGGATGCCACCTAAAGGGCAGCACACCGACTGCATCACGCCGCAGAGCTCCGCATGTGCAGGGCGCTGCTGTCTCTTCTTTGGTGTGAGCCTTTTTTGAGACAAGTGCATCAGATCCTACCGTTGCTATTTGCAACATATGCTCCAAGCGTATCTCGCGTGGCCAAAACCTTACCCGCTTGGGCACCACATGCTTGACCAGACATATGTCGACCTGCCATGCAGTTCGTTGGCAAGTATACCTAAAAGACCCACACCAAAGAACAAAGAGGACCTCTCCTTGCTCCTTATCATGGGATCTCCAACCCCACTATACCTTCAGTCCTCTCTGAGACCTGCACTAAGAGGAATGAAGGTGTAGAATTAGGTGTGTCACAGCCAAGTACTTAGGGGAAATCTGCTATCGGTACACCGACATCAGATTGTACCAGGCAAATTTCCCTGCCCCAGCTGCTGCATCGCCGAAAGAAGTTCGCTCCCAGCCATCCACATGCCCAGCAGTTGAATGCTAGCTTGGCTAAATTGCTAGCACTTCAACTGCTGCCTTTTCAGTTGGTAGACTCTGCCCCCTTCTGTGAGTTTTTGGAATGTGCGGTTCCTCAGTGACAGGTTCCCAAACGCCACTATTTCTCATGGAAGGCGATTCCAGCTCTCTAACGGCATGTGGAAGGCTATGTCTTGGCCGCGCTGGACAGGGCGGTCAGCGGTAATATGCATATTACCGCTGACTCATGGTCCAGCAGGCATGGACAGGGACATTACCTATCATTCACCGTGCACTGGGTGTCTCTTCTGGCAGCTGGGAAGGATGCAGGACAGGGTGCAGTAGTGTTGGAGGTTGTTACGCCACCACGCCTCCAAAATTCCACTAGTGGTGATTCTGCCACATCTCTCCCCTTCACCCCCTTCCTCTTCTTCTTTCTCCATGGCCTCTTCCTGTGCTGATTTGTCCTCAGAACCAGTGGTGCTCCGTAGGCATTCAAGGGACTATGCAAGCACGCAGGCAAAAAGATGCCATGCGGTGCTTGAGCTGGTGTGGTTGGGGGACAGGAGCCACACTGGGACAGAGATTCTGTCAGCTCTGCAGGGGCAGGTTCAGAGGTGGTTGATGCCAGCTTAAGCCAGGTATGGTGGTTTGTGACAATGGCACCAACCTCCTCTCCGCCCTCCGACAGGGACAACTGACCCATGTGCCCTGTTTGGCTCATGTCCTTAACTTGTAATGCAGCGATTCTTGGGCAGGTACCCGGGCTTACAGGATGTCCTGAGGCAGGCCAGGAAAATCTGTGTGCATTTCTGCAGGTCATATAATGCCAGTGCTCGGCTGGCTGACCTCCAAAAGGAATTTAACCTGCCCAAGAACCGCATAATCTTTGACATGCCCACCAAGTGGAACTCAACATTGGCCATGCTGCAGCGGCTGCACACACAGCAGAGGGCCATCAATGAGTACCTATGCGACTATGGCACCAGGACAGGGTCAGGGGACCTTGGATTTTTTTCCACACGCCAGTGGGCTATGATTAGGGATGCATGCACTGTCCTGTCACCATTTGAGGAGGCCACGAGGATGGTGAGCAGTCACAGTGCATGCATCAGTGACACTGTACCTCTTGTCCACCTGTTGGAGCACACGCTGCGTGGAATAATGGACAGGGCACTTGAGGCAGAACAGAGGGAGGAAGCGGAGGACTTCCTTACCTCTCAAGGCCCCCTTTATCCACACAGTGTCCCTGCATGCCTGCCGATCAAACAGGAAGAGGACGAGGAGGAGGAGGAGGATTTTTCAGCATGGAGGTGGAGCCTGGCACTCAGCATCAGCAGCAGTCTTCAAGGGATCATTTACAGCCCCAAGAAACCCATGGACTTGCACGTGGCTGGGAGGAGGTGGCTGCGGACCATGTCATCCTTAGTGACCCAGAGGACTCCGGACCGAATGCCTCAGCAAACCTACACTGCATGGCCTCCCTGATCCTGCAAAGCCTGCGGAAGGATCCTCGTATTTGTGATATCAAGGAGAGAGATCAATACTGGCTGGCAACCCTCCATGATCCACGTTACAAGGGTAAGGTTGCGGACCTTTTCTTGCCGTCAAAGAGGTAGCAGAAGGTGAAACATCTTCGGGAGGCCTTGCAGAAAGGTCTGTACAAGGCGTTCCCAGAGACTGGGAGGTTACAAACTCCTGTTCCTGGACAATGTGTTGCTGAGGCTTCGGTCAGTCAAAGAAGGAGCGGTGGAGAAGGTGGCCATTTGACCGATGCGTTTAGACAATTTTTAAGTCTGCAGCCCCAAGGTATGATCGGTTCCAGCAACCATCGCCAACGTCTGTTTTACATGGTGCAGGAATACCTAGGGGAAAGATCTGACTTGGACACCTTTCCCACCAAAAATCCTCTGGGTTACTGCGTCTTGAGGATGGATCACTGGCCAGAGCTTGAACAGTATGCAATTGAGCTACTGGCCTGTCCTGCATCCAGCATTCTTTCGGAACACACATTCAGTGCTGTTGGAGGCTTTGCAACTGATCACAGGGTGCGCCTGTCCACTGACTGGTTCGATCAACTGACCTTCATAAAAATGAATCAGTCTTGGATCACCACCAGCTACCAGGCACCTTATGCTGATGTAACCGAATAATTTTTTTTTAAATGTCAGATCTCTTCAAGACTGCCTGTGCTGATGCTGAGTGACTATCCTCTTCTTCCTCAATGATCAGGTTGATAGCTTGTAAGAACATTTTTGGTTCTGGGCGCCGCCACCAGTGGCTAAGGCCCAATCTTTCAGCCCCTGTTTAACAGGGGCGTGTAATTACAATTTTTGATGCAATATTTTGCAGGAGGGTTCGTTGCTTCGCTCAACTAGAGTATCTGTGAGGGGTTGCAGTGTTGTGGCACCAGCACCAGTGCCTAAGGGCTAATTTTTCAGCCCCTATTTAACAGGGGCTTGTAATTACAATTTTTGATGCAATATTTTGCAGGAGGGTTCGTTGCTGCGCTCAACTAGAGTATCTGTGAGGGGTTGCAGTGTTGTGGCACCAGCACCAGTGCCTAAGGCCCAATTTTTCAGCCCCTGTTTAACAGGGGCGTGTAATTACAATTTTTGGTGCAATACTTTGCAGCAGGGCTCATTCCTGAGCTCCAACTAGAGTATCTATGAGGGGTTGCAGTGTTGTGGCACCAGCACCAGTGCTCAGGGCCCAATTTTTCTGCCCCTGTTCAACAGGGACATGTAATTACAATTCTTGATCTAATTTTTCATAGCAGGGCCCATTCCTGGGCCCACCAAGAGTATATGTGAGGGCTAACAGTGTTGTGGCAACACCACCACCACCACCAAAGGCCCAATTTTTCTGCCCCTGTTCAACAGGTGCATGTAATTACAATTCTTGATATAATATTTCACAGCAGGGCCCGTTCCAGAGCCCACTAAGAGTAACTGTGAGGACTTGCAGTGTTGTGGCACCAGCACCACTACCACCACCAAATGCCCAATTTTTTGCCCCTATTCAACAATGGCATGTAATTACAATTCTTGATCAAATATTTCACAGCAGGACCCGTCCCTGCACCCACCAAGAGTAACTGTGAGGGCTTACAGTGTTGTGGCAACGCCAACCCCTAAGGCCCCAATTTCTGCAGAGTATATAGGGCAGGCGCCTACTTTCAAACATCTAACTTACAAACGACTCCTACTTGCAAACGGAAGGAGACAACAGGAAGTGAGATGAAATCTACCCCTAGGAAGGGAAATTCTCTCCTGTAAGAGATAATATGGGAAAAACGTGTCTCCTCTCCACTGATGCTTTATAACCCATCCTTGTTTCACTAAAAAACCCAAATTATAAAAAGCATTTGTAATTGGGACAGAAAGTGAGGTGAAATCTTCTGAAGAGGTGCACAGACAGCAAAACAAATGTTACAGAGGTGATAACCCTTCCCTATGTTTTCCAAAAAGCTTAAAAATAGATTTTTTGGCTGGAGCTACACTTTAAAAATGTACCAGTTCAAAATCACAAACAGATTCTACTTAACAACAAACCTACAGTCCCTTCTTGTTTGCACCGCCTGTATACTACTGTTCAGAGTATATAGGGCCTGGGGGCCCCAAGCCTTTCCTTTTTTAATTTGGGTGCAGGGTTCCCCTTAATATCTATACAAGAGACCCAAAGGGCATGGTAATGGACTGGGGGGGGGGGGGTAACCATGCCGTTTGTCTCACTGATTTTCATCCATATTGCCGGGACCCAACATTACATTAAAGCCGCAAGCAGTTTTAAATGACTTTTATTCCTTTAAAAATGTCATTTTGTGCAGGGACTGTTCTAAGCATGGGAAACATGCACCACTTTACAGGCATTCTTTAGACACCCCCCGGGTACGATATTTAAAGGAATATTTCTTTTTTTTTTTCACTTTAAGCATCATTAAAATCACTGCTCTCGAAAAAACGTCAGTTTTTAAAACTTTTTTTGCATTGATACATGTCCCCTGGGGCAGGACCCGGGTCCCCAAACCCTTTTTAGGACAATACCATGCATATTAGCCTTTAAAATTAGCACTTTTGATTTTGAACATTCGAGTCCCATAGACTTTAATGGGGTTCTAAAGTTTGCGCAAACTTTTGGTCCGTTCGCAGGTTCTGGTGCGAACCGAACCAAACCGGGGGGTGTTCGGCTCATCCCTACTGGTCAGATAGACTTCTCCGGTCTGTGCATCGGATGCTCGGGTTAAATATCCCTGAAAAGTGGGTGGCTGAGCCAAGTAGGGAACGGGGTTCATGTCCCAGCGTTTAGATGTTTCTCATGCATCCCATGGTGTAATTTAACTTGTCATACATTGTTTCTATGATGTATAATGTCACCATCAATTTTGGGTACCCCGCTTTATGTGTATTGACCAGAGCTCAAATTTTAAAAAGTTTTTTGTACAATTGAATCTTTTTCACAAAATAAAATAACTTTTTTATAACAGATATCTGTTAATTTTTTGCTGCTAAAAAGCCTTGTGGGGAATCTTTCCATGTTTTCAGTCTTTTGGGGTGTGCAGCTCCTCTGACTCTCGTATATGTGTTTTTTCTATGACATAATTCAGGGTTATTACTCACAAGTTCCCAGGACACCTGCACACCTTCCAGCTTCATCTGGACATGGCACAGTGAGGGCGACAATCCCTATTATTAGACCAGCACTAAATACCCATCATAATCATATGTCTGAAAGTGGTACTAGATAAGAGTTTTGACAAATTTTACACATTTTAAATAACAGACTCTCCTCTGTTTATCTCTGATTACTTCCACCTACAAATACACCATCAGCTATCCATTTTGCATGCACCTTCATGTACTTCCTTCCTTCTGTTAGCTAGTAGAGGCACCCAATCCAGGACATTAAAATTTCACATCATTGTAAAATAAACAACTTCATGCTACTATAGGAATTTACTACTTGTACTACTACCTGTCCCTGGCCATCTTGTCCTGTGTTTTATTACAATTTAGTATTTCCTTTTACCGTACTGTCTCACCTGCTACAAGTAATATGCATAAACTGCTTTTGGATGTTTATGTCCTACGATTATCATTCTTATTCTTCTTTTACTACCACTGCAATCTTTTGATGTGAAGCGTGCACTTTCAAAAACAAGTCAGCAATCCTCGTTTATTTATTCATATCCTGACAGAATCCTTTTTAGTAAAAGCAAAAACATTACTTAACATTAAAATACTTTTTTTTTTTTAAATGATTAAAGGAGAAGTATGGCCAAAGCTATTTTGGCTATATTTCTCCAATGGATCACAAGAGTGCAGTTCGTTCTGCACTCCTGTGACTCATTACAGCCAGTCCAAGCTCAGGAAAGATCCCAACTTTACAGTTGGGATCCACACAGATTCCTGGACTGGAAGCTTGCTCAACCTCTCAGCGAGCCTCTGAGAGCCAGCCGTTTCCACCCCCCCCACAGCCTGGCGCTCCAGTAACTGCTGGAGGGGCAGAGCAGAGAGCCGGTGACTGTCAGACTGAATACCCAGAACTCAGCAATCAACAGTATTTGACCCCTCAGTTATTCAGTGTAGAGCCGGTGGGGGACAGCTGCAGCTGGAATCAGTGCTGTAGCCATCTAGGTGAGCATGTATGAGCATGTATGTTTGTTTGTTCTTTTCCCAAACCTCTCATTTAATCCTAATCTTTTGTTGATTTAAGATCATTGTCCATTTCATTACCTCAAACCTTATGATTTCCTCAAAATGTATTTTTCCCTTTTTTTTTTTAAATGTATACTGTCTCTTTAAAAAAAAATGTGAGGTCCCCCTTAAGGCTGGTTTCACACCATTGCGAATTGAATTCGCATAGCAGGAGAATGTGACTGGTTCTCTATGGAGTCAGTTCACATATACCTGCAGCAGGTCCGGTGTGTTTTGCAGGAAAACGTGTTTTTTTTTTGGTCCGTTTCAGATCCGAATTAACCCCAAAATTCCAGCTGAAATCGGACCTGAAACGGTGAACCAGGACGCACCGGACGCCTGCTGTGCAACAGATGTGGCTCATATGTTAACCGAGCCTTAAACTCACACCAGACAGAACAGGAAAAGCAGGGCAGTGAGCATGTTGCTTTGCCTTGCCTAAAGAATACCAGGCAACATACTTGATATACTATTGGAAGGATACCTTGCAATGGTAGGGGCAAAACCTTGCCACCTTGCAAGGCACCTTGTCCCTATGTTTAGGGAACAAGAGCCTCATCTCCACATCTGGTCCCAAGAGATTGTGGGGGTTTGTGGGGGGAAGACCTATTGGAATATGGAAACCCACTTTATAATACGAAGTATAATGCCGCGTACACACGGTCGGACTTTTCAGCTACAAAAGTCCAACGGACGCTGACGGACTAAAGCTGGCTGGTAATCCGATCGTGTGTGGGCTTCTCCGGACTTTCAACGTACTTTTTTAGCCTCAAATCCGACGTACTTTAGATTTGAAACATGCTTCAAATCTTTACGTCGTAACTACGACAGACCCCGAAGTCCGCTCGTCTGTATGCTAGTCCTACGGACAAAAACCCACGCTAGGGCAGCTATTGGCTACTGGCTATCAACTTCCTTATTTTAGTCCGGTGTACGTCATCACGTACGAATCCGTCGGACTTTTGTGTGGTCGTGTGTAGGCAAGTCCGTTCCTTAGAAAGTCTGCAACAAGTCCGCCGCAAGTCTGCCGCAAGTCCGCCGAAAGTCTGTCGGACAGGCTGTCGGACTTTTGTAGATGAAAAGTCCGACCGTGTGTATGCGGCATAAGAAGCCTTAGTACCTCTTTTTACACATTCTCACAAAGAGTCAAAGTAAAAAAAACACACCAACACCTCATTAATAACATGGATCTACATTGCTGCATTGCATGATTAATGCTGGATTCAAATTGGGGACATTGTTTACTTTTTTATTGTAATGTAATTAAAGGTCATTGTCTGAGGTGTTGGTGTGTTTATTTGCTTTTAACCACTTGCCATCCGAACCATTTCTGGCACTTCGCTCCTACAAACATTATATATCTATTAGACCCCAAATCTCTCCTCTGCCCTCTCATGTAGCTGGTGGAACCAGAAGTGACGAACTACTCATCGCTCCCAGATTCTGAGGGTTACAGAGAGAGGGGAACAACATCAGTTCCTCTCTCTCTGCCCAGGAGAGGCAGCAGAGATGGCGGGAGAACGAGGGGTGGGACCCCCTTCGACCTCCCGCAGAAGTGATCAAGTGGCTAATTAGCCACTCAGATCACTTCTGCCAGATCCAACCAGGAATCGCTGGCTGAAGAGATTGATACCATGATGACGTCTGTAGGTATACCCACTGAAACCGGAGGACGTCCATGTACGCCCTGCCGACAGGAAGTGGTTAGAGTGGTTGTAAACCCTTAAATATACCAGAGAAGTGTGGCCTCAAGTAATACACAGAGATTAAACAAATCTTCTTGCATAAGTTGTACTTGTCTATCTGCAGCCGTCTTTCCTCTACATCCATTCAAAGTGCTGAAGTTACACAGGATCTCTCAGCTCAGAGTTGAGGCTGTCAATTAGCTGAAGATTCCTCCCATGTCACCTTTTTTCTCTTGTTGTCAGGAAAACTTGTCAGAAGTGATTCATGCTGATAACAGAAGCACAGAAATTACATAAAGAAAATTATTCCAGACTGCTGTACTTCAAAAAAACTCCCTTTATTGAAGCTTCATATGACAAGTTGTTGACAGATGGAGCAGGGGACAAAAAGGTTGAAGTGTTTCACGCAAATGTTAGTGCTTAGTCATTACACAGCATGCGAGCTGGGCTAGCACCTGACTAGGGTGTGGGAAATAACCAGAGACTCACTCACCTAGAGCGGCTTTTCTTGTTTCAGACAGAAATTACACTTAAGCCTCAAACACACAATCAGACTTTCCGATGGGAAATGTTCGATGACAGGCTGTTGGTGGAAAATCCGACCGTGTGTATGCTCCATCGGACAATTATTGTCGGATTTTCCGCGAAAAAATGTTGGCTAGCAGGTTTTCAAATTTTCCGCAGACAAATGTGTGTTGTCGGATTTTTCGAGCGTGTGTACACAAGTCTGTTGGACAAAAGTCCAAAGTACAAACACACATGCTCGGAAGCGAGATGAAATTAGCAGAAGGAGCCTAAAGGGTGGCGCTAAAGAGCTGAAAAACAACGTAGTACGCCACTACGTTCGTATTTGTTGGCCAACAATTGTGTGGCTATTTGTAAGCAAGACAAGTTTGGTCCAACGTCCTTCCGACAAAAATACACCGTTTTGTTGGCCAACAATCCGATCGTGTGTACGAGGCTTTAGTGCTCTAGACTGAGACACGTACATACTATAGAGGGATATGCTTTGTTCAAATTTCATGACTGAGGTTTACAAAGATTTTAACTATTTTTGAGAATAAATAATAAGGGGTACTAATATAACCCATAGTTATTTCCCTAGAAGATATCTGGGTCCCCGTTTTATAACGGGGGCTTCCAGATTCTGATAGGCCCGACCATTGCAAACCCCACACATGTCTTTTAGGGGACAAAATTTGGGAATTTTGAGAGGCAAGGTGCCATGCAATTAGGGTAGCGGGTGTCTTTGCTGCCAGCCCTTGAAAAGTACCTCCCAATGTTGAAAGGCATGTGGCCTGGTATGGTTCAGAAGAGTTTTCTGTTCTCCCTTTTCTGGCCACCGACGCTGCATGCCTGAATATAGGTCTGGTATGATTTTAAGGGGAACCCATGACATGTTTTTATAAAACAAAAATGATACCACCCACTCTGTGCTTCTGGCCTACCCCTTCTCAATTTCACCCACCCTTAAGTGATAACATGTCACTTTCCAAGTCAAGTGCAAACATCAATATGGAAAAAATATATTTATAGCTCCAAAGATAATAATAATATTTTAGTGAATAATGCAGACCCACCATAATGATAAGCTGCTGTATTACAAAGCCCTTATAACCAATATTAATGTGTTCAGGCTAACCCTGAAAATATACAGCACTGAGAAAACTTTCAGTGATCCTAACCACACTAAAAGTGCATACATTACGCACTTAAGGACCTAGCCTTTTTCTGACCCTAGAGAATAAAATAGCGGTCATTGCAATTTTTGATGTTATGTGTTTTTTTGCGCAGTGGGTTTTCAAACGCAATTTTTATGTAAAAAATTAAATTTAGTGAATAAAAAAAAAAAACATAATATATACACTAATTTCTTTTGTATAATATGAAAGTTGATGTTACACCGAGTAAAAATATACCTAACATGTCATGCTTTAAAATTGCGCACACTCGTGGCATGGCACCAAAATATTGCACTTTAAAACTTGTTTGCACCATAGGCGACATTTTAAAAATGTCTACAGGTTACCAGTTTAGAGTTACAGAAGAGGTCTATTGCTAGAATTATTCCTCTCACTCAGACGTTCGCGGCGATACCTCACATGTGTGGTGCAAACATATTACATATGTGGGCGGGACCTATATCACTACTGCACGCAGGGATGGGGGCGCTTTAACATTTTTTTTTTAATACATTTTTTTTTAACTGTCCCTTTAAGTTTTTATTTTTTTTATCACTTTTATTGCTATCGCAAGGAATGTAAACATCCCTTGCAAAAACAATACAGCATGACAGGTCCTCTTTATGGAGAGATCTGGGGTTTACTTTCACACTTGTACGACTTGTCCTACGACTTGGAACTGCAAAGTAGCAAGTTGTTCCCCATGATTTCCAGTGACAACCATTCATATTAGTACGACTTCAAGTTGTGCTGATTTCAAAGTAGTCCCTGCACTACTTTGGTCCGACTTTGATCCTACTTCAGCCCATTGAACATCACTGAAGTCGGATCAAAGTCGGATCGCTGTCTTAATTGATCCGACTTTGGCATGCGACTTGTGCTCTGATGATCTTGAAGGGGAACTCCACGCCAAATTAAAAAAAAAATGGCATGGGTTCTCCCTCAAAGAGCATTCCAGGCCCTTCGGTCTGGTATGGATTTTAATGGGAACCCCCACGCCAAAAAAACTGCATGGGGGTCCCCCCCAAAATCCATACCAGATCCTTATCCGAGCACAGAGCTCGGCAGGTCAAGAAAGGGGATGGGAATGGGGATGGGTGAGCGCCCCACTCCTGAACTGTACCAGGCCACATGCCCTCAACATGCGGTAGTGGGTGCTTTGGGGCAGGGGTGCCCTGTGCCCCCCCACTCCATAGCACCTTGTCCTCATGTTGATGAGGACAAGGGCCTCATCCAGACAACCCTGGCCGCTGGTTGTCGGGGTCTGTGGGTGGGGAGCTTATCGGAATCTGGAACCCTATGTGAATGAGTATCAGGTACATTGTACCCCTACCCATTCACCTAAGAAAAAATTATCAAAAATAAAATGCAGTACACAGGTTTTTGAAGTCATTTATTAAAGCAGCTTCCGACTTCTTCTCCCCTCTCCAGGTCTGCCTACTCCGCTAATGTCTTCTGGCTTTGCCGGTTCTTCTCCCCTCTCCGAGTCTTCTCCGCTCTCCGCTGATGTCTTCTAGCCCTCTCCGGTTCTTCTCCCTCTATCCGCTGTCTTCTCGCTCTTTTGCCGGGTCTTCTACGCTGTCTTCTCCTTCTGTTCTCCTTCTGATGTTGACTCAACGCTCTCTCCCGCTCTAAAGCTGTGTGCGTGGTGTGCCACTGCTTATATTATGGGGCAGTGTCACCGGAGGCCCGCCCCTTATGACATCACCGCCCACCATGCCCCAGCTGGTGATGTCATAAGAGGCGGGCCTCCAGATGACATCACCCGGTGACCCCGCCCCATTCCAATATAAGTAGTGTCATATCGCACACCCAGCATTAGAGTGGGAGAGAGCATCAACTCAACATCAGAAGAAGAATAGCGAGAAGACAGCGGAGAAGACCCAGTAGAAGACAGAGGGAGAAGAACCGGAGAGGGCTAGAAAACATCAGCGGAGAGCGGAGATGTTAAGGCTTATATCACAGGTTAACATTGATTCCACAACACAAAATCATCCCGGAGAAGTAAACAGGTGTAACATAGTGTAGTATTGTCAAAAGTATACAATTTAGGTATAAATAGCATAGCACTCAGAAAGAGAGAAAGAGCATGAGAAACACTCTGTGAAAATTGCAAATCCAGTGCACCAACACCACACAGAGAGCCTCCTTACCAGATGGAAAGCCCAAAAATGCAGATATCCTAACGAATAAGTGGATCATCAACCAGTGAAAATAGCAAATCCAGTGCACCAACACCACACAGAGAGCCTCCTTACCAGATGGCAAGTTCAAAATTGCAGATATCCTAACGTTGAGGTGGATCATCAACTGGATGCAAGCATGAGGCTATAGATGGATGGAACAGACTCACAGCATTGAACCAAAGGCTCCGTACATCGCATGGGTTGAATGAATAGCAGTCCCAAAAAAAGAATGATACCAATATCGTGATACCGTTTTAACAAATTTATTATAAAAAGAAGAAAATCACTTACAAACGAATGGTCAAATAAAGCTAAAAACGAAGCCGGCCGGCAACATTACAAAACTCCCCTAAAACTCCCTAAGGGAGTTTTGTAATGTTGCCGGCTGGCTTCATTTTTAGCTATATTTGACCATTCATTTGTAAGTGATTTTCTTCTTTTTATAATAAATTAGTTAAAACGGTATCACGCTATTGGTATCATTCTTTTTTTGGGACAGCTATTCATTCAACCCATGCGATGTACGGAGCCTTCGGTTCAATGCTGTGAGTCTGTTCCATCCATCTATAGCCTCATGCTCGCATCCGGTTGATGATCCACCTATTTGTTAGGATATCTGCAATTTTGAGCTTGCCATCTGGTAAGGAGGCTCTCTGTGTGGTGTTGGTGCACTGGATTTGCTATTTTCACTGGTTGATGATCCACTAATTCGTTAGGATATCTGCATTTTTGGGCTTGCTATCTGGTAAGGAGGCTCTCTGTATGGAGTTGGTGCACTGGATTTGCAATTTTCAAGGGGTGTTTCTCATGCTCTTTCTCTTTATTTACTAGGGATGAGCTTCAATTTTTAAAAAAATGGCGTGGGGTCCTCCCAAAAATCCATACCAGACCCTTATCCAAGCACACAACCCGGCAGGCCACAGGAAAAGAGTGGGGGTGGGAGAGCAGCCCCCCCTCCTGAACTGTACCAGGCCAGATGCCCTCAACATTGGGAGGGTGCTTTGGGGTAGCCCCCCAAAGCACCTTGTCCCCATGTTGAAGGGGACAAGGGCCTCATCCCCACAACCCTTGCCCGGTGGTTGTGGGGTCTGCGGGCAGGGGGGCTTATTGGAATCTAGAACCCCCCTTAACAAGAGGACCCCCAGATCCTGCCCCCCCTGTGTGAAATGGTAAGGGGGTACAAAAGTACCCCTACCATTTCACAAAAAACTGTCAAAAATGTTAAAAATGACAAGAGACAGTTTTTGACAATCCCTTTATTTAAAGTCTTTTTTTTTCCATCTTCTTTCTTCTATCTTCTTTCTTCTATCTTCCTTCAGTTTCTTCCTCCATCTTCTTCTTCTTCTGGTTCTTCTGGTTCTTCCTACGGTGTTCTCGTCTGACATCTTTCTCCGCAGCGTCTTCTTCCCTTCTTTCTCTTGGGCTGCTCCGCATCCATTATTGGAGGCTCCCGCTATGTGACGCTTCTCGTCTTCTGACGGTTATTAAATAAACGGAGGGCGGGGCCACTAGGTGACCCTGCCCCCCTCTGACACACGGGGACTTGATGGGGACTTCCCTGTTGCATTCCCTGTAACGTCAGAAGGGGCGGGGCCACCCATTACATAAACCCCTCTGATGTCATGGGGAATGCCACAGGGAAGTCCCCGTCAAGTCCCCGTGCATCGGGGGGGTCACCGGGTGGCCCCGCCCTCCGTTATTTAAGTACCGTCAGAAGATGAGAAGCGTCACGGACAAGAACACAGGAGGAAGAACCAGAAGAACCAGAAGAAGAAGAAGATGGAGGAAGAAGACTTTAAATAAAGGAATTGTCAAAAACTGTCTCTTGTCATTTTTAACATTTTTGACAGTTTTTTTGTGAAATGGTAGGGGTACTTTTTTACCCCCTTACCATTTCACACAGGGGGGGACCAGGATCTGGGGGTCCCCTTGTCAAAGGGGGCTTCCATATTCTGATAAGCCCCCTCCCCGCAGACCCCCACAACCACCAGGCAAGGGTTGTGGGGATGAGGCCCTTGTCCCCATCAAGCACCCTCCCAATATTGAGGGCATGTGGCCGGGTACGGTTCAGGAGGGGGGGATGCTCTCTCACCCCCAATCTTTTCCTGCGGCCTGCCAGGTTGCGTGCTTGAATAAGGGTCTGGTATGGATTTTTGGGGGGACCCCACGCCATTTTTAAAAAAAAATTTGCCGGGGTTCCCTTTAATATCCATACCAGACCTGAAGGGCCTGGTATGGAATTTAGGGGGACCCCCACGCCATTTTTTTTTAAAATTTTGGTTCGGGGTTCCCCTGTGGGGAATTCCCATGCCATTTTTATCAATGAACTTTTATGTGTATTGTCGGACCGACAATTCATTAATAGCCGCAAGTAGTTTTAAATGACTTTTTTTTCTTTGAAATGTCATTTTGCTGTCAGACTGTTCTAAACACGGGAAACATGCGCCCCTTTACAGGCATACTAAAGACACCCCCCAGGTACGAAATTTAAAGAAATATTACACTTTTATTGTTTCACTTTTATCATTATTAAAATCAATGCTCCCGAAAAAACGTCTGTTTTTAAAAAATTTTTTTGCATTGATCCATGTCGCCTGGGGCAGGACCCAGGTCCCTAAACATTTTTTATGACAATAACTTGCATATAAGCCTTTAAAATTAGCACTTTTGATTATTCATGTTCGAGTCCCATAGAATTTAACGGTGTTCGTGTGTTCGAACAAATATTTTGCATGTTCTGGTGCGAACCGAACAGAGGGGTTATTGGCTCATCCCTATTCTTCACATGTGAGTGCTATCCTATCCTACAAACCTGTGTTTATCTTTTTCTTTAAGAAAAGAAAAAACATATTTACATGGCCCGAGAACCGGAAGTAACATATGACTTCGATTTGGCCCTCCAAGGGCATGGAGATGAGCGGTGGCCATCTTGCCATTGCTCATCCCTATAGAAAAACACTGCCGGCGTTGGATGGTTCCCAGGTTTACAGAGCCCGGGAGGTGGCAGGAGGGCACCTCTCCCGCCCCTTCTAAAAGCGATCTCACAACGAATCCACCGCTGTGATCACTTTTATTGGAAAGCCGCCCGCCTGAGGGAAAAAAAATATTGGGCGTTATGGCATCTAGCTGCAGCCATAACCCCGGTATTTAACATCAAAACCATGACGTAAATTCTCATTTAGGCAGTCGGCAAGTGGTTACTTAAGACAATAAATCTCCACAATCTAAATGTGAAGACAAATAACTACACAAATCTACAGTACATATCCAAAGCTGTGAAGAACAAATACAGTCCAAAAAGTCCGCACAGATTAAATATGAGCGATAAAACTTCTTTATCCACTCGTGTATCAAATTTCTTCTTTTAAGCAAATGTGAAGAACACCAAGTGCACCCCACCACTGCTTATTTGGATCTACACTCCCTTTGCATCTAAAGTATGGCAAACAGGCATTAAAACATCCCAGGGATGGGCTCAGCCCCGCAACTGTCAGATCCTCCTTGCAGGTTTTATGCCTTGCATGAAATGTATCAAATTCTTTAGCAAGTACCCAAATAAAACAGAAACATTCACATAGTGCAAAGGTGTCAAACTCAATTTCATTGTGGGCCGCATCAGCTTTATGGTTGCCCTCAAGGGGCCGGTTGCATCTGTAAGACTAGATGTTGAGAGTAGAGATGCACTGAAATTTTGGCGGCCGCAAATTGTGTTTTCGGCATTTTGCTGATAGGGAAAAAGGTGTTGATAATGGCGCCGAAAGCACACATGAGTGTGGCGTGATTTTACCACGATTTTACTGTGCTTATGGTGTAGTTTTCATAGGTCATGTGACTCAAAAAAGACATTAAAAACGTAACACTTGTGTGTTATTGATGCGTTCTTGCTGCGTTTTCAATGGATTTCAACGGGGAGCATCGTTTTTGGTGCATTTTTTTAAATTACTAAAAATGCAGCAAGCAGGCTTTTTAACACCACAATGGAAACGCAATGGACCAGTGTGAAGACCAGGGATGTTGCTAGGTGGGAAAAAGACCAGGGGCTTCAGCCTGAAGGTATATTTTAATAACCCCTCCCACATTTTAAAGTAAGTCCAGACCAAGCCCGCCATAATGGGGGGTTTAGGCTCGCTTGCTGGTTGCTGCCTGGCTCACCAGTGCCCATCAATGCAGCCTCACCAGTGCCATCAATGCAGCCTGATCAGTGCCCATCAATGCAGCCTCACCAATGCCCATCAATGCAGCCTGACCAGTACCCATCAATGCAGCCTCATCAGTGCCTATGAGCTCAGCCTCTCCACAGCCCATCAATGCAGCCTCACCAGTGCCCATCAATGCAGCGTCATCAGTGCCCATCAATGCAGCCTCATCAGTGCCCATTAGTGCAGTCTTACGTGTGCCCATCAGTGCAGCCTGATCAGTTCCCATCAGCTCAGCCTCCCCAGTGCCGTCAATGCAGCCTCATCAATGCCCATCGATACAGCCTGATCACAGCCAATCAGCTCAGCCTCACCAGTGCCCATCACTGCAGCCTCATCAGTGCCCATTAGCTCAGCCTCTCCAGTGCCCATCAATGCAGCCTGATCTGTGCCAATCAACTCAGCCTTACCTGTGCAAATCAATGCAGCCTCATCAATGCCCATCAATGCAGCCTGATCACAGCCAATCAGCTCAGCCTCACCAGTGCCCATCAATGCAGCCTCATCAGTGCCCATTAGCTCAGCCTCGCCAGTGCCCATCAATGCAGCCTGATCAGTGCCCATTAGCTCAGCTTCGCCAGTGCCCATCAATGCAGCCTGATCAGTGTCAATCAGCTCAGCCTTACCTGTGCCCATCAATGCAGCCTGATCAGTGTCCATCAATGCAGCCTGATCAGTTCCCATAAGCTCAACCTCCCCAATGCCCATCAATTCAGCCTCATCAGTACCCATTAATGCAACCTGATCAGTGCCTAATAATGCAGCCTCACCAGTGCCCATCAATGCAGCCTGATCAGTGCCCATCAATGCAGCCTCACCAATGCCCATCAATGCAGCTTAATCAGTGCCCATCAGCTCAACCTTACTCATTAGCGCAGCCTTGCCAGTGTCCATCAGCACAGCTTTGCCAGTGTCCATCAGCGCAGCCTTACCTGTGCCCATCAGCGCAGCCTTACCAGTGTCCATCAGTGCAGCCTTGCCAGTGGCCATCAGCATAGCTCTGCCAGTGCAGCCATGGGGAGAGGAGAGCCGCCGATTTACACAGAGCAGGGAACTCTCGCTTACCCGGTGCTTGCAGTCACACAAAGTCCCGCCTCCTGGACCAGCTCCTATGATGGACATCACGCGTCCTGGCATTGGACCAGCGTGACATCCATCATAGGAACTGGTTCAGGAGGCAGGACTTTGCGGCGCTGGGTAAGCGAGAGACCCCCACTCGGTGTAATCCGGCGGTGCTCGCCCCCCTTCCCTTCAGAGGCAGCCTGTGCACCCCCAGGATCGGCCCTGCAAGGCGTTTAAAAAGCGTATAATTATAAATGAGAAATACAAGACATGGGGCTTTTTGGGGGCCCTCTCAGTGCTATAGACCATGTCAGCCCCCACTTCTGATGCCACTGGTGAAGACATACATAGAATTTAAAAGGATGCATTTTTCTTCAACTTTTCTTGCACTAAAGCTGGCAATAATGGCCGACAATAAATTCATATTCATTTAAATTCATGATATTAATTAAAATGTAAAATAATACAATTATATATAAAAATATATTTAAAAAAAAAAAAAAACTGTAATTTTCTGTTTCGACCAAGTGCATCCTGAATTTTCGGTTTTGGCACCAAAATTTCCATTCAGTGCACTCTAGTTCAAAGCACCCCATGGGAGGGTGTCAAGAGCCCCCCACCATCTGAAGTCAGGAGCCCCCCACCCTCATTTACATCAAGGTGCACACCGCTTATCTTGTGCTGCTACAGGGAAGAAGCTGGGGGTAGAACTGGGAAGCGGGAACTGTAGAGTCTGGAGGAGGGCAGGAGTCAGCTGCCAGAGTCTGCTCAATGCTGAGACCAGGGAAGGCAGAGAAGAGAGGGTGCTGCAGCTGCACAGAGAGTCTAAGGATCTATAGGAGGAGTTCTGTCCTCCTCCCTGCTGCCAAATGCTGAGATGGGAGCACAGAGACAAGCCTCTCTGCCGTTGCACAGAGAAGCACAGGATCTGGCGGAGGAGTTCTTTCCTCCTCTCTGCTAAAGACTACTGAGACAAGGTGGAGGCGTAGATGAGGAGGGTGCCATAGCTGCAAGAGATGTGTGAGAGCCTCATGAAATGGCCTGGTGGGCCGGATTTGGCCCGCGGGCCTTGTGTTTGACAAATGTGACATTGACATGTGTTACCATCAAAGGAACCAATTTATTACAAAATAGTTATACTCACACAAACAGATAAATACAAGCTTCGAAATAAATCATTGTGGAGTCCTGCGATGCCTTGCAGAACTCAGGTTACTATCACTCACAGAGGTGGCTGCTCTTTTAGGGGTGACTGGTGCTGTTCTGTAATTTCATGTGTAGCTTCAAGGCATTATTTTCACTGTTGTCCTGTAAGCCACTTTAAAAGCCTTTCTCTCACTGAATAAAAAGAAAAAGGAGGGTTGGGACTTTGAATGAGGCATGTGGAGCATAACTGGCAAATAGGACAATTGTTGAAAAAAGAGATTGTGTTTATTCACATAAAACCATGCATAAAATGACGTAATATAATGATTACATACATGAAATGGAAAACCATAACAATATCAGGTTTACAAACCATAAATACATATAAATGACAGCATGGCATATTGCATTGTACATGTGGGAGACCATCCTCCATTTTTACAAGATTTCTTAAAAATTAAATAGTATAATGTATGCTGAATAAAAATGACATATAAAGCATCTCTGTAAGGGCCCGACGTGTTTCTGTGGATACATTCCACTTTATCAGGGATGGATGCATCACTCGTGGATGTAACCCCCCCATTGAGAAGGAAATATAGGTGAGGGAAACAACATTACCCATCCCTGAGAGTACTCACATATATCAAATGTCTATGGGACATGGGAAACAGAGTAGTGTCTCTCCTGGGAGCTATGGTGACAGAAGTCCACAGGGATGCTGGAAGCATATATATGATCCCCAAAGGGAAAGAGGTATCCAAGTGGTAGTGGGTGTGGACTCCAATTGTCTAAATATGAACTGATTGTATGAATCCGTGAATATGCAGGGGTATTGGAATATTGGAATTAAAAAGAACCCATAGCCAAGTGAAATAAAAAGCATTTGGGACAAACTATGTCCAAAGAATAGCCAAATGGGGAAACAGAAAAACAAATCATCAGGTTCGTATGTGCTATACTAGAGAACCAACCATAATGACACCAAGAAAAGGAAATGAAACCAAGTGTTTAAGAGACCAAAAAGGTGAACATGATTCGACTCCCTGAGTGGTCATCTGAAAAGTGCTGGAGGGAGCCATAATCTAAAAGTCAAGGTGCACAGTGCACAGCATGTGCTGCCAAAGAAATCATCCAGCGCCAAATGGGGATATATAGTGCTTGCAGTGTATCAAACAAACTCCTCCCAGGCACATGCACATGCCTCATTCAAAGTCCCAACCCTCCTTTTTCTTTTTATAGATATAGGGATGGAGGCATATTCTATACGTCTCATTCAGCTACCCTTGCCCTTTTTTGGGAAAAGTTGTAAAGTTTACCCCCTTCGTGACTGGGGTATTTTTTGCTACTAAGCACTGTGCTACTTTAACTGGCAATTGCTCGGTCATGCCACACTGTACCCAAAATGTAATTTATATCAGTTTTTCAATCTAATAGAGCTTTCTTTTGGTGGTATTTAATCACCCCTGGGTTTTTTATTTTTTTGCGATATAAATGCAAAATATACCAAGCTTTTGGAAAAAGCAAAACGTTTTTCTAAGTTTCAGTTATAAAATTTTGCAAACAAATAATCTTTCTTCATAAATGTAGGCCAAAATGTAGTCTAATACATTTCTTTGGTAAAAAAATAACCCAATACAGTGTATATTATTAAGTCTGTGTGAAAGTTATAGAGTCTATTGTATATATACTGTATATTTGAAAATTGATTAGTCCTGATGTATTGACAGCCTATCCCATTTCTTGAAGCCCCAAAATGCCAGGACATTACAAATAATTACATTACAATAATCTCTTTCTGGAACGTAGATAATCCAAGGTATTTAATAAAATGCATGGGGAGTTTTTTGAAGTTGTCATTTTTTGACACAATTTTTTGGAAAATGAAAAAATTAAATATGATTTAAGGTTTTTTTGTTTTTTTTTTTTACTTTTTTACATACTGACACTAGTGTAAATCATTTTTTATTCAATTCTTTAAATTTCTTATTTAGTTTTTTTTTAAGATTTTTTTCTTTTTATAAGATTTGTTTTACATACTCTCATCAGAGTAGTTCAGTGTCCCCATAGTGACACAGAACTATTCTGGCGGGCAGTTATCAGGTTTTTTTTTCTTTTTTACACTGTTATTACTTATAAAAGTGATGATCACTGTTATAAGTGAACATTTTAACTGTCATGAATGGCTTTCATTCATGGCAGCTTGCGTACTGTTGTGATCTGTGATTGCCTACAGCTAAATATATACTATATAGAAACAAATCTATGCTAGTGTGTTATCAAAAGTAAATACAGCAGCTATGCACTAAAACCTAAATATCAGATCAATCAAAAATGTATGTCCTAAAAGTGCAGCGCTAAATAAAATGACCATGTGCAAAACAGCATATATGTCATAGTGCAAAACCTTGTGAACAGTGAACAGAAAATCCAATCAACATATTATTCGATCCAAAAATGTCCTTATGCAAAGTTCAAAATATATTATAGTGCAAAGTTCATAAATTGATCACTAAAGTGCTTCTGTGCAAACAATTAATGCAAGCCAGTGTCCCACACTGGATAGATCGACCCTGACGGCGCAGTGCTCAGACATTCACCGTTGTGACACCTTCACCATAAATCAGATGGGGGCTTACCAGATCACCAACGATCTTCCTTACTCAGGAAGATTATTCAGCGCTTATTGGGATCTCTGATCCTCAGATGGAAATCCGGAAATGTTCCCCCACCAGCCTCACTGTGTTCCCTTTATGGTGACAAGATGATCCAGCTCACTGTCTCAGATGAGATGGATGGATGAATCCTCAGAATTAAAATGGGTAAAAAACAGAGAGACTCCATAGTGTAATATGGTCTCAAGCATTTTATTTTAAAATCAGTGCACTTACGTATAAAACAAAAAATGCTGCTGGCTGTTAATCTCTCCAATATAGCCAGTGCTATCCTTCAAACAGTCATACTGTAAATTTAAAAAAAATGCAAAAAGCATCTGTGCAGCAGCGTGTGTGCATTGTCCCTATGATCGTTCAACATAAGGTGTGACACCTAATGGTGAAGGTGTCACAACGGTGAATGTCTGAGCACTGCACCGTCAGGATCGATCTATCCAGTGTGGGACACTGGCATGCATGAATTGTTTGCACAGGAGCACTTTAGTGATCAATTTATGAACTTTGCACTTTATGAATATAATATATTTTGCACTTTTGTATAAGGACATTTTTGGATTGAATAATATTTTGATTGGATTTTCTGTTCACTTCAAAGGTTTTGCACAATGTCATATATGGTGTTTTGCACATGGTCATTTTATTTAGCGCTGCACTTTTAGGACATACAGCTAATCATATGGCACAGGGTTCAGTGATTGGCCTACATACCATGTCATAGCCGTGGGCCAATCACAGCATTGCAATAGTAAGCAAGCAGTCACGAATGAAAGCCATTCATGACTGTTTTGCTTATATGTCATCATGTGATTGCTATGATTGGTCATAGCAATCACATGATACCCCAGCCCCTCAGAACACCAGTGTGCATGTGGTAAGAGATGTACCAGTACATCACTTAGCCTACAGCTGCCGCCTGCTCACATTAAATGTACAAACTGAACTTTGCTTGCCTATGCCTGGTGACAGGGTGACAATGCAGGAGCACAATGGCGAAACAGTTGTCACCCTATAACAGGGAAGGGTGTTCTTAGCATGAGCTGCAGATTTAAAAAAATTGTAAACAAGCTTTGGTATTACACTAATATGGTAAACCTCCTATGAAATTTAAGATATTGGGTGTAGAGTGGTGCAAGTTTCTAGTCAAGGCAAGCATATGTATATTTCTCCAAAAGAAGTAAAAGAAACACCCTATTCTAATAGATGGGATCTCACTGAGAAAGGCCAGTATGCCTATTATTTTTTTTTGTTTAGTATAGATGGTATATTGCATAGTAAAATCTTCACACTGATCCCATTTTATTCTGATCCCCATCTTAAACAACCCTGTTTTTTAATCTAACTTCAATTTTTACTAGACTTCTAGTCTGATTGACCCCATCAAATTTAGAATGCTTATTATATAGACCAGTTCATCCAAAAGTGATATTTCAGATACAAAATGAGCCCGTGAGATGGGTCATCCCCTGACTTTGTATATGTTTTGGATGCCCGATCAATGAGATCTGTCTGCTACAGCTGGCAACTCTGAGCACTTGAGACTTTTGGGAGTTGCCATCCTCGTCTGTATTTTCCATCTCCTGCTTTATTCTCTGTAGTATAACATAAATTAAAAATCCAACAGGTTAGGTTAGGAACACATTCTTATTAGGATTTGTATTGATTCTACTGTACATCATAGGCGTGCACACAGGGTGTGCCAGGTGTGCCTGGGCACACCCTAATCACCCACAGTTGCCAACTGTCCTGGATGACATGCACATTACTGGGATGAATTTCATCCCTCTTACCTCCTCCCCCAGCAGTTTTAGGTGCTCTCAGCTCTCTGGAGGACTGCAGGAACAAGGCCTCCTCCGTGCTTTCTTCTAGTACTGCAATTAAGTTTCAGTGTGCAGGATGGGGATACGCCAGCGTTGGAAATCGTGCTGGGCCCGCCTTCTTCTGGTGGTATGTCATCTGTGCGCTGAGCAGAAGAAGTCAGAGGGAGTGTGTGCGGACTATATATATATATATATATATATATATATATATATATATATATATATATCATTAAAAATGTATGCGTTTGAGCTTTGGGGTGCACACCCTAATGCAATAGGCTGCGCACACCTATGCTGTACATTGAGTATTATTTGTTCACATTTTTAGCCCTACTCATGATTGAAGCAAAAGCAAATATTCATATAGTATCAATGGGTGAATGGTCATAAATCATTTCCTTGAATTCCTATGTTGTTATAAGTACATTTATAAGGCTGACTAACAAAGAAAATGTGGCTGTAAAATGTTTTATTGATAACAGTGGGATTATATCAGCATTTGAAAGATGAACAAAGGAAACCAAAATACAATTTTCTAGAACACATCAATGATTTCACAGAAATGCGATACTGTTGGGTACATATTAACTGAAAATTTATTACTTTTAGCCCATTGTACTAGATTTCCATTCTGTAAAAAGCAAACATTTGTGTATTTAAAAATATACCATATATAAAATAATATTTTTATCCTATGACTATTACATCTTATTTCATATATTGGCATGGTACAGTACACATAACGATTTGCAATTAAGTAAAAATATTTTTGGCATCATTACCACTACCATTGTCTTATGAAAATATATTACATTTTTTGGTAAACAATTAACACTATAATCAATACACTGAGTTATTACCATTTAAAGTATACAAATGATGGTTGCATTTATGGATGATAATACTGAAGTCTAAGGGGTTGATTTACTAAAACTAGAGAGTGAAAAATCTGGGGCAGCTTTGCATAGAAGCCATATAGCTTCCAGGTTTTTTTATTTTGTCAAAGCTTCACTGAACAAGCTGAAGTTAGAAGTTGATTGGCTGCCATGCACAGCTGCACCAGATTTTGCACTCTCTGGTTATAGTAATTCAACCCCTTTCTCTTGCCAAAACCTCTTTATTTGGTGCATTCTATGAATTAAGGTAAAAAAAATACATTCTCTGTGCAGCAGCACCCCAGGCCCCCTTATACTTACCTGAGCCCCATTGTGATCCAGCAATGTGCACGGGAGCCTTGGCTCTCCAGGGACTCTCGTTCCTCATTGGCAATTTGCTCCCACTGCTGTCAATCACAGACAGCGAGCCAATGAGGAGAGAGAGGTCACAGGGCCGAGCCATGGCTCTGTGTGTGAATGGACATGCAGAGCAGCGGCTCTGGAGCGAGCCTGCTTGAGTACCCCCATAGCAAGCTGCTTGCCCTGGGGATAATTTGGTGGGAGGGTGGGGCCAGGAGTGTCAGTGGGGGACCACAGAAGAGGAGGATCGGAGCTGCTCTGTGCAAAAACACTGCATAGAGCAGGTAAATATAACATGTTTGTTATTTTTTTTTTTAAATTTCCTTTAATATCACTTTAACTTCTTAGATTCTCATTTTAGCCATTGTGACTTGATCGATAAAGTGCAGTCCATCACCAGCTCAAGGACATACACTCACTAGCTACAGATGCCCAAAGTCTGTAAATTTTGGCTCAAACAGCATAAAACATGCATGAATGGATGGATGGACCAATCAAAATCCTCAAAGCATGTCTCTCTTTGAATCAAGATATCTCATGGTACCATCATCTTGTCATATACCCAACATGGATGTTCCAAAAGAAATTAAAGTGGTTGTAAAACTTTACAGACCACTTTGACCTACAGGTAAGTCTAGATTAAGGCTTACCTGTAGGTCCAAGAAATATCTCCTAAACCTAAACGGTTTAGGAGATATTTGTAAAAAGACAGGCACCACTGTCTACCGTGCATGCGCCATAGACAGTGGCGCACAGGCGCACTGAGCATGCCGCCGAGCATGGCGCTGCTAACGGCGATATGCTGTTAGTGGCGGCTCCCGTACGCATGCGCGGGAGTGACGTCATCACGGCTCCGGCCAATCACAGCGCCGGAGCCACGATACCCGGAAAGAAGATGGTCTCTCCGTAGCAGAGGGGACAGCGGTGACATTGCAGGCTCCTGTGTCAGGTGACACATAATGGGCTACTATGCGCTGCGATGCATAGTAGCCCATTATGCTTTACCCTTGCAGGGAAACAAAGAGGAAGTAAACCCATCAGGGTTTACTTCCTCTTTAAATACACAATAGTGTAATACTATAAAAACATTTTTCATTTATTAAAATTATATAAAAAAGGTTAAGTACAGCGCTGCGCTGAAAGTAAACTAAGACAGCAGCCAACACACCCGTAGACTCAGGATCAAAATAACAACAGAAAATTCAAAGTGTGGCGCTATATGCTCCGTTAATATATAGTAAATAAATATGTCAAAATACGGAAATCCTAAAAATTAAGTGACTTCAAAACAAACATTTCAGTGTGAACCAAAAGAGTGCCACATGAACAAATGTAGCAGTGGCTAGTGAACAAAGTAATAACGCATATATGCATTCAATTCAAATGGTAAGTGAATAAACATCAGAAATGATATTGTATATAAAGTCCATATCACAATGGGTGAAAAAGCAAAAAGTCTGTGATAACAGTGCATAGGCGATGATAAACAGGTGTTTCTTGAACATGCAGAGGGATTGTTTAGACCCGGCAACCTGGCAGATAAATGGACCGTGGGGAGACCAGAAGTGCACGGAAGGTTGAAATCAGTGCCAGGACCATCACCAGAAACTGTGGAGGCTTACCAGAAGTAGTGGCCTGAAATAGCATATGCCATACAGGTCAAAAGGGCTTGATGACCAACAGGTCTGGATATTTTATCTGGTCAAATGTCATCACCACACAGAAAGGGGGGGAAATAATCAGCACGGCTTCCTCGTCAATGGATGCACCACCATAAGCCAAGCAAATGATTCGTGTTGCATGTGAGGGGTAAAAACACTAACATAGCGTGATAACGTTTAAACTTGGATTTCTTAAAAATTAACAATAAAAAACAAACTCACATTTTCAGAAGATAGGAATAGCATGTAAATCGTGTAGCGGCAGTCGTGAGGGGTCCACCCGACATGTTTCAACTAAAAAAGTCGTCTTCTCCAGAAGTTGAAACATGTCAGGTGGACCCCTCACGACTGCCGCTACACGATTTACATGCTATTCCTATCTTCTGAAAATGTGAGTTTGTTTTTTATTGTTAATTTTTAAGAAATCCAAGTTTAAACGTTATCACGCTATGTTAGTGTTTTTACCCCTCACATGCAACACGAATCATTTGCTTGGCTTATGGTGGTGCATCCATTGACGAGGAAGCCGTGCTGATTATTTCCCCCCCTTTCTGTGTGGTGATGACATTTGACCAGATAAAATATCCAGACCTGTTGGTCATCAAGCCCTTTTCACCTGTATGGCATATGCTATTTCAGGCCACTACTTCTGGTAAGCCTCCACAGTTTCTGGTGATGGTCCTGGCACTGATTTCAACCTTCCGTGCACTTCTGGTCTCCCCACGGTCCATTTATCTGCCAGGTTGCCCGGTCTAAACAATCCCTCTGCATGTTCAAGAAACACCTGTTTATCATCGCCTATGCACTGTTATCACAGACTTTTTGCTTTTTCACCCATTGTGCTATGGACTTTATATACAATATCATTTCTGATGTTTATTCACTTACCATTTGAATTGAATGCATATATGCATTATTACTTTGTTCACTAGCCACTGCTACATTTGTTTACGTGGCACTCTTTTGGTTCACACTGAAATGTTTGTTTTGAAGTCACTTAATTTTTAGGATTTCTGTATTTTGACATATTTATTTACTATATATTAACGGAGCATATAGCGTCACACTTTGAATTTTCTGTTGTCATTTATTAAAATTGCATTCGCAATTTTTGTAGATGATAATTTTGTTTGCATTCCTGATAGGCAACTTTCCTAGGACAGATACAGTGAATAAAAGAAAAAAAAAACAAAGGTGGTTCTATCCCCTCTATACTCTATACAAAACTATATTAAAACTTTTGGCTAGAGATACACGATAATATTAACGTGGTATTAAACCTAAAAACAAACATCAATGTATTATAGTGCAGCTTATCAGTACTTAGATGGTGGCTGCATTTGTTTTTCACCTTTTTTTCTTTTAATCAATCCCAAGGCAAATTTTTAAGATACAGTTACATTCAAAGAAGACACAATAACGAACGTAAACAAGACACAATAACATGCAATAAAATTACCATCAACAGTAAATGAATAATAATTAACAAACAAGTTAAAATTAAATTAATGCTATACTGTAATAAACCATACTATCCTATTAAAACACTACATAGAGTAAATAACAACAATTAAAAAATAGAAAAACAAACTACCAAAATGAAAAAATGATACCACTTTCTCTAAACATTACCCTAAAAGTATTACACATAATCAACCTGATATATTATAAAAAAAACTACTAACAAAATTGTTCATTTTAAAATACTTACATCCAACACTTCACAGAGAAGAATTATATAATTTGATGGCCACAGGAAAAAATGATTTCCTGTGTCGCTCTGTGATGCATTGTGGTTGTAACAATCTATATTTGAAAGTACTCTACTAGACTGACCAGTAAATTGTGGAGTGGGTGGAAGGAGTTGTCCAAGATTGAACGTACCTTGGACAACATCCTCCTCTCTGACACTGTTGTTAACCACTTGCCGCCCGCCATATAGCAGAATGACGGCGGCAAAGTGGTTTCAATATCCTGACTGGACGTCATATGACGTCCACAGGGTATTGAGCCGCTGCGCACCCCCGGGGCGCGCATCGCAACGATTGTTGTTGCGAGGTGTCAGTCTGACATCCCGCAGCCTCGATCTAGGTAAAGAGTCTCTGACGGAGACTCTTTACCATGTGATCAGCCGTGTCCAATCACGGCTGATCACGATGTAAATAGGAAGAGCCGGTGATCGGCTTTTCCTCACTCGCGTCTGACAGACGCGAGTAGAGAAGAGCCGATCGGCTGCTCTCCTGACAGGGGGGGCCTGTGCTGATTGTTTATCAGCACAGCCCCCCCCTCCGATCCTACCCAGGACCACCAGGGAAGCCGCCCAGGGCCACCAGGGAAGTCGCCCAGGACCACCAGGGAAACCTGCCACACTGGACCACCAGGTATGCCCCCTAGACCCCCAGGGAAATACTAACCAGTGCAAAGGCAGCTGCCAATCAATGCCCAGGCAGATGCCAATCAGTGCCCACTCCAATGCCTACCACTGCCAGTGCCACCAGGGATGCGTATCAGTGCTGCGTATCAGTGCCCATCAGTGCCACCTATCCGTGTCCATCAGTGCCCAGCAGTGCCGCCTATCAGTGCCCATCAGTGCCCAGCAGTGCCACCTAACAGTGCCCAGCAGTGCCACCCATAAGAACCCATCTTTGCAGCCTTTCAGTGCCCATCAGTGTCAGTCCATCAGTGCCCATCAGTGCCCACCAGTGCCACCCAGTGCCACCCATGAGTGCCCATCAGTGCCGCCTATCAATGCCCATCAGTGCTGCATATCAGTGCCACCCATCAGTGCCGCCTACCAGTGCCCATCAGTGCCGCATATCAGTGCCCATCGTCAGTGCCCATCATTGCCCGCTCATTGGTGCCACCTCATCGGTGCCGCCGTATCAGTGCCTGTCAGTGCCGCCTTATCAGTGCCCATCAGTGAAAGAGAAAATTTACTTATTTACAAAATGATTAAACAGAAACAAAAGCAAAACTTTTATTTTTTTCAAAATTTTCGGTCTTTTTTTATTTGTTTAGCAAAAAATAAAAACCGCAGAGGTGATCAAATACCACCAAAAGAAACAAAATGATAAAAATTTAGTTTGGGTACAGTGTAGCATGACCCCGCAATTGTCATTCAAACTGCGACAGCACTGAAAGCTGAAAAGTGGTCTGGGCAGGAAGGTGTCTAAGTGTCCTGTATTGAAGTGGTTAAAGACTCCAAATCCAATCCAACAACATCATTGGCCTTGCAAATCAGTTTATTGAGTCTATTAATATCAGCTACCT